>OU015746.1:108803534-108832847 GCA_907169655.1 Acomys percivali | reverse complement strand
CCTCTGAACAACTAAACTGCACATGGCTTTTCTCTCAAGAACTGCAGGAAAGAGAGAGAGGTGTCCTCAGAGTGGTGTATTCTGAGAGCCTGAAAAAGAGGCTGCTTCACGAGTTAGAGGGCTCAACAACGTCATCAGCGCCTTCCCCTGCAGAGTGGGAATGTCATCGTTTACATGTCCAAGACACCAGACCTCCTGAGCACTATGCACCCTGCACCCACCTGACCCCCTCCCTGCCCACGGCTGGACCCTAGTCAGAGCCTCTCAGGTTGCCCGGACTGATCCCAGAAATCTAGAGACAAAGATATGGATGGGTTGCAGATCTTTGAGACACTCATTGGTCTCCCGTAAATACTGGAAGGAATCAAACGATGCCATCGCAGGTATGAAAAGAGAGCAAATAGTTCAATGGGGAGGGGGGAACTGAGTGGGAACTACAACCGCAGGATATAATATTTGGGAGAAATGGTAGGGTCATTTCAGGTCCCAACATTTTAATTTATTTTGCTATTCACATAATTACATTCCAGCATGTTTCAACAGCGTTTGACATGGCAAGCAGAACGCTAAGTCTGCAGGTCGGTTGAAGGCATCCACGTCATCTACGACAGCTTGGAAGGACTCAGTTAGCTTCATGTGCACACTTCCCACCCCTGAAAAATAAAGGGCTAAGGGAGCACGTGCTGGTGGGCAAGGCCATGCCTCACCTGACTGGGTAGCTGTGCATGCACCTGTCCTAGGATGCATGGAGTACCTTAGAGGATGGGATGTGAAGATGCTGGCAGACTCCATCAAGTTCCCTTATATCTCTCTTACTCACCCATTCTGGATGCTCTTGCGGTTCACTGAGACCACAAGACTGTCATTGCAGCTGCCTGAGCAGAGGCTCATGGAATTGGGAGTTGGCAGTCCACGCAGGGAGGGGTAGCCTCGACGCAGAAGTCGCTGCTCATCCAGCTCCCCTTTTCCAAGGCTGGACTCACGGAGGGGCTTTGCAGAGGACGGCAGAGCACCCCACAGCCCAAGACAGATGTAGTGTTTGCATGGGGGCGATGTGCACAGTCCTTTGTCTCCTGCCTTGCCTCACCTGTATTCCTGGAGCGCTACCTTAGAGAGTGCTAACCCCGGCAGCTGCAGCCCATTCCTCTCTTGGGGAAGCCTTAGTAGTCCTATAGTCTCTCTGGCGGAGGCTTCAGGCCAACGTTACCGCCCCCCCCCCGCCCCGGCCCTCGCTGAAGGGATCGTTGCATCTGCCTCAGAATGGACCTGTGTTTTATTTAAAATTTCCCAACCCCGGGCTTCAGGCATAACCATTGTAAGGAAAGCAGGGATCATGCCAATGCTATTCATAGTGGAGTCCTTTAGGATGGCTGTTTGTGACAGGGATGCCAGAGACAGCTACTCATTTCACAAACATGCGAAGGAGATCATTTGGCCCTTCACATCCCTCTTGAACTGTGGACTTCCTAAGAGATCCCCTAACTGCTTGGGTCAAATCGCCTTCTGTTTTTATTGCCTGTTCCTGTCACTCAAGCCAAAAGCTGCCGTGGGCACCTGCCAATCACCGTGGCTAGGGGAATGAGGAAACTCTAGGAAGGCAGCTGTGCCGTCCTGGAGCCACCTCCCAGTTTGATGCTTAGCCCAGGGTAGGCATTTACAGGCTGGATAAGGAAACAATCGGTATCTCGGAATGGGTGGCGTTCAGTTTTTCCAGACACCGCTGTATCTTTAATTTATTAGCTTTCCATAAAAACACAGAACACTCACAATCTACAGTATACAAAGTATAATTTACAAAAATATAAAATCTTGGTTATTTTTTAGTATTCCAACATATTACTGTAGGCATTACTTCCATATGTGTGTTCAAACAACCCACACCTAACCTGCACTATTATTACCTCTGTGGAGGGTGAGGGGGGGGTCAGCTCTCCTCCTTTTTGTTTTAAAATAAAAAATACATATATTAAAAGAAGAAACCAATCTTGATTACATGTGCATATTGCATGAGTAAAAGCCTATGTAGTGAAATGTAAGAGAAAACACCCATTCATGCCGTGATTCAAGCCCTGTTTCTAGTATGCAGCCTGAGGGTCTTAAACTGCTTTGGGGGCGAGGAATACCCCAAACTTTGCATAGTCTTTCCAGGTTTCGAGCTGATGGGTGCACAGGGTCGACATTGTGGACACATGCTATTTCCAGGCTTTGAAGAATGTATGTAGGGCTGATGGGAAGCTGCAGACCACAGTTAATTCCAAACTCCTTCCAGGAACTCAAAAAGTCTTTACAGAGCTACCACTAGCAAGGAAAAATGGAAGAATGACGGTGGACAGATCCTTCTAGGTCCCAGCAGGGCTGCCTATAAGCTCTGTCTAGCACCCAGAACTGCCCCGGAGTCAAGTCCTGGCTCCTAGAACGCCACTCTGCGGGACAGGGATGAAGACCGACCGTCCTTCTGCCTTGAAGCCGTCTTACCGACAGGCGCAGGTCTCTACAGACATATTGGGGTACACCTTCAGAACCACATTTCGGTTCTCATCCAGGAAAAGGACCCCAAGGGAGTTCATCTTGTCTGGAACACAACAGGGCTCTGGGATGCCAGGGACGATGCCTACAGCTCTGACGATGCTCTGGATGGTGGCGTGATTGGATGGGCGGACAATCTGCAAGATGAGAAAAGACAGTTAGCTAAGAGCTTGTGGTTTAGCGCTGTTTCATGAATGAGGCCATGCGAAGGGGGTGGTCTAGACGACAAGGCATCTGCCAGAGCTGGACACGTGTTTCCTCTGAAATTGTTACATGTTCAGTCCTGGTGCCCCTTGGTCTGCCCACATAATCTAGTCTTAAAGGGGATGTCACAGCTGCTACAGGAGACTGGCCACTTGGGGGCGCCTGCAGGTCACCTCCCAGGAGCACTGGCACTGGAAGGAGGCGTTTTGCAGGGGAAAAGCCTGGAACTATGCGTCAGCCAGGAGATGTGCATCCATCCAGAGCGACCCTGGTTCAAGCTAAAAGGATGTGCTTGGTGTAGCACGGGCTGCAGACTGGCATTTCAATATGTACTTAACTTGGGATGACAGGTGCAGCACTATGACATCTTCTCATTTTGACATCTTATTAATTTATATGGACAATATGACCGTCATTGTAGTGACACGGACACCACAGCTTAAAATGGCTAAGTAATGTGACCAAGATGCTAGAAAGTGGCCTGGCTCGGGATCCGTGGCCACTTCTGAAAAGATGAGCACAGGTCATAGGCTTCAGCTCTGACTGACTGATCAGAGCTGTCGTTGACAAGAATCCTTATGTTGTTGCAGGAGACCACAGGGCGCAACAAGAGAGGGGGCACGAGCACCTGCACATGTGGGGTTCAGCTGACATTCTGAAAGTGGGGAGGCAGCAAGCCAGGCTGAGAAAGCTAGCAGCTGTGAGCCCACATCTGTCCTGGGCCCAGGCAAAGCCCACCAACAAATCATTTCTCTCTGCCAGCTGCCTCCCTTCCTCTCTCTCTTGTACATGCGTGGATGTGAGGAGAAGCCCCTTAATTCCAGATGGATTATATGGCCCACATCTGAGCCTGGGCTTTTTCCACCCGGTCTGTTTATTGAGGTTCAAATCAGATATATGCACTGACTTTTTTTCTTGGAAGGAAGACCACAGAGGATTCTGTAGAGTCAACTGAGGAGGAAACTGCTGTGGGTGTTGAGGGTGACACAGGTTTCAGGGTGATGGATGGATGGAGTTAACCCAGTCTGGGGGAAGGTGAGTCAGTCCAGGGCTGTGGATCTTTCACACTGCTGTGCATTATGACGTCTGACTAGACTGTTTGATGTACCGTACCAGGGGCAGCTCACTGGTAGAGCTACTGAGTCCAAAAGCAGTCTGATCTTCAGCATTAGTGCTCCTGGCTCAGACTAAACAGATATAAGAGCCTTGGTCAGCAGGGAACTTTGGATACCTGCCTTTCCCACAGGGAGGCAGCACTGACTCAGTCTCTGAAGAGGCTGCCCTTTTCCTGCATCTAGATGCCTTGCTTTTAAAATCCCAATTCCAGGGGAAGGGAGTAGAGGGGGAAGCGGGAGGGAGGAAAGAAAGGGAGGATACAAGGGATGGGCTAACAATTGAGATGTAATGAATAAATTAATAAAAAAAAAAAAAAAGGAAAAAAATCCCAATTCCAAGCAAGGTATAGTGGAACATGTCTCCAATCCCAGAAGTTGGAAGACTAAACAGGAGGGCTGAAGCCAGCTTGGCATACATGCAGAGAGACTGTCTTACAAACAAACAAACAAACAAACAACAACGACAACAACAACAAAATCAAAGCCAACATTTTAAGAAGTGCCATCAAATGAAATAAATTCTGACAGCCTGTAGGGCCACCTGTTTCTGCCTCAGCAGACAGGAGATGACGTATCATCATCTCCATTTTGCGAATGATGAAACAGGTCAGGCAGTCAGAGGTACGGCCAAACTGGGATAGAACTAGGTTAGGATGAGGCAAGACCAGAACACAGAGGTGGTTGGTACCTTGGGCATGGGGAACTCACAGGCCCCAGCACAGTAGTATGCATCGAAGGACTTGGGCGAGATGACCCATTCGTTCCACCCGATGTCTGCAAAGTCCACCTTCAGGTACCTCCTGGAGCAGACCCGTGGCTCATCCCACTGCCTCCTCCTGGCTTTCTGCATCGTCTTCTCATCAAAGTCCAGCACCTGTGAGGAGGTAGCTAATGTGTCCTGGTCCTTCTTCTTCCGGTCCTTACGACCGGTGCGGGGTTTCAGTGCCCGGAAAGGGCTGGACCAGAACTCGTGCTTGCGGAAGTGCGGGGCGTGCAGGGCAGGCGCGGGTCTCTCATCCAGCCCCGGCAGTTCATTGTCCTGCAGGGGTCTAGAGACCTGAGCAGCCCGGCGCACGCGAGGGTCCACTGAGCTGTTGGGGGCTGCTCTAGGCTCTAAGTCTCCAGCTGGAAAGGGGTCGTATCTCTGTAGTGTCACTGCCACACTGTTGGGCTCCAAGATGGCCAAGTCGTTGGCGTAAACAAGGATATAGGGCATGTGGGGGCTGGGCCTGGGAACCCTGGGGTCCTTCTCCCCAGACTCCAGCTGGGCAGAGAGGAGCAGTTCTCCATCCCTTCGGGCAGCCTTGATGATTGATGAGATGTCCTTGGCCTGCCACAGGCCACCTGGTGGAGGTGCCAGAGCCATGGCTCCACGGAGAAGGCCCTGAGTGGCCGTGTTCTGTGAGAGACTGCGGAAGATGAGGTGCAAGCGTGCCGGTGGACCTGGGGTCAGTAGGCGGCAGGATGCATTCTTGGCTCGTGGCTTGCAGGATACCTCACGTGCCCGGGGCCACCGCGGGGGTTCTGAATAGAGGTGGAAGGAGGCGGTGAGGATCATTTCGGAATCTTGCATGGAAGTCAAGTTGAAGAAATACACAGGCTTCTGGTGGACCACTTCTGCAAAGGAAAGACAAGACCAGACCACAACCTGTTAGGTGTTTCTCTTGAAGTGCAGCCTGTTCTTGGGTTTCCGCCCTGATCCGGGATAACAGAACAATTCTCCCTGAGGCAGCACCTACAAGCAGGACCCACTCCCATCTCTTCGCCTGCCTACTGCAGTCCTCACACGGGTCTCCTCTGTTAGCCTCAGCCTACTTGCACAGTTGAGATCCGAAAGCAGGGAACTGTAACCATTCCATTGAGAGGAATGAGGATGACACTGTGAGGAAAGGAAGGAGAATGGGGGGGGGGCAGAGAGAGAGAGAGAGAAAAGGGAGGGAAGGAAAGCCAGAGGGCGATGGTCAGGTGCACAGGACACCAGAGCTCCGGCTGCTTCCTCCTTGCCTTCCCCTGGCTTTCAAAGAACAAATGAACATCACCGACACCTTCATTAAGAGTCCATGATGGTTTGGGCTAGCTCCAAGACCTGCCTCTCGTATTTATTTGTACATCTGCACTATGTGGTTTTTGAAAGCAACTTCTGCTAAGTGTGGTCATTCTTCTAAGTGAGGTGAAATAAGGGGCTCTCTCCCCCCTGCCCCCCAGCAAACTTAGAACCTTTCAAAGTAATATAGGGTTAAGAGTACAATCGTTCAGTGTTTGTTCTGTCCCAGGACTTATAAATGGGTTGTTTTGTTTTGTTTTTACAGGCAGGCATAGTGGTGCACATCTTTAATTTCAGCAATTGGGAGGCAGAGGCAGGCAGATCCCTGTGAGTTCGAGGCTAGCCTGGTCTACACCATGAATTCCAGGATAGTCAGAGCTACATAGTGAGACCCCGTCTTGGAAAAAATAAAAAGAACAATTTTTTTCCCAAACAGATAGCAATATGGGGATTACAATATGTCACTCCACTCCAAGGCTCACACTGTCATCTGGAGACGCAAGCTCCAAGCTGAGAGGGCCAGGCACACGCAGCTGTCACATCTACAGTGCGTTTGGAGGAAGCGTCCATGTATGCTTCTGAGGGGCAGCTGGAAGCCCGTCCCTTGTGACCTGATTCTACCAGGTGTTCCCCCAGGGCCACCTGCATCACCTCCACAGCAGGGCAAAATCTTAACAATGAGGAAGTCCTCTCTAGGATTTAGAAGGAGAGAAAATCTTTTGTTGCTGCCATCTTGGGATACTGCATAGCTGGAGAACACGTCCTTCTGCCTCCTTCTCCAGCCAAAGGTCTATCTGTTTGGTACAGTGAGGGAAAGGGCCAGAGCATGTAAGCCAGGGAGGTGTGTACTGAGGGGGCACATTACACTCTCCAAGAGATAGGTGGGTTTATGTGACACCTGTATCCAGGATGAGCTGGGACTATTTTTCGAGAACCATTGGCTTAGGGCTGGAAAAGTGTTCAGTGGTTAAGAACACTTGCTGCTCTTGCAGAGGACCCAGGTTTGGGGCCCAGGATCTATACAACAGCTCACAGCTATCTGTAACTTCAGTTCCAGAGGATCTGATGCCCCCCTCTGTTTTCTTGGGGCATCAGGCATAAGCGCATATGTATAAATGCTGAAAATGAACAGAAAGTAATAATAAAAAATAAAAAAATTTAAAATTCTCAAAAAGTATCCACCCACTGGCTTAATACTTTGTTTCTGTTGGGAAGGAATCATAACTCTCTTGGGAATATTCATACTTGTTATTTATTTGCTAATTTATTTATTCTCCTCTCATATATTGTATTGTGACTGCAGTTTCCCTTCCCTCCACTTATTCATACTCTCCTAATGGACCCCAAAAATAGGAAAGAAAGAGGGAAAGATCTACACTAGGCCTAGTTAACGCTGAAGATATTACCTCACCTGGTCCTTGCACCACCCTAGACATGTGCATCAACCCTTCCACATGTGAGGAGATGCTGGGTCTTGGGGACTTAAATGTGGCTTCCTGGAACTCTGTGGCTTTGGGTGTAATGGGTTGGAATCCTACATCCGAACATGTATGCCTGGGGGTTATGACTCCTGGGGAAGTTGGGAGAAGCACTCCCCTCAAAGGAGGTGTGCGCATGTGCAGACCTTCTTAGCTGGGAACTACAGGGAGGTGTCCCTGCTCTTGGCCATAGCCTGGGGCTCTGGCATGACATGTATGCAGACATCAAAGGAAGAGCTTGTGTTGTCTTCTGCCTCCCAGTCACTGATCTGTGTGCAGGAAAGCTCACACACAGATCTGTGTGTATCTGCAGCACACACGCCTAAGCTAGCAAACAAGCTCCAGGCCCTGGAGGAGAGCATCACACTCCAAGCCTTATTCTTTCATTACTCTCAAAGGAAGACTAGAACCCTCAGCTTATGTGATCCTTGGAAGATTAAGGAAATGGCACCTGCCATATGCTTGACATAGGGGTGTCCACAAAGGTACTTCCCTGGCGCTCTCCTTTAGAGGATCAAGGAATGCAGAGCAAGGGTTTCCTATACAAATCCGGACATGCTCACTCACCACTTGGTCTCTATAACATCTGACTTGGCAGCTTGTGTTGGCCTTTAATCTACTTCAAGTATTGCTTCATCAATTATCCTGCTTGTTGGTCCAGAGTGGGGAGGAGCCTCCAGAGGCCAGCTGAGAAGGAAGGCTAAGACTACACTCATTTTGAATACATTTGGCCAGAGGGAGCTCACGCCCTCACTAGGCAACTTGCTCCAAAATACCATGCCTGGTGGGAGATGTTGAGGTCTAGATGGGTCACCCCCAACCCCAGAGTGAGGGGGTTCCATGCATGTATATGCCTATATGCATATGCACTGCAAAAGATCCAGGCTGTGGCTTGAGAGTAGGGCTACCTCTGGTGTTTCCAGCTAAGCAGGGCAAAGGGCACCAGGGAGAAAACAAGAGGAGAACCCTCTGTGTTCTACCCAGTGTGCTAGAGCACTGTGGCTCCTGTCTCACAGCCAAGGAGAAGACGGCCTCCCTCCTTTTTCCTTCCATTTATCCATCCTGTTTCCCACTAAACATTCGCAAAAGGTCTACCCTGGCTAAGTGATGGGATGCTTGGAGTCCTCGCAAAGGCCGTCAAAGGTGCTCCAACGCCTCTTGGGGATCCAAAATGGTAATGATCACAATTATTCTCGGGGTCTGGCCACATTACGGCTTTACAGGTACCGTTCTTTTGGGAGCACTCAAATTGCATGCAACTCTTGCTCAGGTGCTTGATGCCTAAACACTGCATCCTTTACGAAATCCCCCACCTGAGTTTCCTGCCAACCTCCCAACTACATCTGTCCTCCCCACCCTCAGGTTCCATTCTCCTGGCCTTCCTGTGAGTGGCATGCGTCAGGGATGGTAATTCTGCCTTTCTGGCTCTTCTGATCATTCAGGCCTTTTCTAGGTCTCTGCTCACATGGTGTCTCCCTTTGGCTCCCGTGGCTCAGCCCTGTCCACCCTGACTTCATCACCAGGGCATCCTGGTATGTATCTGTTTACTATTATACATCCCCCCTAGAACATATTTTCCAAGAAGGCCAGGGCTTTTTGTCAGCTGGCTGCACTTTGTGGGGTATCTCTAGAACCTAGCACAAGTCAGGTGACAGCTGGTGCTCAGAAACAGATGTTAAGGATGGGATTCCTCCATGTACACCCTGCACTGTAAGAACAGAGGATGGGGCAGGGGCCAGAGTTGCTTCAGTTAACAGAAGGGGAGGGGGCTTGGGGACAGGAGAGAGGGAGAGTTAGCCCTGCCCCCTCGCTGGCTGTAGTACTCCTGAGAGCAGACCCTGAACCTCACCTGGGCATTACAGTGGCGGTGGCCTTGATGTTGAAGCCATGGGTGAGCCAGCCCCAAGGGTGTGAGAGGAGAGCTGACCCTGCCTCCTGTCGATGGTGGCATTGGGTAGCCTAGCTAGAGCAGTGCTGGAGAGCTCACCCTGGTGGTACAGATGAAAGAGAGCTGGTGGGCTTAGCAGCTTAGCTAACACCCAAGCACAGATCCAGGGCTCTGAGCTGGCCCAAATTTATAGCACCTGTGAATGGCTGGGATGCCTGAAAGGGCAGGTCCTGATGCCCAAAGCTGCAGGATCTCCATGACACAGGGCAACAACAGGATGACAAGGAGGAATCCCGATAAGGATCCGCTATCGATGGTGTCACAGAAGCCAAAGATCTTGAGCTAGACCAATGACTCATGGCAATGAACATTTGCAAGTGAAAAATGTGTGGACAGATGCATATACTGTGGGACATACTGTGACATATTCCAGCTTTCTTTTTTGTTGTTGGTTTGTGTGTTTTATTTTGAGGGGAGGGTTGGAAGAATGACGGGCAGATATGAAGGGAAACAGCGGGACTGAGGTGCCTGATGTGAAACCCACAAAGAATCAATACAATGTCCAAACAAACAGAAAACAAAGGGAGAGTTCCTGACATGTCAGAGAGAGAAGATACTAAGCATAATGTCCTACAGCCGCTGAGAGGCAGAGTCAGGCGTGTCTTCAGTGGTTCTCACCTGAAACACATGCCCCTTGCTCCCCACTGTGCGCTGTCTATTGTCAGGATGTGCCCAGGAGCCCATAAATAAATATCATCCACTGTAAGACCAAAAAAAAAAAAAAAAAAAAAAGGAGTGATTTTAATTTCTGTATTTCCTAGGAAAAAGGACTGCTTTTACTTAAACAATCCAATCTCTAATCTCTATGGATCTTTGGGGTTCTTAGGACCCCAACCTCTCAGCAGGGCACTTAGCTTCACGCTGGTGACAGTGGAAATGAGACAGGTACCCCTGATGGCCTCAGCCTGACAGTAGCAGCTTAGACAGGTCACTCTGTCCTATACACGCAGACTTCAAGGCACCTTTTTCCTCAGCGCCCTCAGAACAGTCACGAGGGATAACAGAGTAGGTACAGCACGTTGAACATGCACTTCTATGCAAGCTGGGTAGCACACAGAGGCCAGTCCCTTGTGAGCAGAGAAGGGAGGCTGTGCTGAGTGTCTTTCTCAGGGTCTTTCAGAGTAGGAGGTTTTGCAAGCCGCCTAGCCCTCCAACAGTGGCAGAGAACTCTCTCTCCTCCTCCCTTTGGGCTCCAAGCCAACCCCAGTCACCGCTGGCTTTGTAGATGCCACATCCTTCTCACCATAGCTCCCTTCTCCACGTGCCTCAACTGCATCAGTCACCATAGAACTGCCAACCCCCGATGTCACACACATGCTCCAAAAGCATCAGCTAGGAGAAATGAAAGGATAATATCCCCACCATGTCAAGAACCCCAACAGAACACACAAGAAGGGCTTATTTCCATGGGAAGAACTGCAGAGGCCAGAGAGTACGTCAGAAGCCTCAGGGATGCTTGCACATGAGAATAGCTACACACAGAAAATACAGCCTCATTAGATTAATGCGTATGTGTATGCATATGAGCACATGTTTGTAGACATATATGCATTTTTGTGTGTGCAGGACTGAAATGATTCTACAAAATATTATTTTAACTCTGGGTGATTAAGAATAACTTAGGTTTGCTACTATGTGTTTTTGTTTTTTGTTTTTTGTTTTTTTTGAACATCTTATCTCCCCGCCTCTTCTTTTTTCCCACCCTTTCCCTTTGTTTCTGCCCACCTCCATCAAGCATACATGCTAGATATTGTTCCCCTGTCAACAGGCAAAATTAAGGCTCCCTGGGATTCTTTGCAATCTGCTTATCTGCCTCCCCGATTCCTCTTAACCAAATGCCCAGCAGTTCCAACACTCAGTGGACCAGTTCACATCTTTCTCCCTCCTGCCCACCCACATGCTGAGGTCCTTTCTGGGTGTGAAGACCTCACTTCCCCCACCTTGTCAGTTGCTACCCTTGGGGATCCTGCAGAGCACCCTCAGCGATCATTACCCCACCCTACTCATCCCACTGCCCTGTTCTTTGGTCCCTTCCACCTGCCCTGCCCGTTCATGAGCTATTTGGGAGCAAAGCCAACACTCTATGCATGTATATCCTCCAAATGAAGTGCTCAGGAAATTCCTGACGATATGTGCTGGATTTGGTTTGTCTCCAAATACAGGGCACTTGGTCTTCAGTGTGGTAATATTTAGAGGTGCTGGAACCTTTAAAGGTGGATCCTAAACTGTAATCCTAGATGGTCACTGAAGATACTTCTCTCATGAAACCCCACTTAGTTCCCAAGGGAGGCAGTTCCCTGGCAAAAGGCTACCTGTCCCCTGCTTTCTAGTTCACTGTGACATAACCCCAGGGTTTATCACTAGAGCCATTACCATGAGGTTTAGTCTTTCAGCCTCTGAATGTGAGCTAAATGACAATTTTTTTCTCTCTCCATGAGTTACAAACTCCTGGCATTTTGCTACGGTAACAGAACTAGGATTAACTCGCTGGAGAATGAAATGAGATTGACTTGGCAGTTTTGACAGCTGGGCATCTTAGGGAGATGAAGAACAAGAAAACGCTTGGGTATCACATTGGCAGATGTTGCTTGGGATTAAACACAGATTATTCATTGAGGAGAGTGTGGAGGTCTAAGCTGAACCCTTAGGGCCAGGCTCAAAGGCTCTCCTTCCACAGATGCTGACCAGTAGGGAACAAAGCGCACTTCGGGGACAAGAGGAGGGGGACAGGGAAAGCTGGCATAATCTCGGTTAAGAGCTAATAAATTGCAAACGAGCACAAACCAAGAGCTGTTCAAAGTGCTTGCCATTTCTGAGTTCCTTTAAAAACCATTGTCGACTAGGAGGGGAGTCGCCATTTAGAAGATGAAAGAACGTCATGAGAAGTGCCCTCCTCCTTTGGCCAGGATCTGGAAATTAGGTCAGGGCATTGCTAACAGACTCCCACTCAGAACCCGGGGCCTTCTGCAGATGAGGGTGAAGCAGCTATGACAGGTCTTGGGAATGGGCGCTAACCTGGGGAGGCAGCAGAAACCTGCCTCCATGGAGCCTTCTGGCATTGCTATGCTCCAGCCCCTCCAATGGATCTCCAGATCAAGTGGCAGGAGCATCTGAGGTTAAGTATGAAACAAATTTGGCACGGTACGAGAAAGCAAGCCCTGACTATATGCCAGGCACAAATCTACGTTCAGTGCTCACCCCGTACACAGAAGAAAACATGCTCAGAACAGGCAAGCCAGTAACTGGCGAAGTTGGAATTTACTCTTTAGTTTGTATCCAGGGGGTCCAGATAGAAGGGTGTTTCCAGAGACACTTCAGGATTGCACCAGAATTCTGGTTTCCTGGACTTGTCTGTTCCACCCTGATGCTCTGCTCACAGGCTCTAGGCTTAGTTCTGAAGGAAAGACGGTGGCAGTGTGTGACAATACGAGCAGCTGTTTATTGCCTGGTGTGTACAGCGACTTCCTCTCCAGTCCTTTTGTCTGTATCTGTAAAACGGGAATGCTGGATTTAGGTGCAGTCCCCAGGCCAGTAAAATGCTCACTATTATCTGTACTAGGGAGTATCACCTTGGTTGGGTGAAAACAGACAGAACTGTACTTTTCAATGACTGGGCTGCAGAAGGTACTTGTGCCCAGGGCACATGCTCAGCTCTTATTGCACTGGTGACCCTGATGACCTTTCTCTCTCCACTTCAAGGACAGGAGATAAAGGGCAATGAAGGTCAAGTTCAAGCCTATATGAACACAAAGCACCCATCACAGTGCTTTCTGTTCCCAGCATTACAACATGCAGAACCACCTAATGTGGCCAGGGCTCTGAACTTATGTTATTACGTCATCTCGTCTTTCTTTAACCCGGAAGGGTAGATACTCCTGTGCACTCATTTTATAGAGTACAAGCAAGTCCACATAGTTCTTGGTGATTTAACTCAATCATGCCAAATGCTTCTTAAGTGGCTTAATTTAATAATGCTTCTCCAGAAATGAACTTCAGGTATTGAATAAAAGATTGCTGGGAGGCCAGAGGTACCCTAGAACCCAGGAACTCTGAACCTATACTGTTTAGCCTCAAAGTTGAGTCAAGTTCCTATGTATCTTGGGAGAGAAGACGACAGACTGAAGGATTTTTCTCCTGGGGAACAACCTCCTCCCGAGATGGGACGGCAAGAGACCCCTGCCCACCATTTTCTGGAACAACATTGTGAGACCGTGAGTGGTCACCATGACAACCAGAGGTCTTCCTGCCACCTGCTTTCCAGGCTGCACTTCCTTTGCACTTAGCCTCCACCTTGCAAGGGCTGCTCAGCCTAAAGTTGGTGGGCAGGAGCTCAGAGCGACTGTCCTTAAGAAGAGGGCCTCTGTCAAGTGGCCTCTGTCAAGCTCAATCCTAGGTGTGAAGAGAGGAAAAATAGACCATGGGCCAGGAGAGGGGCAAGGCTCTTCTGGTCCTTCTCTGAATCCTGTCTTCTGAAGTCCTCAGTCCTGGGGACATAGGCTCTTCTCAGCGCACTTTTCTTCCTTGCTACCCAAGTCAGGCTTGCTATCTGTGCTCAGTGCTTGGTACTTCCACTATTACTGCCTTGTGACCCGTTGACCATGCTCCCTCCTCTGACAGCAAGTGCCACCACAACTTATGACGTCCTCAGCCCATGTCCATCTCCACTTGGTGCCTAAAGCTTAGAGTATATGCTGACCTTTGTCCAGCAGTAGCGGAAGCTTCCAGGGTCAGGAGGTCTGCCCACCAAGTGCCGCTTTGGTGTCCCCAACTGCAAGCTCTGGCCTGGTACTAAGCTCTGATTTAGTGGATTGTCGGTGGAAAGGATGAATTGAAAATCAGTACAAGAAAGGAGGGGAGAAGCAGAGCTGCATAGGAGCAGAGAGGACAGGTAAGCAACCTCGATGAACAAGGAGGACACAGAGTACTGGTGCATCCACTACTTACCCAGCCGGGCACGGAAGCTTCGGACAGTGTTGCCTCCTCCTGGCCGAGCGCCCCTTCGGTTGTACTTCTCATAGAGTCTGAGCATGTGGACAGCGACCATGTCCTGGGTGCCAGGGCCCAGCTCAGTTGCTGCGTCCCCGGGTGACTGCTGGGGTTCCTTGTCCCCCTGAAGACCTTCATTTGTCGAGGGCAGTGAGGACCATGAGGGGCCCCTGTGGCCGCAGCCTGCGCCCCGCAGCAGCAGCAGCAGTGGCACCACAGGCAGCAGTTGGGACCCCAAGCTGATCCGAGCAGGACCTGGAGCCATGGCTGAGTGACGATAGTGAAGGGTCTGAGCCCAGGAGGACAGATTAGGGAGGCCTCAATGTTGGCTGCGCTCCTCGCTCTCGGCTGGAGTATCCGTGTGGGACACTCCGGTGACGGGGACTCGAGGTAGCGGGACTGGCTCGCGGCTGTAGTACTGTGCACCGGGTATCCACGCCACCGGGCAAGAGATCAAGGCTCTCCGGAGCCTCGTGGAGCCCAGCGGAGACCGCGCCGGCGCGCTCCCTTGACTGCCTAGCGCTACAAACTTTGCAACCCACGGAGCGGCGCCCCGACTGGAGAGTTCGAGGGGCGGGGCGGGGCGGGGCACGGTGGCGACAGCGCCCTCGGGGGGGTGGGGGGGGGTGGTGGTGAATCCGGCTGCGTCCACACTCGCGGCGGCTGAGAGCCCGTCTGTGGCTCCGGTGTGCTGTGCGTGCGCCCTGGTGTGCTGGCGTGCGCGCGCTGGGGTGTGCGCTCGCGAGTGTCGGGGCCGTGGGTGTGGGCGGGCGCGCTCCCTGCTCCCCCACCGAGAGCCGGAGACCCAGCCCCGCAGCCGGCTCCGGAGTGTCGCTGCCTGCAGCTGAGCCTCGGCGTCGCGGGGGCTGGGCGGCCTTTGGAGGGGGGGCCAGCCTGAGGGCTTGCCCCTGCAATGGTATGCTATGGCTATGTGGTTGGAAGATGACAGTTCCCCCATGAGGACCCCAGAGGGGATGTGTGCCTAGTTGTCTCTGAGCCAGTGTCTGCTCAAAATGCAAAGGTGCAGGCTTGGAAACAGGAGCTCCGGGGGGATTTAACAACAAAAGGGGTGTGGTTCCAAAGCTCAACCAACCTAAGGCAAGGGAAGCAAGATCTTGATCAAAATAACAGAATTAGAATTAACTGACCTTTTTTTTTTTTTTGGTAACAATGTTTCCATTTGCTGAAGAACTACCTCAAAGGTCCGTATAAACCTTTGGACAGGATTCCTAAAAACGAAAGAACATGCTTTCAATTTACTTCATGAAAAGTTCGAAAGCATCAGAGAGGCAGGGGAAAACAGCTTATGGGTTTCTTAAGAATTTCCAGTGCAGTGCTGGTGTAGGGTGACCCTGACCCCTGCTAGGCAGCTTAGTCCCTGGGAAGAAGTGCCCCAAAGGTGCTTCATTCTAGCAAAGTTAATTCCCCATAGGTAAAATTCGGGGTCATGCTGGGGAAAATCTGGTCATTTTTTACTACTTTTAACCGAAACAGCCAAGCAACCAATCCTAGTGGCTAGTGGTGTGGCTTTTCACAGATAGACATCACTCATTTATTTTCATTTTACAGAAAAGGTGTTTCAGATTTCCCAAAGTTTTTGCTTAAACTATATTGAAATTACAGCAACTTGGGTCTCCTGATAATTAAGGAATTAATGAAATGGAACATTCATTACTGTTATTACTGCTGCAGATAATTGCTTTAAGCTATTTTTTATAATCACAGTGCTGTTGGTTGCCTTTGTTAACCTAGGCATTTCATTTTGTGCGTTTGAAAACACTTTTTAGGGGAGGAGGTCCAGAGAATTCAGCAGGCTGAGAAAGGAATCCAGGACCATAAACGCTAAGGGATCTTTAGACTCTAAAGTGGTTCTCAACCTTGCTAATGCTGCAGCCCTTTAATACAGCTCCTCATGTTGTGGTGACCCCAACCACAAAATTATTTTCATTGTTACTTCATAACTGTAATTTTGCCACCGGTTTGAATCATAATGTGCATATCTGTGTTTCCCAATGCTCTTGAGAGAACCGTGTGAAAAGGTCAGTTGACCCCCAAAGGGGTCACAACCCGCAGGTTGAGAACCACTGCTTTAGAGGGAAGGACAGGATCCCCTCTTCCAGCCCAGAAAGCCAGTGTGCATGGTCACCCTCTGTGCTGGATATAATCGTCACTGCATGTGGACCCAGTGTTCCTCTTATCTGGTAACTTTGGGCTCTGGGAGCCAAAAGAGTTACTTTTCTTGGAAGGGATCATAATACAGTAATGGAAAATTTCTAGGAAAAGCTTCTGCCACTGTGTAAAACAATTCATTTGCAGAAACAAACAAACAAACAAACAAACAAACAAACAAACAAACCTCAGACTGTCAGGTTAGAGTCCATCCTACCCAGAGCCCTAAAACTTTGGCCTGTAGTTTTTGGAAATGCTAAGGGATAGTGTTTATTATGTATGCAAATACATATTATTTTGAAGATTAACTCATACGGCATTCAACATCCCATTCATATATAGTTCCCACTTGCTCTGTGAACTGGTTTTTTCCCAAAATGGCTTATCTGGAGGTGTGTCCACCAAATCCCAGCTTTGTAGCTGAAATCTCTCCTTATAAATAGCCTAGATGGTATAAATGTCCTGCCCCCACCTCATTTCCCTCCCTCTGGATGTGCCCTCACTTCCCTTTGCCTCCTTCCTCTCCCCCAGAATGCCTCTGACCTGTGCCAGCTGGGGGTAACCTCTGCTCAGGGGTAGTTTTGTCTCCGATGGGGCCAAACACAATCGAGGCCTGTGAAAAGGAGGGTGAGCCTGCAGGAGGCCGGCACAAGCTGGGCTATTCGGACCCTTGTCCATTAAAGCCTTCTCAGCCTCCTTAACTCATTCTGCCTCCATTCAAGGCAGCCAGAGGGTCAGGCTTTAGCAGGCACTAAAACCTGTAGGGTACAGATTCTCTGACATTGTTCCGAAAGAATTAAGGCATCAGCCAGGGACGGCTAATATTTCTTGCCTCGTTTTATTGCCGAACAGCGGGATTGTAAAGTTTTGAACACTGGAGCACTGTGGCCCCCTTTCATGTGGCCGAGATGATGGGATAAAAATGTGTTTGGTGAAGCAATTCAGATTACCACTGGGTCACATCCTCTTGAGCTCCCCGGCACAGCACTCCAAGCAGCACAGCGCAGACAAGAAGCAATCTGTGCAAACGCAGCTCGCGCTGAACAGTATTTGAGCGTGGAAATGAGGCTGAGTGTGGAGCTTGCCAATGAACATGTTTTGTTTTTAATAGCTCAGGCTGCAGCTCGGAATAATACGAGTGGAGATGGCTGACTATGGATCTAAGTCTTCGGATCTCCTACTTCTGTAGCTTCCCACACAGCTATTCTGCTCTTGGGTGGGGACCGTTCTGTTAAGATCAGGCTCTTGAACCTTATGCACTGGGATGTAGGAATGTTTCCTTCAGAGGTAGCATGGTAGTTTAGGGGAGCCCAGCCTTCCATCCTCCGTGCTACATATTCTGGGGGGGGGGAAGGAGGGTTGTCTTCAGCTCACAAAGGGGTGAGAAAGGGGTACGGAGTGCCTGTGATTGGAAGGCCCATACCTCAAACTAGCAGGGGACAATCTGGTAGCTCTAAAAAGCAGGAACCATTGAGTTTCTTAAAAACCACTCCCCGGGTAGACGGCAAATGAAACATTCTTCCCACCCTTGTTTGATAGTACTGTCCAGTTCTTCCGTGAGTGAGTCAGTTTGTGATTCTAACCAGTTCTGTTGCTCTGGGGCAGCCCCACTGCTCTTCTAAATCCTGAAAGGCTGCCTCTCCTCCAGTGCTGTGTGCCGTGTCTGTGGCTTCACATGAACCCAGTCAGTGGAAGTGGGAGCATCTGTATGGCCCCCTGAAGCCCTTTAGGACTAGACTTGTGTCGCATTACAGCTATTACCTAGCTGTGTGACCTTAAGCAATGTAATCAATTTCTCTGGGCCTCAGTTTCTTCAATTCTATACATTGGCACCAGCGGAGCATTGTGAGGGTCACTGGCAATGTTCTAATGGGAGATGGTAGGAGATTGCATTGATGGCATCATCACTGCTCTTGTGGTGGTGGGTTTGAAGGAGGTTGTAGCACATTCAGAGCAGAAGACCCAGACACTGGGAGATTTGGTGAGAGGCTCTGCAGAGAAATCACTTTTGTTGGCACGCACTGCCAAAAGTGAAGAGGAAAGGGACATGTTTCCTCGGTTAGCAGTGTTAGCCTTCCAGAATGAGCTGTTGTTATCCGTGTGTCTGTGGCATGATTCACGGCTCTTCATCTAAATTTCCAAAGCTCTTGGCCCGTAAAGGACAAAAGAAACGCCAGCAAGTCCCTGTCCCCATTTGGGGCATGAGCTGTGGGGCGCTAGAGACAAGAATCTCAGGGCCTCTCCAGGCTGCCAGGCCAGAGTGTAATAAATCTGTGAAATAACAATCACAAAGGACTTTATAATCAATGACAGATTTTATTTTTGCTCTGGCAAAATCCATCCGTGGAGTTCGCATTTTATGGGGGAAATAACTACCCAGTCTGTGACTCCTCCCCAGCCCATATTCTCTTTCTAAAAGTGGGGAAAGCTTAGAGGATCAGAGTCAGTTTCTCTGAGAACTGTAGCCAGGGAAAGCATGACTTCCCCTGGGCGGGAACCCAGCTCTCTGGGTACTTCCTAGGGTGGCGAGGGCCATTCATTTCTGTTTTGCTAAAATACCCGTGACATGTGAATAAACCAGGATTACAGAACATTGTCTCGGACAGTAATCTGAGCCTGCATGGGCTCTGGTTTGATGAAATATGGTGCTCTCTGAGCAAACATGGGGATTGGTATTACTTCTCGTTAAAGCTGAACAGTGGGACTATTTAGAACCAATGCATGAATGCAGCCCTGTGGGGAGTGACAATTTGAAGGGAGCCGATTTGGAGAAGGGGGTGGTGGTGGTAGTGATGGTGGTGTGTGTGTGTGTGTGTGTGTGTGTGTGTGTTTGAGTTGGCCAGGGCCAGCTAAGAGGAGTCTGCTGGAGAGGCAGCCAAATAGACACTTTGGAAATCGCTACTCCTTTGGGGTTGTGCGGCCTCTATACAACCCTCAAATAATCTTCCTCAAAACCTTTGATGGTCCTTTTTGAGAGAGAGACAAAGCCTGCATCCTCTGGCTGGCATTCAGGCCCTTGCCATGTGTCCTGTGTGAGCTTTTTTCAATCTCTTCCTGCCTATCCTCATGCCCCAGAATTCAGAGAGGCCACATTGCTTCTCTCAGCCCCCACCCCCCTGCCCCTAGTCCCATCTTGCTGTTTTCAGATGACTTCAGTGGATGCTGTCACACACGTCTGATGTCCCTCTGGGATCTGATCCTGACTCTCAAGCCACTAACTACTAGGAGATTGCTGTCTGCCACAAGTCTTGTCCGCTGAGGGTTCTGAGCAGAGTCCTTCCTGGGAAAACCTGTGAGCTGACAGGAGCACTCAGTTTCTTCGCTGGCTTTGTTTGTTCGTTCACCCAGGGTCAGCCAAGTACAACAGGCAGATGCAGGCTGGAAGGTCCCAGACAGCATCGGGTGCCACCACACTCCAGGAGTCACAGTTGTCATAGCCCTATCACATGAGGCTTCTCTTCCTGGCCAACGCTGGGTCCCTCCCAGTCCCAAAGAGATGTGAACCACCTCTCCCTCAAAGCACTTTCTTAAATTCTCTGTATATTCCTTTCCATCTTATTGCCAGGGATGACCTGGGAATATAGACTCTGAGGGTGTCAGGCCTGTGTTACCTGCTCGGACTGGTGCAGATTTTGTCTGGATGGCAGGCAGTTATGTCTACCTATCTCTCAGAGGTCTAGGAGGAAGGGCTAACTTAGAAGCTATGTCAGGCTCTGCTGGAGGTCCTGGTCACATTGGAGAGAGATCATGACATATGAAGGTCTGATTACTGACTGACTTAAGGCAAAGGACATCTGAAGGTCTCACTGTAAGTCTATAAATGCTCATTTCTTGCAGATGATCCAGCTGAGGGTTGGACACAGGTTTTAAATAAGAAGATGACAGAGATCCAGCATTTCCTGATTCTTAACCCCAACAAGTTTGTTGTACCAAAGTCAGGGCCTGCCTGCTTGGGAAGGAGGGTTCTTTGAGAGTTGGGGCACTTTGGTTGATGTACTCTCTCAAGGAATCTTAAAGCTCTATACATCTATGAATGCTCTGGACCCAAGAAGACCATACTCCTTTACTGAGAAGATGCAACTATAGTGTGTTTCTCATAGATCTACTTATATCTGTCCTCTGACTGCCTGGGGAAACATAGGATCACGTGGCCTCCAAGTCTAGACTGAACATACCAATGAGATAGGCATTGTAGACCAGTTCCCATATATCAGTATATAGGAGTGTATAATCGAGACAGATCAGGATGGTGCTGGATAAAGGGTAGGGGAACTGGAAGGAGAGGTGGTTTAACACATGCCCAATCTCTTGCAATGCGTGGTTTATACGACAGACAGGGTCCTAGCAACTGGGGCTGATATGCTTAGGGACTGGCTCTTGGACCCTTAGAAAAAGCAATGGCCTGCACTAAATGCACAAATGCCCATTGCTACAATAAACAAGAGAGGTTCAGGGAAGTGAAAAAGGTTAGATTTAAAAGGGTACATAGTCAAGAAAACTAACCAGCCTACATGTTCCACAGAAGATCTAGGAGGATTCTTCACACAGAAAAGTGACACAGAATCCATGGGAGAGATTATTTGTTTTATGTGAAGCTCAGTGATGGCCGTGACCTGTAGGTGGAAACTCAAGGTGGATACTGAACAGGGGTCCTAACCATTGAGATACAACAAGAATAAATTAATAAAAAAAAAAGAGATAGAAACTAAAAAAAAAAAAAGGGAGTTAATTAATCCATATTTTAATAAAAATTTCCAAAAAAAAAAAAAAAAAAAAAAAAAAACACCCCAAAGCAAAGGAGTGCTTAACCGTTCAAGTCAAGGCAGGTACAACCGCCAGGCTATAAGGCACAGTAGAAACAGCTAGGGCTGTACACAGAGCTATGAAGATGCTTAATTAAATGCAGAGTCCCCAGGGAGCATGCTGCTGGGCAGCCAACAGGGGTATTTCTCCATTTATACAGTCAAAAATATGCTAAAGTCAAAGATGAATGAATGAAGCAGAGGGCAGGCACGCCAATGAGAGCTACATTCTTTTGTTCAGTGACAGATGAGCCAGCTTTTGGTCCTGGAGCTCAATGGGTAGGGATGAGGCCAGGTTCCTGGAGGCACCAGCAGTACTTTAGGGGGGAGGAGGGGGTGAAGATGCTAATGAGCTCTCTCAAAGGGACCTCTAGTCACATATTCAAATAGCAAGTGAACAGAGGGAATATCTGGGTCCTTCAAGGACAGAGGGATGCAGAGACCAAGTTAATACACTGCTAAGGCATCATTATCACTATCCTGTTAGAGTAAAGTTTTATATCAAAGGATGTTTTCTCACAGTCAGCTTGTCGAGCCCCTGGGTCTCATCTAGAGCCATTTACTCATACCTCAGCTGGGTACCTGGAATAAGAATTCTTGGCAGGGATCAGAACTTTGGACTGGTTTCTTGGCCTGTAGTATAAGAGCCCAGACCATAGGAAGGCAAGCTGAAGCTTTGTGGTGATGGAATGCTATAAGAGATACTATATGAGTGGGTCCAAGAAGAAGCCTTTGAAAGTGCTCTATCACCCTGCTTCAGCCAGATCAGTGTTAACATCAGTGCTGCAATTCCCCAGGGGAACAGTGGAACTGACCACCAACCATCCTTTGAAACATCAAGTATACATCAGGGACGACATTGTCAATCTCATCATCTAGTTTCTAACCTAATCCTGACAGAAACCCTATAGAGAGTCACAGTGGAAGACTAAATGCAATCAGGCACAGTGTTGATAGCCCCAGCTGCAGCAAACACACCAGATATGGCCTATTGGCTCAGGCCGACTGGCCTCGAGTACGTGGCATGGTGGCTTTTGACTTGGGCACTGTGTGTATTTCATCTCTTTCCAGAAGGACTAAGAAGCAGTAGTCATTCAAATGGATCTGGTAGAGCATTTGGCTGTACATGGACCTGATATGAGAACACAGTCACTAGTATATGCATTCCACCATCTAAAGCTATGTTAGTTACCACCTCTGATGGGACGTATGGATTTATGGCCTGTGAGTATTTTACTGAGAATCATATTGGTGCATATGACATCCCAAGTGAGCAAGAAGTGGCAAGCACTTTGGAGACTCTGGTAAGACCTAGGAGCTTGCCATATTAGTGAAGCCATTAGGTGACTAGTGTCATGAACATGCTAAGCCATCTCACGCAGTACAGAGGACTCATTGTATCTAAGCCCTTCTCATCCCCAAGGAGACACAGTCCCTGGTAGGCTACAAGTTCCATCCTTAGGGATACTCCCCTTCCTAGAGAGCCACAGAAGGCTATTGGCCGGGGTTGAGAGCAGGAAAGGGTTCTGTAGCCTTTTCAGAGCCTGCTGCTTGGTGCCCATCGGGTTGTAGACCTTGAGTTTTTCACAGAGGAAGGACACCAGATGAAATGTATGCCAGAGCGCAGGGAGGAGAGCAAGTATGTGAAGCAAGGCCATCCATCTGTGACAGAGGACTTTATCTTATTTGAAAGACACAAAAGCACAATGGCCTGCTCATGGGACATCAGGTGATGGTACAACCCAAAATGCTTGTCATGAGCTGTGTTCACTTGTATTTACCACATCACAGGCCTGGGAAAGCCCAGCAATATTCGTCAAAGAAGGACGGGGTCCAACCAAGGTTGGGCATAGCATAGTGTCGCTAGTTGTAGGTTCCAAGGTATGACGAAAAGCTTCACGCTAGGAGGTTGCTAGCATGAAGACCTTCACACCACTACCACTGTGCACTCACTGTGTGCTGAGTTTAACAGCTGTGGCTGCTTGGGAGCCTGCTATGATCAACTGGCAGGGAAGGATAATATCTATACTTGTTTCATGGATGGGTAGTTTATTGTCACAAACAGAAAATGAACTTCAGTTGTACACTCCTCTTTGCCAGAGGTGGTAGTGAAAGAAAAATGGAGGAGGAGCTTTTGATTTGAGTTGGTGGAGGGATGGCCCACACGGGCATCTACTTTGTATGGAAAGAAATGTTACCTGAGCTAAGGATATAAATGGACTTAAAAGCAGTGGAAATGGTGAATTGGAAAAAAAAGAGACTGAATGAAATACATAAGAAAAAGAGGCCTTGGAAACAAGGCATGTAGGGAAGCATGAAGGGGCCAGGCAGAAAGTGAGAAAATCTCTGTATTACAATGCCAACACTCACCAGAGATGCACTCAATGGTTGACAAAATAGAAGGCCTCTATTAGATGCATTATCTGGCTTCTGTGGTCAGCCATACTGGATGTGCACGTGCCGTGGAGCATCTGTGTCAGGAATGCGAGCTACACACGGAGCAGTGGCATGTCTAAAAACCAGGACTGCTCTGGCTCTGCGTCATCTCAGTGTCCAGCCAGCCAGAAGGAGACTAATGCCAGTCCCCAATTTGGCCCTGTCCCTGGCTGAGCATGTGGAATACTTGGTGGAAAGAAAATTTGGTTAGGTTGCTTCTGCCTTGGGAGGGCCAGTGATTCATCCTCCATGGAGTCACGTGTTCTAGGTAGGTTTGTCATCGAGACTTCAGAGCCTTAGCTGGTCCCAGTTGATTTCCCTGCCAGATTCTCCTGGCAAAGAGGCGAGAGCAGTGGTCACAGCTTGAGCAGTGTGTGATGATCCCCAGGGGCGACTCTGGGATTGCCTTCCAGGTAATCCCCTTTGACCAGAGGAAGAACTCCCTGAGATGTAGAGAAGACTCTAGAATAGGTGATGAGGGCAGAGAAGCAGTGAGTATACAAAATCTCCAGGGGATTAAATCCTTCTTTGTAACCTCCTGGTAAGTTTTCCCAGGAATAAAACAGGCAGAATTCTGGGTGAGCCATTCCTAGATACTATAGGGTTGTCATGCAAAGCATATTAGCCTGATTTGAAAAGAAGTTGGGCTACAGTGGACACTTGGCTGCTGTTCAGCTGCTCCTTCAGGACAGAGGCCTCCATTCTGTCTCACCCTTTCCCCCCAAGGGTTCCTGGAGACAGATTCCCGACTGAGACACTCACCGGGAATTGCCTCAGCTTCCTGAAGGGGGCGCCCAGCCCATGGTCATACCTCTATGTTCCGGGGCCAGCTCTGCTGGGTGGCCAGTCAGAGCCACTCTGGTGCCCTTGAAAGACCTAGGCTCTCTTGTGAGAATTTGGGATGAGTTCGAGGGTCTGTTCTGGCTTCAGAATTGCCTATGGGAACTGTCTCAGCACCTGTCTGGTCACCATATTCAGTGCCCTGCCTGAGCAGCCTGCCTCTCGCTGACAGTGTTCTAAGCACCTGCATAGCCACTGCCAGACTGTATCCACCTCCAGGCTGGTCCTTGGGTGTTTGTGAGACAGCAGCTTTCAGGCATTGATACTGTCCACACATTGCAACATGACAATTGCTCATTTTTAAAAATCCTCTGTCACCCTTTCTATGAAAACAGTCTTTTTTCCTTTGGTATTTCCTTAAACATCTCTCTCATGCTTATAGGTTTCTACTTTTAACAAAGAGCAGTCTGCTAGATCGTAAGAAATTCATGAGCCCATGTTTCTTTTTATTTATTTTATGGTTAGTTTCTATTTTTAACAAGGAATGCTGGCTTTCTGTTTTACACTCAAAATGTAAAGGTTCTGTTTAAAATAAGTGTAAGTCAAACAGGGTGAGCTGGTTTAGCCAAACAAACAAACAAACAAACCAGTAAGTTTGGTTAAGAGAGGGTCCATGAAAGTAATTACCTGAAAAAATGATGATGTGCAAAACACCCACCCCAGCAGTTTTTCCTTCTCTGATGGCTTCCTTTTGCATCAGTGGATAGTGTATGTGAGCCAGCTCCAAGACTCAGTGCCCTGTGAAAGCCTTTAACCCCGAAAAGATAGTTATGTCTTCGCATTAAATGCGCCCCACTGTGTGGATTGGCAGATTTCCACGTCTGAATCTGCAACTGGCAAGTGAGGGCCTTAGGTACCCAAGTCTTAATCTTGAATGTTGCCTTTCAGCAACAGCATCCAGCATGAACCACACACAAGGTAGACATCACGATCAGGATTTGGCAATGCTCCCCCACCTCCTGAGTAGAGCTGAAATCTTGACCTATGATGCATGTCAGACCTATGGTAAGTTTACCTTATATGGCAATTTAATAAAGACTCCAAATTATTCAATTTTGAATTGATCAAAATGGAGATTATCTTGGGTAGGCCTGGATTAATTCAGTGGGAGCTTTTAAAGGGGGTGGGGTGGGGACTCTGGGCCTTGCAATGAAAATAGCCTGCTGTTGATAACCTTGAAGAAGACACTGTATGGAAGGGGTGAGGACCACACAGCAAGGAACGTCAGGAGCACTAGTCATGCAGACACAAGGAAGTTGAACTTATACTCTGAAGTCTGAATGCAGCCCAGCACTACTTGATGGCAGGTGTATGTTGCTATTATGGGTATGATGGGGCAACTCGTTATGATGAGAGTGTGGGATGACAAAAACCTGCTCATCTTGTGGCCAGAAAGAAAAAAAAAAGACCCTAGAGAATGAGGAGGAGGCTGGGGTCCTATCACTCCCTTCGAGGGCATACCCCAAGTGACTTAAATCCCTTCCTCTAGACTCCACCCACTAAAGGCTCTACCACCTCCTAACAGCTTCATTCTGGGAATCATCCTTTGAGGAGACACCCAAGATCCAAAATACAGTAGAATGGCAATTACCCACCCTGAGCCACGAGGCCCACTTCTAACCAACAAGATGTAAAGCCACCTACTAGTTGGTCCTGGTGTTTCACCAAGGTGGGGTAAGTCAGTGTGCCCACCACGGTAGCATCCTTACTCCCTTGTTCCTGCCTGCTGTGGCAGCCATGATCCTTGTGTCACAAGGAAACGTACTGTACTATTAGGAAACTGAGATGGCCTAAGAGAAGAGGAAGGAGGAGCCGGAAGAAAACAGAGGAGGAAAAGGAAGGAAGGAAGAAGAAGAATAGGAAGAGAAAGAGAAATAAAGAGAAGAAAGGGGAGCGGGGATTGGTAAGTGTAGCAGTTATTGACTGTTGTGTCATAAACTAACTGAAAACATACAATGGCCTGGCACAGTTTGGATGGCCCTTGGCTTTTGATGCAACATCTTAAAATTGTTTTGGCTTTCCAGTGGTGTGCATGTGACAGTGAAAGGCACTCAGTAAATACGGTACTTCCAGTTTTGAATTTTGAGCTTGCCATAGGCCATGAATATGTAGTTCTAAACTGTCTTAGTGCTGCCCCCAGTGGTGATCCTCAGCTTCCCAGACAGCCGTGCAATCATGAGGGAGACAGGGTGACTCCTCATTGTGCTGTGATGCTGAGCTATGACATTCAGTAGGCTGGGCATAGTAAACGAATTTTCCTAGTAGATATTTCCACTTCAAGTCACGATTGTTGAATCATTTGCATGGCAGTGATGTGAGCAGGAGACTGTACTACTCATCTCTAG
This sequence comes from Acomys percivali, assembly GCA_907169655.1. Taxonomy (NCBI): domain Eukaryota; kingdom Metazoa; phylum Chordata; class Mammalia; order Rodentia; family Muridae; genus Acomys; species Acomys percivali. The sequence continues at coordinate 108,805,954 of OU015746.1, read as the reverse complement.
TTTAAGGATGAGTGATCCAGCTCTGCCTTGACACTTCTCTTTTGGGATGTCTGGGCATCTGGACCCAGATCTAGATCCAGATCAGAGGCCAGTATTCCTCATGGACTCCTGGATGTCAAATCTGCCTGAGTGACCCCTGATATTGCTTACACACCAGCATATCCTGTGTGGTGGCACAAGGTTTAGATCTGAGGCTTTGTGGCATACCCCTAACCAGCTACTGGTCAGAGAAACTGATGTCTGTGATGTTACCTCCATCCATCCCCCTACCTGACCTTGCCCCCCCTCCTTTTTTTAAATCTACATCTTTGCCTTCTCTGTAACTTGTCCCCACCTCCAATCCTCCTCTCCTCACAGATGCCAGGGTGATTTCCTGATATCAGAGCTAACCCTGCCTCCATCCCATTCAGTTAGGATGACATTCCCTGATCCTCTCCCCTTTAGAGTTGCCTCTCTACGTAAAACACTTGCAAATGAGCCCCACCCACCACTTACTTCCTCCCCCTCACTCTTTCTTCTAGGCTCTTCTTTTAGCCTGAAAAGTTAGGGTACCAGCATCAGTATTATACCACCTTCAAATCCCAAGGCCAAAATTTCATTGCACCCTGATGCCCTGCTACTTTCTAAAACCCTTACACCTGGTCTCCATCCCAGGAATGAACTTCTCTATGCAGAGTTCCTATGGGTGCTTTCCTTTTTCTGGGAGATGACTGCTGAGCGTCTGTCCTATGGAAGATACCCGGGAGGTAAAGAGTGGGTTTCAGGACAAGAATGGGGACCCCAATATTACAGTTTCCTTCTTCCCTCCCTTCCTCTTCAAAATGAAAAGTTCAAGTGTCAATTGGTCCTATAGTTATAGCTACTATTAAAAGGGAGGAAGGTGTATAACTGGGTTTCTGTAGTCATGTGCCTTATAACCACTAGTTCAGCCAATCGTGGCTCAAAAGTACTAATATCTAGAAATAATTGTGTAAAATAAACCTATCAATAATTGTGTCACTATTTTGACCACAGACAGCATTTTCCCCCTGTAGTGTGTTAGAGGGTAAATATTATAGAACTTGGGAGCCCTGTTCTTTCAGGGCTGCTTGGAAAAGCAACGACAGACAACAGGTCAATAAGTGGGCATGGCTGCATGCCAATTAAAATTAATTACACAATTAGCATCATCATATCCTGGGAAGGAATGGAGGAGTGAGTGGGGTATTATGGGTCCTCCACACCTGGGCTCCTTCTGCTGTGATTTACAGCCAAGGCAGAAAAGCATGATCCCAGTTGTCCACCGTTTGAGTGTCTGTAGACACTCAAGATGAAACCAGCCCTGGGACTGCTTAGCAGGAGGTGTCCATGAAAGGGTTGGCTGTCTTTTGGAGATGGAAATATGCTGTTTGACGTAGGGTGAGCTGTTGGGAGCATGTGAGCTATTCAACCACCAGTACATTCTACCTTCCTGACCAGAGCTCAGATTTTGTGAAATCATTTTGGATCATTCCCATGACTTTAACACACGTGGTTTTTTTTTTTTTTCACTTATGAAGTCACATCAGAAGATGTTTCTTACCTAGGTGTTCAATCTGTTGCCGACTCCTTTCAATCTTTATAAATGCATTGCAGGCTACAGCATGTGTCTCCCAAGCAGTGTTCTCCAGTCCAAAGGGACTTACAATATCGGCCTTCTCAGACATGCCTAGCTTCTTGTTGACACTTTACCCTGTCCTATGGCCCTTCTCCAAGACCCAACTCCTGCCTCCAACACTGGGACATGTTGGCAGCCTCATATAAGATGAGATCCTGTCATGGCTAAAGCTGACCAATGACCTATTTTTTTGTTTGTTTGTTTCTGATGGAAGCCCCTCTCCTCAGTCTCTTCCTGTGGATCTAGCCAGCTTGGTACACTTCGCCGTCTATGTGGGCCTTAGCAAACAGCATGTTGGCTTTAGGGGAGATGCTGAACCCCTGCATTTAATGACTTTAGAATCCTCAATACTCACTGCCTTAAGGCAGCACTGCTCCTCCACTGTCAAAGTCCCATGGCTGGTTTCATCTTGCACTGAGTACAAGAACTCAGTAGAGTCCTCTCCTGTACCATTGAGATGACAACTAGCTTACCCCATAGGCTGGCCCTGGAGGGCAGATCACTGGGTCATGTGTATTGCTCTGCTTATTTGGAACTAGGTCACTGTGACGTTTAATTGTAATGACTACCTCAACACAACCTGGAATAGCTTGGGCAGAGAGTCTCAATAAAGGACTGTCTGCATTGTGTTGGTGTGTGGGCACGTATGCATGTGTGTAGGAGGTTTTCCTTTCTCTTTTCCCCTCACTCCCTTCCTTCCTTGTTCTTTCTTTTTTCCTTCTTCCTTGCTTCTTTCTTTTCTTTCTTTCTTTCTTTCTTTCTTTCTTTCTTTCTTTCTTTCTTT
>OU015746.1:108760934-108799376 GCA_907169655.1 Acomys percivali | reverse complement strand
TGTGTGTGTGTGTGTGTGTGTGTGTGTGTGTGTGTGTGTGTGTGTGTAAGCCTGGAAGGTGACGATAAGAAGGATACAAATTCTGGTCAAGTTTAAGGTCAGAGAAGTCTTTGAGGAGCATCTCCAATGTAGGAGGAGTTGATATAGTGTTCCAGGCAGGAAGCTTCCAGAGCCTGAACTGTATTGGCACTGTAGGATGGAGAGAAAGGATGGATATGGGGAGCAAGGGATGGGCTCAGGCAAATGTAAAGCACAGGAGACACTGGGGACGATCAAGGTAGAATCTTGGGGTCTCTGGGTAGAAGCCGAGAACCCAAGGTCATGACACCAAAACTTACCTCATAGAGAGGAAGAGCCTGGCTGTAAAAGCTGACGTTTCCTTCCTAGAGTTTCTGTACCCTCTCCTCGGTGTGAGTTGAAGCTATATAAGAAGCTCTTGCCAGTGGTGATGCAAATAGAAGTCATGTAGAACTTCCTGTCCATTATCAGATGCTGAGATCTCCACATCTCTCATCTCCTAAGAGGTCCAAGATGGTAGGGGCTTGAGGGAGAAGCACACACTAGAGTCCCTATAGGAGAAGTTTGCCCCAGCTCTATAAACCTGGAATAAGAGAGGAGTCTCTGAGGCTAGGGGTTTCCTGGCCCTGTCAGGAAGGGGCTCTATGCCCAGGTTGCTCATATAGAGTGATGGGGTGGGAGGTGACAAGTCACAGGGCAGGCTGATCCAAGGAGGAAGAAGCTGGCTGGCATTCTTGTGCTCTGCCAGGTTTCCACAGTAAGAGTCATTCTGTTGCCTAGGAAGAGAGAGGACAAGAAGGCTCTAGAGATGCTTTTTGTAATTGTGTTTATTGGGCTGTGTTGCAAAATTCCTTTCCTGTTTTTTTTCCTCCTAGATTTTTATCCTAGCAAGTCCTACTTAAAAGGAGTGCAGGTCCTCTTGCTTTATCCACTCTCTGTATAAATCCTACCCAATGCCCATTGCCATCAGAGCAGCATCCAACCAGACCTGAACCAAGCCCATCACTGTCTTGTCTGACGGCTTTGTGGGTTCTGTTTGCTTTGTTTGGGTCCCTAAAACCCCAGTTTGGCACATATCTTCTTGCCACCCCCCCCATTTTCTCACCCACTCAGATGCTATTGATCTTTGAAAGCAGTTTGGCTTCCAAGTCGCCTGCTGAGTAATGCAATGTCCGGTGGATTTTTTCCTTCGCTTCTGTGTATCTTTTCTCTTGCTTTGTTTTAAACTCAGAAAATGTTTAGAATCTTCTTTTGATTCCTTGTATTCTGAGTCTTCACCACTGATAGGTACTGAATGTATCTTTTTCTCCATCCATTTTGTTGGACCATGGATAGACCTTTTACTTAGAAGCATTCTTCAACCCAAAATAATATTTTTTTGTTTTTGCTTTTTTCCCTGTCATTCCCACCCTTCCCCCATTTTTTCTCTTCCATTATTCTAGATTTTTTCTTTTAGTTTTTTTTTTTATTACTCCCTTTAGTTTCTCCTTCTGCTCTTATATTTTTTGTCTCTTACTTCTTGTTGTTTTGTTGCTGTCTTTTTTCCTTCCTCCCTCCCTCCCTCCTTCTATACGTCTTTCTTGTTTTGTGTACTGATAAGAATGGAATCTACAACCTTATGCACACAAGCCAAGCATTCTGTCACTGAACTAAATAAACCCCAAGCCACTAAAAAGAATTACAAAACTTTAATTATTACCTAGACAGCTTACTCAACTCTTCAACTCTTACATATTATATGTTTGTTTGCAATAATTCCCCCTTGATATCCTTTAATTGTTATATCTCATTGTATTGTGAAGAAATGCATTTTTACCTCCAATGTGCCTAAGAAACTTAATAGTGTCTTCAGAATTTTATTTTTCTACTTGCATCTCCTCTGCTTCATTAGGCACCTGTCTTTCATGCAGCAAGCTTTCCTCAAATGCTCGGCCATTCATTCAAATTGAAAAGATAACTACCAAAGACTTCAGAATGAAAGAAAGCAAAATAAAACAAACATAAAAGAACTGACAGGAAAGTTTAGTGATGTGACTGAATTAATACTCATTTGGAAAGTGCAGAAAATCAGGAGGCATTCACAGAAAAGGACTTAGGAATGACGAAGAGTAATTGTACTAATCAATGTTCACCAGAAGTAGGGGAGAAAAAAAAAATAAAGAGGCTAGATAATAGATAGATGATAGATAGATGATATATAGACAGATAGGTATTTAGGTATATAATAGGAATGGGTTCAGCTGGATATACTGACTTTCCATGCAAGCCAGAAACCAGGAAAGGCAGTGGTGTAATTCAGATGTAAGATTCAAGAGTTCAATAGCCACAGTCCAGAAGCCAATAACCAAGAACTCCTACATTATGAGCATGATCAGATTGATATTCAAGGTCAAGCCAAGAGAATGAATTTATCATTCTTTTCCTCTATTCTCTGTTCAGAGCCACAGTGGATTAGATGCTGCCCGTCTAAATGGGGAAGGCCCTCTGCAGTACTGCCCATCTACACGGGGAAGGGCATCTGCATCACTGCCCATCTACATGGGAAGACCATCTGTGTCACTCAGCTGGCCAATGCAGATGCTGATGTACTCTGAGACCATCCTCACTATCATACATAGACATAATGTTTTAACAACTACCTGGGTATCCCTCAGTCCAGGAAAGTCTAGCCAAGTTTGACCATGAAAATAATCATGATTGAGTTTGCTTGTGGAACTCAGAAGGCAAATTCAGAGGATCAGGAGTTCAAGACCATCCTTGGCTACATAGTGAGACCAGCCTGGGTTACATAAGATCTTGCTTTAAAAATCATTCTTGGAATAAGCAGCCACTCAGACCAATATATAGAAAGTTAACCTAACCTAGAAATAATTAATCATGTCAGTGATCCAAACTTAAATGCACACATCCAAAGCAAGTGTAATTAAAATTCTGAAAGACTTTTTGATGAACTAAACAAAAGGCTTTGAAATTATCTGGAGTAAGATGATATAAATAAACAATCCATTTTGGAAAGAAGGTATTTATATAAAAAAAACTAGAGTTAGATGAAAACAATGAATTAAAGAGAACTAGTGTATATAATGACTACAGTTAATAATAACATAGGGAAGCAATTTATATGTTAGTCAACTCGATTTAGGTATTTCACGGTGTATGCATATTTTCTTTTAATATTATTTTTATTTATTCTTTGAAAACGCATACATTTATACAATGTATTTTGATCATATCCTTCCATCACCACCAGTTTGTATCCCTCCTAACCTGATGTTTTCCTTTTTTATGTGTTAATAACCCTTAGAGCCCAGTGCTACCTGTACGTATGTGGGTGTGTGCTATACAGTAGGGCACTTCCTTCTTCCTTCTTCCTTCTTCAGAAGTCACAGCTGCCAATGGCTCCTCAACCAGGGCCCTCAGGAGTCCCTACCCCATCTAAGCTGGAAGTTTGATTGGCTTGATCCTGTGCAAGTCTTGTGCAGGTAACCACAGTCGCTGTGAGCTGATGTGTGCAACAGCCATGCCATGCTCAGAAGTTAACATGCTACAGCTTTCTTCCCCACCTGCCAGCTCCTACACTCTTTCTTCTGCTTCTTCTCCAGTGTTCCACAAGCCTTGGACGCAGGGGGCATGATGCAGGTGATTAATCCATAGATGACCACACATAGTTAATTATTCTCAGCACTCTGTCCAGTTATGAGCATTCTGCATTGGCCCCTGCAGAAACAAAACAAAACAAAACCAACTGACCAAACAAACAAAACCAACCAACCAAAAAACCAGAAAGCGTCTCTGACCAAAATTGAGAGCACTATAACTTTATAGCCGTAAGTGCATCATTTTTGAAAGAGCTTTGACAACTTGGTCATTTAACAAGACAACAATAGAAACAATAGGTTTTCCTGCCCAGGGCCCATGATCTCCATAGGAAGCAAAAGATTAGAATCCTAGTGATTACATTATGACAGAGAGAAGTGAGAGACCCAAAAACTGAGGAGCCAACCATCCATGGATTAGAAAACTCTGCGTTATCTCATCTATTTGTCCCTTGGTTGATAAAAACTAATGCAGTGCTAATCAAAATCTAATGGGGTTTTATTTTGGAAACATGTAAATTAATTGTAACATTGATATGGAAATTCAGAGGAACTAGAATAACCAAAAGGCTGTGCCAAAGAACCAGTTTAAAGGACTTATTTAAAAACATACAAAGCTTCAGTAACCAAAATAGTTTAGCTTCAGTAACGAAAATAGCTTGACACTCTCGTCACTACAACACACTTATGGAACAGAGCAAGAATCTACAAATACACAAAGGCAATTGATTTTGAAAATGCACCAAGATGACTCAGTAGAGAAAACATAGTCCTGAGAAAATTATCCACAAGCACTCACAAAAAGAACATTCATTCCTATACCATCTATTCAGATGTAAACGAAAAAGGATTCAACTCACAGGAGAAAAATCTAAAACTATGAAATTTCTAGAAAGACTTTCTTTCTAAAAGAAAAATACAAGATGTAAAGTGGGAGATTGGGGCAAATGTTTAAGATATAAATCTGTTTGACTGTTCAGAGTTGTTATGTTTTTTTCAACTTGAATTATGAGGTTTATAGTTTGGGTATCAGAAACAGTCAAGTAGACAAATAGGATCAGAAGATGCTTTACTGAGGAAGAGAGATGCTTGGAAACTCAGCATGCGTGATAAGGCTCAATATGAGTTGCCAAAAATGAAAATTGTAAACTAAATGAGATGATGCTCTAAATCTATTAGAACGACTAAAGTAGAAAACAAAGAAAAAAATTAACCAACAATATCCCATGCTGGTGAAGGTGTGAAACAATAAGGAGTCTCACTAGTTGTTGGTGCAAGTTCAAAAGAGTGTCGCTGTTTTTGAAAAAGCCGAGATTTTTCTTACAAAACTGAACAGAGTCTCACAGGTAATGTAGATGTCTTGCACTTAGGAACCTACCCAGGTGAGAGGAAAACTCCCCTTCATACTAAAGGCTGTGGATATTCATAGCAGCTGAGTCCACAAACCAGAAAATGTATCCTTCAATAGTTTAATGGCTAAGCCAACTCTAGGATAACCCTGGTATAAGTCTGTAGGTCAGAAACAAACAATTGACTTACATCGCAATATAAATGGACTTTAAATATAGTTTAAATTAAAAAGTTAGAATTCACTTTTGTGAACTATAAAACAGGTAAAATCATAAAGATGAAAAAAGAGCCATTTTGAGAGCTGGGGTGGGTGGAATGGCCAAAAGAAAGCCTCATGAGAGAATTATTAAGTTCACAGACTGGACAGAATGGAAATTTTGGATTTGGGTGCAACTGAGCCAAAAATGAATAGACAATGTCAAAAATAAATACTTTGTAACTCTTAAATCATACAAAATGTGATGAGATCTTGCATTCTCCTGATTGTAACTCATCCTTTTTGTCCAGTGTTTCCATGCCTTATATACTACCTGCCTGTGAAGCATCCAGATGGCAGATCTCCTTGGTTATCAGATCAGCTGTCTCAATATCAAGGAACTTCGCTGAATATGGCTCCAAAGTTCAAGAGTTGAGATGTTAGCAATTTGGAGATGCTAAAGAAAAATTTTATTTAAATAAAAAGTAAGTGCTATCCACTTTATCAAACTAAAGGAAGGAAAAAAATCACATACTGAAGTTGTTAAGATTTATCATAAGAATGGATTTTCTACCCACAATAAGTGAAGAAGAAAAGGTAAATCTGTGCCAGTTGTGTTGTCACACCTCAGCTGTAGAGCCTGATTAGTGTGTTGTGAAGATGGAAAGAAAAACTAAACGTGTAGGTGGGAGACACAAGCAAAGGTGTTCTGTCTGGTGATAGTGTGCTGCACCAGGAAGTATTAGGTTTCCTTCAGATAGCCAAGGTTGAAGACATCTGCCAGCAACTTTGAGCTGCATTTCTCACACATAAGTGGAATGACTCTGTGCCTGATTCTGTTTCCTTATCAAAATCCATAGAATGGTACATCTAAAAATGTAGATGTTAAGAACTAGAATGAAATATTTATGTCAATGCCACATAGGAAGCTAGAAGTCAGCACATATGTAATAGCATATGTAATATAATGATATTTGACTTAAAGAATGGCATTAGGTACATCATGATGACTACTGATGGGGCCAAGGGATAGAATTATTACAAAAGAAAAAGAGACTAAAACACAAAAGAGGTTTGCATGGACCAATGGTGCGTGTGCTCAGAGTCACACCGTTTGATAATTTCAAAGTTGTCTGTCAAATCAAGCCAGGCATAAAATCAAAACTCAGACTGAGCCATGCAAAGAAGATTGGAAACTCTGAGTATCAGGTGTGTGTGTGTGTGTGTGTGTGTGTGTGTGTGTGTGTGTGTGTGTGTGTGTGTGTGTGTCCAGGGCTAGTCCTTTCATGGGACTTCCCATGTCGTGTGATCATAGGAGAACTAGTCATTCCCAGAGACCACAAATGCCAGTTAATGTTGTCCTAGGCAGCCCTGCATTCCCATCTACTCTCCAGGGAGGCAGAATGTGGCTGCCAGAGTGTGGGGAGTGGATGGAAAGAGGGCAGAGGGCATGTAGGCTCATGTCTAGAGGTTCCTACCCAAGCCCTTAGCACAACAGTGTTCCAGAATTCTATTTCCTCTTATGTTTCCCCGAGGGGAGAACTCTGTGCACATTCTGTGGATAAGGCCAGGGCAGAAGAATATAATTTTCCCGGTCTAGTCTCAGTTCATCCATCCATGGGTTCTGCCATGCATGGGGTCATTATGGTCATTTTCTGCCTATCGCACCCTGGGGAACAGTCGGGCTTCAGGACCAGAGGGCAAGGAGAAGAAGCTCTAACCAATGGCTTCATTCCGCTTACTCTGAGGCTCTTGATGCCCTGTAGCAAAGTCCATTGAACACTCCACACGCTGAGAGTGTTTGGAGACCAGCCAACCCCTTCACTCTAAGGCAGCTCCACTGGGTTGCGAGCCTTCAAGTGCCATCAAGTCCCTTCAATGTGATAGCCTTCTGCACTGAAGGATTCTTCTCTGAGGCCTCCCATGGCCCGTCAGTCAGGCATAGAAAGGCTGCCGATTGCGTTTAGCTTCAAGCAGCTTAGTGAAACATGAGCTTAATTAGTAAGTGCACACATCCATAAGAGACAGTTTAGAAAATACTAAATGGAAAAGAACATGATACAATTCTCATTCCTCTCACATAAAGTTACCAGTTATCTTCCATTGATGTCTGTTATCCTCTGCTCTTCCTGAGGCTGTAGTTGCTACTTCACATAGCTCTGCTTCTACAATTGCCTATTTTTATATCCCAATGCACTCTTTTCTCTCTCTCTCTCTCTCTCTCTCTCTCTCTCTCTCTCTCTCTCTCTCTCTCTCTGTGCATGTGTGTAGGTATATATATATACACACATATATACATACATATACATATATACACATACACACACATATATACATACATATACATATATACACATACACACACATATATATATTAAATGCAAGAAAATATTTCCAAGTGATCATAACTTTTTCCTGAGATTGCATATACTTACTGGCTGTAGGCATGGTCTTTTATTGTTGATCCACTAGTGTATTTTAAGCTTTGGCTGACATCAAGAATACAGAAACAACCCGTTGTTGCATAGTTTTGAAACCCAGCACAAGATGTGTAGGGTCCAGAGAGGAATGTTCCACTAAAGGACCTGCTTGCTTTTAGGCTCTCGATCCCCTATAGGAAGCCAAGTCTAAGCATCACATACACCGAGAGTGCTCATCATCTGAAACCATCCTGTGCCCTGAGGGAGACCGTGAGGTGCTTTGTGGACTTCCCCCTTCTCTTCTTCTCATTCTCCTCTTTTGCTAAGGGCTGTGGAAACTTGTGAGAGGTATTCTAGGCTAAGGGTGCTCTGCTGGGCTTGAACAACTCTACCAGCCGCTGTTGTTCTCTAGCAGCCTGCTCCCCACCCCTGGAAAATCCTGTCATGTCATGCCACGCCATGCCATGTGAGTGTCCTGTATTTCCCAGGATGGACCCATGGGGACAGGGTGACTAACAAGGGTGCCTTCCTGTCTCTGCAAAGTCCATGCTGGAGATCCTGGGTTCAAAGAATTACATCTGACTCACTTTTTCCAATTCCCTAAAGGCACTTGGAACTGAACAACACTGAGTCCCTCCCTCCTTACCCAGACAGAAGCCTATCACAAAGGGCTTTCCTCATCCAGGGACCAGGCAAAGCTGGGAAAAACAGTTTCCAGGCAGGAGGTAGCATGGCTACTGATCTCACAGTTGCCTCCTTAGGTCAGGGCTTCTGGTGCTACAAAGGCTTCCTCTGGAGACCTTCTCTCAGTCCAGACTCACCTTGCTCCCTTCTATTTCTTGGGTTCACCTTCTGCTCTTGTTCTTTCATGAGTATGAACAATGGGAAGAGGAGTCCCCGTGCCTAAAGGTCAAAGAGTCTCAGGTCAGTCAGTGAGGGTGGAGAAAAGGACGGGAGGCTGTAAACCATCTTTCCAACTCCATTAGTGTGCCTGTGTGAGGGTGTGACCCACCACGGACAGGTGAGAGGCAGGTACACTGATACTGGTGAGGGCAGCAGCTGCAGCTGTGCTCTGAAGGCCAGGGTTGGAGATCTAGGTCCAGCCCTGAGCACAGGGGTGACTGACATCTCAGGGGGACAGGGCCCTTGCCTAGCAAAATCGCTTGGTGTATTTAGAGAAATCCTGTTCCTCCATTTTACCATTGGATTCCTTTTAGGAGTAAGAAGAGTGTACAGACAATCAATGCACACTTGCTTGAGAAACATCTCTTCTCCACAAGGCCTGTCCACTCAGAGTTCTCTGTCTAAAGGTATAGCAGAGTGACGTTAGAACTTTCTTTTCATACAGAGCATCCAATGTTTAAAGACCTCTCAGGTAACCACTTTCATTTCAGATTAAATGGTCTTATGCTCTCTCTCTCTCTCTCTCTCTCTCTCTCTCTCTGTGTGTGTGTGTGTGTGTGTGCATGTATCTCTCTCTGTCTCCCTTTCTCTCTCTGTGCATGCATCTCTCTCTGTCTCTGTCTCTGTCTCTCTCTCTTTCTCTGTGTGTGTGTGTGTGTGTGTGTGTGTGTGCGTGTGTGTATGTGCGCGCGCGTGTGTGCAGCTCTGTAGTAGACCCCTTACCTGTTATGTTCAAGGCCCACATGGACATAACGAAAAGAAAGGGAAAACTTCCCAGTCCTCTGTGTGTCCCGGATGTAACCCATTCCCCTCCATAGGACAAATCCCACCTGCCCTTGCCCTCTGAGAATGTGGTGTAAAAGTAGAAAAGTCTTTAGAGTGTCTCCAAGGATCTGTTGATGTCTACGCTGTGGTCATCATGTGCCTTCCACCTCCATCCACAGTTATGCTTGGTGTGTGTGACCAAGTTAGCATCCCTCTTACCCTGGCTGGACCATGATATTAATGTCTGTGTAAACCAAGATGCCACCCTTCTCTCCAGGGCCAAGGAAGCAACTAGGCAGGAAAGTACTTGCCTTGTGTGCAGAATAACCTGAGTTTGGTTCCAAGTGCTACTGTTTCTCCTCCTCCACCACCAGCACCACCACCTTTTCCTCCTTCCTCTTCCTCTTCATCATCATCACCGCCACCTGTGGCTTCTTCCAACTGTATTATATTTAGAAAGTTGGCTTCACAAAGCCTAGCGATCTCCAGTGGGTAAGTCTATGTAATCTCATCCTAGTGTGCGGTGCTTGGAGCTGCTTCGTAGGCATAGCCAGGCCTGTGAGATGGGACAACTGCTGTGAAGTTCTCAGTGTGTGTGTGAGAGTGGGGAGGACATGAGCAGAGAAAGTTCTGTGCAGCTTGCACTTAGGAAGAAACAACAGGGCACGCATAGTGATCTCTCACAATTCTTTACTGAGCAAAGTCATGACCCACATTCTAGAACGGTCTCTACAGAACCCCAAACAGATGAGTTTAAATAAAGTTGTTGCCCTCAAACTATAAACTTTGTGAGCAGTGAGATGGGGACTTTATGTGGCTTGCCTTCTTCCTGCTGGCTGTGTTTGCAGAGTCTTTGCAAAGCTACCAGCCCCACAGCTGGTGCCGATTAAGGGAGTGTTGACAGAATGGTTTTCTTTTCCTACTAACTGGGGGGTGGAAGTGATCAGCCACTGAGTTTCTGGGGAGCGAGTTCCTGCTAGGAGCTCTGTCTACCTGATTCTACCTAATTGTCACCCAGCTCTGTGAAATCCATTCACAGCCCGTATTTCACAAAAGAGAAAGTTGAAGGTCATAGGGGTGAAGTTGTTTGTCCTTGTTGACAAAGCTGGTAATGACAGAGTTTGGCTTGGGAGGCAGAGCTGTTTGACTCCAAGGTCCACACTTCGTCTTTGCTTCAAATTGTAGACCAGTGTTGTCCAACAGAAATAGAAAGCAAGCCATGGGTAAGAGCCAAAGATATAATTTTATATTTTTGCATAGCCACATTAGAAAAAAGAAAACCAGGTGACATTCATTTCAGTTTTGTGTTATTTAACCCACCATAGTATTTCACCATATAATCAATATAAAAATGATCCATTTACTTTAATTTTTTGTGGTCCTTGGACTCCATTGTATAATTTATAAAATATAACACATCTCAATTTGGACTCCCCATATTTCAAGTGCTCAGTAACCATATGTCACTTGTGGCTACCACATTAGATAGCTCAGCTCTGGGATTTAAAACTAGCTATTTTTAGTTTTTCTCCTAGATATTCTTGAGGAAAAAAAAATCTCATTTTTTTCTTAAAGCTCTTTAATAAAGTTGAAGGTTGTATGAAGCACTCAATGTGCATTCAGTACATGATTGAAATGTTTTTCTTAACCTGCATTAGTCAGCTCAGGCCACTATAATGAAGTACCACAGATGGGGCAGCTTAAGCAACAGGCCTTTTTGTCCTTACAGTTTTAGAGAGTGGGAGCCAAGTTCCAAGGACCAGCACAGTAAGAGTGTGTTGAGGGATCTCCTGGCTTGCAGCCAGCCACCTTCTCCAGATGTCCTCACATAGGAAGCAGCAGCAAAGAGAGGAAGTGCCTGTGGCCTTTTCTGCCTCAGCCTCCTGAGGGCTGGGACTATAGGACTTCCTTGACATTCCTTATGCCAATCCTTGCAGTGCCTCTGCTGACGTCATCTAATCCTAATTATCTTCCCAAAGCCTCATCTTCAAATACCACCACGTTAGAGGCTGGGACTATGGCTGGGATGGGTGGTCACAAACTATCTCTAACTGGATAAAGTACAGGCGAAGAGCATCTCATGGTATTCAGTGACTCTACTGTCTCTTGGTCACTGAGAGGCTGGTCCCCTGAGGAAGTATCCTGCACAGTAAGGGCTTGCGTGCAGACTCTGCTGTCTACAATTATGCAGGGAGTTCCTCCTTCATCCCCAGAACTCAGGAGGACTGAGTCTCACATGGGTCTTGTCTGCTACCTTTGTGGCCTTCCTGAACACCAAGCAGCTGCTTGAACATGATCTGGACCCATCAACTGTGGGTCAAGTGCTTGGGTGGCTTTGCATGTGACAAGAGACATTTTAGGGAGGCACGGCTGTGTGCTGGGGTATGGGTAGGCAGTTGAAATGGGTTTTAGCTTTCTCATGATGGTTATGATTGTAATCTTGTGGCATTTTTCCCCCCTAATTTGGTCTTGAAGGCTCCTGAGAGTTGCCATCTGTCAAAGCAGTTGCTCTCTGGGCCAGTTCTGACCAGTTCAGCTCGAGCCCCCAAAAGGTATGAAGCAGCTTATCCCTGCGTAACAATCACAGCATGAACACACAAGGAGAGAGGTGGCATGCTCTTCCATGCGAGCATGCATGGGTCAGTGAGGTGCCAGTTCACCGGTGCAGTACAGCAGACAGGGGCTTTGGAGCGCCAGGGCATGCTGTTGCCCAAGGGCTGAAAAAGGGCCTCACTGAGAAGAAAGAGGAGATAACCCTCAGCCTGCAGGAGCCACCCAAGCCAAGAGAGCTTATTTCCTGTTTTTCATTCTTCAAATTCAGATGTTGGCCGAGAGGGAATTTTATAGACAAAGATGAACACCATTCACTGAGGAGCTATTGATGTACCAGCCACTTGATATATATTGCACCTCACTGGGGTTTAACTGTCTTCTATTAATAACTACTCTGAACTTCCATGTTGAGGTCCTAATCCTAGCATACTGGTCGGAAAGGAAGGCATTGGTGAAGCCGCGATCAGTTAAGGTGTTGTTTCAGTACCTTCTGTACCCAAGAGATCAAGTGTCCTTGTCAAAAGGAAAAATCAGCCGAGAGACACTCAAGCCGGGATGATGAAAGCAGCTGTATGTGTAGACTGCATGTTGCATCTATGACGCAAAGTAGCCACAGACGAGGCATGAAGCAGACTTCTCCTCACAGCCCTCAGAGGGCCTAGGAGTCCCCAGGGCCTTGACTTTGTATTTCAGCCTCCAGAATAATGGGACAGAAATGTCTGCTGCTTAAGCTGCACAGCATGCGGCACTGTCAGGGCTGACCTGGAAAACGAAGGCACCGCTCCATTTCACGTGCAGAACACTCCTTGGGGAAAAACGTTTCACCTGTTTCTGGAAGAACACATCGTTCACAGAAGCGAGACACTCAGATACTCACAGGTGTCATAGGAATGCAACTCATACCAGCCCGCCACTTCCGGGCAGCTTCCTTTCGGCCTTACAGTGAACACTGCATCCCATATTACAAGTGCTCAGTAACCATATGTCACTTGTGGCTCCCGCATTAGGTAGCTTTGGGATTTAAAACTAGCTATTTTTAGTTTCACTCCTAGATATTCTTGAAAAAAATCTGATTTTTTTTCTTAAAGCTCTTTAATAAAGTTGAAGGTTGTACAAAGCATTCAATGTGCGTTCAGCACATGATTGAAATGTTTTTCTTAACCTGCATTAGTCAGTTCAGGCCACTATAATGAAGTACCACAGATGGGGTGGCTTAAGCAACAGGCCTTTTTGTCCTTACAGTTTCTGTGCATTGAATGACACATCTATGGCCCTCTGGGGTACAAGAGTCTCACTGTCTGATGTCCATGCTCACATGTCTCTTACTCTTTTGATAAAACGTTATCAGAAGCAGGCTGACTCTCTGAAATAACGTTTACTGGCTCTGCCTGCCATTTACTTTGGCTCCATAAGTCAAAGGGATGTCAGGAAGACCCGTCCCCCAGTAATCCCATCAGAGTGACTCCATATATTTTGGGTATGGGTCATATAAACACCTTTTCTTTTGCCTGTGGCTTGTAGCTCACAGCACGGGGCCTTTCTTTCTGGCCAGTTTCACTCTTCTGCTGGAACATTAAGGAACCCAGCAGTTTTTTTATTGTTGATTTTTGTTCTTTTAGTTTTCAAGACAGGGATTTTCTGTGTAGCCTTGCCTGTCCTGGACTCGCTATGTAGACCAGGCTGGCCTCAAATTCACAGTGATTCATCTGTGTCTGCCTCCCTGAGTGCTGGGATCAAAGGTATGCTCCACCACTGCCTGGCTTCGGGGCAGTTCTTAAACAAGGTACCCATTACTCTCTGTGGGATTTCTCCTCTCATCATGGCTCGGTCTCTAGAGCCCTCAATATAGAACCAGACTTCACGCCTCCTCCCGCTATCCTCCACCTCCTCTGGTAGGACTTTGTGGAACACAGCTCAAGGGACAGCCACACCCAGCAACATTCCTTCAGCAGTGATTCCCAGCACCAGAAGATGTCTCTGGAGAAGGCACCATGAAACATCTCTGGAGATAAATCTTGTCAGTGTCAGCTTCTCTTTTCTTTTGCTTTTTTTCCAAGAAAAGTAAAGGTAAAGCATGCTGGCTGTGAAGTATTACTGTTAAAGGTGTACATAATGTAAAGCCCACATGTAGCCACCACTTCATAGTTAAAAATAATTTAAGAGAAATTGAATCATATTATATCAAGTATTTATAATGGCTTTTCATCATTAAATAATAAACCTAGGGATCTTCTCTATCAGTAAACTGATTCCAATGTAATACTCTCTACTTCCTGTTAACTTTTCCCTATATTTTGTTGTGTTTTGCATTTTGATTATTTTGGAAGTAAATGACCCCTGTTAGTGATATTTAGATTATTATATTATATTATTACTATATTATATACATCTTGGAGTCTGTTAGTAGTCATCCAATAATCTCTATTAGATTCTAGTAATATCTTTGTGTAACAAACAGTTCTTTTTTTTTTTTTTTTTTGAGACACAATTATTACCATGTAGTCCTAACTGGCCTATTACCCACTCTATACACCCTCTATAGCCTGGTATAGGCCAGGCTGGTCTTGAACTTGTGAAAATCCTCTTCCCTCAGCTCTCTAAAGGCTAGGATTACCTGTATACCTTACCATGCCTGAGTAAGAAATAACGTTTTAAGTAGACAAAAATCTCTATTTGAAATACTAAGGAAACCCTCATTTTCCCACCTCAGTGGTACCTCCTGTGCTGCCAAGTGCTTTGTAAGAGAGCCTTCATCATTGATGCATCATCCATTGAATATTGGGTACCGTTTACAGGATTTCACTAACCGGAAGATCAAAAGTGGCATTTGACTGCTTTGAGCTTTGATACACATTTACTCATGCCAGGCATCCCCAGCTTGCCTGTTTCTTCTGTGATGTCCCTTAACACACTGGCCCTTTTCATTTTCCCCCTGGATGGCTCGAAATGTGGTGGTTCAGTCGGTCTTGCTCACCTTTCCCTCCGTTTCCTAAGGTTAGAACACTCTCTGCCAGTCAGTTTTCTTGGTTGTGGGGACTAGAACCCTGTTTCGTTTATGTAGAGGGACAAGATAATTATTAGAACCCATGGAAACCTCACGGGAGGGATTGGGTGTTTGGAAATAAGCCTTGTGGGGGGGAGGAGGGGAAGAAGCCTGGCCAGAGGGAGGCCAGAGAGCCAAGAACATAAGCCACACTGCAGGGCAATCTAGGATTGACAGCACCACTGCTTCCTGCTCTTGGATTCTTTCAGCAAAAGCCACTCATCTGAACTCTTATGCCATGCTCTACGATACAGTTGTATGGGGTTCTGACATCAAATCATCTCCTTCACCACCACCATCACCTCCACCGCTCCTCCATAATCCCCGTTACCATCCTTTCCCCTACCACCTTCACCTCTGCACTACAATCTCCTCTACTGCACTGTCCCCCTCATGTCTCCTTCACCCAGCCCCCATCCTGCCACCACCCCATCATCAACCTCTCTTTCGTGATTTTCACCCCTGCCAAAAGCTCCTGTAGTATCATCACCTCCACCACCACCAATCCCAACACCATCTCCTCTACCACCACCTCTCCCGCTGTCATCACAGCACCGCCACCTCTCCTGCTGTCGTCACGCCACCACTGTCTCCTCTACTATCATCACTCTCCCCACATCTTCTAACATCATCCCCTCCATCACTGTCACCCTCTATCATTTCCTTCTCTACCGTACCACTTCTTCCACCACCATCTCCTCTATCATCAACAACCTGTCACTACCTCTCTGACCATCCTTACCCCCACCAGTCATCCCTTCTATTACCATCAAACCTATCAACATTGCTCCACCATCATCAGCCTACTAACATCAAGCCTCGCCAACAATGATTCCCCTACAATGAACACCTCCCACCACTGTCATTTACTGCATCTCCGCATCTCTCCTACCACCTCCATCAAATTATCATCATTACAGTGAATTCTGAAGGGTACTGCCCAGTAAGAGTCTAATAATTTACATGCAGGCTTTAGTAGTCAGAAGTCAAGATAAACTCAGTATCTGAATGAATTAGAAGAGGATTGATATCTGATATTATGTATTAAGGTATTGATGAGTACTATATGCCTATTCTGTCTTCCCATCTTGGACCATTTTATGTGCAAAAAAATCCCTTTCACTGTAATTCTGTCAGATTCCAACAAGTTTAGAATTCCAATTCTAAGAACATGGCGCCAGCAGGTTTTGTTCATAGATGCCTGCAGCCTTGGCAAATGGGTGATGATACTTTTCCATGTTCTTGACTTTCAATGCATCCCTCAGATTTTAAATGTTACATGGTATTATTTTCACACATTCTAAAAGGGCCTATAAGTGATATTTAGTATGAATTTCTTTCTGGTTTTTCTTCCCTGTATGTTTGTAGATGTCCCTGGCATTATCTTTGGTTCGTTTATTAATGATGATTCTGGGGACAGAGAGGAGTAGGTAATATCCAAAATATCTCAAATATGTTTTCTTCCCTGGATATTTCTATGAATATGAGCCATCGAGCGCTTAGTTTCTCTCCTTTTCTGGTCTTCACTTTTCATGCGTTCCCTGGTTCCATCTGTCTGGTGCACTGTGCTGGCTTCTCCAGGCTGCTGTTGGAGAGAGAGAGAGAGGAGGGGGCGGGAGTTTCAGTCCCATCCCCCACTCACCAGGAAGCCTTTTCTCTGGCTGAGCAGGCCTTTTAGGACTTGGGCTGCTCGGTACCTGGGCATACAAGGGAGCTTAGTCTTCAGCTAGAAGGCTAATATCAGAAAGGGGAGCTTATGAATTTCTTTGAAAGGCTGATGTCAGAAAGTGGGGCTCGTGTGTTTGTGTTCATTGCCTCTCCTCTATCCTTTGACTGACTTGGGGCCTGTCTGCTGCAGGGAGACCCCTTTGCCTATGCTGATTTGTACAGAGGAGCTGACAAATGGCTTCCTCCATGTTTGGGCTTTCTACTAGTAAATTTCCACTCTATTCTCTAGTCTGTGCCAGGAATAACATTTCACACTTGTCTGACACCCTTTCTCCTCTCAGCCTCAACCGCTTTACAAGCAGCAGTTACTATAACTGCCCTCTGAATTCTGTCTGACTGAAAGGCTGAGGGCTAGAGGATCAAAGCTGGTGGAGTTGGGGTGAAGATGGGGACCCCAGACACCTGGATAGCCATGGCCTCTGTCAGAATCAGAGAATAAGCCCAGGCCCAGGCCAAAGGAGATTTATTAGCACTGGGTCCCCAGAGGCCTCCCCGGAACCCTCCTGTCACAGTATCAGGGCGATGTAATGTCCTTTGCCGGGGGCATTAGAAGACAATGGAAACCCTGAGATCACCGAATGCTAGTCAAGGGGGGTGGATGGTCCATAGTTCATCCGGAATGAGAAGCTCCATGGGCTTTGAGGTGTTATTGCTCATCCTGAGGAGAGGAAGCTGAAGTTGAGTTGTGCATCCCTAGGAATTGTAGCATATGCCGGGTGAGCATGGCCTGCTGTGAATATGCACAAACAGCAGCCTTTGTCCATCTGTGTCTCACTTCACAGTGTGCAGGACACCTCCACAATGGCTAGAGTAGCATCTTCTTGGAGCCACCAGAACTCTCAGGCTAGCAAGGCCACCACATAATGTGAGCTACTCTATGCAAAACCAGGCACGTCTCTGGGTTGCAGCTTGCTTTCATCTCTTAAGTCTCAGAGCATTACGGTTGCACTTCACAGGTGCAGGATCAGCACTTCTACAAGTGGCCCCCAATCTTAGAACCACCCAGGAGCAAGACAGGGCCTTATAACTTTCTCCTCTGAAACATCATCTGTCATTAAGTTAAACACCATGAACAAGGTCCCATACACCTGGCTTGACTGGCCTGGAGTCTTTCCTGGCTGGTCAAGTATTCTCAGGTTCCTACATGCTCTTTCCCAAGGACAGTCTCTACCCTCCACTCCAGTGCCAAGAGGTTTGTTTGGGGTCTGGCCCCCCCCCCCAGGACTTTACAGATACTTCAAAGAATTTTGGGCCTGGGCCCAGGCACAGCAGGGCAGCCCTTGTCCGGCCGTGTGGTTTGTGATCTAGCCATTCATAACTGGCTCTGAGCAGGCACTTATCATTCTTCTCCGACCACCCAGTCAGCTCACACAGCCTGGAAGTGCAGTCTGAGCTGCCCAAACCAAGGCCCGCTCAGTCCTCAAGGGCCCCCGATGCTCTGCCTGCCCGCTGTTGGCCACCCTGCTGCAGACAGCCGGGCCTACCCAGCCAAGTGGACACTGGAGCCCAGAAACAGCAGGAACTGTGCATCTCCCACAAGCCACAAAGGGGGATTCACAAATCAAAGGGACCGAGAGAACAAAGCTGTCACATCCGTCCATCATGAAGCTGGATCTCAAAATAACACAGGCCAGAGTCCTGTAGCAGTGAGTCAACACCCGCCAGGATAAGCACCCTGGGCCCCTGGCTGCATGGAAAAACACCCTGGTAGCCAACTGGCTGTTCTTGCCCAGACCGGGGAGGTTTGGGTGTCTGTGGGGCCATTTTGAGCTTCTGTGTCACAGTGGGAGCCCATAGGAGTAGAAGAAGAGACGGGAACAATCATAGCTCAGACCTGGTTTCCCAGGGAACACAGGCCCAGTTTCCTCCAGCCCACCAGCAGCATCATGGGTGGTGAGCATGAGGCTGGCTCACATGGTGGCTCAGCATCATATCTGAAATCCCTCTCTAACCTTTAGCTCTGGCCCTGCTCTGTTATCACTTTTCCCCAGGAGAGTGATAAACCTGATGACCAGAGTGAGCTTGGATGTCCGAACCTATGTAAAAGACACAATAGTGCACAGGTCTTTAGTTCTACTCTTCCAATGTGGAGGGAGGAGGCAGAGACAGGCTGAGGTAGGGGCCAGCTAGCCTGGCATATGCTGTGGGGGTTAACAAAAGATCCTATCTAGAACAAGGTGGAAGGTGAGGACAAATAACTGAGGTCCTCTGACCCCCAGATGCACTCCATGGTATGTGCACACTACACACACACACACACACACACACACACACACACACATACACACAGAGAGAGAGAGAGAGAGAGACAGACAGACAGACAGACAGACAGACAGACAGACAGACAGACACAGAGACACAGAGACACAGAGACACAGACAGATAGACAGAGCTGAGAGCCTCATGGCAACATGCCAGTCAGCTTCCTACTCCCAAACCCAGGACCTGTAACCCTTAGGGACACAGGGACACTCACACAGGCGTGACTTCCCTTCCCTCCTGGATGAGCGATCCGTGGCGCTGAGGCTGTCTGCCATGGCCCCATCCACAGACCTCCTTCCTGCCTCTCAGCACCTTTGAGTTTTGGTGGCTTGGAGGCCAGGGGAAATACATCAGTACATATGAAAAGGCCTGAATGATAAAACATTTTCAGCTTGGAAATTCCAGCACCCTGTATGATGACCTCAAGTTAACTGAACTAGGGGAGTGAGGTGTCTGTCTATCTTGTCTGGGAAGCTCCAGCAAAGACTCTATGTAAGGGAGGGTAAAAAGTAGGAAGAAGTCAGCTTTGGCCCTCCCCCACTCCTTGAGTTCCCTACCATCTCTTCTTTGATGACTCCTCTGTCTGTCTGGACTGGGTGGGGCCACCTGAGTGGCAGATGAACTTTGCCAGTGGACGTTTTGCTCGCCAGCATGTCCTTCCCCCATAGTCTACAGTTTGCTCTTCCACAGCTCAGAACTGACCAGGTGGGGATGTGAGCTGTGATGGGCCCTTTAGGATATATCTTGAGCATCCATCATGCATCCGGCACCTTTCAAAGCCCCACTGGCTCAGCAGCAGACTTGGCAGCTCCTGGGCACTGCGACGATGACTGATGCTTTCCTTCTGGAAGGCTCTCAGGCTGAAAGTCCACATAGGAATGCACCATGTGTGATTTCTGCCCATCTGGGCAGAGCACACCCTTATGGAGTGAGGACAGAAGGCTCAGGCAGCTGGAGCTACAGTTGTGCAGATGTCTCAGAAGATGGAGGCATCTGGATCAGTGTACAGCATGGGGCAACATGTGTGCTGCCACCTGCATGGTTCCCCGAGCTGGGGACCAGGGACATTTCAAGTCTCTCTGGGTCCAGCAGTGAACGCAACCAACATTCAGGTCATTTCTCCTAGCGGCTCTGTGACTCTGTTTATTTTTATACCATGTTGTGAATGTGAACACTAACTGGAAAAAAAAAAAATCAGCTCTCCTGTTGTTGTTGCTCCCTCGGGAGGGCAGGGAACTAGACTTCACTCCTAGACTAGGAGAGGAGCTAGTAGGGGCAGAGCCTAGCCTCGGCTTTCACTCCATTCTCCTCCTA
The DNA here is from genome assembly GCA_907169655.1 of Acomys percivali. Classification (NCBI taxonomy): domain Eukaryota; kingdom Metazoa; phylum Chordata; class Mammalia; order Rodentia; family Muridae; genus Acomys; species Acomys percivali. Next base: position 108,779,228 of record OU015746.1, on the reverse strand, counting down.
AGAGACTTGGCTTTGTTGCTGCCATGGGTGGGAACAGTAATGCCGGAAGTCAAAGCCATCAGGCTCTGGTCCATTCATAGGTTCACAGAAGGGAGCCTCCCCTCCCCCAATCTGTGTTCTTTGTCTTACTCTTTCCCCCAGGCAGTCAGTAAACTTAAGGCAGAGGGAATCTGCCACTTAACTATCATTGTCTGCTATCTACCCTGCGGGTTCCTCTAACTTAGGGTAGCACCTGTGTCCCAGAAACACTTTTGGTGGACCTAGAATTTTCGTTTGCGCAGACACGTTGCCCTGTTTCTGGCCACTCGTCTCAGGGAACTTGAGTGCTGGAGAGAACTGTGACTCCACGACGACTTTAAAAGTCCTTGAGAGCCTTTAGAGCCATAGCCTGGAAATGTGACTTTTAAAACAGAGGTGAAATGCACAGAACAAGCCACTTAAAGATACAGAATCAAGGACGTTTAACACCCTCCCAGTGCACAGCCGCCAGCTGCCTAGCTGTCAAGCGTGTCTGTCTCCCCTTGGACACCCCCACACTCACTGAGGAGGCATGCCTCTTTAGCCTCTTGCCTGTCATCCCCTGTGCTCTCAGATCTGTTTTCTGTCACTATGCTTTGGCTGTTCTGGATAGGCTGTAGGGGAGGAAGCCCACATTTAATCTGTGTCTACTTGGCTGCTTTGACTCAGAGTACGATCAGCACTTAGTTACAAAGCTCATTGGGCTTGGAGCAGATATCAGCACTTCCATCTCAGAGCTGAGGGCTGCTCCACTATGTGGGCGAGCCAACACTTGCCTAGCCACTCATCCCTTCATGGATAGCTATCTGCGTCGATGGCACCTTTTGTGTATCTGTCCCAATTCATGTTGCTCCACACACTCATCTATAAGATCTTTTGTGGACGCGGTTCCAGTAGCTCTATGCCACGGAGTGGGAATCATTGGGTATGCTCCTGCTGGTCACATGTTCTTTCTCCTGCGACTCAGACCCTGTCTACACCACCACTTGCAGCGACCCTCTACAAGTCTCTCCTGCTCTACGCCCCAGAGCTTCATTCTCTTAGAAATACCCAAGCCAAGGATTGACCAGCTTGTTTCCTTCTCGTATGTAGTAGATGTGTGGGGTATTTACCGCTGCTGGAGAAAAGTCAGTCAACTGCTGGCATGCATGATTAGAGCCCCACAGTTCTTACTCAATCTCAGCTGGCCCTTCACCTCCCTCCTGGCAGCCAATCAGGGAGCCCCAGACCCTCGCCTCCGAATGCGGGTATTTTATGCCCACATCCTTCTATCTTCTTGGTGATCCATGCTGTTACCTTCTTTGTTCCCCTTTCCTTGTTGCTAATTCCCGTCTTGCTCTTTTTCTTACAAAAATCCTAAGTTTGCCTCACTCGCCGTGTCCACCTCTCTTTGTCACTGGTTTCTGGCCCACTCGCCCAGTTTGAATCTGCAGCCCCAGTCAGTACCTTGTGTTTGAATCCAGCCAAAGAGCCTTTCCCAGCCTTCAGCTGTCATGGTTCATATGACATACTTGGGACACGCAGACTTCATCTTCCTTCACCACATGGCAACACTTCCCTCTAAGCTTTTCTTTATAGCCCCCAACATGGTCCTTCTATTTCTTCTGTGGTCTCCTTCTTTTCTTCCCTCGTAACTTAGGTGTTGGGTCTTCTGCTCTTTCCCATTCTCTCCCTAGCTATCTCTCTCTCATGCTTGAAGCAGGCCTAACCCTGTAATCTGGGAAGGCCTACAGGTTGGCATCCCTTCCCTTTGTGCCCCTATCTTGATGTGTGGGTTGTGGCCTGCTCTAATTTCTGTAGAGTAGCCCAGTCTGGGAACATCTCGTGGCTCGACTGGGAGCCTCACTGATTGTGTCCTTTGGTGCCCTGAGCAGAAGCCCCTCTGGGACAGCAGATTCTGGTGACATCTTCTACCCTTGCAAATATATGACTTTCATGGCAGCAGTGTGAGCATCCTTTGGAAGCTTGGTAGATCTGCAGAGTCAGCTCACCCCAGGCCTCCAAACCTAAGGTGCATGTTCATAGGTTTCACCTGTGATCTGAAGCTTGCTGAGCCCTTCACTTGCTTCTGAGCAGCAAGAGTCAAGGAACCTGGTTGTTTTCAGATGGTTTTTCTTCAAAAATAGAAACTAGCATCAAGGGACAGTTTGGTGGAAGGGGTCCTTTATTTCTACCTACTAGACTCAAAGCTTATGCTCATCAATGAAGGACATTTTAATTTAAAACTAATTCTTGCCTGGTAGGCCACTATGGGGCCTGAGTTAGAGGAAGCGAGCAGCAGTAGCACAAGTCTGGCTGTGCTAGGGATCAACAGACCCCCCCAAGGCTGACCTGCCTCAATTCACAGTTTGGGAACAGCTGGACAACATTCCATGGAAAGAGATGAGGAGGACTTTTGGATTTTGCTCTCACTTGAGCTCCCCATTCCTAGAGCACCCGGATTATTGTCATCAAGAGTGTTCCTGGGGCACAGTTTGGCCATCCTCTGCCCCTCGGGGCAATGTTCTGTCTCCTTTGCCCATGAACTGGGCCTACAGAAGATGAGCACACAGGCTTGTGATGGGTGAGTAATGCGAACAAAACCAGCCCAGGTTTTAGAGCAATGCCTGAAGTTTAAAAACAAATCAAATCAAAACAAAAAAAAATCACAAACAATAGCTCTTCTTGCTTCACATGAAGAGTGGTTTGGGTTGGACCAGTAACTTAGCCACTCACCAGCTCCTGCCTACATCATGAGTGCCTTCTGGCTGCTCTGGGAAGCCAAGGCTGTTTACAAGAAGCAAGAACCCCACTGTGGAAACAGCGTATCCTTGTCTCACACTCCAAGTGATGATAGGGATGGAGAGGAAGTGAAACTGGGACAGCATCAGAATTCTCTGGTTTCAGAAATAATAAGGACTGATTGGGGGAGCTCTTGGCCAACTCGTGGAAGGGATTGAGGTCCACGTTCCCAACGTCTCTGCAGCTCTAAGCCCTTGCTATGAAAGTCATTGTCTAACACACGTGTACTGATTTCTAACCTGGAGCCTTCTCCTTGACCACCGAGGTGCCTCTCACCCATTCTGTAGCCTTTAGCTCTGACCCTCTATCACTGAGCTCCCCTAAATCTTCACTGAGCTCTGGTCCTCATCTCTATTAGAGCCACATCTTTAGGATCCATGTGGTGGGCACTGAGGAACACTATCCTTGCTCTGCTGCCCATCTGCCAGAGGTGCAGTCAATTGACAGATGACCTCAGGTTGCTCGTAGCCAATCACACTGTAGGACAGACCCGGTCAGTGCCTAAAGGAGTGGCCAGGCATAGCTGCTGCTACCCAGGTTGAACTTTCTTAATGATTAATCCAGCTTTAGGAACTTTTTACCTGGCAGAGACATTTTCCTGTCTGGGTCCCATCCTCATCTTTTCAGGTGATATTTCAGGAGTATTTGTTCCTTGGAGGACACAATTGGGTCAGGACCAATACATTCTTAGTACTTGGCTTCTCTTGGCTCATTAAAGTGTCTCAGAGGCTTATGAGAGATGGATGGATAGATGAGTGTGTGGCTGGGTGCATGGCTGAGTTGATGTTGTATGTTAAACATACACCAGCATGCCACAGGCACACAGGAGGCTCTGCTCCACAGGTAGGACTTGGGGAAAACCCTACTACTTAGAAGTACCTATTGGCTGTTTCCTGTTTCCTTGGTAAGCATACAGTTGCTGAACCCTGCTAGGGGAGTAAGAAAAAGTCACGGGAAACTGGTGATAAAGACGACATGGATGAAGTGGGCCAAGGCATGCCAGTCTTCACAGCAGACAGCTGATGACCAAACAGAAGTGCCATCAAATTGTGGACTGTGGTCCCATTGGTAGGAGAGGAAGGAAGAAGGCCAACCGTCCCCATCTGGGCTTCCAGAGGCCAATGCTCACCATAGGTATATGACTCTTATGGGAGCAAACTCAGCCCCAGCACTTCACAAGTATGTATTAGGGAGAAGTGTGTAAGTGTGTATGTACTCTGTGTACGTGTGGTAATGTGTGTGTGTGTGTGTGTGTGTGTGTGTGTGTGTGTGTGTGTGTGTGCCTGCTTGTACCTGTGTTGTGTCAGTTATGCACATTCACAGGAGTGTACCACTGTGGTTATGAGGGACCTGGACATGCCGCCACAGGCCTTCATGGCTGAGAAATGGGCTTATGGGGGAAGCAGGGTAGAGAACCCCTCTTTCTTCAGCATAGGCCAGATATGAGAGTCTTAAGGAAAGCTTACGCTGTGCAGCCATAGTCATCTCCATATAGGCTAGACCAGAAGAAGGACTTGCCTTTGGGCCCTCTCCTTGTCCTCCCTGGATACTGCAGGACTTTGCTTTGGGGGAGAATACTCCAGAGAGTGTGGTTAAGACTCAACACATTGATTTAGCCTTGCAGAGGTACCTTGGCTTTTACTACTCAGCTCATAAGGCTTTGGTCCTGACTGCTGACCACACCTTAGGGACCTGTGATAATGACAACCTTTACTGAAAGTATTCTCCAAGTACACTGGTCACATTCATCTGCCCCAGTGTCAGGCATCCCTGAGTCCGGGCCTAGTTTCTCCCTTTACCTGCTGGCCTTAGCTTTCTTTAAGCATAACCTTAGTGAATGGAGATGGGAGGCAGTAAGGGGAGGCAACACCACTGACCATGACCAGAGTTGGTTAACTAATGATAGAAGGTTGTACTCAGAGCAACTGAATTCTTTTACTGTATTCTCATCTTAATCCTTATGAAGTCAGCGTCAGTATTACGCTTACTTTATGAGGGACACCATGTAGCAGAGAAACTTGTTACGATGATGAGAAATAGCCCCACATTCCAGGATCAGGACAAGAGAAGGGTGGGCTCCCAACCACTGAGGCCAGCAGCCCACGGCCTCTAACCACGCCACCAAGAGCTCTTTGTGCCCCTTGCCCCATCTGGCCTGCATTGCCCTGGAGGATTCTCACAAAGGCCTGGGAGCCTGGTGAGGACAGGAAAGGACACTCTGGTCTTGGGCATCTGTTTTCAATGAAGTATCCACATTGTCTAGACTGCAGCCAGCCTCCTTCCTGCCAAAGAACCAGCTTCAAAGGGCTGCTCAGATTGCCGGGGCAACCACCCTCTGAGGCGCTGGGCTTAGCCATGTGTCCAGCTGCAGAGAAGCCACTCCTGCAGGCCTTGGGGCAGCACTGGGCATGGAAAACTTGGGCAAATGACACTTGAACTAGAAAGCCACGCTCCTTCTGTCCCGCCGAATCACACGGCCCCTCCATCATCATCACACAAAAGGTGGAAACATAGCTCAGATGCCACATGGTCTTGCAGTGGTTTTCATTGTGTGTGGAAATGTCGGCTTGTAGCATCATGTTGATGACCGAATAAAAAGCAGAGTGGGCCAGGGAGCAAGACGTAGACTCATTACATACAAAATTGTGCCTGTCCTGTGCCTGAGTTGCAGCTATGAGTCACCAAGGCCAGGCCCTCTCATCAGTAGATGCTCCAGATAAAAACATAGAGATGAGCTTCAAACACAGACCAAATTCCATATAGGTTTGCTGGCTCCTGCAAGTCATGGACTTCGCTCGGGACACTTTCCCCAGTCTTTGTGTTCATACAGGCATGGCTGGGGACTCAGAGGGAGATCTTAGAGATCCCACATGCTGGTCCTCAAGCAGTCACCTTTGTCCTCAAGTGCTGAATGGTGGGAGTCTTGCTGGCCTGTCACAGGTCACAGCTTGAGTATCAGTCCTTTGTTTTTTAAATTAGGAACCAGGCCAGGTGTGGTGGCCCATGCCTTTAATCCCAGCACTTGGGAGGCAGAGATAGGCAGATATCTGTGAGTTCAAGGCCAGCCTGGTCTACAAGAGAGTCCAGGATAGCCAGAACACAGAGAAACCCTGTCTTGAAAAACTAAAAATAAAATAAAATAAAATAAAATAAAATAAAATAAAATAAAAAAAGAAAGAAAGAAAGAAAGAAAGAAAGAAAGAAAGAAAGAAAAAGAGAAAGAAAGAATTTAGGAACCAGACTACCCTTCTCCCTGGACAATGGAGGGGTCATGAAGGTGTGTTAGAGACTGTAAGAGTTGCAGACCTATAGTCTGCTCCTTTATCCAAAACACTTAGGTGAAGAATGCTTGAGAGTTTGGAACATATTCATATACATAATGAGCTGTCTTAAAGACGGGAGCCAAATTTAAACACTAAAGGCATCCCCATGTTTCATTCCCATCTTATGCAAAGAGCCTGCAAGTAGCTTATATAATAATCTCAAATAATTTCTGGACAAAACAATGTTTCCTTGTGTGGAAATCTCTGCTTGTAACATCATGTGGGTGATCAAATAATTTCAAAGTTTATAGCATTTCTTAGATTTCAAAAATTCAGTGTGGAGATGCCAAGCGGGTTCCCTGAGAACAGTATAACAAGAACCAGAAGAACAACCCAGAATCTGCATCCACTGGTGGAAAGAGCTTTGTTATGGCAGGATTTTCCCACTTCCCCCAGAGTCCTCTTAGCTGGGACTGAAAAGCCCCTCTCCCCTTCTGAGTTCTGTGCTTAAACCCAGTGCCCAGTGTCAGGACAGAGGGCCTGAGAGAGAAGGTCCTGCTCTGACAACATCTTGGGCAGACGTCATCTGTGTTTTCATGGAGCGCTATCAGGACTAGACACTAGCCAAGAAGCAGACACTGGACTCTGTGGGCTGTGCCCACGTAAGCATTTCCTGGTGACTAATCAGAGCTCTGGTGAGAGAAATGGAGCCTAGTGGGCTGGAGCCAGAAGCTTCCCTGGGGTAATTCATAGAGGAGGCCAGTTGGACTGGGAAGAGGGGCCGTTTGGTCATGTTGCTCCATTTCAAATGGTCACAGGCTGTGACTAGTTCTGCAGTAAATGCTTCAGCTCTGTCCCTGGGGGCCCTATAAGTCCACAGAGGACAGAACATCTCACTTGCCTCAGCTATGGCCTCCCTGAACACAGAGGCTATTTTTTTGGTACCCTAGGAGGCCCTTCCAGACTTCATGTTCCCACCGAGGGGTCCAGTCTGGCTTCATCTCTCTGTGCTTCAGAGCTGTGGGCTTTGACTCCATACCGGGCTGCATAAGTAAATGGAAGGGGTCCATGGAAAGTTTAGCAGCAGTGAAAGGTTTCTGAAGATTCAGTGACCAAAAATTAACTCAAAATAAAAAATGTGTGATTAATCTGAGGTGTCGCTGGCAGCACTTTCCCATGATGCACTGCAGGAGCTCCTCGTCTTCTTGCTTCCAAACATAGCATGCACTCACTGTGCACTGCATATGCTCTCATCCCATGTAACTCTCTGAAATACCTCGGCTGAGATCCAAACTGCTATGCATTATGAATTGTAGTGTTTTTTTTTTTTTTACTGTACGTAAAAAGTTTTCCATTCTAATAAAAACCATGTCTTAATTATGGAAAAACAAAGACCCAGTATTTCCCTGTCATCGTTCCAAAGCGTGTATCAGTCTCTAAAGTGTTACGATATTTGATACTAAAAAATTCTCTTTGCATTTATGACCTAAGTTTCATTTTTTAAAAAATCATGACTTTTGGATTGAGATCAGGGCAGAATTTCCAATCTTTTCTGAATGGCCCTAAACATACCTCTATCACTCTATGCAATGTGTTTATGTGAAGTGTCATTCTCAGCACTGACAATTGTAAAATTAGAATATTGAGCAACTCTAAAAGACACTGGGGTTCTCTGCACCCTGCAGCATTCAAGTTCAGCCATGGTAAAATTATTTATGAAAAATTAAAATAATCAAGAAACTATCCCAATTTTAAAAGGGGGCATAGGATTCAACAGAGGATCTTCAAAAGATGAAATACAAAATGGCTGAGAAACATCTAAGAATATTCAAGACTCCTTTCTTGAAGACTTGTCCACCTTCCCTTCCTAGAGCAGCAGCAGGAGAGAGGGAAAGAATTCCTATGTGTCCACCTGGTGACCAGTGTCCCTGTTTTCCCATGACTGAGGGGCCACTTGTGATCTCAGACTAGGATTTTCAGTCGTTCAGCTTAAAAATAAAAGCCACACTATTCCTGTGAGATGCAAACCATCTCTGTTTACTTTAGAGGCAAAAATTGAGCTTCTAAGAGGCCATTTGCCTAGGTGAAGGTCCCCAAGTTAGCTTTTTCCCACCACTACAGCTTGTCACTTCTATGAGTGTGCAAAGACATCCCAGACCTACTCAGTTGAATCTACGTTGTTGGAAACCTTCTGGCTTTCCTTCCATCGCTCCCTTGCTTGTTGGTGGGAAGACCTTCTTTCCTTTGGGCCTCTGTGTTTCTGGAGAGAATCCCATAGCTCACAATCCCACGATGCTCATCCAGTGATATTCAGAGCCGTAATTAAGAGACCTGGCTGGCATGTCCCTCTTATGCTGAGATGCACATGTCCTGCACCTAACACCTTGGACCATGTGGTTCTAGAGGAGGAGGCATTCTAAGTGGTTTTAGCTGCATTGAAAGCTTCGTCTGCCAATCAGCTCTGCCTGTCAATGAGACTCCTGTTTCTACCTCCCAATGGGAACCTGACGGCAGTGTTATATTTTAAATTCCAAAGACCCAACCCTTAAGTATCTTATTTGTCTGATCCTTCCAACAAAACTCTTGCATGAAAACTTTCATGACCTGAACTAGGGAATCTGGGAGACTGTGGGCTCCTCTCTTCTGAAAGAAGAGCCCAATGATACAAAGCTAGTGAGGGTCCCTTGAGAAGTTAAAGAAAGCAGGTTGCCAGCCAGGGCCACTCTGCTGTGCCCAGAGATGATCAGAGCTAATGTGATTGCTCAGCAATTTGGCAAAAAGCTCTGGAAACTTCTTCCAAAAACATGTAAGAGGGCATCAGGGGAGCTCTGTCTCTTTCCTGCCTCTGGGGTCTTTCCTCTTTCTCCCTTCTGCCCCTGGAGGGTTATAAATCAAAGGGGGGCCTCTCCCCTGGTTCCTACTTACTTGATTTGGCGTGAGAAGTTTCAAAATCCTTTGTATTTCAAGTCTGGGTCTTAGGTTAATCTGAAAGGCTCCTGGAGACCACCCACCTCCCTTAAGCAAGCAGCTCACCTTTCAGGCCAGAGCCACCTCTCCGCCTGGGAAGGGTGACAGGCACAGTCTCACCTATCATGCTTAATTAGTCTTCAGGTCCGCCCTCGGATCTGGGGCCCTTTCACACACATTGGAGCCAGGAAGCCTCGTGAGCCCCCATTGCTTCCTCTGGATGTCATTAAGACCTTTCTCTACAGGCAGCGTGCTGAAGGGCAATGCTGAGAACACAGCAGATTTAGGGCTTTGATCCATTCAGAGTTAGGTTTTGTCTAATTTCATTCTGCATGTGGTCATCCAGTTTTCCCAGCACCATGTTTTTGGAGATGCTATTTTTCTCTAGTGTCTGTTTTTGGTAGCTTTGTTTAATACTAGATTGGCTGCAGCTATGCATAGTCATGTTTAGGTCTTTGAATTTGTTCCATTGGTCTGTTTGTCTATTTTTGTGCCAGTACCATATTGTTTTTATTATTGTGATTCTGTAATATGTACTGAAGTCTGGAATGATATCCCTCCAGCATTGCTCCCTTTTGCTCAAGATTGTTTTGGCTACTCAGAGTCTTTTGTGCATCCACATACATTTTAGGATAGTTTATTATTATTATTGTTGTTGTTACTACTAATACTTCTGTAAAGAATGAGGGACTGGGATTACACTGAAACTGTAAATGGATTTTGTTACAATAGTCATCTTGACAACTTCAATTCTATCAATCTGTGAGCAGGAGATGCCTTTCTATTTTCTAGTACCAGTCTTTATCTTTTTCTCTAGAGATTTAAAGTTTTCACATTCAAGCATGAGTCTGAACAAAAAGTTCTCAAAAGAAGAAATAAAATGTCCAAGTTATATCTTAAAAAAATACGTTTGTCATCTGTAGCAATTAGGGAAATACAAATCAAAACCATTTTGAAATTTCCTCTTACTCTAGTAAGAATGGCAAAGATCAACAAAATAACAAGTGCTGGAGAAGACTTGGAGGAAAAGGAACAACCATGTACTGATGGTGGTATTGCAAACCTGTCCAGAGCGTGGATAGTTTTTAAAAACTAAAAACAGAACCTGCCGTATGACCCAGAAATACCACTCTTTGCGTTTATCCAGAGGATGCAATATTTTACTTCATGTTTATTTACAGTCATGTTCATTGCTGCTTTATTCACAATAGCTGGGGAGTGGAGGTGGAAATAACCTAAATACCCTTCCAGTGAGAAGTCAGCAATGAAAAGGTCGCACACACACTATTCAGTTGTAAGGAAAATAACATGGAGTTGTCAGGACAATGAGTGAAACTGGGAAAGATCATGTTAAGTGAGGTAACTCAGACCCTGGAGAACACACGTTGTGTATGTTTCTCTCACTTGTGCTTCTGAGTTCTAAGACCTCAGATTTGAGCATATAACCTGGAGTGACTGCAGAAACCAGGAGAGTAAAGGGAGCCATGTGGGAGCAAGAGAGAGTGGAATAGCAGGGCACAAGTGATTTGAAGGGAAAGTTGGAAAATGGGAGGCTTGGAGTAAAGAAGGAAGAGAGATAAATACAAAGGAAGGAGGAGGGTAAATAACATTAAAGCTGTCTGAAAAAAGTCATAAGGCACAGTCATAAGTCTGTGCACACATATAAATATTCATATACACAGACATACACATATACATATACAAACACAGGCATATGGAGTTAAAATGGAAATTTCCCATCTGGATTGACAATGCTATCCCCAACAACCATCAACCATCAATTCCATAACAAAAACCTCATCACCAGGCATGATAAACTCTCTTTAGAGGTGGTGATCAGCGTTGTCCATAAGACTTCTAAAACATTGCAGTCTATTGCTGTTGTCCTTGGCTGCCTCCAAGAGGTGGAAGCTAAGACCCTATTATTAACTACAGCATGCACTTCAGACATTGGGCCTAAAGACTCCTGGGCTGGATATGACCTGAAAGCCTCCTCCATGAAGACCAGCTTTCATAGTACCATGCTCCATGCAAACTCCCAAGGAATGGAAACAAACAATATTTCTGCCTTGCTATGATGCTGCATTAGCCAGGGTTCTCTAGAGAAACAGAATTGATAGAACTTATTAGATTTATTAGAATGGCTTACAGTCTTTGGTCCAGCTAATCCAAAAAGGGTTGTCTATTGACAGAAAGTCCAAGAATCCAGTTCAGTACATGAGGCTGAATATCTCAGCTGGTCTTCAGTATACACTAGAATCTGGAAGAAGTAGGCTCTAAGCCAGAGAAGGGATTGGGATTGAGAGCAAGAGTGAGGGAAAGCAGGCAAACAGAGCAAGCTTCCTTTTCCCATGTCCTTTCTATAGGCTCCCACCAGAAGGTGAGGCCCAGATTAAAGATGGACCTTCCCACCTCAAAAGAGCAGGATTAAAATTGAGTCTTCCCACTTCAGATGATTGTGGGAAAAAATCCTTCATAGGTGTGCCCAGCCACTTGGGTCTAGTTAGCTCCCTATGTAATCAAGCTGACAACCAAGAACAGACATTACAAGGCTACCCCTTATCAATTGAACACACAATCATAACTTCTTATGTCATGCATGATGTCCAAAGGAAAACAATAGGCCGGTCACCACTATGCCTAACATGATGTAACTACTTCTCATATAACCTCAGATACAGTATAAGCTTTAGAATAGGTGCCAATCTCCCATAGGGACATCCTTTTGATATCTCAAAGGAAACACAAACACAAATATATGTACAGACACATTGTTAACAGAATATTGCAAAACACTCATGTCAATTATAATCCTCATTTATAATTTCTGAAGTTGGTAATGTGGCGTTAGCTGGTATTTATAGCCACCTTCCTCTACTACTCATGAATATCCTTCACCCTCAGCAAGAACCTCAGCAGGTCTTGGCACTTTTCCTGGAAGAGTGACCCATTCCTTCATCCTTGCCAGGTCTGTGCCCTTTATCATCCTGCCAGGATTAGGCTGTTGTAGTTTCCCATTGACTTCAGTCACAGGACATAGTAGCACCGAGAGATGCACTAAAGGATCTCCTGCCCTCCAGACGTAATCTTTCTTATCTCCTTTGTGGAGAGGCAATCCAATCTCCCCCTGATAATCTGGACCAGTCACCCTCCTATTCCTTTCTTAGCCTGTTGGCTTGAGGGCATCAGAAGTCCACAATGGCCAAGGGGGGGGGGTATGTCTGAGTTTCCAGTTGAGTGGAAGGCCTGCTTTGTTTCCTGGAAGGAGTGCTCCCCTGTCTGGGACCAGCAGAATTTAAGGTCACAGGAACAGAATACAAGGATTTTCGTAGTGGGTTCCCAGGGGTAATAGTGATTGGAATTATTCCTTTTTCCATCCCTTGATTCCTGAACTCGTGGATCCTAGATATAGGAGAAACCATACCATACGTTGGATGCTGATTCAACACATACCAAAATATACCATATTTTGGAGAACTCTGCCCCAGCCCTTCGGGTTGTTGCCACCTAATTGGCACTGTAACTATGTCTTCAAAAGGCCATTCTATCTTTCCAGCTGCTTCAGGGTGGTAGGGAACATGGTGAGACTAGTGGATTCTGTGATCATGGGCCCGTTGGTGTACTTCTCTGCCTGTGAAGTGAGTTTCTTCACAGAAGCAAAACTGTGTGGAATACCATGACTGTGGAGAAGGCCTTCTGTAAGTCCATGGACAGTGGTCACGGTAATAGCATTAAGTGAAGGAAAGGCAAATCCACAACCAGAATAAGTATCTCCCTCAGTAAGGACAAAGTATTGTCCTTTACAGGGGGAAGTGGTCCAATACAGGCAACCTGCTACCAGGTCTCTGACTGGCCACCCCGGGGAAATGGTGCGGTATCTGGGGCTTAGTGTTGATTTCTGCTTTAGGCAGATCTGGCACTCAGCTGCAGCTGTAGCCAGGCCAGCCCTGGAAAGTGGAAGAAGTTCGTGGTGGCTAGCTCATCTCTGCCACTATGGCCACTTTGTTCATGGGCCACTGGAAAATGACAGAAATGGCTAGGAAAGAAGCTGTTCATTTTATCTACTTGATGACTGAGCTCCTCCTCATCTGAAGTCACCTTTTGATGAGAATTTACATGGGACACAAGTCTCTTCATACAGTTCACCCATTTGGAGAGATCTTCCCCAGATGTCTTTCTCATCAATTTTCCAATCATGCTTTTCCAAGCGCATGACCATGCAGCCAGTCCATTGGCTACAGCCCGTGAGTCAGTGAACAATTGCATACCCAGCCACTTCTCCTTCCAAGCAAAATGACAATTTGTGGAAAATAAGAAAATGATCATGGTGATTGGTTGCTCCTAGAATCTCTGGATAAATTGCAAAGGAAAAGAGCATATTCCACAACAAAATCAACCAACTTCTAGCATTTCAGAACACAGTGAACTCAGAGATAAAAGTGCCCTGTTCCAAATGCACATCAACAGTCTAAAGGTTTCTGAGTGTTTTCTGGAAGAGAACCTTCTTCTCTCCAGCAGCCACAGAGCTCAAGTTGCAGAAAATCGAACAGGAGTCCTCATTGGTAGGATGGGCTGAATTATAGCAAAAATTCAAATGCCAGCCTCAGTTAAAGCAAAGGCAGTAACTGTAACTGGCATAGGGCTCCTCTAACTTGGGATGGAGATGTGTGGGAGAACCCCACTGAGGCTGAGAACTTTGAACCCCTCAGATTGTCAGGGGTTTATCTTACCTGAGGAAGTAGTCTCTCCACCCCCAGCACAAGATGAGCTCCCACCCCCAGCCCTGAAATATTGCCTTTTTCACCTTTAACAGAGGAAATAGAGCGCTCATTGTCTGCTAAAATAGCAGTGACTTTTCCTGACAGAGATGCCAGAAAAGATATTACTGGCTTCCCCCAGGCCCCACCAATAGTGGCCTTTGGCCCAAAACCAGGCTTAAGGCTAAACAGACTTCCAGAGGGGAGGTAGAAAGTATGGTCCATGAGGAGATGCACTACACAACTAGAGCTTAATAAGTTTGCTAATTCATTCAAGCAGAAGTCTGGGGAATATGTAGGAATTTTAAGGGTGGAGGATAATGATGGAAGGAACATAAAACTGGATTAGACTGAGTTTATTGATACGGGCCCACACAGTGGTGATTCACTCTAGGCTTAATATGGAAGCTCACATAGTTTTAAAGGGTGTCAAAAGTCTATTTGAATGGTTAGCCAAAACATTTAGTCAAGCGACGGCCTACTGAAAAGAAAGTGGAGATGCCAGATATCCTTAGTGATGAAGGGATTTTAAGGGTCAAGGAAATTTCAATGCTAGAGTAGATTCACTGTATAAAACCTGTATAAATCCTCCACAATGGACACACACACACACACATACACACACACACACACACACACACACACACACACACAACTCAATAACAATTCAGGAAAATGAGACCATAAATTTGAGAGAGAGCAAGGGGAATATCATGGATGAAATTGGAAGGAGGAAAGGAAAGGAGAAAATTATATTATAATTTCAAACTGATTATCATAAAAAATAAGGTAGCAGAGGTAACAATTACATTGGAGCCCAATCTGGAGGATGACGTAGAACAGTACAGGGAAGATTCTGGACCGTACCATAGAGCTAGGTGTAAGGTTGCCACCTGCCCAGCTCATTGTTGTCTCTGAGCTGGGATGTGGTGGTGAAGGATTGAAGGGCTCAGAATTTTTGCCTCAAACCTGAGAGGTGCTTTTGAAATCAACTAAAGAAGTCATTACATTAGGCTGACGGTGGTATGAGCAGGTGTCACCTGAAGTCACAGCCCTGTGCTTGTTAACTATTATCATTGTCCCTGCATGGGACGCATCAGGTGACTCTTAGTTTACCCGGGAAAGAGACGAAAGCTGAGGGATGAGACTAAGAGACGCCATGGAAGGAAGCCAAACTTGAAAATGTATGACCTCTGCCCAAGCTATGGGTCTTAGGAAGACCCAAAGCCCAGCTGCCTGAAGGTCTAATGAAGTGTCTCAGTCAATATCCTACCAAACTGAGCACATGAGAGGACACTTGGAAATTTCTACCCATTTGGCTCTACTGGTGGTTCTTGTCTCGGCTGCCATGAACTTGCAGCCAAAGGTCACGCTGAGAATGGGCGGGAGTATGTGAGCACAGGCAGGACTTGGCTAGTTGTCACTCTGGCCTTTGGGAGGCTTCTCAGCTGGGGCTGTCAACACCTATCTGTGGCCTCTCCATGTGGTTGGATTTTCCATGTGTGGCTTGGGGAGCATCCCATGGGAAAGTTGTCAGTGAGACCCAGGTAGAAGCTTTAAGGCTTCTTTCTTGCCAGCACTGGAAGTCTTAGGGTGTTGCTTCTGCCATATTATGCCACCCAAAATGTCACTGGTATGGCCCGTTCACAAGAGAAGGACCACCCAGCTCTCTGAAGATGTCCATGTCTGAGAACCATTCTTCCACCCACCCTCTAAGACCACAGGATATAGCATCCTCACCATAATTTAGTCTCATTGGAGAACTAGTTATCTCCCTAAACTTCTTCTACACCAGGCCATACTTTATTGAAATTTTACTTTGAGCATCTCCATGTTTCTGATTACTACAACAAAATACCCGAGACAATTATTTTTATACAAATATAATATTTGTTTTGGCTCATGACCCTGGAAGATCCAGTAATAATCTAGTGGTCTCACTGCTGCTCATAATGAGGCCTAGGGAGGTCTCAAAGACAGATAGATCAGACAGGGACCTCTATCCAGTGTTTCCAAATTCTTGTCATCATCAGAGAAAGAATTCAGTGTCTAGACAAAGTGTGGAATCAGGAGACACTTCTGTTGGAGAATGAAAGTACACACTTGAGAGGTGCAGGCTTCTTAGGTGAGTTTTAAATTGAATTGGAGAGACGTGGTATGAGGTTATATAGTTTGTTTTTGACCAGGACTACTTGACAAGGAATACTTTGCTTGTTTGCCACAGCTGGGTATGGGTTAGAAGATAAGAAGCGATATTGGGGTTATTTCTCTTTGAACATAAATCCCATAAAGTATAGCCATTGACCCACCTAGATACTATACGATTTATAGAGTCTGTAAATCTTACAGACTTACACATCTTCTTGACTTTCTTTAAACTTTTTCCATTTGGTCCCTCCTTGTTTCCCAGTGGCTCCCTGTTTCACACGGCTTTGTGCCTCCACCATGGGCAGCACATTCTCATAAGAGTATGTGCTTGAAAATGTCCTATGCTCATCAGGATGTAGGGGTAGGTCAAGGTCCCATAATTTCTTTCATATGCACACATCAATGACCTAATAGCCACCATTCAGGGCACTCTACCTCCTGAAGAGAAGGGCACTCCCTTCCTTAACATAACTCCCCTCCCCCATCTCCCATTCCCAGAACCAGAAGTGTGTCTTTGACGTTCATACTGCCCAACAATCAGAAGGGACTACCACTTCAGGCACACTGAGGACCCACAAGGGAAAGCCATTCAGTTTAGGAGCCTGGGCTAGCCTGATAGCTGAAAGCTCTTGCAAGATACTGTTTTTGCATATGTAAATGTTCCTTGACGCTCTTCCATCCTTTGAGCTCCCTAAGAAAGAAAAGGTTGCAGAAAGATTGACTGAGCTGGGTGATTCCCAGCACTACACACAGCCCTAGAGCATTACAGATCGATTTAGTCAGGACCTATGATGGTGGGATACAGACACTGAGAGCTTATGTAATCTTTCCAAGAGATGCTAATATTCAAGTAGGGAGTGGGAAGAACAACCACATGTACAGTCCTGTTCACGTGACAACATTTGATGGATCAGCAGAAGCAGAGTCTTGGGTCTCAATTCTGACATTACACCACCATCTCCTGGTCTGGGAGCATTACAAAACAAACAGACTTCTGGCCCCTCCCCAGGCCTGATTTAATTAGTCTGGGTGTGGTAAGGACTTTGGGATCCCTACATTTTCCTGGGTGGGTTGGAAGATCTGTTGCAGGAGAGAAAGGGGCAGCAGGCTGCAGAATGTATAGAATGTAGCAGTTCCAAAGTGAACTGCTAGATCAAGAAAGGGCAGTGTCTATGCCATAATACAGCTTTTTCTGGAAGGCTAGGGAAGTTGTTTCTTTGGAAGTCTGGACCGACTCAGGACTTGTGAGGATGGCTTGGCTTTTCAAGGACTTTTCAAAATATTGTACCACTCCTTTGAGTTTGTAAAAATTGATACCCATCGTTGCTTTTGATAGGTTCCTTCACCATTTAGATGAGGACCATGAAAAGAATGAAAATAACCCGATGGTTTGGAGATGGTGGAAAATGTCATTACTGGCAATGAGATTTACAGGAAGGCTTGCTGACGCCTGCACGCTCCCCAAGACTAACATGAGAGCATGTTTTTACTTCTGATGCAATAATTAATTTTGCCCAAGAAAACTTCTCTGTTCATGCCTTCAGGCAGGGGCTAAATGAAGACTTTAATTCATTGATAAATGTGATCTTCTCCATTCATGGAACCCTGCAGAGGCAGGCAGGATTCCCCAGAGGATTCACTCTGAGTAATGATGTGCTAGGGGGCTCTGAAGAAGGGATCATAGATGCCTCAAGTGCAGAAGAATTGTCTTTGTCAGGATATGAAAGGATTGAGATGACTTCCAGAGCTAGCTCTGGGCGCCATTCTAGAATCAGAGTCTGGAAGTCAAGGAGCCAGGATGGAAACCAAGTTCAAAGGACTGGGCTGAAACTTAGATGGATTCAACACTGAGTAAAGAATAAATGTCTGAGCTGTGCAGGCATGGTAGGTCTCGTGGGGAGCAAAGACCAGCCCTTCCCATCTCCAGGGCGGATAGATCTTACTGTTGAGTCTCTCTGCTTCCTTGGCACACTCAGACAACCAGCCCAGACTGTGACTAAAATAAAGAAAGGGAGGTGGAGGCAGCAGGTAACTAACTGCAACAGGAACCGTTTAGGCTACAGAACTGTAAATGGGCACTAGAGGAAAGGCTGACTTTAAACAGTTACCCACAGAACAAAACCTACAAGCCCCGTGAGTGGTTTCTCTCAAGGCTGGGCAGTGTATAAACAACTATTCTTCCTGCCCTTTAGGAGGGAAGGCAAACAAATATTAAACAGTTGCTCATGACCTAAATCTGTCTCTGTTGATGGATGATAAAGTTTGTCCCAAACAGCCCCCTGTAAATAAGGACCTAGTAAGTAAGTAAGTAAGTAAGTAAGTAAGTAAGTAAGTAAGTAAGTAAGTAAGTAAGTAAGTAA
>OU015746.1:108692363-108760924 GCA_907169655.1 Acomys percivali | reverse complement strand
TAAGTAAGTAAGTAAGTAAGTAAGTAAGTAAGTAAGTAAGTAAGTAAATGGTCTAGGTATGCAAATACATTGTAGCTTAACCTGAACTTTTCTCACCAAGCAACTATGTTTAAGCTAGTCATAGCAACTGAGCCTCCAGCCAATCAGACACCCATTCTTCCCACACCAATAAAATTTGTAAAAACTAATTAGTGTCATTTTATTTTATTACATATTATTTATTTTTAATTAATTTTAGAAAAAAGGCATGATCAACTCTATTCCCAGAGACTTTTGCCCTAAAGACTTTGTATAAAAATGTGCATGTGCATGTGCATGCAGGGACCTAGGAGTTCTTAGCAGAAACTAACCCACCTTCTTCTCCTATCACATGGAAACAACCCACATGTTAGGCATACATACAATGGGACATGATCAGACAGCAGAAATGAAATTTATAAAGAGGTAAAGATGCTAATGATGCAAAAGCATTAAATGTGGTATGCAAGATGAAAGCTCTGTTCACTGGAGGCAACTGCAAAAATAAAAGAGACTACCCTAAAAAATTGTAACAAAAAATTTGTTTGAACGTTCCATGTCTGAGTTCATAGACTGCAACCAGGGTCTGTGCTGATGGCCATTTGAATGCCAGTGATCTGGCCTGCTACTTGAGATCATGTTGATGTCTAGGGGCTGTAGGGATGGGGGTGGGGGTAGGTGAGCTGATCTGAGTGGCCTATGGTGCTGCTGCTGTGGCGGCTGCTGCTGCTGCTGAGCGCCATGTCTGGGTCTGTGTCCACGATCCAGTCACTACAGAAGCCCATGTGGTTACCAGTGATACAGCTGCCACCTGAAAGCATGTGGATGTCTGAAGGCTATGCTGCCACTAGGGGTCATACTGATCTGAGTGGCCTGAGGTGCTACCTGAGGCCATGGTGACATCTGGATCCATGCTGTTGCTGAGGACCATGTCTGGGCAAGTGGTCCTATTCCTGGGTCAGTGTTGATATCCGAGACCCATGTTACCACCAAAGGCCATGCGATGTCTCTGATCTAGACTAATACCTGAGACCATGTTGATGTTTGAGCACCCTGCCCCTCAGCAGCCACCATACTCGGGAGAGCTTACTCTTATTCATTTTAGATCTTTATTTTCTTATATATGCTTATATTTTCTCCTTCTCTCCCTGTATCCCTCTTTCTTTCTCTTCCTCTTCCCCTCCCTTCTCTCTCTCTCTCTCTCTCTCTCTCTCTCTCTCTCTCTCTCTCTCTGTGTGTGTGTGTGTGTATGTATGCCTGTACATGCAAGAGTGAGCAGTCATGTATCCATTTCATATATGTGAAAATCAGAGGACAACTTGTGTAAGACAGTTCTTTCCTTCCAACTGAGCAGGTCCTGAGGATTGCAAGAGCCTCTATCTGCTGCTGAGCTACCTTGCCAGCACCAAATCTTAATTTTTTTATTCCATTTTGCTTCATTTTGTCACTTCTTTCCATTTTTCAGCCTTCATATTTAACAGTGCCCAGTCCCCTCCACCCTTTTCTTTGTTTTGGAGACAGTCTCTTGTGTCTTATGTTGGCTTTAAATTCACTACGTAGCTGAGGATGACCTTGACCCAGTTTTTCTGCCTCTGTCTTGAGTACTGGTGTTACAGGTCTTCACTACTGCACCAGTTTTATGTGGTGTTCGGGATCAATCACACTCAGGCATTTAAGCTTCTGAGGCAAGCACTCTGCCTGCTGGATTTCTTGTCCTGGTCTTACTCTTTAAGACTCTTGCTTAACTTCATCCTATGAAACTTAATGTTATCTCTACAATTTGTGTTTTAACTTTTCTTTTGGCTGTCTTACATTTTGTTCTTTAAGCCTTCACACCTCTTCTGTAAGCCCTTATTTCAGGGATATGATGTTTAATTTTGCTGATATTGTAGATAGGGGCACTGTCTTTTACTTGGGTGACATAATGCTCCAGTTGTGTCTTTTTCATCCTCTAGGCTCAACTTTTCTTCCTTTTTTTTTTCTCCCATTAATGTCTTTGCATAGACATGACATTGGGCTCTTCCTGTTCACTTCCTAAGCTGAAGGAAGTCTCCTCTTTCCTTCCCAGCTGCCTGCTGAAGGCTTGTTTTGTTGGTTTTAGGCTTGTTGACCATGAACAGCCTTATCAGTGTTCTTCCATGACATCTGCCCGTGTTGGGTCAGGAGCGCTTTCAGACTTAGGGTCAGCCCTTAACATCAGTGCCTGTGCATAGAATTGTTCCACACTACTCATATTTTTATAAGACAGAGTCCTATGCATTTCTGCATGACCTCTGCCCACTATATACCGCATGGCACTAAGCACCTTCTGTGTCCCCAGTCTTGTCAGTCTGAAGGAAAAGATGTTCCTTTACCATCTTGAGGCTGTGCAACGTGCATCACTTACTGTGGCTCGAAGGTATAAGCCTGTTTTCTAGTTTTGTCTTATATGGGTTTTTTCCCCTAATGTTTCCAAACCTTATGTTTCAGTATATAGAGTCAGCAAGAGACTCCTGCCTGTACTCTCTTTTCCTGGACTTTCTGCTTTGTTCTCCAAAGTGATTGCATATCTATTTAAACTTCAGGTTTAAATGGAATTCTGTCCCTGTTAGACAAATCAGGTCTCCTGCAACTGGAAGCCTCAGCCAGCCCACTGTGCAAATTCATCAATGGCAATTCATGAGCAAAAAGCAAAGTGAGGCTGAAGGGAGAGGTGTGAGAGCTGTTTCCCAAAACTGAGGAATTGTGGGTAGGATTTAGAATTCATAGAACCCACTATGAACTACTGGGTTGTGTACTTTAAAAGAGTGAGTTGTATGATTATATCAATTGTGTTTACATATGACACCAAAAACTCCATTCAGTGGTTCATGGTGCTTAGGGACCAAAGACAGAGACTCTTATGAAGATTCCAAGACAAGGATTCCCATAAAAGACTTCAAGATTTTTGACTTCATGGATGCAGATGCATTTTCTTCCTCCTTGGCCCCTCACTTGGATGTGGCATTTAATATCTGCTGCAAATTCCTCTTGAAAGGGCTGTAAGGAAAAGTGTCTGGTAAGGATTGTTCTGGAGGCAGAGCATCCATGTCTGGAGCAGGAAGAGCCAGTGACAGCAGTGAAAGAGAAAGGGATACAGAAGATCAGTCCTGGGAAGTTGCTATGGCAACAGAAGAATGAGTTGCATGGAAACAAAGAACAAAAAAAGTTGTTAGAATAATAAATCAGAACACCAAGATGGCTGCTGACCCAGGCACTGGTGTATCTGACCAGAACATTCGGAGCTCTGGGAGTCTTAGCCTGTCAGTCAGAGGTGGCTTTTTGATACCTACTGGCCAATTTTTCCTTTTTGTATCCATGCCAATTGCAATAGGAAACAAATGTCTGCAATTTCCCCCCACGATCATGGTCCCTCCTTTTCTACTTGTAGTAGCTGCTCTACAGAAATTGCCCCCCAATAACCATGCTTCTCATAGCTCATACCTACGTCTAACGCATAAGCTTGACAAATGGTAAGAGGGCCAACTCTCTTGAAGCAACCATGTTGTGAGGGAGCCCAAGGGAGCCACATGGTGTTGAGAGAAACTCCCAGCTAGCCTGAGACTTCCCTACCACCTCAGTCTGGCACCAGGTATGAAGGTGAAAAGGCCATTTTGGAATTCCAGCCTAGGTAAGAGTTGGGATGCATCCAGTCATGGGTACATGTATTTATAGAACACTATGGAGAACCACTCAGCTGAACTGAATCAATTAGCATAACCATGGAAGAGCAAGATGCATATTCTAAATCTCTACACTTGGGATAGCTTATTGCACAGAAATTGATTACCAAAACATGCCCAACAAGCCCTTTTGTAAACACTGGGGCCACTTCTGTTGATTGGAGCAGGACAGCAGATGTCACCCCATCAGTGACTTTAGTACTTTTGCACCATGTCAGGTACCTAATGGTGCTAGCTCTTCCATCATTTGCAAACTGTACTTTTAAGCACAGAGCTTATGGAGTGGAGGTTGCCTTCTAATGACTGCTCAACTTCCTGAAACACCCAGTGGTATAGGGAAATGCTTGTGATTATGCCATTTGTCCAATAGCGGAGTTCCCGGCACCCACCCTTTTCCCATGGAGAGAACTAAAACACCCTGCTCCTTCTTGTCCTATGCATCAAAGTCCTCACAGAGGGACCTGGGAAGAATCTGGAAAAGGAATCAGTGTCCACAGAATCTCAGGCCGGCCGGGAACCCACCAGAGTCCCTGGCTTTCTCTGCCTGTTGATTTGGGAGTCGGGGTGTTTTATGTTTTATTACTGGTGGCCCAAGGCCAAGGCTACAAATAAATGTTTATGCTGGCAGTAAAGGGCATCATTTCCTGGGCTGCATTTCAGGGGAGGAAAGTCATGTTTCACGGCTTATTCTCTCCGTGTGGTGTCCGTTTTCTCCTCCTGCCAGGCCAAGGTCAAAACAGACCTAGCTTCTAGGGTTGAAAGTTCTGTGTCCTAACCCCCATACTTGGCCCTTCTGGAAGACACAGGGGGATGTGGGACCTGTTCTATAAATGAAGCCCTTATCCCTAGCACTAATGTTGTCTGGTTTCTCGTGGGATGTTTCTCTTGAGTGTTTCCAGAGTGTCAGGTCAAAGACCACATTTAGGCCCTAGTGTGTGACACTAAAGTATCAGCCACTGGTATTATTGGTATTTGTAAACACACATAGCTCCCAGATTGTCCGTCTTATTCAGAGATCTCTGGCCAGGGTTACTGAGGGTCCTTACCTATGTTGAGCCTTATGGTTGCACAGGCTTTCTGACATGATCAAGACTTGAAGGTGGTAGATTGTCTAGCTGGACAGGGAATGATAAGCAATCTGCAATCTTGTTTTGTAGTTGTGTAACTCATTACATATAAGCATAGGCACCTATACATACACACATACACAGGTCTGAATGTAGTCATATAACTCAACACACAGATGCATAGTCCCTTACACCTACACACATACACAGGTCTAAATGAGATGAGTATCTTTGGGCAAAACAAGATTTCTTTTGTTTCACCAGCTACTATGCCAAATCAACTTGCAGGTTCTACACAAAACTGGAGTCTGGGAAACTGGAGCTCTGGCCATCACTCTTGACTTCTGTTTCCCTCAGGCCAATGATCTGGAACAGAATACTCAGCGATGGCCAGAAGAGCCTGCAGAGCCAGCGAGCAATTGTCGGGCCTCCTCCACGCTAGCCAGGGGCACGGCTTCTTTGCTCTTTTCTTTAGTGCTGGCTCCATTTCCACAGTAAAGATGGAAAAAACAGAATCACAACAAACAAAGCCAGTGAGCCTGGCCTATGGCAAAAAGCAAGAGGCCAAGCCAGAACCTGGGAGGAATTCTGTAGCCGAGATGGTACAGAGGGTCTTGGAGAGACTGAGAAAGGGGGCATTTGAGCAAGGGAACACTCAGACCCTGAGGGGTCTCTTGCCTGGGCTGCAAGGGCTCAACTCTTGGGTAAGTGACAGAAGACTCGTATGTTGTAAAAGTACAGTCACTTCACTGCTTTGTGCCCGTCTCTTCCATAACACAGACAGACCAAAGAATACCCCAACTCTCAATTTTCCTACTTGACGGCAAATGATATATGGCGGAAAAAATGTTTTATCACATGTATATGTGAAATAACATTGCCGTTCTCACCTACCACCAGTAGCGACATCAAGTAGAGTCGAAAGCCGTCCATACCAGCCTTTCGCATTCTCCCAGGCCACTTTAGGGAGAGGTTTATTCTAGCTGCTTTTGCTAGCTCTTGCCTTTGCCTTCTATAGGAGTGTGAGCAGCTGGGGCTGAAACAGGCAGGAGTTGGGAAAGGACCTTTCCCACTTTATTCCTGTGTTTCTTTCATGTTCTCATCAGGGAAACCCAGTTGGAAGGTGCTGGGCAGCCTGCCAGACTTGCATAATTCTCATCTGTGTCCTGTGTGATTGGTGTAAGCCTGGTCCTCAGTGCTGTGAGCTCCACTAGGGCGAAAACCAGTGTGCCCTCCTCTTCAGGAAGCACTTGACACAATACTTACAGGCACTTATGAAATGACTGCTGACTGGTAACTGAGGGCACAGAGACAGGTAAATAAGCCTTGGGCCATTCAGGTAGACATTGTTAAGGAAACCAATAAAGTGACTCATTGGTCCCTATTTCCTCCAATGAAAATATGCCCTTTCGTCTTCATACCTCTCAAGGGAACCTGCGTGAAGAGGTCATGCAGGGCAAGCCTGCACTTGTCTTCATTGCCCATGGCTAGTACATGCCTACTACCTCAATGAGCATGCAGGACAGATTTGGCAGCAAAGCCACGCCCCTTTCATCAACCCCAACATGCCACTGCTCTCCTGAGTCACTTGATTCTCCCTGTTGCTCTTCTGCCTTAATGTCCCCAGGTTCCACAGTAAGGGATGTATGTCTGTGTGCCCCCCAAGGTATTTGTTGAAGCCCTAAGGCCCATGGTGGTGGCTCATGAGGAAGGTCTTTGGGAGGTACTCAGTGTTCATTGAGCTCAGAAGGGTAGAGCCTTTAATGAAATTAATGTCCTTATGAGACACTAGGCTTCACTCTGCTAGGTTAGGACACAGTGACTAGGCAGCTGTCTGCTAATTCGGATGAGCACCCATCCTAGTTTGATTCTGGTGCTGTGATAAACACTGACCGAAACCAACATGAGGAAGGAAGGGTTTATATTGCTTACAGGGTCTCATCCATCACTGAGGGAAGCCAGGGCGGGAGCTGAAGCAGAGAGCACGGAGGAACATTGCTTACTGGATTGTTCAGTTTGTTTTCTTATACAACTCCGAGCCACCTGCCCAGGGTGGTACTGCTCACAGAAGGCTGATCCCTCTGACACTAATTATCACTCAATCAATGCCCTCCAGACATGCTCAAAGGGCAGTCTGCTGGAAGTGGTTGTCAATTGAGGTTTCCTCTCCCCAGCTAACTCTAGTTTGTCAGTCCAACAACTTGATCTTTGACCTCTCAGCTTCCAGAAGTATAAGAAATACATGGCCGTACTTCAGACTACCTGGGCTGGGTTTATACAGGGCCTGACACTGACAGAGACATCCCCTCACTTTTGTGAATCGGATTCTTAGCAACACAGTGAAATTCCCCTCCTTTTCCACACTTAGAGGAGTAGATGTCCCTGCCTGACACAGATAGTTTCTCTGCCTGGGAAGGACACTGAATTGCCAGGGAGGTGGTTCTGGCTTCTGACAGCAAAAGTTACCTCTGGAGCTGACCGTTCAGGAAACAGACCTTGCAGCCTCTATAGCAGAGAGGGGAACAGGCTCATGAAGAGATGATGGAGAGGAAGCCATTAGCCCTGCCTCCTGCCTGGATGTCAGGAGCCCCTGTCCCAGACTGGCACAGAGCTGAGTGATGAGCATGTGGAAGGAGTGACCTAGAGGTCATTCATGTTTGCCTCCCATGCCAACAGCATTCTGGCTCAGGGGTGCACAGAGCTCCATGCCCAGGGGTCTCAGGGAGGATCTATGATGGTTGTTTTCAGTGCCAGAGAAAAAGGAGTCACTGGAAACTGGATAGGGCAGGGAGCAAGGCTGGAGCTGGGCCTTGGGGCCACTAGGCTGCTGTCCACACCCAAGAGTCATCAGAATCCATGACAAGAAGTGTGACGGCTGGTTTTGTGTGCCATCTTGACACAAGCTAGAGTCATCAGAGAAGAAGGAGCCTCGGTTTAGGATCGAAATCCATGAAATGCAGCTGTAGGGCATTTTATCAATTAGTGATCAATGGGGAGGGCCCAGTCCATGGGGGGTGGTGCCAGCCCTGGGCTGGTGGTCCTGGGTTCTATAAGAAAGCAGGCTAAGGGCCAGTGTGGTGGCGCGCGCCTTTAATCCCAGCACTCAGGCAGCAGAGGCAGGCAGATCACTGTGAGTTCGAGGCCAGCCTAGTCTACAAAGTGAGTCTAGGACAGCTAAGGCTACACAGAAAGTCCCTGTCTCAAAGGATAAAACAAAACAAAACAACCACAACAACAAAAGGTTTGGGCTAGAGAGATGGCTCAGTGGTTAAGAGCACTGTCTGTTCCTCCCAGAGGTCCTGAGCAACCACATGGTGGGTCACAACCATCTGTAATGGAATCTGATTACCTCTTCTGGTGTGCATGAAAACAGAGCACTCATATACATAAATAAATCTTAAAAAAAAAAAAAAAAAGAAAGAAAGCAGGCTGAGAAAACTATGGCCTCTGTATCAGCCCCTGCCTCCAGGTTCCTGCCCTGCTTGAGTTCCTGTCCTGACTTCCTCTGATGATGGCTACAATTTAGAAGTATAAGCCAAATAAACCCTTTCCTCCCTAACTTGTTTTTTGGTCTTGGTGTTTTCACCACAGCTATAGAGAGCCTATGATAAGAAGCCACAGAAGTTCGCTGCTGGGTGGGTTCAGGGAGACCATGCTGACATTCAGATTCAGGTCTCCTGGACTCCTCTGATAGCTCCAGCATCCCCTAGTTTGAGTAGCTCTGAGCAGTAGCATCAGAGGTTCCTAACTCAAGTATCTTCAGCCGTGCTACACATTGAAGCCATACATGGGATTCTGGGAAAATGCCATCCATGAGGCTGAGAGGCTTAGCGCATTTGAAACAGTCTCTGATTGACTGTGGGACTGGAATTGAGAACCACTTGTCCAAAGAATGTCTGAGGAGGAAGCAACCTGTCTTTTCATGTCACTTCCCGTTAGGTAAAAAAGGCCATTGCAAAGCCCATTCTCTCTGCCTTAGAACCTTCTCCTAAAACTCCAGAAATTCATCAAGCTATTAAGTATAGTAATCATGTTAGACACTGTTGGCTTGTTCCACATTTATCTCCCATCTAACTTAAATTGTGCATCTTTTGACCAACAGCTTCCAATCTCTTCACATTATAGTCACAGTGACACTTATGGATGGTCAGTCACTCAGCCAGTGTCAGCTTCTGAAAAGACATTCCACAAGGTCAGGGCTATTCTTAGCCCCTTTTTGTGGATGAGGAAACAGATTCTCAGAGGTGTGGGTTGTCACTTAATCAAGGTCACAAAGTTAGAGGGAAACATGGCTTACTGCCCTATACCCACCTAGTCTGGGGAGGATTTTCTCTCCATGTGTTTCAGCACTCCAGTATACAGAGGCAGCTTTGTGAAGCCAACGTTGGGATGGGAAGCCAAGGCTCTCCATGTCCCCCACCCTCCAAGCATGATCTCATTGCTTTCTTCTGAGATTACACCCTCTTTTCCAACTGACCAGGTCTGCACTATTCTTTTCTCTTGCTCTAGGAGAATATTCCAGATGCACGAGCTTGGCTTTCTTGCTCCACATTTCTAGGGAGTTACAGTGACTGCTTATTCAAAAGTATTTCTCTCCCTAACCATCCAAGTCTTTAACTGGTGATTAATGATCCACAATAAAATAAATAAGTGTTTAGTATATCATTGAACTTCCGAGTGGAGTTCTTACCAACCTCACATTGTCTAGAAAGAGTCTAGATGTCGAGCTTTATGGGAAACCACACACATACACACACATCCAGTTGCACTCCTTCTTCATGAGATCCTTAAACTGATGTTCAGCTGCAAAGAAACTACTTCTCACTTTTCTTCTTTCCATGAGACCCTTCACCAAACCAAATTGTGAAACTTTCTTGGAAATCCAGAAAATTAAATGAAACAAGAACACTGCGGAATATATTATATGGCCTGGCACAAATTAATGAAAAGCTCTTTGCTTGTAAAAGAAAAATAAAGATCCAGTTCATTCAAACAAGGAAAGCTCTGTGGTAAAAATCTACATTTTCCATGTGGCTTCAACACCTCTGACTGCTGGGAGGGACAGACGAGCCTGGCACACACATGCCTTCTTCATGAGTAGGGTGGTGAAGAGGAATTGCCCAACATAGAGCAAAACCCATCAAAAGCAGTAGGAGATACAGGTTGTTATTTTCATGTTCCATATGAGGAAAGAGGTGAGAGGTCCACAGACATACTTAGGGTAATCTAACCAGTAAGTCATAAGGCCACATCTCATCTTAAGGCCTGAGCTTTTCAGCATGTGACCTGGCCTCCCTAGTGGACCAACATCTCCAAATTCTAAGAACATATTCATCCTTCAAAGGTTGGAACTCACTACAGTTCAGGTGTTCATGAACATGGGACTGTCCATGGACCATCTGCAAGGCCTGTTGTTGAGACTGTCCCACCTCGCTTTGGGGGAAGGCTATGAAGCTTTCTTGGCATCTTCAAAGTCATGCTTGGAATCTCTCTCCATGCTCTTCTGTCTCCTTTGGGCATGGTTCCATCATTCTAGCTTCAGCTCATACATAGGCCCTGACTAAAAGATAAGCTATGCTGGAGTCTCCATTCCCTTTGTATCCTGGGGCAAGAGATTTCACCTCCAGGACTCCATCCCTCTATCTGCAAAGTTAATTGTTGCTTCTGGAACTGAAAATGTTAAAAGGATCAGTAAGATACTGAAGATGTTTACCAAACTGTTTGTTGTAGATTCCAACCTTCATCTTCCCCCGACCTCAGGCTCAGATGTTCTAGATACCCCAAATGAATGAGAGAAGGGCCACAGAAAAAGAGTCAGCACACAGAGGTGCACAGGGTATTGCTATTTCTTAATTAAAACCATGCCATTCTAATCCTAGAAATCAGCTTTAAGTAATATCTGAAGTGGAACTAGGCCCAAAGGTCTTTGGTTTATCTCTAGCCAATGAGACATGGAGCTATAAAAGCTCTTACTCTCATAGCTTAAGGGTCAGGATAGATATCCTCAAGACAATAACCTGATGACAATGTGTCATTTAAGATGCTCCTTGAAAAATGAGATCCCAGTGACACGCAGAGAAGATGATATGGTCAGTTGAAGTGACACACACCCAACATTCTACATTGAATGATGGAGGAGATTTAGTCTCTCTTGGGCCTAACCCTAAGGAAATACCCTTGTCAGGCATACTATGCCTTGTATTCCCTCCTCTTTTCTGGCTCCTCTTTTAGCCTGCAGCCTTCTGCCAAGGACTGAGGTCATGGCTATCTTCCGTTCCAGGCCTGCTCTGTGGCTCTGCCAGGGACTTGGCATTAGCTCCTTTTCACTTATTTGCAGAAGATGAATTATGCCAGGGTCAAGTTAACCATCATTTGGAGATTTCGTTTGAAGACAGAAATGTCTTTACCAGCAGGCATCAGAGGTTGTATAATGACTGAGAAAGACTCTTGACCACTTGAGATAGACTTGCCAAGATGAGATCGTCACTACATGGTGCTCTGGAGCTAAACCTTACAGACTCACCTTTGGCACATGGTGTGGCGAGTGTGCTGATGCCCCAGCCAGGAACAAGACTTGCCCTCATTTATGTTGGGAAGGTCTCAGGGTCTGACTGATGGAAAGAGTGAAATGGGATCC
Organism: Acomys percivali; assembly: GCA_907169655.1. NCBI lineage: Eukaryota > Metazoa > Chordata > Mammalia > Rodentia > Muridae > Acomys > Acomys percivali. Next base: position 108,749,501 of record OU015746.1, on the reverse strand, counting down.
AGAAACACCTACTGCCACACTTGTACTATCTTACCACACAACGGACTCAGTGTTAGAGACTGGGGCCTTTCAGTGCCCAGCTCTGTCCCTTTTCATGCAATGTGCTGTCTGGTCTTTGGACTCCTGGGGCCATCTCCCACATGTCCTATATTGTTCTGATTTCATGATGACTAAAAACCATAGTTATAGGCTTCAAAGCCTGATGTTGCTCAAAGGCCCACCCCATCTGCACTGAACCTACTCACAGGGAAAGCTGATATGTTTTGTAGACCCAAGGGGAGTTTTGCTTGCAAACTGAAGAACAGGAATTGATTTCTTTCGACCTTTAATGAGATTTAAGTTTTAAAAGCCCCTAGAGATACTCTAAGCCAGTGACCTATCCAACTCGCTTGAGTCTACCCTATGAAAACTTCATCACATGTCTGTGTGGGTTTCTGGGGCTGCCACCAACTGGGCTCCTGAAACAACAGAAATGTATTTTCTCTCAATTTGGGAAACTAAGAATCTGAGAGTATAGTGCCAGTAGGGCTGGTTCCTTCCAAAGTCTCAATCTTTGGCCTAAAATAGAGTCTTCTTCCTATGTCTTTTCAGAGTCTTCCCCCTGTATGTGTTTTGTCTTACTCTTTATTAGGACAATAGTCATATTAGACAAGGAATCTACCAAACTGAATTAGTCAAGGCTCTCCAGACTCAATAGGACATACACAGTTATGAGAGAGGATTTATCTGATTGGCTTACTCAGTCACTGGCTGGGTAGTCACCAGCAGTAGACATCTGCAGGCTGAAGATGTAGGGAACCAGTAGCTGGTTCCTTTAAGAAACTAGAAACCTCAAAATAAGGAAGACCCATGTTACAGCTCCAGTTCCGGCTAAAGAACCAGATGTTCCTAGGAAAGCCACTGATTCAAGTCTAAGAATTGAGAGTCTGGAGTCCACAAGTGAGAGCAGAGGCACATAAGATGCAGCTGCTGGTGAAGGGTCAAGAGCGTGAGCAGGACCACTTCCTCCTTCCTGTTTCCGGTTGCTCCAGGCCAGAGCCTATTTGATAGTTCCACTGCCATTCAGAGTCCTTCCCTCTCAGTTACATGGCCTGCAGGTCAATCATCTCTGCCAATACTTTACATACATAGCAAATGGCTTTAATGGCCAGTTTCCTATTACACCTCAGGTAAGTCAAGTTGACAGCTCAAGTCAATTGTTATACCTCATAATATATTTTCAACTTAGTCATCTCTTTTAGGTCATTTTCTCCATCTTTAAATATAGTCATTTTGGGGTGCATTGGGTGTTTATGGTTTGACATGTGAATTTAGAGACACAGACATGACAATGTCAAAACCCTGTGTAAACATAATGGAAATGAAAGTTTAAAACATATTTACTGGGGCTGGAGAGATGATTCAGTGGTTAAGAGCACTGCCTGCTCTTCCAAATGACCCGGGTTCAATTCCCAGCACCCACATGGCAGCTCACAACTGTCTGTAACTCCAAGATCTGACACTCTCACACCAATGCACATAAATTAAATAAAAATATTTAAAAAAAACATATTTACCATGTATCACATCAGTTAATCTTTATTAATATTTCTGCTTCCTTAAAATTACCACTGGCTATGACCCATTACAATAATCTCATACAATAAATCTTGTCATGGCTCAAACATCCAGCTTTGTAGACTATGACCAGGGCCAACACAGAAAAGATCTACTTCAGTGCTTATCTAAGAGGCCCAGCAGCCATTAACCAGGGCTGTAGAACTTATCTTCACAATGAAGGAGCTAAGATATGTGTGGGCTTGAGCTGGCTTGGATAGAGAATCTTAGATGTTCTGGCAGTCCAGCAATAGGACCAGGCTTCTTCCTGAAATGTGAGAGAAGAAATAGGATGAAAGTGAGTGAGAACCATGTTTGACACAGCATCAAGACCCAAAATAGAAAAGGCGTTCAACACAAGCGTAAGGCAAAGAACTGAAGGAATCGCTATAAAAGTTGGACTCTGGATAGTACAAGGACAGAGCAACAAGCTGAGACAAGTGGTTGAGAGGATTGTGAGACAAAATGGCAGATGTAGGATAGCAGAGGGACTAGTCTCTGCCTGATTTAGCTGGGCAGAGCAGCATTGTTTTCAAACGCCCAGCTCATCTTATTGGCTTTTTTGTTGAAGGACAAGGGATGTTTTGACAGAAGCCAGAGTAACTAGCCACATTGTGAGGTACTGTGGATTTAAATATTGTGCCAATCCATTTTTTATTGTTATAACAAATACTTGAGATTATAAGGTGATTTACCTATAAAAAGAAAATGTGTCTTTATTCACAGTTTGGGAAGTTTTGGCCCACAATCAGTCAACCTTCTTTGGGCCTGTGATGAGGCAACACATCGTGGTGGATGTGCATGCCCAAGAGGACCAATCCCCTTGTGTCCAGGGGGGAGAGAGAGAGAAAGATAGATAGATAGATAGATAGATAGATAGATAGATAGAGAAAGAGAGAGAGAGAGAGAAGAGGATGGTCTCACAATATCTTTAAGAGCATATCCCAACACCCACACACCTCTGCCAGTCCTATCACAGCTGCAGGTTCCAGGCCCTCCCATGAGTACTACCCTGGAGACCAAGACTATAGCACATGGATCTCTGGGAAAGAAACCTAACATATAGACTATAGCAGACCTGAACATATAAACACTGAGGGGACACAATTCAACATCTAACACCATTGCATTATCAAAATCAAGTTAAAGGGGTATCTGTAGAACTAATTAATTAAAACTATAAACTGAGGATCACTTCATCAATAGACAAAATATATTTAAGGCCCAAGATTTTTATATTATAACAAAAATTCTCTGCTGGGAAATCTAAAATGGTGTTACTAAATGCTTGCCCTAGTCATAAAAGCTCTGGTAGAGTTTAGAAAAGGATGTCTCACTTTAACTTATGAGGCTTCCTGAGGACCACTCCAAGATAAACTAGTCATTAAAAAAGTACCTCTCAGTAAATGAGTGAGTTGAGCCTACCCTGGATCGTTACCCAAACACAGTGAACTGTGAGTTAGAAGGCCTTCCAGAGTGATGCCTCAGGCTTCCAATGAGGCTTTTGATCAGACACTAATGAGAGGCCCCATTAGCTAGGCAGCCTGGTCTACCTTCCTAGGGGCAACTTCAAGCAGGAGTCTTTTCTCTGCTTTCTACCCAGTCAAGGGTACAGATGGGAGACATTCTTTTTAGGCTTCTTCATCACAACATGGAAAGAGCTCTGTTCTTATGGGGTTCTTCCCCCCCCCCCAGACTAATGGCATGTTGCATGTCTTGTACACAGAAAATGTCTAATAGTTCTAAAGGTTAATAAATAGAAAAATATTCATTCTCTCTTGTTTTTATGTGTTTGCCTGCCTATATGTATATGTACCACATATGTACAGGGGCCCTCAGAGGTCAGAAGATGGCGCTATATTTCCTGGAACCAGAGTTACATGTGCCACCACGTGGGTGCTGGGACTGACCTGTGTCCTCTGCAAGATCAGTGAGTGCTCTTAACCTCTGAGCCATCTCTCCAGCCCTTGTATAAAAACAAAACAAAACAAAACAAAAACCAAAAAACACTGTTCCAGAAGTCTGTGATAGTGACTATTAGAATGTCTATGTGCCATTTGAACACTTGAACATGGATATTTGCACTTGTATAGATTTGCCCATGTGGGGTCCTGTGATACTTGAATTTGGCACCTGATGAACCATGGTGTGAAGCATATTGATGGCCATATGGCTTTGCTGCAGGTCTCCCTAGATGCTTGGTTCTTTACTCTAGCACACACATCACCTTTCTACCTACTATAAATATCATATGTTGCATGTGCCCATTTGATCCCATTTTTGTCCCATTGATAGGATAATGTACATTTCTTTAATGGTATGACCTGGCTTTTGGATGCTTGCAGGGTTTTTTTTTTTTTTTTTTCTTTTTGAGTTTCTCTTTTTTATTTAATTTATTTTTAATTAGCTTTTAGGTTAGCATATAAAGCAATGGGTGTCAATTTGGCATTCCCACAGATATTAGTCATTAGACTTTGCTGTCGGTTCTTGCCCTCACACACTGTGTCCCCCTGTGCCCCCTTCCTCCTTCTGGCTGGTTCGGTTCCCTTCCTTTCCTTAGTCCTAGCATCTGCTTTCTCATTATACACAGTCCACTATCTTCTGTTTCTCTCTCTTCTTCCTTTATCATGACTTCCATTCTGGTTTTTGCCCTTCCCTGCAGCACTGTTTTAAATCTAGTTTTCACATATAAGGTAAAGTATTATTTGATATCTTTTCTGATTTTTTAAAACATAAGCACACATAACTATATTTTTTTTCTCTCTTAGAATTATCTTCATGGTGTTCACCAGATTCTGGTAAGCTGTGCTTTCATTTTCGTTTGGTTCTGTTATGAATTGTTTTGACCACTGAGGTGAGGTAGCAGTTGGGGATGGTGAACCTAGTATTGTTAAGGAAAGGAAAGCACAGAGTGGTTGGGTAGCTTTCCTAAAGCTACACAGGAAATAGAAAGCCAAAGATCTTGGATTTGGAAACCTCAAGTGAAGCTTATCATCAGCTCTACACCACGTGATGAAATGTAGTGAAAAGAAAACAAACCTATACTTACTTAAACCCGGGGAGAAAGCTGACAGCTGTTTGAGGGAGGAGAGCTAAGGAGGCTTTGTGTTTGCCGAACACCATGAAGCTCTCCTTTCTCACACGTGTGGATCAGTTTAAAAACCTCGCCCTCCTCTTCCTCTGTGTTTGTGGAAACTTCACGCTGATCAAAGCTGCCCTGGGGCCCAGGGGGAGCCCCCGTTGTAAACTGAGCCTCTGTGAGGATCCCCGCTGTCCCCTTCCAGCCTGGGCTGTTGACATGAGGGTGGGGGAGGGGGGGTGAGACTGAGGAGTTGAGGGGGTGGGGTGGAGGAGCTGGGAGGGGTTGAGGGGGTGCCACTCAACTCCTTTTTGAAGAAATATGTTCGTTTTGCAGTCTCCTAGGCGAGGGCATTGTGAAAAGACATAGGTTGGAGGGTCCTCAGCACCTACAGCCAGGAAATAAAGCTCCTTTGGACTCTTTGGAAGGAACAGGATCTAGAAGAGCCAATAAGTTGGTGCAGTGAGTAAAAGTGCTTGCTGCTAAGGATGCATTTGATCCCAGGATTCCACGTGCTACAAGGAGCAAACTTACTCCTGCAAGTTGTGCTCTGCCTCCACACACATGCCCTGGCATGCATAGGCATTCCCCACTCCCCACCCCCCCCCAGTACCGAATAAACAAATGTAAAACCAGGAGATTATGTAGCTCCAGATGTGATTTTGTTTACAGACACTGGGCACGAGGGTTTCTCACAATGTGGGAGTGTTAGGTATTTCTAAGTTAGGTGGCCTCACTGAATTTCAGCTCACTACCCACAGCTACAGGGGATCAAACTGTCAAGGGCACTTGAACAGTGAGGGGCCTCACACACTGTGTTCCACATCTCCATGAAATCCACAGCTCTAGGGGAGCTTAGTCAAAATCACCCACCTGTATCCCTCTGCCCCGTCCAGCAGGAAGCATACACCTCTGCTTGAAAGTCAGGTAAGGCTGCATTTTGCCTCAATAACAAACTGCCTCAAAATCTCAGTGTTTTGACTAGATCAGTCATCCCCAAGTCACACTCCTTTCTTTGCATCATTTCTCAGAAGTGTCCAAGCCTCTCATCAGCCACTTCAGTGAGAGAGACTTAGCCCCTCACTGTGACACCCGGAGAGCAACATTCCTCCGTGCTTAGAGCCTGCTTTCTTTCCTGGCCAGCTCAGGCTTAGTTCTCTTTCCTTGAATGGAGCATGTTCTGCCCACACTGACTTCTCACAACTTTCAAAAGCTAGAGGCCATCAACATGTCCCCATTCCACCAGTTGCAGAACCTTAGTTTCCCCAACGCCTCTGGGGGGACCTGTCTTTGCATTGTCTTTATCACCACACTCTGTTTCATGCATTCAATATGGTGCTCAGTTCCCATTGTTCTATGGCCTGAACATTGCCAAATAAAGAAAAGGTGGTGACTATTTTGAGCACCAGACAGTTCAAGTGATGCTGCTTACACTGTCATTAGCTTTCCCAGAAGCTGTGTCACATTCTGGAATTAGAGTCCATGCCCACTCGTTGGGAGTTGAGACCTAAAAATTTACCTCCCTTTCCTTCCAGGCTTGTGTCTAATAGTTTTGAGGAAACTGAGATGAAAACAAAATGAACAGGCTTTATAAATGGTTGGGCGTGCATCCCAAGACTGACAGAAGAAGGCAGGCTTCTTCGATCTACGCTGTCATGGAATTCGTTTTGATCCCTGAAAGGTGACCTCAGGTCCCTCCATCCTGTATGAATACAATTGGCAGTGTAGGTAGACCTGACTTAACTTCCTCACTGGAAGATAAAGAAGCTAGAACGTATATAAGTGTACTTTCACAGGCAAGGACAGACAGATAGATAGGCACACACATGTAGAGAGAGACAGAGATAGACAGACAGGCAGATAGGTAGACAGACAGACAGACAGACAGACAGACGGACAGACAGATGATAGATGGACAAACAGACAGACAGACAGAACCACAATGGCCAGGTTTGCCTATAGAACACTAGCCCTAAGCCCTGATCCTCTATACAAAACAAACAAACAAACAAAAAACAGTAAAAGGACAGCATGGCTTTCTCTACAAGTTAGAAGCTCTCAGTAGCATACATTTCTTTATTTAAAGATCTCTTAGAAGAACGCTCAGCACAAAATGGGACATCTCTATCACACCCTCCTCTCCCAAAAGTCAGGGATCATTGTAGAGCAGGGTCAGAAAGATGGTAAGAGTTAGAGGTGGTTGACGACCACCGGGAAACTGACTTCTGGGCACAGCAGGGCAGTTGCACATATTAACCCACAGAGGTTGGACAGCAAGCACAAGACCTGCAAAAGCTCACGCCAGACAAAATCCTATAACACGGTGAGAGGAGGTGGAAATAAAGTCATGCCCTCTGCTAAGGACCTATGGGTAATTGATGGTTGCTGGGATGGGGGAAGGGGTCTTAGTTAGGGTTTCTATCGCTGAGAAGAGACACACGACCAGGTGTCTGTTAACACGACAAGGTAAACATTGAATTGGGGTTGGCTTACAGTTTCAGAGCTGTGGGAAGCATGGCAGCGTGCAGGCAGACATGGTGCTGGAGAAGGATCAGAGAGTTCTACATCTTGATCCGCAGACATCAAGGAGAGATTTATTACACACTGGGTGGTGCTTGAGCATAAAAGACCTCCAAGCCTGCCCCTACAGTGACACACTTCCTCCAACAAGGCTACACCTACTCCAACAAGGTCACACCTCCCAACAGTGCCACTTCCCATGAGCCAAACATCCAAACACATGAGTCTATGGGAGCCATACCCACTGACCATAGAGGGTTAGTTTTCTTAAGGAATTGGCCTCTGGTGGATTGATCCTCCTCCAGTTAAGGACACCCATCCAAGAGCACATGGGAAACACCAGTTATATTTGTTAATTTCTTTCTTTCTTCCTTCCTTCCTTCCTTCCTTCCTTCCTTCCTTTAAGACATGGAAGTTGAATGTGGAAAGAGGGAATGGATCTTGGAGGGTGGTGGTTGAATACTACCAAAATAGATTGTGAAAAAAAAATCTACCAAAAATACCCTAATAAAAATGAAAAAGAAAAAAAAAACCTATCTTTTAGAGCACTGTTCAATTCAATGAAGTAATTCTGAGTCATGGATGATTCAGTAGAGTTTCCTCTCCTACTTGGATTTTCATCATTTATGTCTGTGTTATTGAAGTTTCTTGGCATAAGTTAGGATATGAGACATACATCTTTATAGTTCTATATAGGATGATACTTCCCCGGTGTCATTTTAGCTATATATTAATACATCATATGGCACAAGATAAAACTGTGTTGAAGGGACTGGGGATGTCAGTCAGCAGGAGTGTCCTTTGTTAACAAGGCCTGGGATCCCTTAGCACAACATGAAGGAAACAAAACCAAAAACTATCTTTAACTATGTCCTGCCATAACCACACCATAGAAACCCCTTCCTGAAGAAGACATGAGGCTGTTTGCCATGGCCTGAGCTTGGTGGATCACATAGCTCACTTCTTCCCTAGGCATGCTTCTGCCTTCAAGCTAATGCTTCTACTTAGAAATGTCCTAAGAAGCCAGCTGGCTTCTGCCTTTTAGGAAAACACCCCATTCTTTATGGCCTTCCATCGACCTACCACTAAGCATGTTGGAAGATGCTGACAACTACAAAGAGCTTTTATATAAGCTGAGGGTGCTTATATTTGACACTTGGGATTTAATAACAATGTAACATAGTTTAGGATTTTGTGAAATAATAACTTTATATATTAATGACCAACATTTCAATAGCCACACCTTCCCCTATAATTTCATAATTATGATATACTAAATTAAACATTTCTAGGTATATATTATTAAAATATACTTAATAAATATTTCCAAGTATTTATTTAAGAGCACAATTATCTTTACTGTTTTAAATGTTTTGTAACTGGGTGTCGTGGGAGCTGTCCATGTGTGAGCCTCCTATCTGCTTCAGTATATGAGGTGCCCTTAGCTTTTTGGTCATTTCTGGGTAATAGGCTGAGTGCTTGTGTTCAGTGTGCCTCCCCTCAGGGTTCAGCCCACAGTGGCTTGGCCCTATGTGACTGTGACTGTGACTGTGACTGTGCAAAGTATCAGAGCAGGGACAGACGCTGGAACGAATCCACCTGAACAGGACTCCATGGCAGGGGGATGGACTGGAATGGGTGCTAAAGGGGTTCTCGCAGTTCTCAAAAGACAGGAAAAAAGAGTGATACAAGAAGGAGTTAAGGAAAATATACCCCTAAGACCCACTGCAGTGCCTCCCTCCCTCTGATTGGCTGTCTGCTAACACTTCCACAGCCTCCCAGAATAACCCTCAGCTGGGGACCAAGTGTTGTTGACATCAGCTCATGAGGGACATCTCAGATTTGAGCCACAGAAGCCTGTCTCCATGCATTGGTTATCAATGTCTATGCCACACATTATCTGGTGGTATATAACAACAAATATTAGACAGTCCACAATCTCTGTGAGTCACGAATGTGGAGATCCGGAGTGGTTACTGAGCTGGTGTCTGTGCCTCAGAACCTCTCTCATGGAGTGACTGTCGGCCAATTGGTCTTACACACCAGGGCAGGCCCCGTGCCCTGGAGGAGTTGTCCAACACAAAAGGAACTTAATGGCATTTTTGCAGACTTTTTGTCTCATTTTGCTTTGTTTGGGAAAATTTTTTTTGTTTTATTTGTCTTTTGCTTGCTTATTTTGATTTCTGTTTTTGTGGGTTTTCTGTGTGTCTCTTGTTTTTTGTTTCTTTCTTTGATTTCATTTTATTTGTTTTTTAAAGAGAAGAAAAGAACATGAATTTGGGTGGATTGGGAAGTAGGGGGGATGTGGGAGGAACTGGGGGAGGAGGAAACCATGATCAAAATATAGTGTATGAAAAACAATTTTTTTCAATTAAAAGCTTTTTAAAAAAGACACTCATCTTGGCAAGAGTGAGAACATTTACATGTACAATGGCTCACTTGTAACTACGGCCTCACTTCAATCCCTCGCTGATAGAACAAGGGTTCCATTTCATATTGCAGAGACTCTTCCCGAAACAGCTTAAACATCTTCACTACCTGGCAGCCGACTTTCACAGGAACACGTGCTCTGAGGGAGATCAGGGAGAGAGTCACAGTAGCTGTCATGATCTAGGTGAGAGGTCACTTGTCCCTTCTTGCATAGTCTAGTATATGAAAAAGTAGTCACTGCGTACAGGCCACATTTCCAGCGAGGAGACGCAGTCACCACATTTTGAAAGAACAGTTTATGGATGAGTTTTAAGACCAGTGCACAGAGTATTCTGAGAAGCCCCGTGTTCTAAGCATCCAGGAGGATGGAACTGCCTGCCAGAGTGACTTGGTGGAGCTGAGCCCTTTCCTAGACAGACAGATAGGAGTGCAAGAAACAAACAAACAAACAAACCTTTGCTTAGCTAGGCTGTCGGAACTCAGATATGATTTCTGATCAAAGCATAACCTAGATTCTCTTGGCCAGTGGTTATTTTTGACATATAAAATCACCATGATTAATTTCATAAGTTTAGATTTTCTTTAAACATTTATTCTATTTTTAATATGTGTGTTTGTGTAGTGCCTGTATATGGGTATGTACACATGACTGCATGTGTCTGTGGATATCAGAGACATCAGATCCCCCTGGAACTGGAGTTCAGGGAGTTGTGAGCCTCCCTTTGTGGGTGCTAGAACCCAGTTGGGGTCCTCTGCAAGGGCAGTAAGTGTTCTTAACTGCTGACCCATTTTTCTAGGCCCAGTTTGAAAGCTTCTTCTCTTTATGTTAGTTGTAAGGTCTCAGGTTTTTATACTTGCCTTGGACTTTAGTAATTCTATCAGATATTAAAAATCTTAGCAGATTCCAAACTAGGTGCATGCCATTTCAGAAGAGAAGAGCGGGGCAGGCATTCTGATCTAAGACAGGTCCTAATGTCTAGCGTGATGCAAACCAAACTATTGGCTGCATTTCCTTTGATAATGAAGTTCTATTTGCTGCATCCTGACTGTTAAGCCTCTGCCTTTCAAAATCAGAATTTGAACATCTCATGCTTTGAAACTTGGTGTCTTTCCCAGAAATGATGTATTTAAAAAAATTTCTTATGGCTGGCAGCACCTAAACTATTGTCCTGTCATTATGATAAATTGGCCCAGCCTACAGATATTAATTGGGAACATATGCATGTCTTATCAATATTGCATTATAATTAGTAGGGTCATCTTGAGGTTGCATGGACCAAGAGAGAGATGGGCGTGTGCAGTGTGCAGCTAATTAATCATCTCTCAGAAGATTAATGCAATTCTCCGTGGAATTTTCTGTTTAATTGGTTACTGTGTAAGATCACAGGGCAATTGATTGCTTAATACTGCCCCACCTCCTCATTACACACTTCATTAATATAGGACCAGCGTTGGGAAAGATTATTTTAGCTTATTTATTCTTCCTGTGTTTATTTTTTTCTTATCTACAGAGATAGTGAACACTGTCACTCTGTGCTTTGCAAATAGGCACATGTTCAATAAAAAATGTAAATATAAACAAAGTAGTCTTCTACTTAACAAGAACAATAAAACTTAATTCTGTACTCACGGCTCTTCCTAGGCCCCCAGTCTTCTGCTTTGGGCTCCTTGGCTACTCTGGGCCTCCAGCTTGCCAACTGGAGGTCTTGGGACTTTCCAGGCTTCATTATCTTGCAAGATCATCCCTTAAAATAAGTCTTTCATTCCTATGGCTGTCCTTGTCCTCCTTGTTTCTGTTCTTAGAACCACCATGGTCACTCTGCATCTGGGTGACACCACAGGCAGCTAGACTTATGCATCATGGTGTTCTTTATTTTATTTTATTTTGGTTTTTGGAGACAAGGTTTCTCTATGTAGCCCTGACTGTCTTGGACTCACTTTGTAGACCAGGTTGGCCTTGAACTCACAGCCATCCTCCTGCCTCTGCCTCCCAAGTGCTGGGATTAAAGGCGTGTGCCACCACCTCCTGACTTCATCATGGTGTTCTTGAGCAGCTCACAGTGACCTGGGTCACATCCTTCCCCACCCAGATAAGCATGGCAGATTTCCAATTCCTGTTTTTGTCCCCACCACCCAAGTGTAATTCTTTTCACAGCCTCTAATCAATTCCCTCCCAATGTAGTTGAGTTGTATGGATCTCTAACTGACTCTCGCTGATGACTTCCCTTCCTGTAGCACTGATTGATACATCAGAACAATGGCCTTTAAGGTCCCTCTGTGACCTGACTGCTACAAGCAAGGCTGAATACCAAGCAGAGCAAGAGAACTCCCAGCACACTGCTGTTCCACCCCAATACCTAACCTTAGTAATACATTATGGAAAGAAATCCTTCCATAACCCCTCAAATAGAAGCCCTGAGAGTTGGTTCTCGGGAATTGCAATTGGCATGATGCCCCAGACTCCATCCAGGACTCACAGCTCAGTTGCACAGCACACTGGATCTAAGGCTGTTCAATGGACTGGTCCGGGGTGCTCTGGGACCTTAAAGGAGAATTGTCAACATGTATGATTTATTCAAAGACGGAGCCTCACTCTCTGCTTCACCCTCACAGATTCTTCTCCGAGGACCTGTGGAGATCGAGGAAAGGACGTAAGATAAACAGGACGGTCAAGCAGGGAGACCTCAGCCTGGTACTCATTCACATTTTTCTTTTTATTTGATGTTTCATGTTTGTGTTATAAAGAACTGCCCACCAAAGACTTCTAATGGAACAGGAGTTTAGGAAGCAGCAAGTTATCTGTCTGGGAAGGCCTTTGTCAAGCACAAACTGTAAGACAGCTAAGGATACTGGGGACAGGGATGCTAAAACCAGGCACAATTCATGTTCACTCTCCTTCGTGTCCTGGAAGTCAGGTTTCTCTGGCTTCCTCTTCTTCTGGGCTTTATCAGCTGAGCTAAATGGTGCATTGCCCCTTTCAGATATCCCAGAAACATTCTCCACCGTTAAGTGAAGAAGGAGATCTGACATTCACACAAACTCTGGTGCCCCATATTGGACCATGTCCCTTGGACAGGGAGGCCTGGTAGCACTCAGAGGAAAGATAATAAGTCACCAAGAAGAGACTTGATACCCTAGGAGCATATACAGGGGGAGGAGGTCCCCCTCAGTCACAGACATAGGGGAAGGGAGTAGGGGGGGAAGAGGGAGGGAGGAAAGAAAGGGAGGATACAAGGGATGGGCTAACAATTGAGATGTAATATGAATAAATTACTAAAAAAATTAAGAAAAAAAAAGATATCCTAGAAAAGCTAAGAGCTGCCAGATCATCACAGAACCTCTCAAAAAGAGATGTATTTTCTGGCCAGGAATCTATGTAACTTGAAGAACATATAGCTTCCTATGGGCAATGGCCTAAGTTCTATTCACATCACCATAGAAAGCAGAAACTCCAGAAAGCGGGCATCTTTGTGTCTGACAAGGATGGCAGAGGACAGGGAGGCTGGAGGAGCTTACCTCCCAGCTACATGACATCAGTCATCACAGGATGCAAGAGAGGTCAGGCTGTTTTCCAAGCCAATAAAAAGGGTCTGAGCTTTCCACCCCTTCTCCAGAGTGTCTCCCTCCCAGAACTTCGGCTGGACGATGGATATTTAAACGTTGTTTTTGGCATTGGTCAACATCATTTCTTCCAGATGTTACCCAAAGGTTCCAGACCAGTTTCAATGGCCTGGAAGGGCTCAAACAAGTCATAAGAATTTTAAAAGAGTCTAAATTGGTGGTGAGTCTGGCCTGAGTCTTGAACTGAATTTTATTTGCTAAAAGCAAAAGCCTGTCCTTAATGCCCTACTGGCCAAAAATATTATTTGCACTTAAAGAAAAAATAATCAAACGCTTTTTTGGGTGCTTATATGAATTTTTGCCTTCTGTTTAGACCAAAGACACTAGATCCCTGTTTTCAGCTCAACAGCCAGTCTCCTGGCTTCACCTCAAATTAAAGAGATAGGACTAATGGAAATTTTAATTTCTTAAAAATTATTTAATAAATAAACATTTAACATCTAGCAGTCTACTTAAGCTGAGATGTTCAGAATAAATGGGTCATTTTCAGTCTCTCCCGCCTCAACCTTCACAGTTCATGTCTTTAATGAAATATCTCCCCTCTCTAAAAAGTATGACATTCATTCCAGTTGGATGTGCTGAAGATGCAGAGCTGGAATATGGGGTCTCTTTTTAGCTTGCCCAAATTCCTCCAAAGGTGAACCGAGTGGACGCTGGGTGTTCTTGGCTGGAAGAGATTTGTTGACAAGGACTAGGACCTTGTGTTCTTCTTTTTGCTTTTACACTTAGATCAAGATTCAGGAAATCAGTGCCCTGTTGGAAAGATGGAAAATAGTTTCCCTGACACAGGGTTTGGGCTGCCATATTTTTAAAAAATTAACCAGGTCACAAGCTTGCGACAGAGTGGTACTTGGGCACGTCTTTGAAGCCATGTGTGTGGTCAGCAGCGGTAGAAGCTGTTTGGTCTTTCTCCCGGTGCACAGTTCTGGTTTTGAAGAAAGGGGGTGAGGGGAGATTCTGCAAAGGGAAAGAAAAGAAAACTTCACTGGTATATGTTATTATCTCTCTGCTAGTCAGCCCGTGACAAGGTATATTTTTCAAGGAGAGTACCACAGCAGCAGCAGCATCTGTTCTACAAGCTTTTCTTTAGTGAGACTTTGACACCTTCCTATAGATAGCTGGGGTTCATGTCCCCTTGAATCTCAAAAGGGGTACTATAGTTTCCTCCATATTCCTTGGAGTAGCAACACAGGAGTCTTGACATTCTACAGCTGCTATCTTGTGAAGAAGCCCTGGCAATGCCAAAAGCCATGTAGGAACAGAGAAAAGTATTCATCAGGCCTGTCAGATGGTTCATGTTGTCACCATCAGATCACTCCAAAATCTAGGCTGACAGAGATCCCCTCTGCCCTGGGCTTTGGGAAGGTTCACAGCTGTGTGCCCAGGGCAACAAGCCCAATCTTGATCAAAGTTAATTTTCTGTGCACCCTATGGGGCCAAATTCACATGAGATAGACTGTAAAGCCCTTGGGTGAGACAGGTGCCCAGCAGGGATCATCTGCTGTCTTTAGTGTCCTCATTTTTGCCTAAGGTCAAGTTTATACAGAACATACAAACCATCTCCATCTCTCACACAGCAATAAGTTTTGGGATAGCTTGCAGGGGGTTAGAAACAGGTACAGGAGAAGAGACAGAGTTTCTGTGTGGGGTGACAGGAACATTCTGGAGATGGGTAGTGTGATAGCAGAGTGGTAAGCCATATAGTAAAACATGGTTAAAATAGCAAATGTTATATAATGTGCATTTTGCCATAGTTAAAAGAAAGATTACTCCCTGAAAGAGGGAGCTTAAAGATCCTCTCAACTCCAGGGCTTTCATCTAAACCTCCTGGTTGAGGCTCTGTTGCCCACTTCAGCCTGTCCTGCCCTGGTCTGTCTGTCTGGCTACTTCCAATCATGCTCCGCTGCTATTCCCTCTCATTCCCTCATGCATTTAGAGTTGCTATTGCTGTGGTAAAACCCCATGACCAAAAGCAACTTGGAGAGGAAAGAGTTAATTCACTCCCGGTTCCATATTACAGTTTATTATTAAGAGCAGTGAGGGAAGGAACTCAAGCAGGGCAGGGGGACCTGGAGGCAGTGCCATGCAGGGGTGCTGTTTACTGACTTGCTGCTCATGGCTTGCTCAGTCTGTGTTCTTATAGAACCCTGGACCACCAGCCTAGGGATGGTCCCACTCACAATGGGCTGGGCCCTCCCATATAAACGACTTTCTTACAGCCTGATCACATAGAGGCATTGTCTCAATTGAGGCTTCCTCCTCTCTGATGACTTAGCTTATGTCAAGTTGACATAAAACTAGCCAGGACACAAGGTATATTGGCTAGTTTCCTTATTGCTGTAACAATGTAAAAAGAAACTTAAAATGGGGGCATTATTTCACACTTTGAAGGTTCATTCTACCTTGGTGAGGAAAGCATGGCAGCAGGAGGGTGTGATGGCTGGTCACGTTACTGCAACAGTCATGAAGCCAAAGACATGCTAGTGGTAGGTTCACGGTCTCTTTTTATTCAGTGTGGGACCCCAGCTCATGGCATGATGCTGCGAACAGTTAAGATGGCTCTTTACACTCCAGTGAATCCAAATGAAAACCCTCTCGAGTTTGTCCCCCAGATAACTCTAGGTTGTAGAGAGAAGTCCTTAGTATGTAAGGTCTTCAGTGAATGTGTGTTGTTGACATGGGCACAGTCATGTCAAGGACCTGAACCTTCAGCTCCAGAAGGAAATGGGAAAGGCCCCCCCTCGTCCATGTGTAGATGTTGGTAGTGTGTACAGAAGATGCCTGCCTTGGCTTTCTCTGCCCAAATATGTATGGGCTGTAGAGTGCTCCCCTACAGAGATTGGTCCTATCCAGATTACCTAGACCTGTCTCCTGGATCCAGCCTTGCCTCCTTGCTTATCCTTATGTAAAAACCCCTCCTCCTTGTCTAGCTTCATGTAATAACCCTGTCTCTCCATTCATCCACATATAATAAGCACCCTGAACTCCCAGCGGTTCTGGAATTCCAGGGATCTCCATCCAAGGGCCCAGATCAACACCCAATCCCAGCTCTCTGTACATGTGTTGGTCTGCCTTTTCTTCATTTCCCTGCTGGGCCTATTACGTTGGCCCCCAGAACGGTGCTGGACATGGCAGTATATCCTTTCAAGTTTGCACTATCAACCATCACACGATGCACTGGCTCTTTCAACTTGACACCCAAATGTACTAGGTTTAAAGCATAGCCTTTTGCCTCTTGCTTCCATTGGCTCATCGCCATCTCAAAATGCAAAATGCATTCAGTTCAACTTCAAAGGTCCCCCATAGTCTTTAATAGTTACAAAACCATTTAAAAGTGTAAGTGCAGAGTCTCTTCTGAGACTCAGGAAATCCTTTTAAATAACAACATTTACAATGCACACACACAAAGTACATATTTCTAACATGCAATGGCACAAAGCAAACACCCTCATTCCAAAAGGGAGTAGTGAAATATTGACCAGGGAGTTGTCTCTGTGACTAAAACTCTTGATGCACGTGCACAAGGACCAGAGTTTGGACCCCTTGCACTCGTGTATTTCAGCATGCCTATGACAAAGTGTGAGCTGGAGACTGCAAAGTGTCCTGACACTCAGAGTCAAACCAGCCAGAATAAGCGACCCAGGGATCTTGTCTTAAATAACATAGAATGCAAGAATGGATTGATACCCAAGATTATCTTCCAGTGTCTACAAGCACACAAATGCTCGTGCTTGCACTGACACATGTGGTTATGCACATACATACGTACATGCTATACTTGCACATATCATGCACACCCATAAAATTAAAAATAATTAATTAAGAGATCGAAGCAAGACCACACCCCATCAGGGCAAACATTAAATCTTGTAACACCATTTCCAGTATCTGGGGCTCACAATAGACTCACCTGGCCTCCAAAGCACCTGGTTAGCCTCACCCGCCCCCCCAGCTCTGTCACCCAGAGTGTGCATAGCCTTTCCCTTGGGCTGACTATACTCAACACATGTAGCTTTCCCAAATGGACATTTCATAGTCCTGGCATCTCCACTATGCTGGGATCTCCATGACAAGCTATGCTTCACCTTCTAGTTTCATGCAGTGACTCTCCAGGGCCACCTTGCAGAAACTCCAATTCTGCCACACATTGCTTGTCCTTAGTAGACTTCTGAAATGTTGGCTCACCCCTTCTCTCATGCCTCTAAAGCCAATGCTACATGAGTGATGCTGCCAAGTTCTGCTATCTACTCAAGATGTAGCTTGTCCCCACCCTGACCTTGGACCACAGCTGCTAGAGACTTTGTGTGCCTTCTAAGGCTGACCCTGGAGAAAAGGTTTCCTAGGAAATGGGTTTTTGAGCATGGAATCCCTTCAGTAACATTCTTGGATCATGTTCTGTCTTTTCAAACGAAACTGGATTTCCACAAGATGGGGACTCACAAGGATGATGTCTTCTTAAACAGAGGCCAGGGCTATGAGCTTCAGTTGGCTGCCACAGTGTTCACTCCCTCCTTCACCAGCTCCAACCATCTTGGCTGTGACATGCCATAGAACTGGTAGGACCAGACCAGGAGAGGCAGAGCCATCTATGGCTCATGTGGCTACTAGATGAAAATTAACAGGCTTCTAGAAAGATATTGAGGTATGCCACTGTCCCTTCCCTCCAGAGACCATCAACTGGTATGATCTGGCATCCTTCCCATAATGGCTAAACCCTGCCATCTGGACATTCACAGAGGGTCAAGGATGCCCATCTTGGTGGCAACAGACTTTGCCAAATAGGTGGCCCTGAGTCCTCACACTCAGCATCTAACTAGAGATTCATGGTAGTGATGAGAATTGCACTTAGAAAGTCAAGAAAGCTATGTGGCCCCTGCGTTCTCCATTGTTTGAGGATGGCACTGGAGAAAGGCTATGTGGGTCTTAGCTGCTACAACCTTGTTTCTGGCATCTCTCCAAGTGCCCAGAGGGGAAGCTTTAAAATACCATTCCATAGATGAAGAGGCTAGAGCTTGTGTGACTTGTCACTGTAGGAATAAAGCCCAGCCACTGTCTCAGGATAACCCACTTGACTGTCCTGAGAGGGAGTCAGATAGCTGGGTTTCTAGAAAGACAGAGAGACCAAGGCGCTCTATAGCTTCCTAGTCATGCACACAGCAGTGACCCATGGTCAACACAGACTTGAATTTAGCCTGAGGTGTGCGTGTGTGCATGTGTGCGTGCATGCGTGTGTGTGTGTGTGTGTGTGTGTGTGTGTGTGTGTGTGTGTTTTGTAGTGTGTGTGGATAGCATCCTCCATGTCCTGGGGTTGGCCCGTCTGAGCATTGCTCAGGGGCCAGGCCCTTGGAGCCAGAAGATAAACATGCTAACTGAACTTTCCATGTGTCATTTCAGAGAGCCCTTTACTGCCTAGCTGTGGTTGGAAAAATTAAGTCCTTGTAATTTAGAGTCAACATTTCTCGCGGAATCATGTTAGACAGGTTGGCGGCACCCGCAGCCTCTCAGCAGTGTCACCTACAATCAAAACAAGTTCATAGTGGCACGTTGTCAATTCCACAGCCCATGTCTGAGTGGTTCTCCTGTGCTGGGCACAGACACTGCTCACCATAGGTTGGACCTTAGCTTACCAGGCCATGGATTCGGATGGATTGCTACCAGTAGAACAGAAAGGACAGAGTAAAATCTCCTGTTGCAATCCAACCTCTGGCCCTGGTGGCTGCAGGGCTAAGGTCAAAGTGTCTACAAAATGAGTGTCTCCTAAGTCTCCCAAGCTTGTATGTACAGTGTGACACGGAAGGCATACTTCTCTGCCACACTGTCATGATTCACACTGTCACACTTCTTAGAAAGGCCTCAGTCATATGAGGTAAGGACCGGTCCATAGCACCCACTTCTAACTTAATCACCACACTAAGGACCTATCAGTGGTGCCGAGGATTAAGCCTTCAGTATCTGAATTTTACGGGGACACACTTCAGCCAGTAACATCTTGCTCATTCTGCACTGGTTCACTTTGACGTCATCTCTAAGGAACTGCTCTCTTTGACTCCATTTTGCAAGGGGAGAAATGGAAACGGAAGAGGCAGGCAGTCATCTCTCAGCCCCAAAAGCCAGAAAAACTGTCGGGGGCCCAGGACCCAGGGAGAAATTTGTGATTCCTTAGCTTGCCCCACAAATCAACTGTGTCTACTTACAGTTGTGGCCAACTCCTGAATAGTTTCCCAGGAGCATTCTAAAGACTGCAATACAGGCGGCAGAGAGTCAGCCCCAAATGAAGGCAGAAATGGTCAAAATGAAATTCAAGTTCTGGGCACCAAGTTCCATGAACCCCACTAGAGGGTCAAGTGGAGGCCTTGGCTCCAGTGGGAGGCTGCCTTTAGTGAAGAATTTTCTTTCTGATGCCCAGTCTACCTAGTTATACAGTCAGCTGTCATATAGCCTGCTGGTCCCAGAGTTGTGTTTTGACTGTCCCGACTGCATGTGGCAGGGGCTGTCACTGCTGTGATGTGAGGTGAGTGGCAAACTTGGACAGACAGAGGGTAAAGAGTCATATATTCAGTCCATTTGACCTCTGCTTCAGCTTTTCCCAAGCTGTGCTAAGCAGACTGCTGCCGCACAGATGTGCAAAATGGTTCCCCAGGGATACAGGACCTGATGGTCTAGAACTCTAGCTTTCCCACCACAGACTTCTTTACTTTGCATCCAATCTCAGAGGCTCTACCAGGTGCATTGTCTTGCATCAGATCAACAGTAAATAAAATGACCATAGTAGCCTAAGCTCCCTGGCTTGGTCCCCTGAGAGTGGGAGCTGACTTTCAGCTCCTGGGCAAGCTGTAGGCTCACATCAGAACCTGAATCCTGGCCACTGGCCTCTGGCATATTGGGCAGAAGTGATGTTGTCAGAGTAGTGAGAGCGAAAGCCTGACAGATGGCCCAGTTAGACGAAAGGCATAGTGTCTGGTTCCAAAGTGGGGTGAGTGCCTCCCCACTGCCAAGCCCCCTACACATTTGCTTGCCACTTCCTAGCCCCACACCCTCTACTACCCCTAATGGTTGAGGAAAATAGTGTTGCTACCCTAGGCCTCTGAGGCCAGTTGGCCCTCTGCATGTGGCCTGACCCTGGCCCCTTGTCTCTCTCCTTTTTCTATATTGGAAGCCCAACAGGGCAGTAGGTCAGGGCCTGAGAATTGGAGGCCACAACCACTCCAGTGGTCTGCTCTGGGGGGATGCTGAAGCCCTGCACACACTCTGACCGAGAACCTACAACCAAGGGAAAGGAATTCCTCCAGCAAAACAGTGGCCTGGGATAGCTGCCTATGCCCTTGCTGAAGGGCCGGGCACTGAATCTGGCGATTGTGGAAGGAAGAACTCTAGTGCTGGTGGTAGAACTGTAGAGCGATACGGAGATTCCAGGCCCAGATGCACATGCCTTAGAATCAGCATCCTTTGAATGGGGCAAGATATATGACTGTAACAGTGTCACTTTTGGGTGTGAGCTATGGGTGTTTGGTGGGGGGAAGGAGGCTGAAGATATTAAGTTCTAATGCATTGATTTTTGTGTTAGGAAAAAGTGAAGCTCATTTGGAGTGGGTCCGACCTCAGTGGGTGAGCTCTCCATGAAGACATAGCAGCCATGGCTCTCCCATTGACCTGGGGACAGTGGCCAGCCACACCTGTAGAAGGGTCCATGTGGCCCTTGGATTGAGAATACTCTAGCAGCTGAGAATGGCCTCTCATTTACCGCTTGCTCCTCGGCACACAGGGACCACCGTAAGGCTATGACCAAAATGTGCTGAGTTCTGCACTTTAAGCAACTGTAGGACTAGAACTAAGCCAGCATAGCTCATGATTTCAACCCAGAGATACTCACCAGGCTGTGCCAGAATCTGACTCCTGGAAACTGAGGTGTTAGTATGTGGTTTTTAAAAGGCTACTGAGCACTGTTACACAGCAATCTGAAACAAAACAAAACAAAACAAAACAAAACAACACAAACAAATCCTCCCCTCCACATTGAGCTTGAAGCCCAGGAAGGGAGGCAGCAGCTAATTGTAGCACTTTGATGGGCAGGGATAACCCATAACTCACACCTGAAACAGAATTTTGACAAGAAAATTCACAGGTGTCATGGTTATGGGACAGAAGTGGGACAGTGGAAGTGAGAGTGAAAGGAGGCAGATGAGGGAGAGAGAATGACGGGGCAGACCAGGAAAGGAGAGACAGAAGGAGGCACGGGGAAGGGACAAGAGAGATAGAGAAGCACAAAGCTGCAGACACACAGAAATGCACTTGTGCAGAAGGTTCTGTGTGAGTGCTCTCCCAGGCATGGTACTCTGACTTATTATGAAGCTTTCTGTCCTAACAATGACAGGAATGGAATAAAACTCAAACCATTGCTCATCCCCTCTGATGTGTCCTTTCTGAGGAATCGCTTGTCCCCACAGACTAGGGGTGGATCCAGAGGGAGGACTGGCCTGGGTGTGGACCCTGCCTAGCTTCATGGCCTCATGCTATGAGAACTGTGCAATTGTGATCTTGGGAAGAATAATCCTGGGGACAGTAAATGCTGCCACCTTGTAGCTGGACTGCAAAGACAAGAGAAATCCAGTCACCTGCTGTAGTGTCTTAGTGAAAGGGGGCCCAAAGATTGGCACTCTCTTCGTCTGGTGGCCTTCAGAATACAGAGTGGCAAGTTGAGCTCCCAGAACCTAGAAAACTTCTCAACGGACCTTCTTGGTGGTATGTGGCTCACAGAAGGCCTTCTGCTAGCCAATAGAGTTGGCCAATAGCCAACTTCTTCCAATCACAGATAGATTGGCTCCCTCAGGAAGGAGACCACGTGGCCAGTGGAATTCCAGTGGGGGTGATTAAAGTTTCATCCAGAATAGGACACTTGAATGCCCATGAGAGCAGCTGTACATCTCCCATCCTTCTACCATCTGTGGGGGGAAACCACAGCAGGCCCAGTAGGTTGTTTCTGCATGAGGACAGTGTGGTCTCCCAGCTATGGGCATGTAACCTGAAGAAGAAATACAGCACACAAGATTTGAAGCTGCAGAGACTCAGCAACCAGACATTACCTCAGCACAGTATATCCCATGCTGACCATCAGGGCCTGCCGGACACTCTCTCTTTTGTTAAGGTATCAGATAGATAAGCACGTTGGCTTAGGACATTCAGCAGCGACACCCAATGAAGAATCTTCTGGGATGTGTGCATGTGTCTGTTTAGGGGTGGGGAGGCAGCTGGGCTCTCTGACCACTTATGGAACATCTAAAGCTGAGTTCATTTTCCTAGTCAGCTCTGTGTATCTATGGAGTTCATATCCATAGATGCAATGAGCCTCAGATCAAAAAATACTTTTTAAAAAGTATGTCTACATTGAGTATGTGCAAGCTTTGGGGGACTTAGTATTTCCTAAGTAAAGCATAGAATTTACATTGTATTAGATATTAGAAGCCATCTAGAGATGATGCAGAGTCTACAGAAGACTGTGTGATGGATACTGTGAAGTGCTATACCACATATGAGAGATGAGTATCTATGAATTAGGGCATTTGGGGAGGTCTAAGAACCAATCTCCCAAAGATACCAAGGGGTGACTGCAGGTCCATATGCCATGCACGTTACTGTTGCTCACCTTTTCATCCATTTCAAACCTCTTGGTGGTACCCACGTTGTTATGGAATGAGTAAGCAACACTTTTAGTGGCTGAATAAATACTCAGAGTGGATTATGTGAGAATGTTCTTAATCCTCGCTCCCGTGGTGGGATATTGAGAATATTTGTGATTTAGCACTTAGGTAAGAACTGTTGCAATAAACTTATTTGTGCACAAAGCTTGTTTTCTGTTTGATATTATTTACTTTGGCCAGATTCCCAGAAACGGAATACTCGGGCAGAAATGTCATGAAACCTTGCCTTTTTCAGAGTCTTAGAAGGAAGCATTCACCATCACTGATGTCATAGGAGGAAAGACAAGCCAGGCCTCAGGCACCTCCCAGGCTGTGGGTCATCCTTCCCCAGGACCACAGTGATGGAGACCCAGCCCCAAGCCCAGAGCCCACCTGGGGCGGGGGAGCACCAGAGAATGGGCTTTAACAACTGCTGCTCAGTGCTGTCTGGCTTCTGCTCAACTTGCAACATTCCTGAGGGCTCTCCACAGAACCCCCAACACCTTCACTGAGGCCCAGGGTGCCCACAGAATCTCTTGGTGGTCCAGAAGAGCCCTGGCTTCTACACTGTGTGTTCTAAGCCTGTGTGCTTCTCAGTCTTGACAGATAGCTCCCTTTGCAATGTCACTGTGTCGCCTCTTCAGAGCCCCAGGCTCATCCATCACTTCTCTCCCTAGGCAGCTCATTGCTATCCACAGCTTGAGTGCTGGAGCAGGTAGGTATCTCCATCCGTGCTTGTGGACCCACTCACCCAACTCACGTCAAGTGGGTCCTCAGGGGCTCTCTTTTCCCTGCCATCTTTTAAAGATCTGTTTTCAGGACTAGCATGGGAGCCTGAGTAAGATGTGAATGACTCTCACAACTCACGGCCCCCCTTCTTGCCTGCACCTGTGCCTCAGGCAAACCTTTGTCCCTTTAGAGGGGAACAGTGACCACAGTTTAGACAGGCCTCCTTAAACACTATTTTCGATACATTGACCATTACATATCCAGGCCACTTAACACAAAGGACTTATCAAATCCATTTATTGAGACACTCTTCATACTATACGGACTGATGTTGAAATGTGCTTGACAGAGTATTTGAGTGGAGCTGGGCCTTCCTGTGAGAAAAAAAAAAATAAAAGAATAGATGAATTGCCTCAAGAGCAGTGTTAAAAAGCACTTAGGCTGTTTGTTCCCTCCAGTCTTTGTGGCCTGTTCCACTGCACTGTGCTATGCATAAAACAACAGGAGGCCCTCACCAGAAGCTAACTAGATTCTGCCTTCCAATCTTGGATCCCCAGGATGTGAGCTTCATAGACCTCTTTTCTTTATAGATTACCTAGTCTTGGGTATTCTCTTATAATACAGGAAAGCAGACTAAAACAACCTCTGGTCTAACTTGTTTTCTGCATTCTCTTTACTGAACCAACACCTTAATGACTTATCACCTACTACCTGATTCTAACCTTGGACCTGAAACCCTTACTCACCTTCTTCCCGTCACCCCCTCCCCACCATAAGTCAGCTATAATCTCTCTCTTTTATCACTATAATTTTGGGATTTTGAGTAAAGTGGGCTTTTTGTTGTTGTTCTTTTAAATAACTATCAAATATTAAAGTATTAAATAATTCTCTCAGATGAGGAGGTATTCCTTCCAACCAGTTTGAGCTTGGGGCCAGGTCTTTCTCATAAAGGACACCATCAACCATTGCAAAATCAACATTGATCATCTTTCCATGCCTTCTGCCCAGCAGTGGTCCAAGCTCTACCACCCTATGGTCACACATATGTACTTGGATGTCCCAGGGGCAGCACAGGAAATATGACATTGGTACAAGCTCTCGCTCTTGGAAGTCTGAGCTATGAGCTGGATGCTCGAAGGAGAGAACCTTTTGTGTGTTCTCTGAGAACTGAGGCACTCATAATCACCTGACTGCCAGTCTCACCTCACCCAATAGTCTACTTTTACAGCCAGTCAACACAGCATCGAGTTTGTCCTTAGTCACTGCTGGGGACATGAGAGCTTTACCGGCTTTCCTTTTAATTCAGAACCCCTGCCCTCTTACAGCTTCCAGTATCAGAGAGGGGGTTGCTCAAAGCAGGGCTCAGGTTGTCAGGACAACACCCAGCCTCATCACTGTACTGTCAACAACCTGGTCTCAGAGTGGAAACCAAGCAAACAGACAAGTGTTTGTTCGTGTCTGTGTGTTATCAATCATCCTGAGAGGGTTATGGTAGTTTGCAGAGTGCTTTGTGATGACACCTTTTTAATTTTCTACCTATCTAGATTGTCCTGGAAAATGCTTGGGGCCACTAGAGTCTGGTCCTAAGAAAAGTCATTTCAGTAATCTAGCAGGTGGTACTCCACTTGTGAGAGATTTTTCTTTATTAGATTAATTAAGGTGGGGAGATACACCCTAAACATGGACTGTGGCTTCCAGAGGTAGCCTGGACAAAAGGAAGTTGAAGGGAAAAGGCTTCAAGTCTCACTGGTGAACTCCTCTACCCTGCTGTCCCTGACACTGCTGCTACCATCCTCTGGTGACACTGGAATGCAGCCTCCTTGGCCTTCTATGGATTGAAGACCAGTGACCCTCCAGGAATCTTTGAGACTTTCATCCAGTCCCAGGTTGGAGCTGCTGAGACATTTGTCCTTGTGGATTGAGCAGGTACAAGGTCCTCAGCCTCCCCAGGGTAAAAGAGTCACCACTATCATGTTACCATGTCATGTATCCCAGTCTAATGACTCCCCTTTAATACACAGTCATTCCATCTGCTCTGTTTCTCTAGCTAGCCCTAATAGACTCCTTTTCCAAGGTTTCCTGGCAGGGACCCCTCCATGGGGGCTAGTTCCTCTTCTCCTCTCCTCTAAAGCCCCTCCTTGCTCCTTCCCTCCTCTATGGCTCTGTCTTCCTCAGCCCACATGTTCCATCCTTTCTCAATCTTCAGTCTCTACGGAGGACATCTTCAAATCCAGTCTCTGGTCAGCTGGTGCTTCATCACACCTGGGTGAAGAAGGCTGTCATTTATAGCTTCTGTTGCTATTGTAAAAGCAAAGGACCAAAAGCCACTTAGGGAGAAAAATGGCTTACTTTATTTTTACAGTTCCATATCACAGCTCATCGAAGGAGAAAGACATGGCAGGGTTGCTTGCTGGCCTGCTCCTCATGGCTTTCTCACCCTGTTCTCTTATAGCACTCAGGACCGTCAGCCCAATAGTCACACCACCCATAGTGGAATGGGCCCTCTCACGTCAATCATCAATGAAGAAAATGCACTATAAGTTTATTTGAAGACCCATCTAATGGGTGCATAGTCAATATTGAGAACTTTTCTAGGAACATTGCAAATTGAGGAGTGTCTACATTTATCCTTGAGATTTGGCTCACACTATGTATTCTATGCAGGTCAGAAAGGGTGAGTAACAGATCCAGGCCATGTACTGACCCCTGAGAAGTGACATGAGTCTAATGTGGGTACATCTAACCATAGAGTGTCCTCTCATTGGCCACAAAGTTAACTGGGACAAAATGCTCAGGTATGTGGGATGATGGGTTTAGACAGTCTGCATTTTATTGTACTGTTTCCGCAGTGTGTAGGTACAAAGGCCTCTATTTGCTCAAAAATAATCAGAGACAAGATCAGTAACAAGGTACAAGAATGGAAAGAAGACTCAAATAGCACATGGGCACACACTTTCCAGAAAGAGTGCTGACTACAAGTGGGGCTGTGAGGATGTACCACAGGTGTAATGGTTTTTTGTTTGTTTGTTTGTTTGTTTTTTCTTTTTTGGTAGCAATACAAAGTGATTGTGCCACTCTAGAAAGCAATGCGACAGCAGCTAATTATAAAATTACAGCTATACCTGCTATGGGTCCCGGTGATAACACTTCCTGAGAATAGGTTCCAGGTCATTTTAATTGAATAATCATTTATAGAAAATGTTATTGTGTTTGTTGTTCAGAATATGTCTTGAATGCTTATAGCCAGAGGTGAGGAGCTGGTTTAGCAGTTGAGCACACAGGCTACTCCTACAGAAAACTTGGGTCTGTTTCCCAGCACCCACAATGGGGTTCACAGCTATCAGTAACTATCAGTTCTGAGGGACCCGACATCCTCTTCTGGACTCCACAGGCACTAAGCAAGCACATGATGCATATAGATATATGCAAGCAAAACACTTATACACATAAAATAAAAATTTTAAATGCCTACAGTGATTCAGATGTATATGAAATCCATATGTTCACTTATTCCCTATGTTCTATACATTGCACAGAATCCCAAGCATTTCAGTGCTATGAGGTTGTATAGGAAGGCATTTCTGGGTATTTGCTTTTATTTATTTATTTATTTATTTAGATGATATTATGTTTTGTTTTGTTTTTTAGACAGGATTTCTCTGTGTAGCTTTGATTGACCTAGAACTCACACTGTAGACCAGGCTGGTCTTGAACTCACAAAGATCTGCCTGCCTCTGCCCCACCCCCCAACTCCCAGTGCACTACCATAGCCTGGCTTTAAAAAAAATAATTTATTTATTGTATGTACATTGGTGTCTTGACTCATGCATGTCTGTGTGAGGGTGTCAGAGCCCCTGGAACAGGAGTTACAGACAGTTGTGAGTTGCCATGTGAGTGCTGGAGACTGAACCTGGGTCTTCTAGAAGAGTAGTCAGTGCCCTTAACCTCTGAGCCATCTCTCCAGGCCCTGTAGAGTATTTGCAACAGCTCAGCTTCTTGACAGCCTTCTGCAGAATTGAAGGTATTTACTTACCAAAAAAAAAAAGTAAAAGCCCACACAACAGCCTTTCACAAATGTTGATCAATGTTTGGGTCACAGTTACCGAGAACGGGAGTCCACTCAAATGCCTGTCCATAGGTAAAGGCATAGGTCCATGATGCGTCCATATAGAAGAATGTCACTCAGCAGCAAAAGGATCAACTAGTGATCCTTGCAGCAGTGGGACTCAGCAGTGAACACATTACATCATGTAACATGGTGAGGTACAGGTTGTGAACATGGGGCCTGGATCCTCTACAGCCATCTGGCCTTCATTTCCAGCTGTACCTCTTAAGGGTGCTTTGGAATGATAAGGTCTGAGAAACGGCTCTTTATCTTAATAGGGAGCCCCAAGAAAGTCAACCCTTGCCACTGGACAGGCCAGGCCTCTCAGGAATGTCATACTGTTGTGGAGGTGCTTAAGGAAGCCAGGAAAGAAAGCAGTATGGAGTAATCTGCCACCTTGCACTTTCTCAGCGTGTGTCCTGCAACGGCCCAAGGGCAATGAGAATTCAAAGGGCCACTTAGCTTTCTTCTGTTGGTTTATCCTCCAGTTTGCCAGAGTCATGATTGGGGACTCCAAGGAAGACTGTGAGGGGCCTGTGCCAAAGGTCAGCTTACTAACTAGGGACACACGGAATCTAGGAAACATCCGTCTGCTCGCTGTCTGCCCATGAAAATGGAGCTAGCCATTCCTCTGAGGGCCCAGGATGCTGTGCTGTGGACAAGGTTAGAAGACAGCCATATTGCATGCTCCCCGCAGCACAGCTTCATCTTGTAGCTGGTTGCCACACCTGTGCCTTGAGCAGGGGCAGCACCATGTTGGCCTGTCTATACTCCATCCCACCCTTTGTGTCTGCTCTGTTGACCCATCTCTTCTGTAGACACTGTGACTTCCATCCTTGCTCTTCTGCCCTGGGGGGTATCTGGTTGGTGGCTGGATTGACCTGGCCTTGGTGCCCGATTGGTGCTAGCTGTTCGGCTCTAGGGAGAGGCCTTCCTTTGCATAATTGTTAGTTCCTTTGGTCTCGGTGACACAGCCTGTACTTTAGTTAGATTTTTTAGCTACAAATTCTTATTTGCTACTGTAGGCTCCAACTTTTCCAAACCTACTTTATTTAGGGTTCTTTAAATGCTTATACCTCCCTTCCAACCCACCTATCCTAGATAGGAGAGAAAGGAGGTTTATGGGAACAGGAGAAGTAGACCTTGTTGAATTCAGTTCCTGGAAGTGATTGCCCTGGAATAGTCGGCAGGACTTCAACAGACCAGCAATTCCACCAGAGTCGCTGCTGGAACCTGGAACAACAGCTGGAGACCAGAGTCTCGAAGTGTTCTCTGGAGTGGCCCTCTCTAGGAGCATCTCAAAGTGGAGCAATGAACAGCCAAACAATACCAAGACCCAAATAACCCCAGCCTCCTGTTTTGGGCATATATACATATCCTCTCTGAGTCTGTAATAGGCTGCATTTCAGCTGGCAAAAACCAAGCCTTCTAAGTGAATAAACATCACCTGTTGTCTCGCAGGTCTGTTCCCCATCCCATACTTGGGATCAAAACAAAAACATGTTTACATCCATTACGTGCTGCAGAACCCTCAGAAAGTCAACAAACCCCAGAGACATCTCTTGGGACAGACAAAGCCTGCAGCCAACAGTGAAGTCCCAACAGCCTATGGTTTTCTCTGCTTTCCTACTATACATGGTTGGACTCAGTGGATCTGTGGGTAGAAGGCTGAGGGAAATGTGCAGTCAGGTTTCCTGGAGGTGGTTATGTCTTCAGCTCAGGGACAGGGAATAGATGGACTCTGGCATAGCTCTTCCTTGCCTGGGTGATATGTGTGCAATGGATAAAACCTGGAAAGCACAGATATCATCTCATTAGGGTGACTTCCTAGCAGCTGTTAAGTGGCTTTAAGACTCCCAACCTGAATAACAGAGCAGGATTATCATCAGGCGAGTCCAGCTACACAGCTATCCGGCAATTGCTTGTGCCCATAGGGCAACCTGGTGAGCTATGATAGTGAGCTGTGGTGGCACTGCCCTTTCTGTGTCAAGTATATCTAAGGGCAAACCCAAGCCCACTCTCCTCAGATGTTGTACATGTCCACAGGGCTCCATGCAGATGTTAGGCCCTGGAGGTGGCTGGCCAGCCTCCATGTATTTATTGCTAAGATGATGTAGAAGAACCAGATTTGCTGAGTCACCCACTATGACTTATGATGACTTGACTCAAGAGCTTTTGACTTGACAACAGTGTGAAAGCATATCCATTACAGCCATTCTGCTTTTCGCGTTCAGCAGGAGATTCAGGAAGTCACGTGAGACAGGCCACCCTGTGCTACAAAAAGAGCTGTGTGGGACAATCTTGTCCATTGCAGGCTAACACAAATGTTCTGAGCCTGCTGGAGACTGGACTAGCCAGGACGTCCAGTAGCCTGGGTGAATTAAGTGTATTTTCAACCTGTGATACATTCAAGGTTTGATGGCTGTAAAAGTATGCAACTGCTTTCAGACTGGGGAGGATGTGTGATTTCATGGAGTGGCCTAGAGTGTCTGGTCCTTAATTTCATGGTATTGCAGTCTTAGGCAGCTACTTTCAGTCACCCAGTACCCACGTCCAACTTTGCCTTATTTATTTAATCCAGGCTTTAAAACCTATTCACTGCTGTTGCCTATATAAATAAAGTTGAAAGGGAACTTTATGCCACAAGTATAAATAGGAAACCATTAATACTTCCCATAAGTAGAAAGGAACTATATTTAAAAACACAATGAAAATAAAGCATATTTATTCAATTCTAGTAAGACACTGCTTTGCCAAGTTTTTTAGGGCTGTAACTTCATTATTTTTTTTTTAAAGAAAACTTATCATGTGTTGAAGCAATATTACAGATATGCCTTTTTTTCCTAAGGAGAACTGCAAAGAACACCAGTCTGCAAAAGTCAGTGTTATTTTATCTACCCATCCACTAAGCATTTTTTTTGTGTGTGTGTGTGTGTTTGAGTGGGTGAGTCATGGGACTGAACACCAAATGCTATGGCTCGTTCTTTTGGATTCTTTGCAGAGTCTGGCGAAGAAGACAGACAAGGAACAAGTCAACGAATGACTTATTGTGCATTGTGAGATGCAGATAAAACAAAGAAAGAGAATGGAGAGAGGGAGGAGCCAACTCTTTTAGGAAGAGTTGGGTACTATGATGGGGAGAGAGGGAGGAGCCAACTCTTTTAGGAAGAGTTGGGTACTATGATGGGGAGAGAGGGAGGAGCCAGCTGCTTTGAGGTGTTGAGTTTGAGACTCCAGATGGGTAGCTGAACGCTGGTTTGGATTGGGCCTGTGTGAGAGGTTGGGGCTGAAAGGGCTTAATGTAGGGGAATGATGGCTTTTGAAGCCAATTGCTTGCACACTATCGCCTAGGGGCAGGTATAGAGAAGCCATGATAGGTGATTGAGCTCTCCGTCATCCTGCACACACACTCTCAGTTCAACCAATAAGAGGGGGCTGTAGGCCAGGTGGTACAGGACAGAGGCATCCCCAGGCTCCTCAGTGACCCTTTGGAAACCCAATGAGAGGAAAGTGTTTGCAAAGGATGAACAATAGAGCAACCAAAAAATATTGCTCAAAGGCTAAGTCAAAGGAGGATAAAGAATCAGTCACTGAGCAGAGATGGTGGCTCATGCCTGTAATCCTAGCTGGGGAGCAGGTCAGTTGGATGAAAGCTTGGCATACATGGGGAGTCCAGGTGAGCGTGGGCTACATAGACCCTGACTCAAAAAAGGCTCTGGATTCAGTGAGGTGGTGAGAAAGACCTAAAGAGTGGACAAGGAGCATGAACCACACAGAAAGGACAGCTTCCTGTTTGATCTGTCACTGTATCGTGTTGGGCCTTAAGCATGCATCTGTGTAGCTAAGACCTGAAAAAAAACTCCAGGAGTAGTAAAATGAACATTTCAGTCACGTGGCCTGAAAACCGAGACAAGCCATCCCCCTTGGGATGGTGGCCCTCTAGGTTCATTTCCACCCAGGAAGGGTCATGTCCCTCTGAATGCCCAGAGTCCCCGCACAACACAGACATGTGTAACAGTTCAGGTTGCACAGAGGCTACTTGCTGCACTCACAGCCAGAGCTCTTGTTCTAGAACCCAGCGAGGCGCCAGGGCAAGGCATGCTCGGGCACAGATATTTATTGATCTTGATTCATAGGCTCCAAGAAAAGCTTGGCCACAGAGACTCCCGTTCAGGCATGAGGATGTGGGGGTTGGGCACCCGCAAGAGAGAAGGAAATGGAATTTGAAGAAATCTGCCCTTAAGAAAATAGTTCCTTGTGAACCTGGTGCCTGGGAGCCCGAGCATGCAATAGGGAAATGCTCTGTTGATCTTCACAGGCAGCTGTGAATAGAGGCTCTGTTAGCAGCTGGCAGCCTCCTCTAACAAGGCCAGCCAGGGAGAGGGAGAAGGAAAGGGAGGGGGCCCCAGCCTGTGAGGAAGTAGGCTTTCCTCCTGCTGCCTCTACCCTGCAGCAGGGAAGAGGAGAGAGGAAAGGCCTTGTTTGGCTCAGTTTGTTTGTTTTTGTTTGTGACAAATGGTCTAGCCAGACCAAGCAGCCCAGTTGGAACTCTGACTCTTCATTCCCCTGCCTCAGCCACTGGAGTGCTGGAATCATAGGTGTGTGCTACCGAGCCCAATTGGACATATATTTTTATGTTGATCCAATAAAGCAAACTGAATGCCCCAAGGCCAGGCCTTCATTTTCTTCCTGGCTTATTCCATTGGGCAGCAGATGGGTTTCATAGGGTACTTTGTTTTTGTATACGTAGCCACAAAGAAATCACCATGGGGGTGGGGTGGGGGCAGTGAAGACAGCCTGACTTTTTTTTCCCCAGGAAGCAAAAGGTTGGCTTCTGAGAATCCAGTTGAAGTTGGCTCACTGTCTCTGGTGTCCTGCTTTGCAGACATAATCAAGGGAAATGACTCAACCAAGACCATGCTGCAACTGACAGACACTTGTCTTCTGATAAATGACTCCTCTGATGTTTTCTGACCTTGAGGAAGCTTGTGGGCCCAGGGGAATTTCTGTCCTTGACTGTGGACTTCTGAGGACACATTCTGTAAGGTCTCTGTTGCCTGAGAGTGGGATATCCTTGCTCCTCAGAGATGGCATGTCAGTTAGTTACTATTCTCACTTCTCTGGCCAAGTACCTGCCAAGAAGCAGCATAAGGGAGGAAGGGTTTATTCTGGCTCTCAGTTTGAGAGCTTACAGTTCATTATGGCCATGAAGGAAGGCATGGTGGTGGGCGTGTCCATGGTGGTGGGCGTGTCCATGGTGGTGGGCGTGTCCATGGCGGTGGGCGTGTCCATGGCGGTGGGTGTCTCCATGGTGGTGGGCATCTCCATGGTGGTGGGCGTGTCCATAGCAGTGGGTGTTTCTATGGTGGCAGGAGTGTGCCTGGTATGCTCACATCTCAGCTGATTGGGGAAACATTGAGGGAGACCAGAAGTAGGCCTCGCAGAGAACCCTCAAAGCCTACCCCTACAACTACGTGTCCACCAAAATTAGACTCCACTCCATGTCCCCAAGATTCAACAACCTCCTAAAACAGCATCATCCACAGTGGACCAAGTGGTCACATAAGTCTGTGGGGGATACTTGCCACTCAAGCCACAGCAGGTGGTCTGAACTGTTGGGTTCTCATAGTGAGGTGGTCCCTACTAGAGTTGACAGTGGGGGCATCTGTGTCCTTCTCATTTATAGACTATTCCCAGGTTATCCCTAGCTCCCGAATTTTCTTGGCTCATGTTAGTACTGGCTTTGTGGCACCTGACACATTCAAGTTTCAGTTTCTTTGTAAACTCAGTTGTGTTGTGTAAATATGTTTTTGTTTTAATCCTAAGTGTGGGATTTCAGTTTGAGCTTTAGTTTGTCCGCAGGTGTTAATTGTCTCATCCAGGGTGTGGCTTTTGCCAGCTGCCAAGGCTTTCCTCATGTGACACCAAGAGGGGCATGGTCTAGGGCTCTGAGGATAGAAAAGAGAGCCCAGAGAGAGTGTGTGATATGTAGTAGTTTGAAGAGACCAGAGAAGGATGATGTGGCAGATTGGAATAGACATATAGAGAAAAACGTTTCAGGTTGCAGTGGCTTGGAGGAGACTGCTGGCTGTGTCTGCTGTTGACAGAGATTGGTATAGCCCCAATGACCCTTTGACCCTAAACAGATGGGAGGGCCCCTTCTCCCCACTATCTTTCTCTCTCCTACATAGGGTTGGAAGGTTGGAAGGGTGGTTGAGGCCTAAACACCCCAAATAAAGTAGAGTTTAAAAAAAAGAGTGCTACATTCATGTTGGTGTTCTCATGTAATCAATCCTTATCCTAAGCCCCATTTATCCAGCTGTTGCAGCCAAGAGCCAGAAAAAAAGTCAGCAACTGCTTTACATCACAGGCCTGAGACAGAAACCTAAGGCTTGGGGACCTCAGGATCACATGGCAATGCCTCTTCCTTGATCTGCACATGCCCAGTGCACACATTCTGAGGAAAACCTTACCTTGACACCCTTTAGATGGACTAAAGACCACTGTAACTAAGGTGCAAAGTGAAGCCCCCTGGAAATGAGGCCTGTGACCTGCCAGTGGTGGCCCTGTCACTACTCAGCTATTACTTTTCCCTTTATATTTTCTTGCCTCTTCCTTCACTGAAGATGGGGGTGGGGTATTGTTGCTGTTATTTTGTTTTTGTTTTTGAGATAGGGTTCCTCTGTGTAGCCTTAGCTGTCCTGGAACTCACTGTGTAGACCAGGCTGGCCTTGAACTTACAGAGATCCACCTGCCTCTCGAGGTCTGGAGACTAAAGGCATGAGCCATCACTGGCTGGCAAAGATGCTTATGTCACAGAGGCAGAAACAGGTTGAAATTTGACCAAGTTCACTTAGTCTGTCTTAATGGTAGATTTGGGGAAGGGGATCGAGATTCTCCTGGACCTCAAAACTGCCAGCTTTGCTGTATACTTGCTGTCTGCCCTGCCAGCCCCATGACAGACGTGACACGGAAGGGTTCCCCACACCTTGAATTGCGGTTTGCTGGTGCACGCTCTTCTTTCTCCCTCGGACAACTGTGTGCGGGTCTGTTCCGAAGCTGCAGGGAAGATCTGAAGAGGCCCCGAATCTGCACATTTTATACTTTTGCTGACGTCTTCCAACATGAAAGAGGGATGACAGCCTTCTGTGTCCTGCCAGCCGGTGTCCCCTCCCTCTTTCTGTTCCAACTATGTGGCTCTTCAGAAAGACTGTTTTCCTTCCGTTCTCCTTGGCTACTGATGGTAAGTTAAAACGTGCTGGAGTCTGATTCTTGAGAAAGTCCCCTGCCTTAACCCTGAGGGATATTATGTGCTGACAGTTGGGAAGTTAATTGTACCTGTTTGCACCAGTGACTGCTGCTCCTTTCTCCCTCTTGCCCTGGACCCCCCTCAAAACCTACAAACCAGAAAACAAAATTAGCGGTTCTGTGCTCAAAGTTCATTTAAACCACGCCCAAAGACCTTGACAAATGAGCCTCTGGGGGTGCCGAGTTCTAGTCTAACATTGTTTGGCTCTGAAAAGAGGGTGAAAATAAAGAGGCTGGAGATGTAGAACTCACCCCCACACCATGGGAGTTTCTTTTTTGAGACCTAGAGCCTGGGCAGAGATGAGAGAGCCTCCTTCTGAAGGGTTGCCTCCCTCCACTCAACCTGGTTTCAGTGCTACGGGACCTAACGTGAACCTCCGAAGATGCCAGGACACTTACACTTGGCGCAAACCCCGCTTCCTCCTGCAATATAAATGAAAACATGGACGGCTTGTAAAGTTGACTCCAAATGGATCGTGTGTATCTACAAACTCTTAAAACCCAGCATTTGGATGAGCTGCTTGGAGACGGATCCGAAACACATGGAGCGTATTTTCTCTCAACTGCGCGTGGGCCTCTGAAATTAAAAGAAAAGAGCTCGGCTGCTCCATTTGGGAGTTAGGGAATCTCTGAACAATGGAAGCAGCAGCACGTGTTCCCTAGGCGGGAGAGTCTTTGGCCCTTTCCCTTAGACTCTCGTTTCCCTCCCTGGGAGACCTCCTAGGGGGAGAAAGGAAATGAGGAACTGGTGGGGAAGGCAAAGGGTGTGGAGAGAGTCTTCAGGAGGTAGACTCGGAACTTGGGGGTTATAGCCATGCGCGCAAACCAAGAGTCTGGGAGGAAGCTCCAACGTTGTCTGAAATCGGTATCTGCACCAGGATCTTTTGGCCTGCCCCTCTGTGATTCAGGCTGTGTTCCTTCTGAGCTCGCCATGGATCTTGCAAATGAGTATGCACATCATGTAGAAACTATTTGTATCCTGGAGTGGCCAGAGCACGTATGGTGATTGGAGCCATGCGGACATTTCTGTGAGGCCTGGTAGTGTGTCGGCTGTGCTGCCTGCCATGGACTGTTGCTTGCTTCGTGTCTGAGTCATAGTGTGCTATTTTCCACCTGTTTACTTAACATTGAAGGCCTTTTGGCTGAGTGAGTACTGATCTGAAGTCCGCAAATGGTACTCTGAGATTAAGTCAGCTTTTGACGCTTGGCCGAGATAAGATCCCATATGTTTAAGGTTAATGACCACCTGGTCTCAAAAGGGCCAGGAGGAATACAGGATGTGTGGAGAGCTCGTGGAAGGCAACCTCGGACCACTTTCCAGACCGTTCCAAGAGCTGATGGCTCCTCACTGAGGCTACAATTACGTGACTCACCCTAATGTGCAATCCTCTTCCATTTGCATGTCCATCTCTGACCGGACACTGAGGTCCCTTAGGATAATCTGGGAAGCAATGTGAGTGACAGGAGGGTAACCAGAGCAGCCTGGGCTTCCACACTTCAGTGGATATTCCGATGTTGGGATACTCACTTTGTCCTTTTTTTGACTCTTGTGGCTCCAAGAGGTCCAATCAGCTTTACTGGTCTCCTGGATCTGCCTTTACTTACCTCCTGTGAGCCTGCAGATTTAAAAGTCAGACTTCTCACTTTATCCCAGATAAACAACTGCAGCAGGAAGGCTACTCTGCCCTCAGACTGGTGTGGAATTTACCCTATGATAGCCTTTTCTGGGGGCTTAAGGAGAGTCTAAGAGAACACACACACATGCATCCGGGATGTTAGGGGGAGGGTTGCAGGCTTGAGAATAAGTGGAGGCCTCGAATCTCCACTCTCCAGATTGCTGTCACGTGAAGCTTCCAAAACGAGGAAGTTAATCACTGCAGCAGGGGTATCTTTGCGTGTAAGAGAGGGATGAAAACAGAGTAACCTCGCTGTGTATGGGTGTTAGTGGAGGTGCAGGGAAGGGCCACTCTTAAGCTTATGCATTGCTCTGCTTTGTAGTTTGTCCTGAATGTCTGGCCATTCGCTAAAAGGCCAGAGGGGCTTAAAACAGTACACACACAGGCAGAGTTTGAAGTAGATGGTCCAGGAGGGAGGGATTTGACTCAGAAAAGGCTTAGGGAAAGAGGATGTCAGTGCTGGCAGGGGCAGGGTTGTCAAGAAGGTTGGAGGAAAGCACTTCATCACGGACATCTGGGCATAGGAGTGTGGATCCCCGCGAGGAGACAGGGCAGCACAGCCTAGAAGCTAATGTGTGGGTAACTGAAATGCTCAAGGAGTCAGAACAGGAAGAAAAGAAATGAGGGTCAAAGCCAGCTCCTGGCAGGTATGTGACAATC
Source organism: Acomys percivali (assembly GCA_907169655.1). Taxonomy (NCBI): domain Eukaryota; kingdom Metazoa; phylum Chordata; class Mammalia; order Rodentia; family Muridae; genus Acomys; species Acomys percivali. The sequence goes on along the minus strand of OU015746.1, from coordinate 108,712,103 downwards.
TCGGTCACCCCCCCCCCACCTCCTTCTTCCTCTTCCCCCTTCTCCCCCTCCTCCTCCTCCTTTTTTTGATTTTTTTTTCAAGACAGGGTTTCTCTATGCAGCCTTGGCTTTCCTGGACTTGCTTTGTAGACTAGGCTGGCCTCGAACTCATAGAGATCTGCCATCATCTGCCTCCCCAAGTACTGAGAATAAAGGCGTGTGCCGCCGCGCCCCGCTCAGCCTCCATTTTTAACCTGAAGGCTGCAACAGAAGATAATCAAGCCAGGAGCTGCCACAGGCCCTGCGCTTACATTTTAGAATTTGTTCAGGGATACAGAGGATGCTTGGGGGCTGCAGGACTGGAGTCAACAGACACATTCAGTTGGGACTTCTTTTCAGCCTGGTTATACAGGCCATCAGGGAGGCACAGCGTTTTCTGATGATATGTGGGAGGAGCAACTGTGGTGTAGAGGGCCCCAGTAGCATCTGCATTCCCTTAAGGCTCCTCCTAGCTTCATCTCCTCACTGTGGAGAAGGCAGCCCAGCAGGGCCTCATCAGGCCATCAATCTTCATTAAGCCTTCATTGTCTTGAAGAGAGCAGGCAGGGCATGGAAAGGCCGTCTGATGGAAGGCTGTGACCCCAGACTGTTTAGAAAGCAAAGCTAATTGACCATAGGAAAATCAAACAGATACCATCACTGGTGTTTCAGCTCCTGGGTGCTTGGACACATCCCTTGGTCATGCTTCTACCTCTTTGCCAACAATAGAGATGCCAGGAGACATTTGCTGACTCTCCCAGCTAATACAACTACACAGAGAAGCGGCAGATGCCTCTTCATCAGACACATGCTCTCTCACACAACAAAGTGGTGTGAGAGGAAGAAAGGGCAGCTCGAGAAACCGACACAGATGGAGTTCACAATACATGAGACCCTCCACGTACTGAGAGGTTCAGTACGCGACATCTCACTTTAGTATTTTGAGACTTTATTTTGTTTGGTTTTATTGAAGTATAATTGATGAGTGGAAATGTACATTTTTAAGGTATACAGTGCAGTAATATATAGCTCAGTGTTCTGTAATGCACATTGTGAAGTAGTGCCCACAGTGAACTGATTAGCGTCTCCACCACTCCACATACCACCCTTTTTTTCCTGTTGCTTGCATCCTAGCAAAGGAGCTGGCATAATCCTAAGTCAATTGCTTGGGTCTGAATCCATTTTATTTGTTAGGTCATCTTGGTAAATCTCTGCCTCTATTCCCTTTTTGCTGGCTTCACATATGCTCAGGGGCCTTTGATTCTACTGGTAACTCTTATTCTTGAATACTGATAACACTTCGGATCTCCCCTTGGAAATTTTCAATCATAATTTGCTATTGTTGTTTTTAAAAAAGTCCTACTTCTAGAAGCGACACAACATCAGAGCCATGTTAAATGTTGCATTTGGTTAGACGACTGGTAATATTAAACTAAATTTGGCCTTAGAGGGCTTCCATACAAATGCTTACACAGTAAACTGTAGCCTGCAAAACAACTGAAGTCGTACTAGGAATACACGCATGCAACCATAGTTAAGGCGCAGCTGTGTTTCAGTCAAGCATCTGCTGCCCCATGTTTAAATGGTGTCTGAATATGGCAGCCTCCAAGCCATAGCCATTTGGTGGCATCTACACCTCACAACCTTATGGCACTTCCAGTTTTCTGCCCACAAACCCTTTCCTACTACAAGACAAGCCTTTAAGCTTGCTCTGTTTCTGAGGCTCCCTGGTTCATGTCTTCTTCTTCCCTGTGTTAAGCACTGTTAAATTTAATTGGCCCAGAGCTCTTCCTTATGCTGTGGCATTCTACTTGCATGGAAATTGACCATTAGCAATGTGTTTTTTCATACAGCATTTAACAAATGCCCACCAGGCTGGGCTTGGTGATCCAGAGAGATGGTCACTCTCAGTGTGTGGACATATTTGTGTATGGCTGAATATTTGCATGTATGGTCCAGTATTCAAGAACAAAAGTTGCCAGTTGAATCTAGGGCCCCTGAGCATATGTGAAGCCAACCAAAGGGGAACAGAGGCAGAGATTTACCAGGTGATCTAACTAATAAAGTATTCAAACCCAAGCAGTTACTTAGGTTTGTGAAAGCTCCCTTGCTTAGGATGTGCAGTTTCTGGGGAGTGGAACATCTGGCTTTGCAGAGTTGCCCCCAGCTGTTTTAGGCAGAGTGACTGGTACAGTATCTAATGTGTCTAAGATCAGGTCCGGCCTCATGACTGCTGTACTCTTAACTAACATCTGGGCAATGTGGAGACTGTTCCGCACAGTCCAAGGTTGCTGATGTCAGACTGAATGTGCCTTGGGGAGGGAGTATGCACATGAAGCTTTGTGAGCCTCTGGTTTCACTCATTCTGAGCTGTCTTATCGCTTTTGGAGTGTTTTTCATTTTCCACCCATACTGTACAGCATTATCTTTGAAGTATGTCCCTTGGCAAGACCTCATAGTGCCTTGGGGCCATGTGATGATGCTCAGTCATTTTTTGGTATCTTGCCTGACTCTTTCATTCTATAAGCACCTATCCCCTGTCATTGTCAGTCAGCACCCTTCTCTCCGCACTGGGGTCAGAGCAATGAAAAACCAATACACCTGGAAGAAATGGTGCACAGAGGGCCAGGGTCCTTCTAAGGGAAAACATACCCCAGTACCATCTATGGAGTGGTACCATGGGGGCAACCATAGTTTGAAGTACTTCCTGTTATCTTAAGGGATACAAGGTCCCTATCTGCCCTCATATCACTCTCTGAAGCAGTACTTTCTAAGCAGGCATCAGTAGCCTGGAGGAGCTCTTGAGGACAGGGATCCTGAGGTGGTAGGTGGCTCTGGGCAAAGATCCCACAGTGTGATTTACCCAGGCTGCCGTTACTCAGAGGTGAGCTTTGAGACATCCTGCTCTGGAAAGCTTCAGAAGAGTATCAGAGGCTTGGCCAGTGGGCCAGGCACAAGTAGAGATGGAGCAACCTTACAGGAAGGTGGCAGGGGTGGGGGTGGGGGGAGGGGAGAAATCAATGATAACCTGGTTTGCTGTCATGCAGGGGACCAAGAGTGGGGTTTATATCCTTAGAAGCACAGTTGGAACCTAGCTGTGACCAAATAGTCCTAAGAAAGGGCACGCTTGAAAATATTTCAAAGCATGTGTGTTTTACAGAGTTTCCAAGTTACAGGGGAACTATAGGAAGTCCTTCACCATTGGAAAGGTAAGAAAAGAGCAGTGTGTTTGTGTGTGTGTGTGTGTGTGTGTGTGTGTGTATCTGTGGCAGCACCATGCACAGTGCTACAAGCCCCATCTCCAGGATCCATTGAGTATCCTAAGAGCCTAGAGATGAGTAGTAGGGTTCCCATTTCACAGATGAGGAAAATAAGGCTGGGAGACTCTCAACAACTCATCCAAGCTCACAAAAGCAGCTGACAATAGAAGCTGGATCAGAAATGCCCGAGGTCTTACACCACATACTGCTACTCCAGCATGTTTGGGGTGGGGAGGACACAAGACAAAAACTAGAGGAGTGAGCAGAGGCTGCTTTAATTTATCACAGGCAGGCCTTATGGGTAGGGTTGCTGAAAGGAGCAGTTATGGTCAGAACTCACCAGAGAACTTTTGGGGAGTGAGAAAGAGCCAGGTCTCTGTGGATCCCTGTGAGGTTCACGCTGCTCTTCCCTACACACATTGCCACTAGCTTGTACACAGCTCCAGAGACACCTCTATGGACCTGATGGTGTCCGTAAAATTCATGTGCCAAAGTCCTAATCTGCCACTCATGTGACTGAATTAGGAGAATTGACTGGGGTTGACTGTGATGCCCTGATCACACCAGAACTGGGTTCTACCAAAAGAAAGATCTCTCCATTCCTTGAGCACATTCCTGTCTTCCTAGTGAACATACGGTGAGAATCTGATGTTTGCAGTGCCTGGGAACAGCCCTCACCAGAATCAAAGGCCCCCCACAATCTTTGTCTTGGACTCCTCACCTCCAGAGCCGCGAGAAAACAGATCGCTTCTATTCAGGTTTCCCAGTCTGTGGCAGGCTGAGCAGACTAATGAAAACACATTATGGCTGTGTGGGGAGCCTCATCTGAGGAACAGGTTACTGCACGTGGGCCATCAAAGGACCTCAGAACTGTGGGGAGAGTCTTGCTACTGAGACCTCTATTCACCTCTGTTGCCGCTACACACAGGTCTGTGTCACGCAGGAAAGAGATGCGCATGATAGGAAAAACATCACTTTCATCTTCATGCCTAAAACTTCAGGTCTCGCTGGAGACACTGTAGGTCAAGACTTTTGAAGCCTATGTTTCCCTTGTGTAGAGGACTCAACAGTGCAGGCTCAAGTTCATCTGCTCACCACTTGGGAGAGTATCATAGTGCTAGTGGCTTGTTGATGGATTTCATTGACCTCCCAGTGACCTTTTACTTATTGGTGTAACTTGTTTATAGAAAAAGCTACCTAAGGTCAACAAGAGTTTTGCTTTTGAATCAGTGCCCAGACATACAGAACCTACATCATTAATCAGCAGGAATAATCTCTCAGCAGAACCTTCCATTTTCCCAACAGTGATGCTTAGCTCAAAATCATCTATCTGTTTGTCTGACTGTATGTTTAACATCTAGCTATTATCGTGTATCTATTATCTAGCCAGCTAGCTAGCTATTCCCTCTCTCTCTCCCTCCCTCTCTCTCTCTCTCTCTTTCTCAATCTCTCTCTCTCTCTCAATCTCTCTGTCTCTCTCTCTCTGTCTCTCTGTCTCTCTCTCTCCCTTCTAGAGATAATCTAGCACCCATCTATGTATTATCTATATCTATCAATCTCTCTTTGTTCATTGACTGTCTAAGGAGCTGTCAATAAAGAAATATAGAAATTTTTTTTATTATATCATGAAAATAGAGACAGAATGTAGCAGTAGACAAAAGAGAATGAAAGTGACATATCCCTTAAGAGTTTGATGCAAGAATAAAGCTGATAGGATGTGAGGTGCAGAGGAGAGGGAGGGAGCATCAAGAGCGGACACTTCCATAGTCAACGTGAAAATGGTGTTTTGGAAGTGAAGGTAAAGATGCAGTTCCAAGAATGTTTAAAGACATAAAACTAGAAGACCTAAAGTCAAAGTAAAATCATTATAAATGATTTTGCACCATATGATGTACACAATTTAAAGATTTTTTTTAATGTGGGAAGGTGAGTGACACTGTTGAAACTTGTTAGGTCCTTCCCTCCCTCCCCTTCCCCCCCTCCCCCTTCCCTCCTCCCCCCCCTTCCTCCCTTTCTTCTTCTTCTTCTTCTTCTTCTTCTTCTTCTTCTTCTTCTTCTTCTTCTTCTTCTCCTCCTCCTCCTCCTCCTCCTCCTCCTCCTCCTCCTCTTCCTCCTCCTCCTGGAGGTAGGCAACCCTTCCTCTACTCCACTTCTTGCCAAAGCTCTTAAATCTTATTTATTTATTATTATTTATACAATAATATGTCTCACAAAGCTCTTAAATCTTGCTTTTAGTTAGCAACCAAAAGCTGTGGCCCATCTGGTAGAGAACAATCTATTTGCTGACATGTGATAGGCATGATTTCTTAGAAGGTTGTCAGCGATTTCATTCTTTCCAATACTAGCAATGTCAGTTTAGCTTAGCAAGGAGTATGAGATATACTTTTTCAACTTACAATTAAAAGCTCAAATATTAAAATGTGTATGTGTGTGCACACACAGACACAGACACATAGACACACACACACACACACACATACACACACACGCGCACCACTACCACCACCACCGCCAGGCTCATTTCTCACCCCTTTTTGGAACAGGAACAGCTGGGAGTCTCTGGGGATTTGTTCCTTTTCACCCCGAGGCCTCTGTGGACTGTGGGGCTATTGGCCCCGTTCTCACATGAGGGCTGGAGAAGCCTTCCGTGTAGAACTTTCACCCTCAGAAAATGGCAGGACTCAAATTACGACTTGTGACTTTCAGTTTTTCGAGGGTTGGTTTTTTTATATCTTAGCTTGACTCCTTTCTTCCATTTTGATATCACATTATTTTGTCCAAGTGGACTCAGCCACTTTAACTATCTTGAGACAAGAAGATGAACACAAAAACAGAAAACAAGACAGAAGACCAGCCCCCTCCCTGAAAGCCCTACCCATGATTGTCCCATTGCACAGATAAGCAAATACATGCCGGGAACGGTCAGCACCCTGTCTCCTATTGTAAGGTCCTCTGTAAAATTCCCAGGCAGGCTGTGGCTTCTCCAAGATCACAAGGGTATTAATATGAAGGACTGTCACACTCCTTTTCAGAGTTTCCAACTCCACACCTGACCCACGTCCAGGCCAGCATAGTGAGCAAGGCCATTTGCTTGCCCCATCTGTGAGGGTTCCACAGTTCCCTTCCCTGCCCAAGGGCAGGGGCATGCCTCTCTCCAGGCAGTGTGCTGTGCTCCTGAGCTCTCACCACTTCCTTTTCAGTCTCTGGTGGGTGAGGAGGTGGACATGAATCTGTTTGGGTATCCAGAGAAGACTGGAAGACAACTAGAATGTTCCTCCCATTCTAACACAAGCCTGGGCCTCCTTGGTCCACAGAGGGAGCATAGAGAGAGCTCCTGGGCAGCTCAGCCTTACACCCTAAAGAACTTCCCTCTGCCTTGCAGCTAGCATTCGCACACCAAGCTTGACTCTGCATCTCATCCATGCCACGCCCTGAAGTTGTTTCCACATAGGTCATCACTGGTACTAGGCTTATTGCTCTCTTGGGCTTCATGGCAGTAGATGTCTAATAAACAACACTCGGCCTGGGCAGCCTTTGCTCTCTACTCTTCCCTGTGTGCATTCAGACCCTTCAGCTCCTCCTTCTCCTGATCTCCCCTCTCAGACACAGACTAGATAACACTTGCAACATGATTTATCACACCCCCACACCCCCACACACACCTCCTCCAGGCCTGAGACTCTTGGGGACTTTGACAGGAAACAGGCACCATGTGCTTCCAATGAGCTCCATTCAGCTCATCATGGTGTTCCGTTGGAGCTGGGGGACGTGAGGGACACCCTGGAACAAGTTCATGGCTCTGTTTAAAGATGTTTTTCTTAGAAGCAGGAAGTTACGTCCTGCCAAGAAGAAATGAAAATAAAGCCCCTGAGGGGTCACTTGGGGTTCACTGGGAGCCTGTCTGAGCTGTTGCAATGCTGAGGCCCCTACAGGGGAGCAAGCCTGAAGGGGCCTCTGTCCAGGACTCCCAGGGCAGGCAAGGCTGGCCTTGGCAGGTGATCGTCATGGGTAACCAGAAGTTACATCTTCCCTTGCCACTGCGGTATCAAGGGCAGCAAGCCATCTAGATCCTCTTTCTCTGTCGTTCAGGTGCCTGACTGCCCTGCCTTGTCCCCAAGCCTCTGCTGAGCAAGCCCAGTTTCACATGGAAGTCAAGGGCTGTGTGGGGAGCAGATGGAGGCACAGGAAAGGCCAGGCAAACCTTTGGTCTGAATCTGGAGCCCTGGAATGTTGGCCAAGGATCCTTGAACACATTCCATCACCTCTTTTGGCAGTAGGTCCCGAGAACTCTGGAGCTGCCATTCAACTGCCCTCCAAGGTTTTTGACACCTCAGCATTAGGCCCCTGGCATCCCCTGGGTCAGGTTCATGCAAGACTTTTTGTCCAAAGCTATCCACTATCTGGTTTGAGCAAATCGGAACTAAAAAGCCAGGAGGGTATGAAGCGAAGTAGAGGTTTCCTGGGGAGGTAAAGTGCTCGCCCACACTGTGAGGGTACAGCTGCCCCTGGGCCCCTTACGACTGGGAACTAGGGCGTGGTGACTAGCAAGAAGGGCTAGAAAGGCAATGCAATTGCTTTCTCACCTCTGGGGAAATCTCTGAGCAGACAGGGCACAGTTCCTTCTGACCTTTTCGCACTCATTCAGCAAATACTGAGAGCCTTCCAAGTGCTCAGTGAATGGGGGAGGAACGGGGAGGGCTAGGCCTTTATTTATTTATTTATTTTTGGTGTAAAGCCAAAGCTAGTTTTATCATTTACTGACTTTGTGGTCTTGGAGAAAGGCTTGGAGTCTCAACGTTATCAACTATGGAACCAGCACAACCATCCTTCATGGACCCCCTACTCATGAAGATCGGACAGTCTAGGCAAGAGTGGCTGCTTTCTTACCTAGACTCTGCTGCCTTTTACACAGACGGACCCATTAGACATGGCGATCCATGGGCAGTGTGCTGGCTGCTGGCATGAGCTCATGCAGGCTGGGGCTGTGCTTTATCCCCATATCTGTTTGCAGATGTTAACAGGACCCCCTGCCTCCTTGTGGGACACATAGGATGCAAAAGGTGGGCACGCTCGGAGTCAGCCATATCAGCCAAAGATGGGCAGCATGGAGGGACAGAAGGGCAATTAGAGGCTGGTTGCTGTGGTTACCTCGTGGGAAAGCTTGGTTCCACGGTGTGGTTTCTACTAGATATAGACCACACTGCCCAGCTGTCCTCAGAAGTATTGTGAAATCTGCAGCAGCAGCAGCAGCAGCAGCAGCAGCAGCAGCAGCAGCAGCAGCAGCAGATCGAGGGTTCCAGAAATGGGCATAGGGCGAGAGTCACTGAGCTGTTTTTTTGGTTTTTTTGGTTTTTCCAGCTTAACTGAAGGGAAGGGTTCACCGGAACCGAAAGTGGCCAAACCATGGCCAACTCAGAAATCATGAGCTTCCCAGAACTGATGGTTTTGTGGAAAGCCCTCTGAGGTGCATAATCTAGGCATGGCTTATCACACAGTGAGTCAGAAATCATCGAGAACTGGATTGTGTCCCAAAACATAGTCAGCGCACGATTGGCCGAGTTTACGAAGTACAAAAGAACAGCTTTTGAACTCATGTGTTTTGTTTCAATTAAATTTGATGCATGCTGTTTATTCATTCAAAGGGATACTTACTTTTTTTTTTATCTTAGAGAGTAACATACAGTTTTATTTTAAAATAAATACACCAAATGCAATACCACGTTGCCGTAAAAAGAAGATTGTTAGGTGTGACTGTGACAGCGTATGTACAGGACATGCTGAAAATTATAAATTGGTGATGAAAGAAATTAATCAAAAAATGCAGACATACCATAGGTTGGAAGGGTCACTGTACGTGAATACACCAGTTCACCCAAATTTACACGCAGCCTTGATACAATTCTATCAAAGCTCCTTTTTTCTTTTCTCTTTTATTTCCTTTTTTCTTCCGCCCCTCTTCCTTCTTTTATTTTTACACACACGCACACACACACAGAGTAAAATGTCAAAATAATGTGTAAAAACAGTCAGGCTATCTGATTTCAAAAGCTATTACTACTACAGTCATCAAGTTGATGTGCTATCAGTTGGGGTGGGGCAGGGAATAGACTAGACACCAGAGAGATGACCTACGAAGCAGACTCAATAATTCAAAAGAGAAAAGAGGCCTTTCTATGGCTGGCGTTAGAGCATGGTGGGAACAGTTAGCCTGACTGCATCTCTCCTGGGCTCCTGACACCCTGCCCCCCGGCCTCCATGGCCCTTGTTTGTAACAAGTTCTTCTTACTATTCAGTATCTGTCATTTTGTACTTGACCTATGTTGCCTCTCAGCTTTTGGTGGATTAGAGCATTCCTCCTCCATGTAGATTTTTGTTCTTTCCATGTTCTGTCCAGGATGAGGGTGTTTTCTACACTGTAGCACTTCTTCCATCTGCTTAATCTGCTCTCATTGCAAATCATGGCGTTTGGAAGATGCTGGATGGCCTGGAATACCACTATGATGGATAAATATAATTTCTATGAAATTGTACACTATTGAAAAAAAAAACAAACCTCTCACCTCCTACTCATCTAGCCATCCTCAGGAACACGACCAACCCTTCCAACCACTCCTCATCCCAATGCTCCTACCTGGTACTTGAGCAATGAGGCCTGATGGTTATGATACCCAGCTGTAATATAACTGCTGGCTTCAGCTGCAGCTTCTCCTCAGGTAAAACCTGCAGCTTCTCCTGACCCTGAGCTTAGTCTGTGGAAGGCCTCTTTAGCTGACCAATGGTAGCCATGTTCCATGTTAAGGAATATACCTTAAGTTCCATGGACTGGTTCAATTTCTGCCTGACTTCTCAGTTATTAAAAATCCCAGCCCAGACCACAATGAGGGCCTGGATAAAGAGGATCAATGTAAGGAATTTATACAATATTTGAACCACTCACATGGCCTAGCATATCAGCAGCCCTTGGGCTGTTTGTTGTAGCAAGTCCCTAAGCACCCTGGCATAAGGTAACCCTATTATGAAGAGGTAGTGTTATACCATCTCCCTTTCTAACACATTGGGTGCCTTTGAGCTCCTGGCTTCAAAAAAGACCAGTACCACAGTGATAGTGCGCAGACAGTGGTGTGAGGTCTCCTGGGAGTCATTTGATTGTTTGCATGTGTGATAGCAGAGGCCTGCTGCTGTTTCTACAACTCACTTGAGTGAGATGAAGATAAGGTTTAGTCAAAGACCTATTGACAGTGACTTGAGAAACTGGGGAGGAAAGATCTAGAATGCTCTCTGATTCTGTTAGCATTCTCCCCCGAGGGAACCAAAATGAAATCTCGAAACAAACAGAGCCTCATTATAACTCAGCCCTTTGCCAGAGAGCATCTTGCCAGCCAGCAGAAGCCCCAGGGAGCATTCAACTGATCTTAACTGAATTGCTCTGAAAGCCGGAAGCAAAGAAGCTTGCTAGCACTAGGACGTCACCCCAGACCTAAACCAATCATGATGAACTGAAGTGCTCCCTCGGGAGTGCTTTACCATCTTGGCCTCCCTCCAGAAGATGAGCTTTCTGCACAAGCAGCGGACACTTGGCTATGGCAAACTGTTTTGTCAATATCAAGGGTAGGCTGAGAACACAGGGTGATGGAAAGCAGTCAAAAGTGATTGGGTTCCTCCTGGGGAGCATCCAGTCTGGGCAGAAAGGCAGCCAGGCTGGGGCTGGGAGTGGCCCTTGTGTCTCCACCACGAGCTTTAGATTGGCCGAGTCCATGGGAAATGAACACACAGAGTGCAGGGTGGCGAGTTCCAAGGCCAAAGTGGCTGCACAAACATCCAGACACCTCCAGTGCAGACGCCACACATTAGCCAGAGGGTGACCATGAGCCTCTTGCTGGAACATCTGTATTTAGCCCCAGCCCTAGATGGCCAATCTGCCTTCAGAGAAGCAAAAAGAAGACATATATGTCTGAAACCTGACCACAGCAGTTTTTCCTGCTGCAACTGTCAACTTGAAACACTGCCCAGAGCCACTTCTCCCAGGAAGCCCAATATCCCAGCAACACAGGCTTTTATGCATTGAGTGTGCCTAGGCAGAGGTGGCAAAGGTGCTCTCTGCCCAACAAGGCATTGTTTGCAGGCAGATAATGCTGAACCTTAGGGACCTCTGGCTAACTCAACTTCTGCTACAACGTCTAAATGAGCATTAGGTCCACTAATATATCTTGTCTTGGTTTCAACTTAGCAAGAGCTGTTTGAAGGTTGGTACATAAACTGAGGCCTTCTTAAATACCCTTTCTGATATTTGAGTTTTACAATAGAACCCAACTACCGTGTACTTCCCAAGGGGCACTACTTCTCCTTAGCTTGATCATCAGCCACCAAATCCATGGAAACAGCTTCAACATACTGGGCAAACAGATTATCTTAAACTCCCACCTGCCATGTTGCCATTCTCTTCTGAAAGTTCCTTGTGCTCTGTAAACTCTTTTCTGTGATCCTTTTCCAGATGCAGGAAGTTTGAGTCCAGTGACTACAATGGGTCATGAGTTGAGGTGGAAGGCAGTTCCTTGACCCTCCTAATGATGCTCAGCCCTCATGGATTCTGTTAAACAAACTTGGACACCCTGGGTTAATGGTTCAGGTGGACCACCAGTTCAGCTAGTCTACACATATGTACACAGAGACCCTCATTTCTATGCAGGTTCCTAAGCCATGCCTCTGGAGACTGAATGAAGGGGCATCTAGTTTCAGCCTCTCATCTCATACCATCTAGAGTCTGTTTGGGGTTAAGTTGGTCAGCCTCCCCATCTTATTCACTATGGATTCCTTTCAAGAGCATCTGTATCCTTACATGGCATCTTGGTGCACATGGAGGTGCTATAATGTCAACAATGGATGTCTTCAAGGTTTGGTCCTTAAAGGGGTGCCAGTGGGAGGTGATAGAATCCTTAGGGGAGCCTACTGGAGCCTAGTGGGAGGTAGTCACTGAGAGAACAGTGAAATTCTAGCCTCCTCCTCCTCTGTTGCCCCCTTACCCTGAGATAATCTATTTTGCTTGACTAACCTTCCGACCTCAGTGTGTTGTTGTCCAAAGCAATAGCATCAGTTGATCAGGAACTAGAAGCTCTGAAACCATGAAGGCAAGCAAACATTTTCTTTTTGGTTACTGACTATTTCAGGTAATTTGTAATAGAAATCGAAATAGAATAGAAATGGAAGAGACAATCTGTTTCCTAGCATTAAGCCTCTAGAAGGAATATTGGTGAAAAGAATAGTCCTAATGCAAAATGGTGGGCACACACTATTGTGGTTTGAATGAGAATGAACCCCCTAGGAAATGTGACCTTTTGGAGGAGGTCTGTAACTGGGGGTGGGTTTTAAGGTTCCAGAAAGCCCATGCCATTCCCAATGAGCTTGGTACTGCATTCTCTCCCTCTCTCTCCAGCCTCCCTCTCCCTCTCCTCTTTCTCTTCCTTTCCTTCTTCCTCCCTCTCTCCCTCCCTCCCTCCCTCCATTCCTTGGCCTCCTGACTACAGATCTCAGCTACTGCTCTAGCACCATGCCTGCCTGCTGCCATACTCCCTCCCATGATGGTCACGGACTCACTTTCTGAAACTGAAAACCTCCACTAAATTCTTCCTTCTATAAAGTTGTCTTGATTGTGATGTTGTAACCACAGCAATAGGAAAGTAACTAAGACAACATCCTGAGAGGAATGGCAGTCAGACTCATGTCCACCAGATCCACATCCATGCATTGAAACAACCACAGATTGCGGAACTGAAAATGTGCCTTGATCTATGGTACTCACATCTGTATTGACTGCATATTCATGGGCTATTTTCTTTTCTGCACCCCAAACCACACTGTATAGCAACTATTTTCATTGTACATACATTTATTGAGAGTTCTAAGTAATCTAGAAATGATTTAAATTGTATGGGAGGAGGTACTTAGTCTGTGTGTGAACACTTCACCAATTCATACCAGTGATTGCACTATCTATGATTTTGGTATCTGTGGAGATTCTGCGACCAGCCTCCCAAGGCTACTGCTAGTCCACTGTGTTTACTAACCTCAAATTACCAGAAAGCTATTTTAGACAGTTTGCTTGTTGTTATTTGTTCCAAAACAGTTGTCCTCGAGGTAATGCGATAATGTCTTTTCTGCTCCATCTTATTCAAATAATTTCAAGTTTAGTCTCAGGACCCAAAGAGAGTGTTTGGAGATTGCAGGTATGAGCTCCAGTGGCAGTTAAGCTCAAACTGCAGAAGACCACATGCTATTCTTGTTGAGAACATTCGCTGAGAACTACAAAGTGCGTGAGTCTCCATCCACTGTGCTGTTTCTGTTCATTCCGGCTCCAGCCTCCAACAGACTGTCTTTGAAGCTAGGACCTTAAAGTGGGGAAAACTTAGTCCAAGTCAAAAGCAGACTGTAATCCAAAGGAAGGACAGGCACAGAGGAAAGGCCACATGAGGACAAGAAGAGAAGGCAGCCAACCCTGCCAGCACCTTAACCTCAGACTTGCAGTTTCCCAAACAGTGGGAGGATGCGTTTCTGTTGGAGTCTCCCGATCTGTAGCACTCTCTGATAGCAATCTGATCAAACTGAAGCAGGCACACACCCAAGCAACAAACAAGGAGGAGGTTACAGAGAACATGTGTGAAGGCCTGGTAGAGGTGGCATTTCAAGTGTTTAAGGATGTTTTTCCTCCTTTATGCACTCAGAGGAGTGCAATGAAGCTAACATTTAGAAAGTAAGCCAAGTGTTAATGTCTGATTCTTGAATTTCAAGTAGATTTGTGAAACTCATAGGATGGCTAAAACAGCCACTTTAGGGTTAGTAGCACTTTAGGGGTACAGTTAAGTTTTGGGAAAGATAGAATTATATTCCTAAGCAAAATGGTCATTGCTGTGGACCAACAACAGGGCTGAAACCCACACAAGAGAGACTGCTGCTGTAAAAATGAGCACTGGTCCTACTAAGCCAAACTCCCTCAATTGTCAGAGTGGTCCTAAGTCAGACTCCTTGGAGGAAGCCCACAAGGAAGATGGGCTCTTGGGCACAGTGACTGAAGATTCAATCTCCACAATGTTAGTGGCTATAAGAAGTAATAAACCTGTCCCTGGGGCAGAAGGAGTAACAGAAGTGATTACTCATCTGGCATTTATGGCAAGCTGGGTCATGGCCTGGGAACATGGTGATATCTATGTGGCCACAAACATCAGGGGGTGGGACATGGCAGTAACATGGCTGTCAGGCAGCAATGGAAAGAGGGAGCAGAAAGAACAGCCCAAAGAAAAGCTCTGTTGATAGACACAATCGACTCATGATAGACAAAGCGTGTCCTAAAGTTATCAAAGCAGTAGCACAGACAATGAAACAAAGGTGTTTGGAGAGTTTCGGAGCATGCCAAAAATCAGTTTCTTTCTTGGGATGAGGTCAGAGATACTGAGCATTTTAGATGTTGCTCAAAGGAGGGGAGTCTAGTGTCAAGAAGTAGAAATGCCAACAAACACTTGATCCCTTGGAACTGCTAACTTCCAGTGCAGCTGAGTGGGCAAAAGCAAGAATCAATATTGTTAACCCAACAGGATGTAGGAAAGGAAGAGGGTGGTGCAAGTAAGATTGAATGAAGAGGAAGAAAAGGAGGCACACAAGAATGTGGTAGAGTAGTATTGGAAACTATATTTAGTAGAAACAAAAATCAGATGGGATCATTAAAATTAAAGTTATGTACAAAAGAATTACCAATACTTAAAATATAAAACCAATAAAAGTATGTGTGTGAGAGGAGGGGGAAGGATAACAGCAGAAAAGTCAAACAAATTCTTACCTTATCACAGCTTAAGGCACAAACTTGTGCAATATATTATTGAAAGTATATTTAGAAAACCATGCACATGTAATGCATATTCACATGTGCAATGAATTACAAGTAGATTGAAAACTTACTGGCCACAGTGTGGGCTTTGGGGATACTTTTCTGTGTGACTTACTGTGGCGATCTTTCAACACGGTGACAAATTGTGGCTATTCAAGTCATTACACACTCAATAGTGTGACATTTCTATCACTGTCCTGAGCTAATCTTCACTTTCCACCGTGGTCTCTTAAGAAACAAAAAAGTCAGACCTTGCCTGTACTGTTTGAGCTGGGCGTGCAATGAGGCAGTTGGCAGTTGGTATGTTGGTACCTAGCTGTGATGCTTCTAGGATGATTGAGAGGCAAGATGGTAACTGCATGTGGCAGCAAGGGCGAGCATCCCTGGAGAAGAAGCCTATCTGCCAAGTCTTTAAGATTCATGATGGAGTCCAAGTATCTGTCACCACAAAGACATAGCTTAGACGCCAGCCAATGGATAACTGGCTCTAGTTGATGTAGACCACAGCTGGCAGAAGAGACTGTCATACAAAGGCACAAAAACATGGACATTGTAGTGTGGTGGGTGAATTAAAATAACTGGATGGGGAATGTTGTTTCATCCCCATTTTCACATGCATGGAAACAGCTGGAGAGGCAATGCCATTGATCAAAGGTTCTGTAACTAATTAAGAGGTCATGATCAGACCCCAGGTCTCCAGCCTGATATCCCTAGCTCTGCTTGCTACTCGACTTATATCTTTTCGTGTCTGTCTCACTTTTATTCAAATAAATGATAACCAAGAAGTATTGCTTCCTGTTGAGAGCATTTGGGGCACGTACCCGGGTGTGTGAGTTTGTGGCGAATTAGTGTGGTTTTGTCTGCGCTGTGAGCCAGATAGCCATTAGCCAATCTCTAAACCATGCCCCTGTGGGTGACAGATGTTTGGATTCAATTATGATGAAGGAAAAGCAGCTTTGTCTTCCAAGGAAAGAAAGCATTGTTTGAAGGAAAGGGAAGGCATATATAACATTGGTGGTGAATATCGTTCATTGTAGGAAAACTGTCTTAAAGTGCCTGTTTAGAAGAGGGTAATGCATCCAGAAGCTTTTAACCCACTGGATTTAATTGCATCTGAGTGCCAAAGTAAACCCCCTGTTAACAAAGCCCCAGCTCTCCTCTGATTCCTTACACTTGCTCCCAGCTGTGAGCGGAGAATGGAAGGCAGATGCTTGGACTACGCACAACACATATAAAGAATTCACATGTGAGCCTCTGGCTGCTGCGTCCTTTCATAAAAAGGATGTCTAGGCCGAGGGAGAAGGGGGAAGCCAGTGCCACAGCCAGGTCCTTTCCCTCGCCTAGCTCTGGTTCCTTGCATGCAATCAAGACTTTGGGAAATCACTACCATTAAATGAACTGAACTGAATATTTGGCAGTTCCTCTAAGACTCATTAGGCACCAGTGATTAGGGGCAAACATTTTAAAGGGGAAGGCCTATGTCATGCACAGATGCTTTGCTGGATATTCTGGATGACTTGAGCTGTTCGAATAGCTTCATCCTGAGCTCTGGGGGAGAACGAACAGTGTAGCCCAATGCAGCCAGGCACCTATGTACTTCCCCTTGACTTCCTGAGAAACTCTCTGGGCTGATTTTCTTTCCAGCTCTTCGCTGCCATTTCTTGGGCTCCTGATTCTTCCTATCTGCCCGCAACAGCTTGAGTTTTGGTTATCCCAAACATTTGCACCATTTACTGTCATGGGTCCTGGGGACACAAAAATAAGTAATATTCTCTCTGTATTTTTTTTTTTCAGTGAGAATGTGCACTTTTTCCTAAGAACTGTGCAGGGGGTCATTGGTGTTCTGGTTTGGATGCGTTCATCACCTCTTCTTCAGGACCAAATGATAAGAGATGAGCATATTTGAACAGAAGAGCCATGGAATGAACAGAAGATGGTCATCGCTGGTGGATGAAGCACTAGACAATGCATGGATGTCTGGACAGTTTCGCAAGTCAGGGAGATCTCAAGTAGCTCCAGATGCCTGGATCATCGGAGACAAAGTGAGTGTTGAACGTAATGGATTAAAGGTGGAGAGATGGGCAGACTAGTATGAATTCAGAAGGTCTAAAGGAGCCTTGTTTTTTTTCCCTTGAAGTCAGCGCAGACTCAATATGGGAAAATTTTAGGAGAAGGAAGTAGGTCCTATTTACATTTTAAGAATATTATTTACGATGTGGAGACGATGAAATGCCTGAGTCTGGGTGATGGGGGGAAGAGAAGGATGCAGTGGATAACAGAGTGATGCATGAGGAGGCCAGGGGAAAAGTAGAGTTGCTTCAATCCAAGAAAAGCCAACGGGAGCTGAAGGGTGGTGTCTTGGAGGAGGCAGTCCAGACAGAGGTGGGATCCATAACACTTCTGACATTTGAGCAGGGGACAAAGTGAACGAGCAGTGAAAACATCTTCATGCTCCATTTTCTTCATTTCTGAAGTGAACATCTAAAAGATTGGGTTTTGTTTGTTTGTTTGTTGTTTGGTCACTTTTGAAAAACAAATGTTTGACTTTTAGTAACTTCCTCAAACTGGCTAGCTCACATAGTGCTGTCAGAGGATGTTATGTAGGTACCTGGGGGCAGAATTGTCATCAAATGTCCACTCAGCTGTGAACCCTGGGTGCCACCTTGCCAGCTGGCCAGTCAAGAAGTGCCCACTGGTGCAATAGTGGCAAGCCAGCAACCGGGCTAACCAACTGTTTTCTGATTTGAATACAAGGCCCACTCCACAGGGAAGAAGCCACATCTGACACTGTATTCCCAGCCAGTAGCTTATGTCTAGAGAGCTCATAGGCTCTAATGGGGGGTGGGGGGAGCTATTGCTATTTATTGCTAAATGTCTCAGCTAGGAGGGAATGGAGAGACAGCTCAGCATGGTCCTACTCAGTAGCCTGGGGAGTCCCTTTAGTTGCCCAGGGATTTTCACTCAAGCCAAAGTGAGGTTTGTTCCTCTAAACAGAAAGCATTTCAAGCCCACTCAGTTTGAAGTAGAGTTGGAGATTTTATTGAAGGCATTTCAATATAGGCTTAAGCACAAGGGTTAAGAGACAGAGAGGTCCTCTGAAGAAAATAAGACACAACCGTGAGTACAGATGTGTCTCAAAGAAGAGTGCCAGAGAGAAGTTCACGCCCAAGTGTCCTTGAGGGAAAGTTACAATCGATCACCTTAACAGTAGACAAAGAAAAGCGTTTTGGTTGCGTTAAAGTTTTATCTCAAAAAGTTTCTAAGAATCTTTTTCCCTTTTACTTCTCTCTCGATAAGTGAAATTATAATATTGGGGGGGCGGGGGAGGTAGAAGATGCCTTGACACAAGCATTAATACATATCCTTTTTCTATAAAAAAATGAGACTATAAGAGAATTGCAGGCTTACACCCAGGAAGGAAGACCTGTCTTAAACAGTTGTTAATTGTCCCAGAATTCTTCATTGACCAGAGATTTTCACTAGATTCCTGGGCCATCGGCTCCTTTCCTCTTCTCATGCCCCTCTTCCCAAAGATCTCCCTGTCTTCCTATGCTGCCACAAATATACATAGCTATTCCCACCAACTTGTCATCAAAATAGCTGTGGTTATATAAGTAGATTAGTGCTAATAGCAACTGTGGTCAGAGAAGCTCCTATTTGCAGTGAACAGCAGTAACAACAGAGACTCAGAACCAATCACAGGCAGAGAATGAGGGGCTGTTGACTGCTTCTCCATCAATGGGACAGTATGATTCCCCCTGAGATAGGGAAGAGGTGGGGTGAGGTGAAACCCCGTCTTCAAGACATAGCATCACTAGTGCACTCTTGATGTCACAGCGCTTGTGATTGCTAGCACAGGACCTGTGCTAACTCAGCCTATCAGGCTCTCATCATGGGGGAAGAAGGGCCCTCAAGCCCTCACCTGACCTGAGGACCTACAGGAAGATAGTGATAGATAGTGGGCACGGGTTCATGGTCACTGGGAGAAGGAAAGACTTTTTTTTCCAGTGGTGTAGTCACTAGTAAGAAGCCCATACTCCTGTAAAGAATCCTGTGAACAACCCTAATGAACCTCACTGGGTCATCAGATAGATCAATGAGGACATGAAAGTAGAAGAGGGACCAGGTAAGATGAAGGGTATCATAGAGAGTGGGACGGGACCTGGAGAGCATAATCCAAGGCATGTAAACACATCACCATGTATGTACAACACTTCCCTAGTGTAACCACAGTTGGATGTAATTAGCATATGCTAATACAAAATATTCCTCTTCATTTATCCCACACTTGTTTTCCTTATTTAACACAGCTTACGACCCAATATTGATATACATTTTTATTCAAATCTGTAGTTTACTCAAGGTTCCTTATGTTTCACTCAATGCTTCTTTCTTCTCCAGGATTTCATCATGGGCACATTACATTTATTAATCACATCTCTTTTTATTCCTCTAATTAGTGATGATTTTTCAGAGATCAGTCTTAAAGAGTATAGGTGAGGGGTTGGGAACTTTCATCTCTGTCTTTGTTTGTGTGTGTGTTTGTGTGTGTGTGTGTGTGTGTGTGTGTGTGTGTGTGTGTGTGTGTGT
>OU015746.1:108629542-108692353 GCA_907169655.1 Acomys percivali | reverse complement strand
GTGTGTGTGTGTGTGTGTGTGTGTGTGTGTGTGTGTGTGTGTGTGTGATGGTGCTCCATTGCTTAGTCTATAAATATGTAGGATTGCTATATCTCCTTGAGAGTTTATGACTAGACAGTATTGCTCCCTGTCTTCAGCATTTTTCTTGTGTCTGGAGTCTAAATGATACTTATAGAGCTACCCCTGCCTTCTTTTGACGGCCTTTGAAAGCTATGTCCTTTCCATCCCTGTACTTTCAGACAGTCTATAATATTGTAATAAAAGCAAGTGTTTGGCTGAGTAACATTTTAAACTCATCCTGTTACCATCTGTCTTCTAAATGGTGTGTAGACCCACTTACAGTGATCAGCTTGGTCAACAATTGCGCTGTTGTAGATAAGAAAATCATACGAGAGACAGAGCAACCCTGGCCAAGAAAGCTGAGAGTGGCTGCAGAATCTACAAGGAAGGCAGTGCAGGAGCAGGGCAGCAAGCAGACTGGATGCTACAGATAGAGCAGGACCTTCAAGATTAGCACGCACCGGTCACTGAGGAGGCCTTTAGTGCAATTTCTCAAACATTATAGGATAAAGAGTTTCATCACTGTGGCTTAAAGACAAAGACGGCCTGAAGAGATGGCTCAACGGTTAAGAGTACATACTGCTCTTGCAGAGACTCCAGTTCACTTCCCAGCCTCCATGTTCAGTGACTCACAACCACCCATGTTCTAAGCTCAGGGGCTCTGACACCCTCTTCTGTCCCCTGAGGACATCTGTAGTCATGGGAACATGCACTCACAGACACAGACACAGACACAGATATGCACACATAATGAAAATATTTAATTTATAAAAAAAGGCATAAAAAAGCTGTTACTTTCATTCTTCAGACTAGAAAATGGTCCAGGGAGATTATCTGATATATTATCTAGTGTCAAGCAGCTGGTAAAATGGTTCAATAGAGACATAATCTGTGCTGTCTGAATGACAAATGCAGAAGTCTCCCCTATGGTGTTGGAAAGGGGAAATATGGTGAAGAAGGACCATCACTACAGCAGACAAGTAGGACCATCACTACAGTAATGAGGCAGGACCATCTCTATAGCAACCAAGTAGGACCACCTCTACAGTAACCAAGTCATGCCATCACTACAGCAACCAAGTAGGACCATCACTGTAGTAACCAAGTCATGACATCACTACAGCAACCAAGTAGGACCATCGCTATAGTAACCAAGTCATGCCATCACTACAGCAACCAAGTAGGACCATCACTGTAGTAACCAAGTCATGACATCACTACAGCAACCAAGTAGGACCATCTGTATAGTAACCAAGTCATGACATCACTACAGTAATCAAGTAGGACCATTATTATAGTACCTAAGTCATGACATCACTACAGCAACCAAGTAGGACCATCACTATAGTAACCAGAACTGAAGTTGTGATCTCTAGCTCTAATCTATCAATGCTGACATTGACACAGAGATATTTAGTGCTTCTCTCAGTCTCTATCATTTCTCCAGGATTAAAGATTGCATGATAGCACACCTAGCTACCGTTTCCCAATTTGACCTCTAGTAACATATTATCTGGACATAACATGGCTGTTACAGTTATTGTTGCTTAATAAACTACCATTGAACTTGGTGGTATCCACAATAATTTTGTCACTGGTAGATATTGAGGGTCAGGACATTGATAGGCTAACTCTTCTCTGCCTCTTGTTATCTATACCTTCACTCATCGGTCTGCTGCCTGAGACAAACTGGATTCCCAGTTGGTGGTTGACTCTCAGCTGGTCTGAGATCTTTCATGGAAAATGTCCTACAGGAGGTGCTGTGACAAAATCTGATCCACTCTAGAAGCATGCAGCATCCCTTCCACTGCCGGTTACATATAAGTCACTACAGACTACCCAGATTCAGCATAGAAGAACCGCTGGCCTGATGGGAGCTTGGCAACATCTCTTTGCAGAAGAGCACTTGGGCAGGGAGATGCTGTTGATACAAATGTGTAAAATGCTCTTAGCCAAAATGGCTGTCTGCCTCCAGAGAAACTTGAAGTAGAAATGAAAAGGGAGGCAGGGAGCTTGGGTAGTGCTAGCTGTGGGTACCAGTAGTATGAAGAACTGATATTGGACAGCTCAGAAGAGTGGTATGCAAATATAGATGATGGTGTCCTTTCATCCCAACTTCTCCATAGCTGCTCTGCAGCACTGGAGTACCCATGCTCAACACGGATGCCATGTTTAAATGTCTCCCCAAACATGCATTGGAAACATAATCCCTTAAGCATGTAACCCAGCAGTATGGGAGGATAGGGCTTCATGGGAGGTGTTTAGGTCAACAGCTATCCGTCGTCACGAATGAATAGTGCTCGTTTAAAAGGCTTAAGAGTTTTTTTCTTTCTTTTATTTTCTCTTTTGGCCTTCAATTATGCGGTGGTGCAACAAGAAAGCTGGGAGGTGGTGGCACACAACTTTATTCCCAGCACTCGGGAGGCAGATGCAGGTGGTTCTCTGAATTTGAAGTCAACCTGGTCTACAGAACAAGTTCCAGGACAGCCAAGGATACACAGAGAAATCCTGTCTGGGGTGGATGGGTTGGGGGCTCTTCTAAGATGTCACTTCCTTGATCTTGTACACCACACCCTCCAGAACCACGAAGTAATACATTTCTGATCATTATAAATCACCTAACCTAGGGCATTCTGTTAAAGCAACATAAACACACTAAGGTGGAGCCCCAGGGAGAATTCTTATCTGGAAGATAAATTCATACCCATGGAAAATGACTTAAAATTATAAAATTAGCTCACAATTCACATAATCCCTTGATTAAGGTGGATAGGCATGGAAAAGGCATGGAAAAGAAGGTGTCTCACACCAGAGGGTGTAATTCATTATCGCTACCCCATTGGTGACGAAGTGGAGACATTGTTACTCAGGATAAATAGCCCTAAGTTGGACTGTGAACTGAGAACCTGGGGCTCACAGGCAAACTCTCCTGTTAGCTTGCATTGGTTCTAGAAAAGAAACATAATATGGGGGCTGGAGTGGGAGGCACTATTAGGATGGAGGGGTTGTAGATATCGCTATTCCACGTTATGTATGTTGGGGTTAGTATGAATGTGCCCCCAGATCCC
Organism: Acomys percivali; assembly: GCA_907169655.1. Classification (NCBI taxonomy): domain Eukaryota; kingdom Metazoa; phylum Chordata; class Mammalia; order Rodentia; family Muridae; genus Acomys; species Acomys percivali. The sequence continues at coordinate 108,689,225 of OU015746.1, read as the reverse complement.
GTAGACTTTCCTGCTTTTTAAATGCCCCATCACACAAATGGCACATTCAAAAACGAAAAACACATTTGGGCTCAGCAAGAACTCAGAAGGGCTTTACAAAAGTCCTCTTATTTCCCTGATAGGTCTCCAAGGCTTCATGTGTTTTTGTTTTTTTGCACTGAGTGATGGCGAATGTAATTAAATGTGAACATTAAAATGTCAGGCAGTAATTAACAAAGGGTCTGTGTTAGCTGCCAGGTCCAACTCCTTCAAATAGGTCCAAGCCAGCAGGCCAGACTAGAGGGAGTTCTGTGAAGCCAACACTTCCTAAAATTCACCATCCCCACTTCAGAGGAGGAGACTGCTCACCCATTTTTGTGTGAGGCTAGTTATCAGGAGTGTGTGCTTGGGGCTGGGAGCCTGGCTTGACTCAGATTCAAGATATGGTCCCTGCTTCAGGTATTCAGAATTAGCAGGCTGCACAGCCTCACTGGAGCTCACTGGAGTCTTCTAGGGCATCACCAAGACCTCACTAGAGCTTATAAAAAACTTCATCATGGGGCTGGAGAGATAGCTCCTCCTCCCTCAGCACCAGGCTCTGCCTCTCTGCCCTGCTCCCCACTCCCATACTTTACATCCTTCTAAACCCAGCCCTGTGGTTTCGAGGACCCAAGGCCATCCTATCACTCCCTCCCTGCCCAAATTCTAGTGGCTTCTCCAGCATCAGCTTCATTTTTGCCTCGTCAGGTAGTTCTTCCTTGGTTCTCCATCTAGGAGAGCCCTTCGGTGCCATCTCTTTCTTCTACAGGTGCTTTCTTGTCTTTTTCTATGCATTTATCATGGTGTGTAAACATATTTCTTCCACCTTGTCCATTCCTCTGTCTCCCTGTTCCTCTGGTCTGTGGCTTCCTTGGGATGAGGGTCAAGTCTCCTCCTCCCCCTCCTTCTCTTCCTCTTCCTCCTCCTGGTACCCAGCGCCACTGTGCTTTTGACAGTCTCTCTTACCAGCCTGTTCTGGAAGCCCTTATCTGTGTGTGGTAGCAACGTAGAGAAACAAAGGACCCTAAACTGGACATCTAGGGTGTAACTGAAGCACTCAGGGGCCACTTGGCCTATGAATCCACTGATAGTGTCTGAGGGCTACAGCCCTCTCCTACTACTGACTGCCCTTTCTCTTTGCAAGGAGAAAGATTTGTCTGTGTGCCACTCTCTAGAGAGTAGACTGTGTGGACATAACCAGAACTGAGGGCTCAAAATTGCAGGGCCTGATGTTGGGTTAGCTAAGGCCAGTGCAATGATGGACTCAGCTTCTTCCCCATTGGTCTCTGCTGCTTGCTGCTGGGACTCCTTCACAGAGGTTTTCCTTCTTCAAACTCCAGGATGACCCTACTTTCTCCTCTCAATTCCAGGCCTCTCCTCTACCCTCTGGGAAAACTCCTTGTGTCTGCCAAAGTTCCCTGTCTCACTGTGAAGTTGAGTCAAGTCTTTTAGTAGCCCTCACTCTGCTCAGTAGTGTGAGCCTTTTGTCCTCTAGCACTTCCCTCAAAAGTCACTAACGGCCAGATTCCAAATATGCCACATGCCCCTCTACACTCTCCATACCGTCATAGCTTGACCTCACCATCAGTCCTCAGTCTCCTCTGGAGATCACAGTTCTTGCCTGGCACAGGACTCATTTCCTGGGTCCTGACTCAGCTGCCCCTGCTTTCCCTATGGAGCCAGATGTGTGACTGCTTCCTCCTTTTCACTCCTGCTCTGCACTCTGGCTGCTGCTCCAGGTTCCAATGGCTGTTGATGCAGTCACCTTTGCTGAATTGCCGGTTTGCTGTTTAATGGGTCTGCTGGAATTCAGCTGACTATGCCAGTGGAATCACTCGGAGGAACTGAATCTAAAAAGGTCTAACTCTCCTGGTCCCATTAACCTCTTTTCTCTCCTTTCAGGGCAAGTGGGTTGGAAAGGAGGTATAAGCATTAAAGAACCCCAAATAAAGTAGGTTTGGGAAAGTTCAAAGGCTACAGAAGAGGAAAAAGAGAACACCTGATGAGCATCAGCATTCCTCTCTCCCTCCCTCCCTCCCTCCCTCCCTCCTCCCCTCCCTCCCTCCCTTCCCCCCCACCCCTGTCTCTATTCTACTTGACTGAAGATTTAGTAGGACAGACAACTCCTGATCTGACTAGCACACTTGGACTGTACCCTTTCAAGCCACAAGCCAAAGTAAATCTTTCCTAAGCCACTTCTTATCAAGTATTTGGTCACAACAAACAGAAATGTAAGTAACACAAGAACAGGGCAGTGGCTAAGCACCATACTGTTTGAAGCTCTTTGGAACTGACTTGCAGGAGGAAGATAGAAGAGACAGAAGCCACACACTAGAGAAACCTCAGAGTGCTGTAAGCATAGTGTATGGGCCATTCTGATGAGAGTTCAGAAGACCAGAGCACAGAGAGAATAGAGACAGTAAAGACTGTATTTGTGACATTTTAAGGGGAAAGGGAAGAAGAACTCCATCAGAATCTGGGCTAGATCATTCATGTTGCATTTTGGAGAAGAATTGGTCTGTGTCCTGAAAAATCTGAGTAAGACTGAGTTCAAAAGACTGAGTTCAAAACAGTGGTTTGACAAAGGAAATTTCAAGACAGCGTAGTAGTCAGTGTGTGATATGGTTGTTTCTCACTGCCACTAGTCACAATGATGGTGAGAAAATGAGGTAAAGATGTTTTTTAAAAATGCAGTCTAGTGAAGAATCCTTGACTGAAGTTGTGGGCATGGTAAACAAGGTTAGTTCAAACGAACTGACTGAAATTGTTAAAGTGATTCCTACAATTAAATAGAATCTTCTCATAGTTTGCCCTTGGACAACAAGTATATAGGTAGGTAAGGTCTACCCACCCTGAGCTGCAGTGTAATGATGTAAAGTCTTAAACTTTCACTTAAAAGGAAAGTGGGTTATAAAAAGAACACCTTCAAGTCCTCTTGCCTCAGCCAGGGAACTATATGCCAGTTTCAGCAAGACAGTAGCCCAGGGGACTCTGCAGCCATGAAAGGAGGAGGCCAGGCCACATCTCGAGGTGGCAGTGGAACTTAGTGTCACTCACGTGCTGCTAGAACTGTCTGTTGTGTGGAATTTCTGAGTGAGCCTTGTGTGAAGCTATGAAAGGAAAGCCAGAGTTGTGATGGAAACCCTAGGATATTGGAGATGTCAGGTAAAGTGAAATGCTCCCCGAAGCACAGCTTGCAGACACCAAGTGGGCCCAGCAAAAGAAAGAGGCTACATGCTCCACAGGCACAGAGCTAAAGAGATGGGGCTACCAAAGCCCATGGAGCCCAGGTAATGCTGTCATGAGTCCCAGATGCTATACTGGGTTTGTGGTATGCTGCAGGGTTTGGGGTCTTTCCTGCTGAGTTAAAAATATAAAATTTCAAATTAATCAGGCCTTACAATTTGTAGATTACTCAGACACTCAAAACAGACTTTGAACTTAGACATTTCAATAATTTTGGGACTGTTTCTACCTAATGGACTCACTGATGAGCCATGCGTGTTTTGTATCGTGAGATGTCCATGAGCCTTTAAAGACCAAAAGTAGAATATCATGATTCAAAACTGATATGTTTGGGTGTCAAGTTGGGAAAGGATACAGTTGTGATGGGAAACCTCCAACTTGACTGCATTTTTTACCATATAGGATATATATCTCTGAGTATGTCTGTAACATTGCTTACAGGGAGTTTTAATTGAGGAGAGAAGACTTACCCTAAATGTGGGCTGAGGACCCAGGCTCAGTAGAGGGTGGAAATGGCAAAAGTCTAACGGGCACAGCCAAGCACCTGACTCTACTTATTGACTGGTTGGTTGCTTCATGCTCCTATTTCCATCTATGTGGTGATGGGGTGTGTCACCTTCTAACCATGAGTTACTGTAAGTCTTTACTCCCTCAAGTTGCTTCTTATTGCTGTTTGGTGCGAGAAATAAGAACTATAACTCGTAGACCCTGCCAGAGGATCTCTTCCGCATCTCTGGTTCCTCCTGGGTCAATGGCTCCTTTCCCGTTCACCACAATCAGCCAGTCTCTTCTCTCAGAGTGATGCCACTACCTGTGAGAGGCATACAAGGGAACTAAGACTTAAAAGGTTTGTGAAGTCAGTCAAAGCTAAGGTCTACAACTTCTACGCCCCTGTTCCTCAGCGCTCTGCCAAGAAGCAGGAGGACCATGGTGAAAACAGGCCTTTCTTTAGACTCTGCAAACCAAGAGCAGACCCTAGAGCCTACTGTGTCTCTGATCCCTTCTCAACCTGATTCTCACAGCTAGATGTGACACTTTAACCTCTTGATTTGCTCTGACTTTGGTGAAACAGGCTGAGTGGCAGGCTGGGGAACCCCCAGCCAGATTATAGGGCCACTTTGGAATTCCTGTTGATTGAGAATTGAAAATGAAGTTTAGACCCTCAGATATTCATGTGTGTGTTGCTCTGCAGGGGAGTCTGTCGTGTCCCAGAATCATGAAGACGAGATTGTGTGACAGTACATACAGACAACAGCAGACGGCGGAGCATTCCTGCATTCCCCACATGAGACAGCCCCAGCACTTGGCCCAATGCTGCAGTAAACATCCCCTGACACTCAGCCTTCACTCCCTTCTGTTTTATTATGGCATTATTCACCTGGGATAGCTTTTGAATAATGTCTACTTCAAGCACTTCCTGTATCTGGAGAGTATCAGGGGGGAATTTCAGACATGAAATCCATCAAGTTGAAAAGCTGCTGCATCCTTTCACCCCATCCCTCCTGCAAGCAGTGGCATCCTGCCCTAAGCTACTTTCTCTTCCTTAAGCCAGGCAAGCTCTTCCCTGGTCTGCTCGGATGCTAGGCTCCAGAAAGAATGAGATTGCTGATGATGGACCATGGGGGTAGACATTGGGGTTCATGTTTCTAATCTTAATGGACCTGAGCTGTTCATTTGTCAGGTGGGGGGTAACCATGGCACCTGCCACAGCACTACATAAATGTAGTGAAGAGAGAGGAGTTGACACACCCAGGACACTAATACTGGCAGGTGTTAATGCTGCTAATTTATGCATGAGTTGTCATTGTCACAAACATAAGACATGCCTCAAGCACTTTCGAGGTGTCATGCAGGAACTTGGTGTAGTTGCCGTTTTTCCACCTATCCTGAATGAACACCCATGGCTAAGGCTCGAGAAGAGAGGCAGAATAAGGGTATGTGGAGTCCTGGCCTCCCATTTGTGTGGACAACGCTTCCCATGAGACAGAGGACAGAGAGTCCACACAGGCTCTCAGGTTGTGCTGAGACTGTAGGGACCCTTTTACAGCGAGGGAAACAGAAGGGCTAGAGGTTATGTGCCTGTTCAAAAGTGATATACGTTTGGTTTTCTTCCTGGTCCTTCCATAGCAAGGCAGGTCCAGGATAGTTAGGATGAATGGCACAGGGGACGGCTCGGAAGCCACCCGGTCACAAATCCCTGACTGCCAGGAGAGTATGGCTTTGGTAGAAGGGTCAAGAGGGGTTGCATTTCTCTACTCTTTACCTGCATGCTAAAGACTTTTTAATCCAATCTCAGATACTGAAGGCTATCTATCTATCTATCTATCTATCTATCTATCTATCTATCTATCTATCTATCTATCTACTTATGTGTATATCTGTCTGTCTGTCTGTCTCTACCTCTATCTCTATCTATATATTCTTTAAGAGTTTCTGACAGGTTTCTGGGTAACTCACGACCCTAATAGGAGGTGCTCTAATTGGATCCTTAACTTATGAAACTAGAATTGTGTTCAGCTAAAATACTTTCCAAATACAAACTTTCATCATAAAAAAAATTCCCTTAAGATCACAGATATAAAGCCCCTGCATTCCTTCAGTTGCCAGACACACTGTTCCTGAGAATGCCTATTTAAAGTGAATGGGAGGTCCACCGACTTGTTCGTGGCATCAGATTGTGGCTTGTGACTTCCATTTTTGATCTTCAAGACCTGACCACATTCTAGCCTCTCATTTCTTTCCATTTTGCACAAACCAGTAATCCCAAACCATATGTGGTTCCTCGAAGATGGCTCCTTGTCTTCTGTCTCTGGGCCTGTGCAGATGCTGTTCCCTCTGCTTGGAGTGCTCACCTGTATTCAAACGCTGATGGTCCCCTTCAAAATGCAGCTCCTCCAGGAAGCACTCCTAGAGTCAACAACAACAACCACAACATAAACAGTGATAATGTGTGACATGAACTAAATACCGGCTCAGTCTGGATAAGTCCTACCTCTCCCCACCACTTGCCCCATGTCTTCCTTTTGTCACCTGCTAACTGGTTGCAGTTCCCTGGAAGGACACCACTGCTTGTTTTAAGAGAAGATGGCCTTTTCCCAAAGTCCTAGCAGTACAAGAAGACTAGATGATACTCATGCTAATGAGATAGACTGCATCAGGTGATACCCATGCTAATGAGATAGACTGTATCAGGTGATACCCATGCTAATGAGATAGACTGCATCAGGTGCTTCCCATGCTAATGAGATAGACTGCATCAGGGAAGGTGTTCCCTCCATGCCTCGGGGCACAAACTTTCTCTAAGGGTGATTGCTGCAGGAGTAGCCCAGGTGCAGGTCTTCACAGACAATCACTTCCTCTTGTGAAATCAAACTTTCATTCCTAGCCATTCTCAAACCTCCTCCTCCCTGGCCTCTTCGTAAGCACTTTCCTTTAATTCACATTCTTTCTGCCTCTGAATGGCTCAATTAAACTAAACCGGGAAGCAAGCCCCCAGAAGACCGCAAAACCATGCAAGTAGCTCTCTGCACATTAGATAAACCCTACGAACTATTTACAAATGCCTCTACTTTATTTCACTTGAATTTTTTATTAGTAGTGTCAGAGGCCCACTGGCCTGGCTGACAAAAGCATGTGCCCATCACAGCAAGTGTCCGGAGGTCAGAGGACATTTTGCAAGAACTTGGTACTCTTCTTTCACCCTGGGTCCTGGGGATCAAACTCGGGTTGCTGGGTTTGTGTAACAACTACTTTTACCCATTCAGCCAGCATCTCACCAGCCCACAAACGCCTCTATTGTAAAAGCAAACGGGACAAAGGTTAAGTAACAACTAGCATTTGCCTGGGGGGGGGGGCAGGGGGCAGGAGGGGGTTGGTTTCCAGCCAGAAAGATCAAACAGAACTACTGTAAAACTGAAGTCAATCATGCATTTTCCATTTCTTTCTTTCTGTCTTCACCTCAGTAGAGCCTTCCCCTTCTAGTGCCTCAGTGGAGTCCCTATGGGTGATTCATGGTTTGTGAATGCCTGTTAACACGAATAAAAATCTTTAAAGTTTTATGTGTCGCGTTTCCATTCAACATCCCCTGTGCCACTTAGAAACCCCTCAGGGATGTTTTATATATACTGATGCCCGGGCCCCATCCTAGACAGAGTTAATCAGACTGACCTAGTCTGTTAAAGGGCCCAGGTGATGTTAACAGGCTTTCGGGGGGGAACTCCATGCCCCCACATGCCTTGCTAGGATCTTCCGATGGACCACCCACTCTAAGAAGGGAATTTAATATGCCGTTACAAAGTGCGATAAGGAAATGTTTAATTGATGGTGTTGAAATGGTAGTGACTAGAATCTTGCTTATTTGGTTCATCCTTACTAATAAATCTCTTAATATTTAAAGGGAAATATTATTGTACAGAAAATGGTCCTAGGATTTATGCTTTAATACATCCCAAGTATCTCACTGTGAGACGGCATCAGGGAATGACTACACTTTTGCTCCTGTTCCTCGGGATACATCCGCCTTTGTTTTTTGAGATGGGATCTCACTGTTACCAAAGGCTTTCTGATTGGGTTGGTTGGGTGGCCAGTAAGCCTCAGCCATATATACCTGTGCATCTCCCCAGCCCTGGTGTTAAGAGCATGTATCACCACGCCCAGCTTCTTACATGGTGCTAGGAGACACTCAGGTCCCCCTGTTTGTGACCCAGGTGATCACTTCATTGAGTGAGCTATAACAGCCCTTGCCCTGTTTGTGGCCTTTGAGCAACTGGTTTAGTCTAAACTGTGAAATTTCTGACAGTAAAGCCATTCATAATATCCCCTTATTATCCCTTAGATGACTACAAACTCTGCAGCAACAGCCCCTTTCTCCTTCCTGATTTTGATCTCAACTCCAGTGATTTCCCAACTCTATTGCTCACTCAACTCCATTGATCATCTCCCAAAGAGCACACGTTCGCTTTGATGGTAGTCTTTCATTTTGGGTTTTCAGTGTCACTGGTCTCTGCCCTGACCCTGATGCTGGAGAGTGCAGTGAATGGAGTCGTTATGAATTTAGGTAAGCTCCTTATTGGAATACAGAGATCGCTCAGTGTAATACTGAAATCACCCAGATCACGAGACACCACTCCCCCCCTCCCCCCCGCCAAAGTCCACCAGGACTCTATACCGATACAACAAACGCAGGGTCTTGTATTATGGGCTCAGAGCTTTGGATCACAATCCTTCCTGATGCAGCAGGCTAGGAGAGTGAGCCTGAGCTTCAAGGGCAATGGGCTTATAAAGGAAAGCAGGGGTTGTGGCTCCCAAGATTGTTGATCTATAGGCAGGTTGGGTGGAAGCTGGATCTTCAGGGAAGTTGTAGGTCCCAGGAATGTTGATCATTAGGCAGGTTGGGTGGAGGCTGAGTCTGGAGGGCAAGTCTTTTTATCTCAAAGAAATATTGGGAGTTAATTGTATGTAATTGCTCACTGGAGTTTCTAGAGATTGCTGACACGTGTCATCCTCAGAATGCAAGAAGGGTCACCTAGGGGACAAGTTCTCATACAGACCATCATTTATTGCAGAATATACATTACATATAGAATACGGCATTAATTTTGCCCTTACGCTTACCACCGAGCAACACTCCCGGCCCTTCAACCCCTGCTCCTTGTAGCCCTTTCTTCAGCCTGCTCAGGCTTAGTCTCATCCTCTTGCTCATCCTCTAGGGTGCCAGAACCGGAAGTCATCCTCTCAGGACAGCCTTAGCTTTGCCCTACTCATTGTAACACACCGCATTTTCATTTTCACTCAGCACTGTATAACTTTAGTTTCCTATGAGAACTTCTTTTTGATCTGTAGATTATTTAATTTTCAAATCTTTAGAGATCCTCCTTTTTAATTTTCTATCACCAATTTCTAGTTGATTGCTTTATGATGAGAGAATATATTCTGTATGGCTTAAATTTTTTTAAAGATGTGTGTGTGTGTGTGTGTGTGTGTGTGTGTGTGTATGTGTGTGTGTGTGTGTGTATGTGTAGATTGGCATGGAATGTGTGTGCAGGTGGGTGTCAAAGGACAACTTGGGACACTAAATTTCTCCTACCATGTGTGTCCCTGCAATCAAATTCATGTCCTCAGGCTCCGAGGGAAGTACCTTTACCCACCAAGGCATCTTTCTACCCCAACACTTAGCATGACTAATTATTTTTAATTTGTTGAGAGCAAGTTATGCTCACAGAATGGTCTATCTTAGTGAATCTTCCATACCTGGGAGGCAGATGTATTCTGTTGCTGTTGATGGAACATTCTATGTGTGTTGATTAGACACCAGCGGGTGGGTAGCTGTGGTATTCAGAGCCCTCAATGCCCTTGACAATTTTCTGCCTAGAGGTCCAGTTGCTGAAACAGACATTCTAGGCCTTAACTATAACTGTAGACAGGCTGGACATTTTTCTTCTTTCTCTGCCACCAATAGCTGTTACGTGTGTTGAGGTTTAGTAGTTGTTTGGTGCAGATAGATACAGAATTGTCATGTCCTCTTCTGATGATGTAATGTGTCCGTTGCCTCTAGTCATTTTCTTTATTCTGAAAGTAACTAACCTGTTCATGATAGGTTCTATCCTGACTTTTCCTCATTAGTATTTGCAGAACACGTTGTCTTCTGCCTTTCTTTTTCTTTCTACATAAGTCACTGAGTGTGAAGTGGGTTTCTGATTAACACCCACCCACTCTATCAATCTCTGCTTTCTAATTGGCATATTGAGGTTGTTTTTCTTCCTTTCTTTTTTTCTCATCTCCTGACAGGTTACTTGAACACATTTGACTGTAGTCTCACTTACCGTGGCAAGTTCATCCTGCCTGTGGGTTTCCTGTGGTTGTTTCAAGGTATTGCAATATACTTCTGCATCTTCAATACTTGGCCACTTTAAGTGCAGCATTGACTTAGTTTCTGAGCTGACTTAGTTTCTAAACTTTTGACTACATTTTCTTGACTGTTGGGTGATGCTACAGCTTTTATTTCCAGAATTGGATATGATTTATAATATTGCTCTAACCGCAAACCTGCTGCTTCAAATTCTTTTCTGTGTGCTTTCTGTTTTAAAGACTTCTTCAATCATCTATTAATCTCAGGACTCCTGTTGACAAACTCTTTTCCAGTTTTCTCTGCCCGTGAATATCTTTATTGCCCCCTTTGTTCTCCGGCCTTTCTCTGGATATGGAAATCATAGTTGACAGGTCTTTCCCTCCAGTGCTTGAGAAGTGTGTTGTCACTTCCTCCTGAGTCCCACGGTCCAGGAAATCTCTCTGTTATGCAAAGTGATGGCTCCCTGTAGGCCATGATTCCCTCTGGCTGTTTCCAAGAATTTCTCCCTTTCACTTTCCGAACTTTCAGTATGATGTGCCTTGGCTCAGATTTCTTTGAATTCATCATATCTTGCCTTTGCTAAGCTTCTCAAATCTGTGCAGTTTGGAAACTTGCAGCCACTATTTCTTCAAATACTCACTCAATCTATCCCTCCTTCCCCTCTCCTTCTGGGATGGCTAAGAGAGGAACATTGCTCCCTGGTCATTTTCCTGCAGCTTTCTGAAGCTCTGCTTTCTCCATTTCACTTCTTTGACTTCTCCTGGTGGGGAAATGACAGAAACTGGTCTACACATGCCATACACATATTGTAACAGTCTGAGAAATCACAAGAAAACCAAAGACATGATGAATTTGACGGGGGTAAGCCAGACTACAGTCAGGAGATGAGAAAAGAGAAACCTAGAAAACAATCTTTATACGCCAGTTACAAAACAGATTGACAGAGTGGATTTAAAAGCATACTGTAGCCATGGCTGTTAATCAGAAACTCACTTCACACTCAATGGCTTAGGTGGAAAGAAAAAGAAAGAGAGAGGACAAATATTATGGGGAAAAGTGCAAACTTATTCTATGAGGCCACAGTCACCTTGATACCTAAATCTCACAAAGACCCAACAAAGAAAGAGAATTTCAGACCATTTTCCCTTATGAACATTGATGCAAGGATAGACTATACTAATAGCAGGTTAGTTACTTTTAGAATAAAGAAAATGACAGGAGGCAACAGACGCAACAGACACATTACATCATAAGAAGGCGCTCCAGGAGGCAGTGTGCCTGAGCCAAACGTCTCTAGATTTTCCTTCTCTTACTAAGTTTCAGGCCTGTTTCCTTGAATTAAGAGAACTTGAATAGAGTCAAGAAGATGGTACCAAGTCCAGGAACAGCATTCCTTGTTCATAAAAGCATCTGCATCACCTGTGGACTAGTAGAAGTGAAGACAGAAGGCAGAAAGAAAGCAGCTGTCAGGATGATAGGAAAGACAGGATGGAATAGTGCTTTTGCTGAGGAAACTGCTACAATGAGGGAGGAACACAGTTAATTTTGAGATGTTTGAAAGTACATTGCCTAACAGATGTGAACAATTGGATCTATAGAAACATCAGTTTGGGATCCTTAAGACGACCTTCAAACATTTGCTCCATTATGCTAGCTAAAGTTTGCTAAACTGTGCTCTGATCTCTTCGGAACGGAAACTGGAGTAGGATTTAGCGTTGATGTGTAGTTTACAGATTTCTCGGCTTTGCCTTCCTTTTTCCTACGACTGAACCACTGTTCTATTTAAATGAATCACTTTCCATGGCCTGCTATTGATAGTGTTTACAACTAAGTGGTGTGAGACTGACACGTGACATATTCCAGGAGTGCCTGAGTAAGACCTGCCCATGACACACACACTCCCCTGCTGTCTGAACGAGAACCTAGGGTCTGTATGCACAGGTACAACTAAAATAATTAAATCAGAGCTCACAGTCAAAGCTCAGTTTCCAAACCCTCTCATATCCACTCAGAGCTCGCTATGTGTTTTGTAAGGTCCTCTGGCTCTTTTTGGTGGAAAAAGTCTCTCTCTCAGCACAGTGTGAACGTTACTGTATATCTCATGTATCCAAGGACTGTGCCTTCTGTAAGCCTTCACTCTATAAGCAATGTGAGGAAATTGAAGATAATTACTTGTGGTACAGGAAGTTCCTTGAACTAACACACAAATGAATTAAAGTTTACATGGAACTCTCGGCTAATTAGGAAAGCTCTGAGAGAAAGAGAAGCCAATGTAAGAACACAGAATCTATTTTCTAACAAAAAGTTTAAACATCTCATGTTTGATACATCTTTTTAATGTTAGCTAAAACATAGCTTTATGGACTTAAAAATAAAATCTTTGCCGGAAAAGACGGACTCGGATGGAGGCCCTGGCTGAAATGCACTGCTGTTTGTCATGAGAGTTTTAAGGAGAAAGCGTGGGACATGTGTCTGAGAGACACATGGCCAGTTTAAAGCCATGGTGGCTATCAGCAGAAGCACATGTGAGTGTTGTCAAATGAAAATGTGCCTGAAGGGGGCCAAGCTGTATTGGTGAAGCTCATAAAAGGATAATGTGGTCATTAGATCTGTTCAAAAATGTCCCAGCTTCCTGTTCATTGCCTGAGAATGCCCAAGTACTCTTTGCTATCTGTCCTCTGAAACTCATAGGCCCGGCCCCCCCGAGAGCCAACAAAGAGAGCTTTGTTCTTCCTCCCCACTGTCCTGGGGATCATAGTGTATGGAGAAAAGTAGTTTTGGTAGCCTTAAGCCCTGACAATTGCAAGGAGCAGGACTGTCTGCTCCTATGCCCAGCCCCTAAATCTGACAAAACTGAATGAAAGGAATGAGAAACAAACCATGGGTCTTTTCATCTTTGTGGACTCAGGCTGCCAGAACAGATTGCTGTGGCCTTGATGGAAAGTGAGTAACAGATCGTTGGGTCTCATCATTCTGGAGTTTGGGAGGCAGGCAGTGTAAGATGAAGACACTGACCGATGATTCGGTACCCAGCGCGGGGGCACATCAATGTGATAGGCAGACTTTTTGCTGAAACTTCACATGGTAAAGAAGGGTAAGGAATTTCCTGGGCTTTCTTTTATAAGGGCTGTCTCTGGCCCTGACGCAATCACTTTCCAAAGACCTCACCTTCTAATACCAGGAACTCAGGGGCTAGAATTTCAGCACATGATTGGGTCGGAGAGGCGCCTCATCATTTAAGAGTAGAAGACTGAAGTTCCAGTCCCAGTACCCACATAGGAAGGCTCTCGGCCTCCTGTCACCCCAGCTCCTGAAGATCTGAGAGCATCTTATGGCCTTTGCATGTACCTGCACTCATGTGTACATGCCCATAAACAGACATACATGCACACGCGTAATTAAAAATAAAACGAGTCTTTAAAAATGAATTTGAGCATACTCAATCGGAGAGGATGCAGACATTCTTAACCCAGTGTACAAAATCCATGCTCTCTTCATCCCCAAAGTCTCTAAAAATATTGACTTGTTCTGGTAACTCAGAAGTTTAAAGCAGAGTGTCTCACCTAAATATCACTTAAGTACAAATCGGGAAGGACTCCATTGTTGCTTTTCCATTCTGGAACTAATTTTTCTTCTGCTCAGAATGTATATTCAAATACATGTTTACCAAATGACACACTGAGAGAAGCACAGGGTGGATATTCTCCTTCCAATACGAGGAGGGCCTGCTTGGGTTCCACTGCAGAACCCAGTAAAGCAATTCCCCTTGCCCTAAGGATCAAGAACAGTCTTCCTTACATGAAGCTCTGCCCTCCAGTCCCACTGGGCATCAATGCCCCTTCCAGCCCACCTTAAAATATTTTCTTTCTTTGAGTATTTTGTAATCTGCAGTCAAGACAAATGAAGTGATTTGTTTGTTTGTTTGGTTGGTTGGTCGTTTTGTTTTTTTGTTTGTTTTGTTTAGTTTTTTGAGACAGGGTTTCTCTGTATTAGACTTGGCTGTTCTGGACTCTTTTTGTAGACCAGGCTGGCCTCAAACTCACAGTAATCCACTTGCCTCTGCCTCCCAAGTGCTGGGATTAAAGGCATGTGCCACCACTCCTGGCAAGACAAATGAAGTGACTTCTTTAACACAGAAAAATTCTCTGCCAAGTATCCAGTTTTGCCCAAACATGTACCTTCTACAGAACACTAAAGCATTAACAGGATCTGTCTTCTAAGTTCTTCACTATCTTTTAAACACATCCTACATCTCCTTAGGACACCTCTGCAGATGGTCATGTCATTCATCCCTATTAATATTTGGCCACAATTACATAAGGATTCTCTAAGAAGAGTAAGTCTTTGTTGTGGTTAGTCTGGAGCTACTATGCATTCAAGCGTTAGTTGCTTGTCCCCCGAGATCTTTACTGTCTTACCAGCAAATTCTCAGTATCCAAAATAGCATTTGTTAAACTTGCCTCCCAAATTATCCATACTGGATAATAAAGTTGCCCACAACCCAGACTGGGCAGAAGAGAGGTAGGTGGAGCTAAGGTTTGAGGACCTGGGGGTTGGGGAAAGACCATGAGAGGGAGGAAGAAGGAAGGAATCAGCAGGTAGTGTAGGTCTGGTGAACCGGAGCACATGGCCATGAGCAGCTTGCTCTGTGGACTGGCCTGATGGTGCAGAAACAGACCAATGTGGACATGTGAAAGTACTTATGGATATTTTGGACAGGAAACAACCCAGATAGGAATGGTTAAAACAAAAGGCATGGTATGTGTGGTTGGAAGATAATAAAGTAGCTTAGGGGGTTGGTGTCTGCTCAGCTCCGGTGCCATTAAGGCTTATTAAAAATCTGTCAGGCTGTCAAGAGAACAAAGTGACAGCCTACAGACTGGGAAAAGATCTTCACCAACCCTTCATCTGACAAAGGTCTAATATCCAAAATATATAAAGAACTCAAGAAATTAAACACTACCAAACCAAATAACCCAATAGAGAAATGGGGCTCAGAACTAAACAGAGAATTCTCAACAGAGGAATATCAAATGGCGGAGAAACACTTAAAGAAATGCTCGACCTCCTTAGTCATCAGAGAAATGCAAATCAAAATGACACTGAGATTCCATCTTACACCCATCAGAATGGCTAAGATCAATAACTCAACTGACACCACATGCTGGTGAGGATGTGGAGAGAGAGGAACACTCCTTCATTGCTGGTAGGAATGCAAACTAGTACAACCACTTTGGAAATCTATCTGGCGCTTTCTCAGAAAAATGGGAATAGGGCTTCCTCAAGACCCAGCTATACCACTCCTTGGAATATATCCAGAAGATGCACTACCACACAACAGGGACATATGCTCAACCATGTTCATAGCTGCCTTATTCATAATAGCCAGAACATGGAAACAGCCTAAATGTCCCTCAGTAGAAGAATGGATAAAGAAACTGTGGTATATTTACACTATGGAATACTACTCAGCTATTAAAAACAAAGAATTTCCGAAATTTGTGGACAAATGGATTGAACTAGAAATTATCATAATGAGTGAGTTCACCCAGAAGCAAAAAGAGTCAAATGGTATATACTCACTTATATCGAGACACTAGTCCAAGGGGTACGCCCCCATGAAAAACTTTACCTACCAGGAAAGTGGGTCAGAGGGGAGGACATCCTATTGAGACTTTAGGAGTGAGAAGCCTGGGAGAATGAGGAAATAGAAGGATCCAGAGGGTCCTGGAAAACTATAGGCGGGTCTGGGCCCTGGGGTCCTCCTCAAACTATGGCACCAGCCAAGGAAAATATAGGCAGTAAACTTCGAACCCCTACCCAGTCTAGCTGATGGACAGGACATTCTCCACCGTTAAGTGGAGAAGGAGATCTGACTTTCACACAAACTCTAGTGCCCCATATTGGACCATGTCCCTTGGATGGGGAGGCCTGGTGGCACTCAGAGGAAAGATAATAGGTCACCAAGAAGAGACTTGATACCCTAGGAGCATATACAGGGGGAGTAGGTCCCCCTCAGTCACAGACATAGGGGAAGGGAGTGGGGGGGTGGAAGCGGGAGGGAGGAAAGAAAGGGAGGATACAAAGGATGGGCTAACAATTGAGATGTAATATGAATAAATTAATAAAAAAATTATTTTAAAAAATCTGTCAGGTTTCTGTGTCTTTTATTTACATAATAACAGTTTAAGGAATAACTGCTGCTGAATTAACCATAATCATTATTAATATTTTTTTTCACAATGTAGCAGAAGTTTATTTACAAAGCAAAGTAAAATGATAATACAACCCAGAGAGACTTGAATAGGTGGACCCACACCTGTGTAAGCTTGGGGCTGGTGTTAGGGGACTGAATCCCTCCGCCTGAGGCAGAGAGGTAGAGGAGAGAGCTGATGAACTGTCCCTGTTTCCTGGAATGTGTGTCCAGCTATGGTCATAGCGCAGCTTCATGCATGAGCATCCTTTACTGTAGCTAGGCTGTTCCCACTGTGTCAGAAATCCCGGCACTATCCCTTCCTAACTGTGATTGTATACTAGCAAGGCATCAAGTTATTATTATCCTCAAAAGCTCAGGTGTAAGGGTTAATTGTAATATCATCTGCATTATGGTTTGGACCTTTTTCTTTTTGGGCTTTTCAATAGAATCATGGGAAGAAATGCCCTATAAAAGAGACAGGGTTCCCATGATTTGTAAAGAGAAAAAACCATTACCTTATGCCCATGAAGAAATATACCAGACACCTCATAAATATTTACAAAAGGTTAAAAAGAAAGTCAACAGGGCAATGCCCAATGGTCTGATCATTATTAATATTAATAGAATACATAATTCCATTACATATGTATTATCATTGTAGTCCATATAAATTATTAGTAATCTTTCTACAAGTCTTTCTCCACAGCTTTATTTGTTCCCTGAGCACTCACCAACTCACCTCCAAAGGTTTATTCATGGCAGTATAGATGTTTCTAGAAAGACCTCAGAACTCTTTCATTTCTTTCCATCAGCCAACTTCAAAGCCATCTCCATGGTTTTCCAGTATTTGTTGCAATAGCATCATCATTTGTAGACAACTATGTACTTTAATCTATTTGTGTTTTTAAAACAAAGTACCACACAGAGGCTGATGACCAACAAAGCATGCTGGGAAGACCAGATCAAGGTGCAATCAGATTTGGTGTCTGATGAAGACCTGTCTTCTGGGTTATAGAGCGTTAGCTTTCCACCATAACCTCACAAGATGGAGGCAATGGCATAGTGCATGAACTCACAGACATCTTATACACAGGCATGAACATCATTTATAAGATTACTGTCTGCCTGACCCAACCACTCCATAAGTGCCCAGCCTTGAATACCATCATTTTATGATTTAGGATTTCAATATATAAACTGAAGAAATTACAAACACCTGATCCATAGCAATTATACTGAATCTCTGGGAATTGAGAATTACTGTTGCCAAGATAAAACTAAGACTACATTGACTGATATAAGTTCTAAAGCTTATTCAACAGCGTTGACAAAGAAAGCGACTACTCTTTCCTAAGTATCAAGAAAAGAAATTAAAATGCTGCAGGAAGCTATTAATTATTTATTATTAACCACTAACCATTAACTAGTTATATTTTATCTTAAATCATATTTTTTTAAACAAATGTTTTAAATCATTATTGCACTTAGTCTTTCTACAAATGCTACTGAGAATATATAATGATTTAATGACATAGTTATGTTCCTATAGAAATCGGTGGCTAACATCTATCGCCATCAGTTCCCTCCTTAATCTGAGATCTGGCCAGTCTCCCACCCTTGGAGGAGTTAGATGACCCTTTTTGCTGTTGTCAGGAGAAAAAATAGGACCGTCAGAAAGAGCAACAAGCCTGGATGATAATGCAATGATTGGTCCCTGGGCCTGTCAGGCCCCACACGTGTCCCAGACACTTTCTCTTTTCTTCTCTATCTCCAGAACTAGTGGCCATTATTCACAGCGCAGTTTGCATTCTCACTGAAAACCTGTGGTCATGAACTGTTGAAGACTGTCCTAAGCCTAAGGTAAACGTTACACAGTGAGGACGAAAATCATACAACTTTCTCTACCTTCCTATCTTCTGACTATATCTCCACACCCCTAATCATCCTAACAACTTGGCTTCTACCCCTAATACTCTTAGCCAGCCAAAACCATATAAAAAAAGAAAAACCCATTCATAAAAAACTGTACATCTCCATACTCACTCTACTACAAATCCTCTTAATTATTACATTCTCTGCAACTGAAATAATCATATTTTATATCCTATTTGAAGCCACCCTAATCCCTACACTCATTATTATCACACGATGAGGTAATCAAACAGAACGACTAAATGCAGGACTGTATTTCCTGCAGTGAGGATCTCCACAGCACCGCTGGTTAGTGCTGCTGTCTCTGTTTTCAGCAGAGGAAACTGGGGGTGATTAGTTCATTGTTCCACAGTTGTAAGCTGGTAAGTGACTAATCTAGGCCTGAAGTCAAGTTCCACACAAACGTTCTTTCCATAGGAATAGCAAGCTACACCTCTAGTAGCTCATGTCAGAGCTAGAGGTGACTGCTCCCCCAAAACAAATAACAAGGAGCCACTATTGAAGCACAAGTCAAAAAGACTGCATTTAAAAAGGAGGGAGGGGGGCGGGACTCTTGAATCAAAATTGTAAAGCTGATTGGCCAATTCTATACTTGCTGTCATCACAGAATAATTGGCTTTGGCTTGCCTTCCTGTTAAAAATAAGTATAAAATAAACAAAATAAGTACAAGAAACGTTAGCATTTAGGCATAGGAAGCACAGAGGATCTAAGAGAGGAAGTCGCATGCCATGAGCTTCTTGTCCACTCTGGCTTCTGCCCAGCCGGAAGTAGGTCTAGGTGATAGGCTAGGGAAGAGGAAGTAACACTTCAAGGAGAAAGTTTTTCACTGAGCAAAGAAGGCAAAAACTGGAAATCCAAGGAGGTAATGAAGGGAAATGAATTACCCAGCAAGCCCTGCGAATCTGCACAGGGTTTCCCGTTTAAGTTTTTCTTTTTGCCCCAATGAGCAAAAGAGCTAAGATACACCATATCCTGCTGAAGTGGACGCTTGGTGAAGATGCCAAGGCTGTGCAGCCCTGAAGATGTCACAGTGCCTGGGTTAACTAGGTCCACCCCTAGAGGACCTCATGCCTTAGGGCTTGCCCTAGGCTTACATAAAGAAATGATTTTCAAAGTCAAAACCAATAAGCAAAGCATCATACAATGTATCATCTGAAGTGTTTAGCAGCAAGTGAAAAAGATACCAGATCCTGCAAGAAATTTCAAATACAATTCACGGTCAAAGAAGCAGGGATATGTGACAGACAACAGGGACAAAATAGTCAATAGAAACAACCCAAGATGCTTCAAGTGTGGAATAAGAGGTAAGATTGCTGAAACAGTGACTCTAAACATGCTGAGGAGTTTAAGGAAAATAAGGGTAAACTGAAATAAAGAAATGTAGCTGGGCATGGTGGCCCACACCTTTAGTCTGCAAGCAGAAGCAGGCAAATCTCTGAGTTCAAGGCCAGCCTGGACTACCCAGCAAGTTCTAAGACAGCCAGAGTTACATGTAAAAATTAGAATTATATTTTAAAACTATTTGGAAAGCTAACACCCTTAATTCTACCTACTTAGGGGAAAACACACAGATTCAGGAAACTCTATAAACTGTAAAAGAGATAAGTGTAAAGAAAACTACATCATAGTCAAATTACTGAGACTGAAAGATAGGTGGATATATTTAAAGTAACTAAAGAAAAATACTCTGTTCACATAGAGAATAATATTGTGGGTTGATTTTGTCACATTATTTTTATCACAGCAATAGGGAAATAAAGCAGAAATTTAGCATCAAGAAGTTAGGCCATTACTATGATAAACTTGACTGTGTGGTTTTTAGGCTATAAAAATGGCTGTTTCTCTGTCTCTCTGTCTCTGTCTGTCTGTCTGTCTGTCTGTCTCTCTCTCTCTGTGTCTCTCTCTGTGTCTCTCTCTGTCTCTGTCTCTGTCTCTGTCTCTGTCTCTCTCTCTCTCTCTGTGTGTGTGTGTGTGTGTGTGTGTGTGTGTGTGTGTGTCTGTTCACCATGGCTCACATATGGAGGTCAGAGGGCATGTGGGTTTGATCACTGAACTCAGGTTGTCAGTCTTGGCCACAAGTGTCTTTATCCACTGAGTGATCTCAGTTACCCTGTCATTTTTTTTAAAATAAAAAAAAAAAAGTGTAATACAAATATTTACTGGCCAGGCAGTGGTGGTACATGCCTTTAATTCCAGCACTTGGGAGGCGGAGGCAGGCAGATCTCTGTGAATTTGAGGCCAGTCTGGTCTATAGAGTGAGTTCTAGGACAGCCAGAGCTATACAGAGAAATCCTGTCTGGAAAAACCAAAGGGGGGGGGGGGGGGGGGAGAGAGAGAGAGAGAGAGAGAGAGAGAGAGAGAGAGAGAGAGAGAGAGAGAGAGAGAGAGAGAAGTTCAGACTATAATAAAATTAGAACTCAATAATGATAAATTAAAGAATATAAAATTTTAAATTAGGTAGTATACTTCAAAGTAATTTATAATTTTGTGTGTATATTTAAGAAAGAAGAATAAGAGTTTGAGAGATGGCTCAGTGGTTAAGAGTACTGTTAGGTTTCAAACCTAGGGCAAATGTTTAAGGTGCCTATTGCACATACCAAAGTGGATCTGACTTCCAGGTTCTCCCAGCATGCCTCAGTCCCTACCTGTTACAGGGTTTGGCTCACACACCCTGCCTTCTATACCCTGGACTCTCCAGCCCAGATCCGGGTTGCTCCCCCCTATATAATCTAACCATGTAGGTTACCTGCTCTCTTTGTACCTTAGACCTCCTGGCTGTTGACCTGGTTCTTCTCTCTGCCCCCTCCCACATGGCACAGCTCAGTCGGATCCACTCTGAACTGTTCCAGATCTCCCTGACTCTGGCGATGCTCTCCCACATATCTGTAATAAGCTTTATTTTCCACCATACCTCGGAACAGTCATGTTTTTTGCTGTTTCTTTTTACTATTATTTTTATTCAATAACAACCCTGCATTTTATAACTAGAAAAAAAAAACAGTGCATGCTCATAGCAATGTTTAAAGTGAACTGGAAAGATAGGTCAGTGGTTAAGAGCACTTGCTGCTCTTACAGAGGACCTGGATTCAGTTTCTAACACTCCCATGGTGTCTCACAATACTTTGTAACTCCATTTCCAGAGATATGATGCCCTCCTCTGACCTCTGTGGACCCCAAGGCATACACATGATACACATACATACATTCAGGAAGACACTTATATGCTTAAAATAAAACAAAATAATAAATCTTTTTAAAGAGAATGTGTGTAGCACCTTCTGAATTTTTTTAAAATCGTAAAGTGGGAAACAGCCACCAACCCAAATGGTTTGCAACAGTAGAATGAATAAACTGTCCTATGTTCAGGCAAGGAATCATACCAGTGTGCACACTATGAATGACTTGTCCAGACATCCTGTTAAAAAAAAATGATGTCAAGGATAAGTGAACATATACTGTATGATTTCATTTGTCTGACACACAAGGACAAAACTAATTCATAGTGATTGTGTTGGTTTCTTTCTTTCCCTTGTTGTGTAACAGAATATGTCTAAAGTTATCAGCATCAAAAATAGTCACACATTATATCACAGTTTCTGTGAGTCAGGAGGCCAGAAACAGCTTGGCCAGATGCCTTTGGCTCAGCATTTTCCACAAAGCCTTTTCAAAGTATTGACCAAGCCAGTCATCTCACAACACAATTGGGGGACATCTTCTCCCACATTTACTCATTGGCTGTGGCAAGTCTCAAGGCTTGAGAGCTGTTGGCTGGAGACATCATGCCCTGTACATGAACTTTTCCACCCTGTGCTTTCCCCTACAGCGAGAGCTGTAGAAGACAGTGCAAAAGACGACAAGGAAGACAGAAGTCACAATGTCTCTGTAACCAACCTCAGAAGAGACAGAAAGTTCCTTGGCATGGCCCACACTTCAGTAGAGGGTATCTCACAAAGTCTTCAGTCTCATGGCAAAGATCAACAGAAACTGACCTGACAGTGGCCAGATTCAGGATGGTAATCCTGAGCTTTTATTTGTTGTTTATATATGGGCATATATTTGTCATGATTCTTCAGTTTATACATGCAAGATACATATATACATATACATATATATATACATATATATATATACATATATATCACTACAACAATTTTTCCCTTAATTTTCAAATACATCATTTAAAGATTTGTCCTTTCTGATACCAGGAACATGAATGCTGCCCCTTCTGCGGCAGACTCAATAGAGGTGACCACAGAGAAACACACGCTCATTTATCATGTTGCACTCCAAGTACACAGACTTCATCAAGTCAAAGCAACACAAATACTCTATTTTTATGAGGCTGTATTTACTCTCCTCTGGGAAGGATGTTCAAGATGTCTGGCCAAACCTCTAAGACTTGGTTGAGGATCTGAGAGCAACTAACCACAGTTCCTTCACATCAAATTCCCATCAAGTTCCCCAAAGTGAGAACGCGATACAGCCCTGGACCTCGGAGGCCCTCGGGAAAATGAAAATGGGGTAGAATCAGGCTGGAGCCAAGGGCTGTCCACTCGTACCAGTCCCATGCCTCAGGATGCCCCATGGGTCTCTGGCATTTTAGACAGCAAACACCCAAATATAAAAGGTGCGTGAGAAATCAGGTACTGTAAGTGAACCTGAAGCAGGCAGTTTGCACTTCTCATAACATATACTAAAATTTCAAAGTTAAGAATGGTTTGGCCATGTTCTCTCAAAGTTTTCTAGATCTAAAATATCAGAAAAAAAAGAAGCCCTCACCTACTTTCAAAGGCCAGGCTAATTGTATATTGCCATTTTTTTTTTTTTGGAACTGAATCCACCGGAAACAAATGACTTTGCTCTTTCTTCCTCCACTGATCTTGGGTAGGGACAATGGATTGGTTCATTATTGAGGGTTTTTACTTGGGTTACTGAGAGATATCCACATGCAATGCACCACATTAATTATGGGAGGAGGGTACCAACCAGGTGCATGGGACAGGCATAGCCAATTAAGTAGATTTGAACTCTCTTCCCAAGATGGTTGGACCACACTGGAGCTGGGTCTCATGGCAGCCTTGAGGTGTTTTCTTTGAGTTTAGGCAAGAGATGATTCAAACACTGACCTCCAGTAGACCAGTGGCCCTGGGAAATCCCAGTTGCCAAGAACAAACACTTCCCTACCCTGAAAGATCATCTTTAAAGGAGAAAATACAAAAAGGCCTATATGTGTGTTTACTGTGTCTTCAGCCTGCCTCCATCCTCTCCCTCCACAGCCTTGGAGAAGGCTGACAGTGATGCAAACTCAAAGTGAAGTGTGGTTTTGAAAAATCACATCCAATAACACTGTAACATGACCCATGGCTGTTTGAAACCCAGAGAGAGTCCTCAGGAGAGGAGAGCGGCCTCTTTCAGTCTTTGTAGTGGTGGAAGGAACTGCAAGAATCAGCTACATTTCCCTGTCTAGGCTCAGCCTGGTCCGCTATGTCCTCTCAGGACTCATCTGGTCCAGCAATTGTAGCAGTCATGGCACAATCTGGAGGCAATAAAGTCCCCATACACATCTATGCTTATCACCCCTCTCCCCACAAACATTCACACAAACATGGAAAAATCTGAGGAATCCATTTTGACTTAATCCTAGCAATGTCTTTGTTGCCAAACTTGAAGGGCTCATTTGATTTCTATCACATTCTTTACTAGTTTTGTGTTGCAACACAGTGTTGCAGAAAAATGCGCAGACTTTCAACTTTTCTCTGGGCCATTTCCTTAAGCAAGTGGTTTCTCTGCTATGTAGATCACTGGCCTTGCACAGAGGGGAAGGCAACTGAAGGGAGGCTTAAGATCAGAAGTGGGCCACCAGCTGGGCTACTTAGCTCACAGTTTTTTCAACATCATATTCCATGTGATTGGTTGACCTTAAAATTACACAACATGGTGCCTTTAGCTGCCACTCACAAATTCAGGGACTGCCTGAAAGTTCCCAGAAGGCAGAATTCTTGGCCTTTGTATAAGACTTTCTTCTGAAACTCAAGCCATGAGGAGCCCGATAGAATCTTGAAACCCCCTTACCATAACCAGACAGTTCACAAAGAAGATGTTTGAACTAGTACTCACAAGGATAGAACTCAAAGCAAGACACTAAGAAGCCACAAGTACAGCACAAGCAAAATTGTAACACTATGAGTGATGATCCACAGATTCCACAAACAGAGCTTCCCCTCCAAAGAAAATGGAAACAGTAAAACAGAATAACAGTAAAGGGACTTTCAGTTTTAGACAGAGTCTCCCTAGCAGCACTGGCTAGCCTTGAACTCACAGAGATCTGCCAGTCTCTGTTTTTCCAGTACTGGTATTAAACGCATACGCCAACATGCCTGGCTTAAGATATGCCATTTTATTTCATTGATTTGATTTGTGTGTGTGTGTGTGTGTGTGTGTGTGTGTGTGTGTGTGTGTGTGTGTGTAGGGTAGGGGCTGAACATGTGTATGCACTTGAATGTAGAGGACAGAAGAAAACCTCAAGTGTTGTTCCCCAGGCACAATCCTACTTCTTATATTTGAGGCAAGATCTCTCTCTGATCTAGAATTCACCAAGTAGGGTAGTCTGACACAAATTCATATCACCAAACAAGGCTTTAAAAAAAACATCCTGGCCAATTTCCACTTCCTCCTCCCTTCTAAGTCTCTCTACCCAACATCTCTTCTCCACTTCCACCCCAACCCACTCCTCTTCTGTTCCTCCTCAAAAAAGGGCAGGCCTCCCATAGATATGAACCAAACATGGCATATCAAGTTGTAGTAAGACTAGGCACATCCTCTCCTATTAAGGCTAGACAAGGCAACCCAATAGGAGGAAAAGGTTCCAAAAGTAGGCAACAGAGTCAGAGGCAGCCACTGCTCCCACTGTTAGGAGTCCAACAAGAAGACCAAGGAACATGTGTACAGAGGGCCTAAGTCAGACCTATGCAGGCTCCCTGGTTGCTGGTTTCCTGTAATCAGGCAAGATTTCCAGTGGAGGGTCTAGAACACCAACCAAGCAACAAAGCCTTCAACCTTCAATTTTTCCTGCCTACAAGATGTGCCGGGGGTAAAGGTGGGGCAGAAATTGGGAGAGTGGACAACCAATGACTGGTCCAACTTGAGACCCATGCCATGAGAAGGAGCCTACCCATGACACTGCTTGGAGGGTCAGGACTCAGAGGCTGGATAGAAAATGATTCCTAATGATATTCTGCTATAGTCATAGATTGATACCTAGCCCAGTTGTCATTAAAGAGGTTCCATACAGCAACTGATGAGAACATATGCAGATACCCACAGCCAAACATTCAGAGAATCCTGTGGAAGAGGGGGAGGAAGGATTGTAGGAGCCAGAGGGGCCAAGGACACCACAAGAAAACCTATAGAATCAGCTAATCTGGGCCTTTAAGGGCTCACAGAAACTGAATTGCCAAATAAGGCTTTTAAATGTAGGTTCTAGGGATCAAATTCAGGTCCTTATGCTTGCAAGGCAAACACTCTATTAACTGAGGTATCCTCCCAGCCAAGTCATTCAAAGTAGAGCATTTCCTGAGAGAGGAAGAAATATATACCAAAAATATGAATTTGAAGTTGTGAGTTAAATATCAGAGGCCATCAGCAGTGATGGGAGCATATGGAAAAAGCATCTAAAAGTGAATATCATAGTGATTGGAAATAAAAGAAAAGATGGCAGAAGAAATAGGCAGGGTTCAAGGAGAAGTGATTTAGGAACCAAACCAAAAAGTGTCTTGTAACCCAGGTAGCAAAGAGAGTAGCTGAAGAGAAGGAGACCGTAAAGGGGGGGGGGGGGGGGGGGGGGGGGTGGTGTTGTGGTCATGTTGTCTCTTCATAGCAATGGAAACCCTAAGTAAGACTGTCTTCAAGAGTGTTTGTGAGACATTGTATTAAGTAGTATGTGGGAAGAGCTGCATTCATTGCAAACAGGGTTATTCCCTGAGCAGTGGATCCTAGACCATCCCTAATGGAGAGGACAAGATGAACACAAGCATGCATTCATTCATTGCTCTCTGTTCCTGATTATGTATGCCATGTGACCAGCTCCCTCAAGCTCTGGCTACTCTTGAGTTTTCACTATGATGGACTGCAACCTGGAACTGTGCTTTAAAATAAACCCTTTCTCCCCTAAGTTGCTTTTGTTAGCATATTTTATCACAACAACAGGAAAGTAAACCAAGACACATGAACACACATGTACAGTGCACATGTACGGACATGTGCTGTGATGAGTAATACTGACTTTCAGCTTTAGAGTGGATTTGGAATCATGGTGGAAACAGATATATGGGCATACCTGTGAAGGAGTTCCTAGGTTTGGTTAATTAAGGTGATAAGACCTGCACTACATTTGGGAGCTATTGTTCCAAGGGCTGGGGGCCCAGTCTCCATCAAAAAGAAAAAAGTGGTGTCAGCCATTCATCACTCTCTACTTGACTGCCAAGGCAGTATGACCAGCTGCCTCATGTTCCTGCAGCCATGATGGATTGTGTCTCTGGAACAGTGAACCAAATTAAACATTGTAGAGGTCCTTGCAATCACTTACGGCTGGAAGAGGAATAGTCTGCAAGAGGAAAGAGGAAATCTAGTTCAAACCAACGTAGTTAGCTGGACTGGTCCAAACTTCTAGAGTCTTAACCTAAGCAGTTTATTTTTTGACATATTTAAGTACAGTACAACTTTGGAAGAAGTTTCCTCATGATAATTATCACAGCGGTGTGA
Source organism: Acomys percivali (assembly GCA_907169655.1). Lineage (NCBI taxonomy): Eukaryota > Metazoa > Chordata > Mammalia > Rodentia > Muridae > Acomys > Acomys percivali. The sequence continues at coordinate 108,662,225 of OU015746.1, read as the reverse complement.
CTACATCAAAACTGTTTGGCAAAGTACCTGTGCCCTCTTCCACAATGGTGGGTTCTGTTGACTGAGAAACAATGCTCAGGATAAGGGTCTAGGAAGGGAGTGGTTGTAATAAGCACAATTGTGAAACTATTTGCAAAGCACCTGTGCCCTCTTCCACACCGATAGGTTCTATTGGCTGAGAAGCCATGCTCAGAAGCTCCGGGGATTTAGGTGAAGCCTAATTCTACAGAATGGTAGAGCTCACCATTACACGTCCATTCCCAGCTTCCCAGGTGGAACAAGTATGAATCTCTTCCATAAGGAGAAAAGGCTGAGTGTTTGGCATTTCTGGTTTCACTAGTGCAAACTGTGAGCAAGGACTTCGTGCGCTCTACAAAGCCTTTCCTTCTTTACCTCACTTCCGCTGGGTATTTTTTCACAGAAATAAGACTAATGAATGTTACACATGGTTCTTTAGTGTAGCAGTTATACTTGGCACACACCAGTACACCCTCACCCTCTCCAAAAACAAAAAAACAACCCCCCCAAAACAACACCCTAGTAACTTTTAAAATATACCCTATGAGGGCTGTATGTTCCATAGATTTTCCCTCCATCCCACTAGCACATCCTATGATTCTGCCCCTTGCTATCCACATACTCACTTTCAGAAGCACACTCTGTCATCATGACTGACAGACACCCACTTCGTATCCCATTCCATACACTTGTCTCATGTGCACAGCTCTACATGGCCACATATTTCCCCACCGTCATTCCCCCATAGCATGCCTCTTTTCACGCATCACACATCACCCCTACACTTGATCACACATGTGACTGTCTCCTGAGGGTCACATACATGGGTCCTCTTCATATGTCACCATCTTCTCTTTACCCCCAATCCACTGTCTCTCTCTCTAAGGAAAAATATGTTCCACATATATTGGCCTTCTGGAGTGAACAATGGCCATAAAAGTTAGGTAGTGAGAAGAAATATTTGGTTTCCTTCAAGATCCTTTGCAAACTTCCATCTGCCCACCTATCTAGGCTCATGCAATGAGTATTTCCAGGTGACCCAATCTGCAATCTGTGTTTCTTCAAGGGTCCTCATGAAAAGCTTAGCCAGTCCCCACTGAAATAGCTATATCTAATTCCTCTAGCTAGTAGGCATGAGAAGTGCCTTAAGTAGACAGGCAGACCTGTCTACAGACCCAGCTCTATATTATTTGTATTTACATGCCTCGTGCTAGTAAAGTTACGCAAAAAAAAAAAGAAAAGAAAAGAAAAAGAAAAAGATTTAGACCATTGGGACCCCCTCCTCTTTCTCCACCCAGAGGTGTGATTGTATTCTAGAAGGGGCTTAGGTAGAGGCAGCAGCTGATCTAGGGCCCATCATCCATTCAGTTGTCAAGCACATGGTCATTTGGTCCAGGATCTTGGGTCATCAGAGGTCTCTACTAAGGTTCCTTAGTAGATGGAAATGAAGCATTTTCTCTACTATGTCTCCTGCAGGGAAAAGAGATAAAGGAAAGAAAAGAGGAGGAGAAAAGAGGAAAGGGAAGGGGAAGAGGAGGAGAGAGAAGGGCAGAGGAGGAGGGGGAGGGGAGAGGAAAAATAAATGAAGTAGTTTGGCAAATCCAGGTGTCTGGCTCCCAAACCCAGGAGGCATTGGTAAACTTTCTCAAAATATGGTTAACTTTCTCAAAATATGCACCATGATCTCAAGCCCTTAAATTGTCCTCAGTCTTTCACCAGCCTTTTACATTTTTTATCTCGATCAGCTTTGATTTTTTTTTCCTATTCAGGATGCTCTCCACAGATGACAAAAGGATAAACTCATATTTCTTCACTAGCAATCCCTCTTCCTAGTTTTTTGTCTATGCCGTTGTTATTTCTTTCCTCCACTTGTATTCTACAAACCAGCACTGTTTTGCCTTCCTTAACTTTTGGGGTCACATGAGCTCTCTTCTATTTTGTTAATATTGCCATTTAAAGAAATTGTTTCCCCCCTGAGAATGGTTTGATCCAAGTCCGCAAACTCTAAGAGTATCTGCATTTCAATGGCTTGTGTAAATGCTCTCTGGCTTTCTTTGAAAATCCTCCCTGCCTGCTTGATACTTGGAAGACTATTTTTAGATTTCTCGTGGTTAGGTAATTTGGGGGTCCCACTTTTTCCTGATTATTTCAAATTGTATTGTTTGGGGCATAGACCCCTAGTGCATAAAATGGGTTTTTGTTTGCTTGCTTGCGTTTTTCCTTTGGCATGCTTTGAAAACTCCCTGGCTGCCTAAAGATTTCCCTGAGCACACTTAATCCCTTGTAGCGTCTCTTGCTAAGAGATCCACAGCCTTTACTCTGTGCTGCTGGCAAGGATTGTATTCTCTGTGGGTCTGTCCCACTGAATAAGCTTCTTAGTGAAGGGAGCGGAACAGCCTCAGATGACAAAGCAGCAGCAGCAGCAGCAGCAGCAGCAGCTGAGGATGCAAGGCTGGACACAGAGAAGCCACAATGCCTGCTGCTGAAGATGCTGCTGTGGAGAGGCTCAGCCACACAGCCTGGATCCCTGGGTCAGCTATGATGTGAGAGCTGCTGCCTTCTGCTGGAACAGAATATCTCTATTCTATAAGGAATAGAAGTTTGGACCAGTGACATGGCTCAGCAGGTAAAGGTGCTTGCCACCAAGCTTAACAATCTAAGTCCAAGACAGCCCAGGACCCACACAGTGGAAGGAGAGAACTGACTCCCACAAGTTTTTCTCTGTCCTCCACATGTGGCAGTGTCAACACACACACACATACACACACACACACACACACACACACACACACATCCAATAAACAAATACATATTTAAAAGTAGAAGTTGGTTGGCTTGGTTTGTGGTTCTGGATGCTAGAAAGTCACCTTTGGGCATGGATCTTGGCATTTGGTGAGGACCTTGCTCTTGTAATAGAAAGCAGAAAGAAAGGCGAGCTGCACTTTTTTTGTTGTCATTGTTGTTTTTAACTAAATCTATTTCAGAGACAATGAACTTAGTCCTGAGATAAGGACATTAATTCATTCATGAGGGAACCGCCCTTCTCTTTTGATGTCCCACTGTTAGGCTCTACCTTCCAAAGCTGTTACATTGGGTGTCACGTTCCTAGCACAAGGACTTTGGTAAACCATAGAAAGAATGTTTTTAGCCAATAGCAAAGTTCAGACTGTGAGGACACAGCCAGCAAAGGCTTCTCATGAAGCCTTGACTCACTAGAGGTAGACAAGGCCACAGGCATCGAGGCTGTGACTAGGTATACGTCTGCTTGGTTAGGGGTTTCTATCACTGTGATAAAGCACCCTGACCATAAACAACTCGGGGAAGAAAGGGCTTATTTCAGTTCACAACTGTCAGATCCTAGTGCATTGCTAAGGGAAGTCAGAGCAGGGATTCAAGGCAGGAACCTGGAGGTGGGAATCCATGCAGAGGCCATGGAGGGGGTGCTGCCTACAGGCCCAGGGGTGGCACCACCCACAATGGGCAGGGCCTCCCATATGAATCACTAATTAAGGAAATGCACCACTGCTTGCTCATAGGCCAGTCTGGTAGGAACATTTTTCTCAGCTGGGGTTCTTCCTCCAAAATGACTATAGCTGGTGTCAAGTTGACATAAACTAGCCAAAGCAACATCTTCTCCTATTTGTTCCCTCACATATTTATGTATTTGATTATTCAGCTAGTTGCATAGAGGGCCATTAGCTGTCTGCACCTTTCTATCCTATGTTTAAACACTATCCTGGACCCACTAGGGGGAGCATACCACAAAGTTCTCATTATTTATGGAGTCTTATAAACTCCTCTCATGAAGAAGGATTCTTCCACATCTGTTTCCAAAACCCTAAGTTTAGAAAGACTTTTGTGTGCTAGAAAGAAGGCACGGTATGCCGCTACCTGCTCTGTCACTCTGTACAAATCCCTAACCTCCTGAAGGTTCGCATTCATCAGCAAGCAACGAATTCTGCCTCTCAGGATGCCCAGGAGCCCAGATGGAGACAGCCAAAGAATGGAAGAACGTGAAGCATCCACAACACTGGCAACAGTGAGAGGGATTGTCAGCCACCATCAAACTTACCATGTATGACAGGTACCCAGAGTCAGCAGAAACAGTGGCAGGAAAACCGTGCAGCTGCTTGAAAGTGTGTTCTTGCAGGAAAGAAGTTGACTTTCAAGGAAGAGGATGGCCTTCTGTTCATCTCTCATGTCTAAACAGTCAAGCATGCTGAGAAAGGACCACTTCAGGCGAAGAAGGATGCTGGAGTAGGAGAAGGGCTTGCCTGTTCAACCTCCCTCTGCCCATCCCCTCTCAGCGCCTTAACCTGGGTCATGGTAGAGGCATTTAGAAATCTCCATGTAGGTTACTTTGGGTCATACTGGAGGCCACATCTGTGTTTCCACTGCTACTAACTGCATTTCTTCTCCTCTCAAGCCATAGCAATGTTTATGTAAGAGAGGAGCTCCCTCCTGTACAGCTGGAGGACTAACTGGATCTGCCTAAGGGTCTAGAGCCAATTTAACACCTGTCAAGCTTCCAAAAGGCCCAAATATCATCCCCTGTGCCTAGCCAGCACCTTTAAGTTCAGAATTCCTATTCCTAAGTTTGCATGGTGAGAATTCCCCACTGGCTAATGATGATTGTTTTACATATATTATCTTATGTATTTGACAAGATTCCTTCTGTCTCCTGATTGTCATCTCGTCAGGGTTTAGAAGACTAAACTACAAATCCAGAATGTTTCTTCCTTATCTGGTTCTTGCCTTCCCCAGGCCCAGCCAATGTAGAAATTTCTCTTCAGGGGCCATAAGAGAAGCCCTTAGTAACTCCAAACATAAATGAAATCTTACTAAAATTTTTTTCAGGTCACTTAGAAATAGACAAACCAGGGGATTGGGATAGATGTGAGGACCTCCTATTGGGACTCTAGGTTAGAGAAGTACAGGAGAATGGGGAAATAGAAGGACCCAGAGGGTCCTAGAAACCTACAAGAAGAACATCATGATGGGCAGATCTGGACCGGAGAGGGGGTGCGTCTGCTCAAACTACTGCACCAATCAAGGCCAATACATGCAGTAAATATTGAACCCTTACTCAGATCTAGGCAAGGGACAGGACTTACCCACAGTTGTGTGGAAAGCGAGGACTGACTCTGACATGAACTCTGGTGCCCCATATTTGACCACTTCCCCTTGGTGCGAAGGCCTGGTAGCACTCAGAGAAAGGATAAGCAGGCTACCAGAATGAGACTTGATAGGCTGTGACCATATAGTGGGGGAGGAGGTCCCTTTCTGTCACAGACCTAGGGGAGGGGAATAAGGTGAAAGAGGGATGGAGGGAGGAACAGGAGGAGACAAGCAAGGGGATAACAATTGAGATGTAATCTGAATAAATTAATAAAAGAAACGGGCAAATGGTTTATAGTGGTCTGAAGACTTAAACCAGGGAGTTCCTGGGATCACACCAAATGGGGAGAGTGGTAAGGGAGGCTGCACTCACTACTACATCAAAAATCTGCTCTTATTTTTCACGTTTACTTACCTACTTACTGTGTGTGTGTGTGTGTGTGTGTGTGTGTGTGTGTGTGTGTGTAACTGCACATATGCTTGTGCTATAGCATATGTGTAGGACTCAGAGGACAGCTTGTGAGAGTGAGTTCTCCTCTTCCACTTTGTGGGTCCTGGGGCTTGAACTCCTGTTGTCAGGTTTGCCGGAAAGCATCTCTACCCACTGTGAACCTATCATTGGCCTATAGATGACTCAAGACATTAAGGCATTTGTGGCAAGAACTGTTTCCATAAGCAAATGAAATACAGGAGTGTTGGGGCTCATTCCTTCTTCCTTTTAACAAACATTTACTGAGATCTAACTCTACTGATGAGTCTATTACAGATGCAACAGGGAACAACATAGACAAGCCCACAAGAGTCCTGCATCTTATTGACCATGAAGACTAGAAGGAAGAAGCAGCTAAAATGGAGGGATGAATGCACAGCCAAGCCCAAGGCAGTACCTCAGAAAACCCGAGGCAGCAACCAACAACTGTGCCACCTCTTAGCAAGCTCCCTGCTGTGCCTACTTCATCTTTCTCCACCTCTGCTCTCTAGTTCCTTTGCTAAGAAAGTGTCTCCCATTCACCTACACACTTCAAATGTGTTTAAGAGTCTCCTCAGGAATGCCAAAAATCTGCAGCCCTAGGAGCTACAACTCAAAGACACTGCCCTGTCTAGCCATGACTTTTTGTTTTGTTTTGTTTTTTGTTTTTTCGAGACAGGGTTTCTCTGTGTAGCCTTAGCTGTCTTGGACTTGCTTTGTAGACCAGGCTGGCCTCGAACTCACAGGATCCACCTGCCTCTGCCTCCTGAGTGCAGGAGGTACTCACCACTGCCCAGCAAATAATCCAGTTCTCAGGCCATCCAGAAACATGAAACCAGAGAGATATGTTGGAGTTCCAGATTCACTGGGTGAACTAAAGGTGGTGTGCCTTCATTGAATTATGCTGGCAACTAGACTCTGGAAATGGTTTCTTGAAAGAAGAAATTGATGACTCTTTCCGGGTTGTTTTGTCAAAGAAACGTGGATTCTGAAATAACCTAATATAGTTATTACCAAAGAAGGCCAAGCCTTGTTTTGAAATCTCTGAGTTGGGGCTTCTGACTTTTCTCCATCTTTGGGGATCTGAGTTTGTTCAATGGAAGTTCAGTGCAATTTTGTCCTGAGAAGGGAGTTTTAAAATAGTCAACTCTCCTTGCAGAACCTCAATACTTAAGGATGAGTGGATTGGAAGTTCAAGGCTTGCATTTCCTCTGATGTAAAACAGAGTTGAAAACTTAAGAGGAGGCCCCTTTGAGAAAGGTTTTTGCTGACTCTAAGACTTGTTTTTCCCCAGAACAGTCTTGGAAATGCTGTGGCCCATGCCCAGCAGACCTCAAGTTTCTCTTAATTTCATTTTTCGTAGATCAAGATTATACTATTTATACTATCTGCCATGTCTTTCCTGAGCCAAAAATATCCCCTAGAATCTACAGGAAGGAAAGAGGCAAAGCCTCATTTTGCATCTGCCCTTTGGGTGAATTACTTCAGAGGCATTTGGCTTCTAGAATCAGCTTAGGGTCAGAAAGGGGCTAGAGGGTGACAGGAGGGACTGGGCCCAGGCATATGGCAGAATACATGGCCAGCTAGCTCTGGCTCTTTCCCAACTGACCTTGTTGTATGGAGCCTGGAAGACTCCCAGAGATGCATCTTGCACCATCTCCTTGGAAACTTCTAGAACTCAGTCCGGCAGCATCACTACTACAGAACAGTCCAGGTAACAGTTTATCAAGATCAGCTTCTTTGCACCTTTCTGGAAGCCAGGACAACCAAAACCTAGGTGGTGGCATCTGGCAAGGGCTTTCTTGTTGTGTCATCCCATGACACAAGCTCAAGGAAGGGCAAGAGGGCAATGAGTAGAGGCTGATCTATCCGACTTTCCTAGCAAGGTCATTCTTGTGACCGGAAGCCCACTCACAGGGGAACACCTTAATCCATCCTCGAGGGCAAAACAAGCATCACCTAACCACCCCTTTAAAGGGCCCATCTCTCAACACTGGCACACTGGGGATGAAGTTTCAGAGATATGGTCTTTGGGGAGCACATGCAAAACACAGCCAGCTCGTTGTAGAAATGAATACTAACTCACTACACAGCAAAGCCACCAAAGACCTGGGCAGTGAGGGATTCTCCAAAGCGAAACCTGTAGTCCTGAAGCTACACACACACCTACCAAAAGCTGCTAACAGCAGGTCAGAAGCAAGGAGCCTGTGCTGCTCCTGGAGTTCTGGGAGAAAAGTCACATGGGTGTGAGTCAGATCCCAGCCCCACACAGTTCAAACCACGTGGTTGTGACCACTAAGTCAAAGCCCTTGGTCTCCTTCCTTTTCAGCAGAACAAAGAAGATAAATAGTGAATTTACATGAAGATTAAAGGCAACAAAGTCACAAAGTGGATGTGTCGTAGTAATGGTGGTCAACCCCACTGAGGCCACCTGCTCGGGCCTCCATCCTCTCTGAGGAAACTCTACATGATACAGACTGACAGTTACATCATGGTGAGTTCACTTTTCAATGTACAAGAGAAACAAAGTCCCTGGTGAGTTTACAGTGTCCTTGTGGCATTAGCCCCCAATTAAGTGTATATAAAAAACATACAATTTTGATCACAAACAGCCTCTATAAATCAGTTCATATATTCCAAGAAAAAATGCTTTTGAGTGACAGAGGCATGGATGGTTATTCCTAAGAGTAGCCACACTTCATAAAAAACTCAACTGTGCTCCAAAAATGAGGATGGGGTGGGCAGGAAAAACTTACAGACTGCAGGGAAGGGGGCATCGGTCTCCTGGAGAGACAGAGCCTTAGGAGCCCCATCAGGACAGAGAGTCCGTTGGTAGTCAGGAATTTGGGAGAGGAGGCTCATGGGAGTAGGGATCTGAGATGCTTGACCTGGGACACTCATATGAGGGGCCAATGATCCTGCAGGGAGCTAGTCACAGGAAGTGTCAGCACACATGACATTTACAGAAGCACCGTTGAGGTACTGAGGAATTGTATATGCAAAAGAAGAACATATTTGGGACAAAACAGAAAAGCCTCATTATAATGCTGATTTCAAGAGCCAGAGGAGTCTGTAAAGTATGGAGGCGAACTCCAGCTTCTGGTTTCACCATGCATATGAACGTGAAATAAAACCTGTTTCATGCTAGGTGAGGGAAGGTGTGTGTTTGGTGTATGTGACTCGGCTCATAAGTCACACTGCAAGCTGAATTACCAATGGATACTGTTTTCTGTTGCTGTAGGCCGGTACATGAAACAAAAATTTTATTTTAAAACCATTTCCTGCTGCATCCTAACACAGCAGAGGGCATCGCACACCAAGACAGAGCAAGCTTGCCTCTTTTTTTCCCTCTGTTTATAAAGCTATTAATGCCATATAGTGACCCATATTCCAGAAGTCATTTAGTTCTAATATCTTCTATGCAAAGGATCTTTTTTCAAATGCCACTGATATATGAATCTGGGGACTGAGTTTTCAACACTTGGACTTTTGGGTGAACACTTTCAAATTATAGCAGAGACCTTGTATTTTTGTTCTGGAAGTGTGTTTAAGTCACACACACACACACACACACACACACACACAGACACAGACAGACACACACACACAGAGACACACACAATTTCCAAGCATTTGAGGCATTTGTGTCTTTTATCCATCCATTCAGCTCAGCTGCTTCTTGGTATCCCAACATCTCCCCATGCAAATAGGGAAAGTGAGTTCACAGGGATGAGCCTCTGCCCCTTCCCCCAAGGCCAACAGCTAGTGAGGATGTAAGCAAGTCAGTGAGTTTATGAGACCATTGGAAGCCAGGTGCATCCCTTTCAAGAGGGCTTCATGGTGTAGTCCAAGGACACGGAGTCAGATATGCTGAGTCACATCACCTCACTGTAAGTTAATGAATCTATGCAGTCCTCCTTCAAGTAAGCTGTAGGGCAGAAAAGGTTCCTAGGTGCTAGGCACAAGATTCTCTCCTTCTATGACCATCTCCTGCTCCGACTGCAGAAGCAAAAGTTTATACAAACTGCCTGGTATGTCCACAGCCAGCATCCCAATAAGCTGTGACTTTAGCCAGTACCATCTGCCCCTCAGCACTTACTTGTTCCTCATGTGCAGCCCAGAGGTGAGCAGCCCTGCCTTGCCTGAGGCTCTTTAGGCATGCAGCCACCAACCCTCTGCTCCGGGTCCACAAAGCTGATGCATTGGTCCCATGGGAAATTAGTGAACACAGTGGAGTTTAAGAAGCCCCACTCAGTTCCCATAGGAGCCTCCCAGGCTGATCGTCTTTTTTTGGAGGGGAGTCGGCATGGGTTCAGGCTCCAGGAGACCTGACGAGGGCCAGGGAAGTTGCCTGACTTTGGTGCAGCTGTTTCTTGGCTTGTATAATGACTGACAACGGTGCCCATGCCCTAGGGGTCTTGAGAAACTAAACAAGGACAGGGCGTAACAATCAGCCAGAACATCAATGTCAACTGGGCATCTATTTTTGCTGACACATGCCACTTGGTTAGAGTAACAGCATACCAGACTGTGGATCTCTAAAGAGATTCTATAACCTCTGCTCTGAATTAAGAGTTCCCTCTAGATTTTTTGATTTTATTCATTTTTTTGCCTAATTGCCAAGATCTTGATGAAGCTTATAGGAACCAACCAGATGCTGTGCTGCCTCAAGTACTTCCTGTGCTTGCATTCCCATTCAGGAGTAGTTACAGGAGGATGTGCTGTGTACAGGCTCCTGAAATTCAAAGCCAACAAAGACACAGCCTTCATGGTCCAGCCCATGAGGAGAGCTATGGTGCTCTTGATAAAGAAAACTCTCGGTTCCACGGGAAAGAAGAGTCTCCCAATATAACAAGGACCAAATGATGAGGCTGCACTGAGGTGTGTGGATTTCCAGAGCTGGGTATGAAGGTTATACAGCCATGCCACTGTATGTGGTCACACTTGGCTCCTTACTACCAGCTTAAAAAAATAACAACATTATATGGGACAGAATGAGCAGAATTCCAAACTGTTGGAAGTTTTCAATACAAAGAAGAAAAATGTTGCATTCAGGCAAAAACAACAACAACAACAACAACAACAACAACAACAACAACAACAACAACAAAAGCCCTTTGATAGGATGAAGGAAAGCTGACATGTTAGTTGGAATAAGGCAGTCACAGTGTTCATGGTACTGGAAGGCACTCTGCACAATACCAGAGGAAAATAATCATCAATATCACCCAGCTACAAACTCTGCAACCTACAACAGTGACCTGCCTGCAAAACAAATTGGTGCAATAGTGTCATGGTAGTTAGCAGAGTACCTATTTAAAAAAAAATCGGACTTACATCCCACTCGCTGAGATAGACTCCATACCTGACACTGCCAAATCGGCCAAGAACTGAACACCAAATAGCACAGGCTTAGGTAAAACCTATTACTACTCTTCTCAAGGAACGTAGTCATAATCTGACTGCCAATCACATACTGCTTCCTAGAGACCAGCATGTCTCTCAGCCCTCATCAGAGAACCTTTTTCTAGGGAACTAAAGAGACTCAGGAGGTCAATGTGCAGAGTGTGGGTGATGTTGGAGAATTAAGTCCTAAACAGGATGAATCATTTAGAAGTGTCAGATGGTACACACTCTTAAAGCCTCACCTAACCCTGACCTGAACAAGGAGGACACTGGTGGACATGCTAACATGGAAGAGGACTCAACCCTAGATAAATAAATAAATAAATAAATAAATAAATAAAGGGAGGGGGCAGCCAATTAAGGAATTCTGAGAATGGGAGACACAGTCTTTCCTAGGGAAAAGAACACCAACTGGATATCCAGTACCAAAGGGTCAGCCCTTAAAGCATACATACATACATACATGCATACATACATACACGCATAGATTGTGAATATATAATGAATGTGACATAGACTGAACAAGTTGTAGTTATGCATTTAGAAAACATGTTTTATATGTACATATTTAACAACAATTTTAAAAGAAGCATGAAATTAAAAGAGAGCAAGGAAGGTACACAAGAGGGTTTTGAGGGAGGAAATAGAAAGGAAAAAATGATGCAACTATATTATAATCTCAAAAATTAAAAAATGTATATATTTAAAAGCAGTATTGTACCACAAACACTTTAAGCCTTTTCAGGAATTCCGGTGCTACGAGCAGACATGTTGTCATCAGTATTTCTCTAGCTTGGCTGTGTAACAGTAGGCAGGTGGCTCTAACTCTGGTTATTCATGCCAGCATGATGAGCAAGGCTTATTCAACGTTAAAGGTGCTTATTTGCCAGTAAGAACGGCCTAGCGTCTCCTTGTATTGACCAGTGCCTGCTCCTGGATCTTCTAAGCCAGAGGACTGCTTCCCATTTGCAGGGCCAGTCTCATCTCCACAGCGTTCAGGTGTAACACTGCTGGAAGGAAGAGCAGTCAAATCCCCAGTGTCCTCGCAGGGTGGGGGTGCTGAGCAATCTTTCCCCCAAATAATTCCTGTTGAGATTCCTAAGAGCAGATTCCTGTTAGAATCACTTCCCAGATGCTCCACCAAACTGCCCTCTCACTTCTCACTACGGCACCCCTGAAAATGGAGATTGCTTCAGAAGTTTCGCTTTCTTTTCTAAGCGAGGGGCACGTGGCAGCCCAAGGCCAAGGGTATCTGGCTGCATTTCCACCCCTTTATGCTATTAACCGTGTGTTCCTCTTCCCATCCCAGGCAACCACCCACTTGCTTTCTGTCACTGTACATAGTTTACATTTTTTAGTTTCCTATAAACGCGTGGCTTTTCCCCTCAGTACATTATTTTAAGATTCATTCATGTTATTGCACGTATCAGAGTCTCTGTCTTTTTATATTAGTCATACATTATGTTTTAATGCATGAGACACATGTAATGATTTACATTCTCCTGGAAATTCAGAGTATATGGGATAGGACATACTCTAGGCATGGTATTAAAATGTTACAATTTTTAAACTGTTTCATATGACCATGAACATGTCACTAAACCTTCCATGATCCTGGTCTCCTCTTCTCTGAATGGGAGTCATAACATTAAGCAATGTTTGGGTTTGAGATGAGACGCTCCAAAGCTCCCAGACCTGTATGTCTGTGCATATTTGATTGGCTCTCAGAAGCTCTGTCTGTGGGCTCTGGGCCCATGAGAGACTGAGAGACGATAAATGAAACCACTGTCATTATATCAGACTCTTTTTTTTTTTAATTTTGTTTTTTTTTTCAAGACAGGGTGTCTCTGTGTAGCCCTGGCTGTCCTGGACTCACTTTGTAGACTAGGCTGGCCTCAAACTCACAGTGATATGCCTGTCTCTGCCTCCCAAGTGTTGGGATTAAAGGCATGTGCCACCACATCCAGCTAATATGTCAAGTTCTTTAGACAGGCAGGCTTTTAAAGCATGTCTCTCTTGTCATACGTGATGTGGTGTGTGTATGTGTGTGTGTGTGTGTGTGTGTGTGTGTGTGTGTGTTTCCTTATACATGTGTTTGGAGACATATCAGGAGCTTTCTTTGATTGCTCCCTAATTTATATGTGGAGCCAGGATCTCTCAGTTGAGCTCAGAGCTCACCTATACAGTTAGTCTGTTTATCAGCTGGCTCCCATAATCCCCTTTCCTCACATTTGAAGAGCTGGAATTATGGGGGACACACTTACCCAGCATTTATGTGGGTTCTAGGTTTCTAAACTCCTGTCCTCACATTCGAGTGACAACCATTTTAACCACTGAACCAGCTCTCCAAATTCTTGGAAAAAAATCTCTTTTGAAAAAGCTACAGATGTGAATATAAATTATCATGTGAAACAATACTAAAATCATCTTATAGCCAAAAGAAGTCAAGTTCATTTGTGTAAATGTTTGAATAATTTTTTTTGAGACAAGGTTTTGCTTTGGTGCCAAGGCTGGGCTCAAACTCTCAATTCTCCTGCCTCAACCCCCAAGGGCTGGGATTACAAGTATCTGCTACCATGCCCAGAAGAATATTTTCAACTGACTGAAGATCTGTATCAATTTCTTGGAGGAACAAAACCATGAGTAAATGCTGAAAACAAATTGTTTTTGCTGAATGGAGAAATTCATGTGCCAGGAGCTTGGTTGTTTCTTACCCTAAGAAAGGATTGTGTTCCCCCCCCCCCCGCCCACTCCAAAAGAACTGAAAGTGCCATCTCATTGCAATGTCATGACGGTCATGACAGGAGGAGGTTCCTGCTGTCTTGACTGTACTGATGAAGATGATGTGTCTCAGAAAGCCCTAGGTGTCCCAGAACGAACCGGCTCACAGTGTAGTTGCCTATTCAGAAATTCTCTCTGCCATCCATGGTGCAGCAACTCCCTTCCACAAAGAGAGTAGGAAGTGATCAGTCCAAACTGCCGTCTGGGAAACTTGGATGCAGAGGGGTCCTACTGTCCCTGTCTTCAGAGCAGTTCCTTCCCTCTGGCCTCCTCTGACTTCATGCACCATTATGGGCCAGAACACAGCCTTTAGGCAGCAATAAATGGACCGTGGTACACTCTTTCAACTTCCTTCTGTGCCATGGGAACAGCATGTTAGTGTTAATATTATAGAGGATCATTTAGAGCCAGGGATGTTTGCTTATTCGGCGCCTCCATTGTCTCTGAAGAAGCCTAAGTATGCCCAGAGGTGCGAGTCAAACATCCCCAGTACCAACCAGTATCATGCCAAAGGCCATCAGTCAGGCAAAAGAAGAGGGAATTTAGCTAGGAAATGTCTTAGTTGGGACTGCTGTGACAAAAATGTCACCAACTGGGTGGCTGAGAAGCAGCAAGCTTTTCTTTAAAGAATCTGCTGGGGGCAGGGGGGCGGAGTAAAAGTATGATTAATAGTGCTTAGCAAAAAAAAAAAAAAAAAAAAGAAATTCTGGTAAAGTTTTTGGAGTAAAAGACTGAGTGAACGGTTCTGGCTTCTTCCCAGACAGGGAAGCTGGCCTCATGAGTGCTGTTTCCGTCCTTAGAGGTACCCTAAGTTTCCAGGGAGATGATTCTGTGTGCTGTGGCCAGGCTGGGTGGGTGGGTAGTGAAAAAAAAATACCTTCGGAGCTTTAGTGGTGAGGGCCCTGAATACAACCCTGAATTAGCTGCTGCTTTGTAACAGCCGAGCATGCTACTTTGCAATCTCTGTGCCATCTAGAAGGCACTCAGTTCTAACCTAATGAACTACCCAAGAAGGAATTTAGGTGACAGGATGAGCAAATGCAAAACTGGATGATCTTCTCAAAGGCCTAGGGACTTGGGGTGGGGGTGGGGGGGGGGGGGGGGGGAAGGTTGGCTCCCAAGAGGGAAAGAAGACACTACATGTGGATTTGAGAAGTAGTATCAAAGCCTGCCCTAGTGGCTCATGAGTGTATGTATTGAAGAAACAGGAAGACATATGATATGGCTTCTGGCAAAAGCATCTCCAGACCACACAAGGGACCCTCACCTCTATTCACAGCTTCTGCTTACAAAGGAAACTGGGAAATGTAGTCTTTAGCAACACAGCAGCAAAGTGCCAAATGAAACAGGGATGTTGTAAGTAGACAAGAAGGCCCAGTGAGCTTGGTAGCCAGGTGTGTTTGTAACCTCAGAAGCCTAAGACAGAGAGATGATCTCAAGTTCAAGGCCAGTGTGGGCTACATAGTTCCCAAACCAAAACTACAGTCACAAAAGAGACACAGAGAGCAGCTGCTCCTGGACAGAGGACTACTCAGAGTAACCTCTGCCTCCACCCCCTTCTCAGCTACCAAGATCTCACACATGTTTCTGCTATGGGACACTGCTTCTTCTCCTTCAGGGACATGCCTCTCCCCTTGCCCACTCCTCCCAAACCACCTGACCTCCAGCTTTAGCATCCATTGAAGCCTACGATCTACAGCCTCCCTCACACGTCAGTCACTGTAGTTCCCATAATAAAGAGAGATAGCCAGAAGACAAGTGACCTGCCATGCACCCTCCATTAAGTTCAGGAATTGCAGAGCCCCAGTTAAAACTCCCTGGAGCCCTGAAGTGCTGCTCTGCACAGCAATGGCCAAATCCTGCTTGCTGGCAGAAGCATTTCCTGCCGAGCTATGAACTAAATTCCAGGTTAATCATGAGGTGGGAGCTCCCTTGTTGCCTGGCACTTCTTCTTCCATAGCCTCCTCTGAAATAAAGAGACCCTTTTCACTCAGGGGAACTATGCACCTCTTATGGGTAGAGTTTGGGGCCCTGATGTTAAGGGCCGAGGACCCCAACATTCTGTTCATTTTTGGAAGCCAGTGCTCTTGAAAACTAGCTGGGTCCAAATTTTCTTCTTGCCTCTGACCACTGGGCCTCTGTCCAGGCTTCCTGGCACTGGCAAGGCTGGCATCAGCCATGCAATGTGATATGGGGCTGAACCATGTGAAATTGCTGTTTTGTAAGCCAAAAATGGTCAAATGGCAATAATTTCTCTTTATTCAGCCTAACACAAATGTTAGTTATTACTGAGGCTGGCTTCATTGGGAACTGAATTTGACATGAGGAGCAAATAATGTGAAATATTTAGACAGTGGCTCACACATTTGCAAGCACTCAATAAATACTAGTTGTTGATTGATATTGTCACCAAATATGTGACATTAACAAATCGTAGTTTTATGCAAAGTTTAGCTGAATCTGGTGAAAGGTATTTGGGGGTGGTTGATATTTCCTCTCTGCTGAGCCAAGATTAAGCAGTGCCATGTTCAAGGTTACATTGTCTGTTGGGCTTGGACAAGTCAGACTCTTTTATCTGACTTGGTCACATTTTTCTAATTCATTCTGGCTGGATGTAACTCACTAGGGTTAATTTGTAAAGGTTGAATCATGATCTTGGGCTTGAGGCCCAAGCATTAGTACAACTTAAATTTAGGGAAAGACTTAAGACCTGCTCTGCTGGCTGACATGAACAATGGATACAATTCTTTTGTGAGGTCTATTGTTATTGGTGGGAGGCAGAGATTCTCTGGTTAGGGTGTCCAGGAGGGCAGAGCTGGACAGGAGTGGATGAGCTCTGAATAAGGTAGCGGGCATGTTACTGGGGACTCTGCTTTGGGATTGAGAGAGGCTATTATGGAAGGAACCACGAGCGACTGCTGTGATAGGATGAAGCTAATGTAGCAGGTATTATATGAATACCTGCAGTGGGAGGGTAAGGCTATATAGTATACACTGTGTGAGTACCTCCTCTACTGCTGATGGCATTGGGATTATCTCTAGTGCATAAAACTAATGGTCTAACCATTTTTGTAGATATGAATAGCTTTTCTCATACTAGTATAACTTCATATATTTCATTTCTCAATGTGCTGTGCTTCATGCTTAATGTGATAGCAAATGTTGATTGTCCACATGACAAACTCAGGAATCACTAAGGAGCCATGCCTCTGAGCATATATAGCAATTGTCTGCATTATGATAATTGGAGTGGAAAGACCCACCCCAAGTATGGATGGTAGTGTTTCATTGGCTGGGGTCCTGGGCAGAATAAAAAGGAGAAATCCAGCAAAGGGCAAGGGTTAGTTACAAGAAGCAGTTCTTTGCTTCTTTACTGTGGATGTAATGGGATCAGTTGCCTCACTTTCTATGACCATGACATCCTCACCATCATGGAGAGCACTCTCAAACTGTGATCCAAAATAAAACCTTTCTTAAATTGCTTTTTGTTGCAGGATATTTGATGACACTGTGAACCTCAAGATTGTGCACTGGGAAAACCAGTTTCCAGTTGTGGTGTGGCTTAGCCCTAGCACACACCTTTAGTCCAATAGCTTTCTGTTTATTGTAAAGAGGTAATTGTGGTGTGGCTCAGCCCTAGCACACAGCTTTAATCCAGGAGCTTTGTGTTTGTTGTAAACAGGATTAGATAAAGTTAACTATAGGTCAAGAGGCAGAGGAAGCAATAAGTTGACAGGGAGTGAACATAGAAAAAAAAAAAACATAGAGTGAGAGGAAATCCAGAGGACAGATAGAGAGATGCACAGGAAGTAGAAAGAAGGGACATTCGGTTTGAAAGGTTGTTAAGACAGCATGGAAATAGGAAGGCTTTTTTTTTCCTTCTGGGACATTGGCTGAGGAGGAAGTACAGCTGGGTGTTTTCTCTGCCTTTCTGAGCTAGCAAGTTTTCATCCCAATAACTAGCTCTCAAATCTTTATTGGTAAAATTGAACAATTAGGATTGAAAAAAATAACAACAACAGTGTTTCTCAGGGTGTTTTGTTAAGTCAGTACAAAAGTAACTAATAGCACTTGAGTTGTCAAAAATATAATGAGTGGGGCCACCCATGAAAGATAGGTCTAAATCTTTTTGACATCTTTTTATTATTCCTCAAACACTTCCTTGATTTCTCAAGTGACAGGGGCAGAATGATGGCTATCTTTGGTTGCCAACCTAATTCCTAGTTAACTAAAACCCCCAAGTGGAGGACACACCTGTGAGGTAAATTTTCTTACGTTTCTTACGTTCATACGTTTTTGGGAAACGTATGTCCAATCTGGCCCCTACCTTCTGTGGAAATCTATGTGAGGACATGGAAAAAAGAAGCTCTTTGCTTCTGCTTGCTCTTGCCTCTCTAGTAAGTCCATTCCTTCGCTGGCATCACAGCCTACTCCTTCAGGATTCCAGTGTGTACTGAAGACCAGCTGAGACATCCAGAATTGTGGACTGAGCAACTACGGGATTCTTGGACTTTCTTTTCACAGCCAGCTATTGTTGGATGAGCCTGTAAGTCATTCTAATAAACCCTACCCATACATACATACATCGTTACATGCTTACACACACACACACACACACACACACACACACACACACACACACACAAAGATCTAGGTCACTAGATAGACTTATTGCCACTGTCATCTTGTCCATTCAGTAAGTAGATATCTAATAAGGCCATGATAGATAGATAAGTGACTGTATATCAAGCTGTGATATTTCAAATGGAAATGTAGTGGGATGGGTTTTTTTTCTTAGTTTGTATTCATAGCTCCTTTTCTCATAATAAAACTCCAGTTCCCAACACCATCACCTTATACACTTGCTTTATCTTACAGCAGTCCTCACTTCATGATCCATGAAATGTAGTCGGTTTCCTGTGAGTCTTCACTAAGTAAATAAATCCATGTGTACCCTCCACAATGTCCTCGGGCTTCTGTCTCCTGATTGGACCACAGCCTTTAAAATTCCAAAGACTTATTATCACTTATAGTTACTCTGAAGCCATAATTGCATCCTGTATGATTTATTCATTTTGCTTTTAAAAATAAAAATCAATTAGTATAATTTGAGGTGGTGTGATTATTATTCATCGAATCATGTAAATTTCCTCATTCTAAACTTTTACCCACAAAAATTATGGCAATTTCCTATGGTTTGGTAATGTATTTTTATTAAATAAACATTTACATAAGGACCAAAATATTCCTCTGGGTCAGTAGGAATGTTTTCTGTTCTGTTGAGAATATTCTGAAATGTAAAGTCAAATAGATTCCCCTTCTTAAATGTCAGCAGTTTCATATGCTTATGCCAAATGTTCACTCGTCCCATATTCGTGCCATGACACTTTTTTAAAGATTTTTTTTGTTTTGTTTTGTCTAGAGAATCTGATTGCTTTTAATTTTGCTTGATGGCAGAGGGATCATTTGACTCCTAAATTATGCTCATAAGATATTTGAGCTTTGAACTGTATTTGTGTCAAGTGTGTTTGATTGGCTGCATCCCAACTGTCATTTAAGGACCCTTTCTTCTTAGTCTCTGGGTTTATTTCAGTCTTTCTTAGAACACATGGATATATTTCCTTTCTGTCTATTCTCTCATAAAGTTTGATGTCCTATTCACCATGGCATGCTCAGCCCTAAATAAGGCTTTCCTGTCACGCCCTCCCTGCAAGGCTCAAGGATCTTTCAGACAGGAGCCGCAAAGATTGCTAAGAGTCAGAGGCAGTCGTTGATATTAAGGGCACAGTGTTGTTCAGATACAACAGGACAGCCACACATACAAACTCATAGTGATTGTGACAGCATGCACAAAACTTGTACAAGCTCCACCCAGACAAAGATCCCAGCTTAGAGGTGGGAAGGTGGATGCGAAATCGCACCACTAGCTGAAGAGCTTATTGGCAGTTGATAGCTTCTGGGAGAGAAGTCAGTGAGTGTTCTTCAATTATCCCCTGGGAGGTTGACCACACATCAGGGCAGGCCTGACTCAAGATTAGCTAGGCAACACAAAGCGGCCTTGATGGGGAGGAAGAGGAAGTAATCTCAAAGTTGGGTAGGAGGGGATAAAAGAGTGGAGAGGGTGGTAATGATGGAGCTGGAAAAGGGATGGTGAATACGTTTACAATATACGGTATGAAATTCTCAAAGAGTTGATAAAAATTTTGCAAGAATATTGACGTGCATCATTTTGTTTGGTGAGTTTTATGAGTGGCCAGTTTACTTAGTTTGTATGACACTGAGGGGGCCTCCTTTCTTTCCCACACCTAGCTCTCGGACTTAGGAGTAGACAGTACCTTCCCCTTAGAGTCGGTGCTAAGGGACCATCTGCATCCACTCTTCTCCGTCTGATGCCAGGCTGACTCTTCCCTTCTAGGCGCTGTTAGAACTTCCCCTCCACTCTCCTCCCATCTTCCTCTCAACTCTTTTCAGCCTACAGCATTGGATTTTGTTCTCCCTTATGTCGTTAAGTTTTCTCCTTCTGCATGCCCTCCATTCTCACACTTCTCAGTGTCTCTCAGGTGGATGTCAGGCCCCTTGCACTATACCCTATATTCTAAGCCTCCTATTTCTAGCCGCCATCTTGATTATATTAGGTAGACCTTTCTTTTCTTTTCTTTTTTTGTTTTGTTTTTTCAAAACAGGGTTTCTCTATGTATCCTTGACTGTCCTGGACTCACCCTGTAGAGCAGGCTGGCCTTCAACTCACAGCGATCCACCTGCCTCTGCTACCCGAGTGCTCGGATTAAAGGCATGCACCACCATTGCCTGGCTCTCTGTATTTTCTTCTAGATATTATAGTGGGTTTTTTTTTTTTTTTTGAGATTTAGGAAAATGCTATTTGAATTTTTTCTCTGTTTTCATGTCCTCAGATAATATACAAAGAACTCATGGATATTTTTCTTTGTTTATGATTTGTGGATGTAATGCCATCATATCGTCTTTGAATGTTTCTGAGACTGGGAACTAGTCTTATGGCATACAACTGAAAGAAAAATCACACATTAAAGATGTTTGCATTGGGGCTGGAAGGATGGCCCAACAGTAAGAGTTCTTATTGTTCTTGCAGAAGGCCCAGGTTTGGGTCTTAGCACCTATATGGAAGCTTACAATTCCCTGTAACTCCAGTTTTAAGTAATCTAATACCCTCTTTTGACAGCTGCTTCTCATACACAACACAACACACACACACACACACACACACACACACACACACTGAATATTTTTTAAATGCTCTCATGGGAGTAAATAAATTAGCAAGGAGACGATATGGGAATTGATATGATGTGGGAATTGATATCTCTAAGAACTACAAAATTGAAACAAAAATGTAAATGAAGAAAAAATTCCT
Organism: Acomys percivali; assembly: GCA_907169655.1. Lineage (NCBI taxonomy): Eukaryota > Metazoa > Chordata > Mammalia > Rodentia > Muridae > Acomys > Acomys percivali. Next base: position 108,641,043 of record OU015746.1, on the reverse strand, counting down.
GAAATGACAAAGAAATCACACTCTTCATGTAAAAAGCACATATAATATAAGCAACTTTTAAAAAGCTTGTTAAGGACTAGAGAGATAGCTCAGCTGTTAAGAGCACTGGTTGCTCTTCCAGAGATCATGAGTTCAATTCCCAGCAACCACATGGTGGCTCACAACCATCTATAATGAGATCTGGTGCCCTCTTCTGCCTTGCTGGCACACATAATCAGTAAATAACTCTTTTTTTAAAAGTTTAGTTAAGAAGTTGAATATAACTGGTAAATGAACTTTAGACAGAGACAAAGAGCACAAACTAATTTGCATGTGTTGCTGCAGCTGCTAAGCAGTCAGCACACAGCGCTGGGGGGAAGGGGGGAGTATGTTATCATACCTCCGCAGACAGCTCAGGGGTGCTGAACTATAAAGGCAAGAAGAAGTGTTCTTTAGCATATGCAAACCAGGAAGTCAGAACACAGGACTTATTAAAAAAAAAAAAAAAAAGTACTTGGCAACATGAGCTAATGACAAACAACGTCAAAGGACCTAGAAACAAAAAATCCAATTCTGAAATCACAAATGCTGAGCTGACACAATTCAAGTCTATCTACACCACCAACCACACTTAATACACTCTGGGGAAGCAGGCACCTACTTCACACACAAGTTCCTGCCCACAGAGAACTGCATCATAAAGCCTATAGCCAGCCAGCGGAAACCACGCATCACGGTCACGTCCTCTAAATACCAAAGCTGTGATGATGGCTCAAAAGGGGCCACCTATGCCTTTTACCATTTCAGGGATAAGTGTTTTCTCAGTATGAGGCTATCTTCTTTCTGAATAACCAGAAACCAAATATAGAAGCCAGTGTAGAGGTCAAGCTGTTCCCCATGAAGGGCACCTCCCCTCTGTGTGTGTGTGTGTGTGTGTGTGTGTGTGTACACATGCATGTTGTTAGCATTTTTCCTAAGGAACTTCAAGGCCCCTGCTGGCACGCCTGTCTACCTCCCTTTCTTTTTTTCTTCCCCACTTTTGTCCCCGTTGCCTTAAGTCCATACCATTGCCATTATAAGCATTCATACTACTGGCCACTACCCAAGGAGCTGTGATTAATGCAGGATCGGTCTGTCTTTTATTTGCTAAGGTCAACTCAGCCCTCTAGAGTATGGCCAGCTTGGCTGATCCGTTTCCTTTTGCTGTAAGCAGCTCCCAGCTTCTCCCTTCCAATCCAGCGGCCATCCCCATGGCTTTCTGTGTTCCCACTCTCCAATTGCTAACACTGCTAGAAAGGAGGAACCAATTAAAAATGGGAGGGAGAAAACCCGCTGGTAAATGTTCTTCAGCAGACACTGAATCCTTCAATATGTAAGATTAAGCCTCAAAGACTAGGAAATGAAATTGCATCCATTTTAGTGACATAAAAAATGACAATGAAATGAAAATGAGAAAGCAAGAAGGAAAATGAGAATAAATACATAAAAACAATTCCCTTAAATGAAGTTAAGAACAAAATAACGTGGAAGGTGGCACTCTCGGGAACAAGCAAATTGCTTAAACCTATAAAGTCAGTAACTGAAGTAGTCACACACACACACATACACACACACACACACACACACACACACACACACACTCACACGCACTCAAATGCAAAACAACATGCCTTGCAATTACAATTTGCTCTAAAAAGAGTCACGGGGAACATAGCAATGATGCTATTTGAAGAGAAGAAGTGAGATGTGAGGGAGGTGGGTTCATTGCTGTATATTTCTAGCTGACTCTATACCAACATATAGATACTGTATGCAGATAAAGATAGATGGACATTACCACAGCTGTATACACATATACACCTGTGTGTATGTGCTTATGTGTGTAAACATATCTATGTATGAATACATGCATGGGAATCTCTAGGTGTATGTCTAAGTGTGTATATGTTTCTACATGCATATATATGCCTGGGTGTTTATGTGTTGCATGTATATCTATAAGTATATATGTATTTATATATCTTTGAACATATTTCTGTCTTCTTTCCAATGAGAATATAAATAAATGTGTATGTATCTAATGGTTCATATAATTTAAAAATCTCTTTAATAAAATAAAAGATAAACACAATAAAAACTAACTGGAAGGCATAACATAATAAAAGCAGATGTCCCTGGTATCAAAATTGTGTACTTTTTCTCTTATGCTTTTATTCACTAATTTGTATAGCAAGAGACAGTATAACTTTTCCATTAAACAAGGGGTCCTGGGTCTCAGTCGCATAGTTTGGAATACTGGGGCAACTAAGTAGGCAGACTCAATGTGCCTGTTTGCTCTTGCATACCAAAGGAAGAGCCACATGGGCTCAGCATATGTCTACAGCTTTGCCGAATATCTTAAGCCTGGGTTCACCCCACCTCATCCAGCTGCAGGCGTTTGATTTCTTCAGTTGCCTGAGAGCTGCTGGTGTCCAGGAAGACCCTGGAGGACTTGCCCTCTGCTTCATAGCTCTCTCTGGTGGCTCCGGGCTCTCTTTTTGCTTTGGCCGAGCTAGCCTTTCCTGCTAAAGTCATGGTTCTCAACTTTCCTAATGCTATAACCCTTTAATATGGTTCCTCATGTGGTGGAGACCCCCCCAACTATAAAAATTATTTTTGTTGCTACTTCATAACTGTAATTTTACCTAGCAGATGACCTAAGCCATCCCGAGCTTGGCCCCACCAAATTCTGTTTCACATTAGAAATCCATCCTGCTCCTTCTGGGATACTGACCTGTGTCTTCAGAAGGGAACTGGAAAGGTGGAGAGGGAGAGCAACACTGAGGGCAGATGCTGTCTCCTAAGAGGGGGTAGAATGTGATCAAGGGGAGCAGACATGTCTCTTGCTCTCAGAACTGGGGTGTCCCCAGTGCTAGAGTACTGGAATTGGCCCTTCAAAATCTTAAGAGTGACCCCTTTCAAAAGCAGGCATTCCAAAGACAGAACCCAAGACAGCTGTCCTTGCTGTGGTCCACACCAGGGAGCAGAAGGTTCCACTTGCTCTCAAGCAGTCTCACTACAAACAAACTGGATCCAATTAACCTCCTTTGATGGTGCGGGGGTGGGGGGTGGGAGGGGGTCATGCTCAGATTATTTGAGAATAACACAACCACACCATGGATAAACTTCAAAATTAGATTTTCTGGACAGTTACCTAATTAGTGAGCTAAGGAGAAATAACTAATTGGGAAAAGAAATTCCCAGTATGCACTACTTTACCGTCCATGTACACCCACTCATACACATCTGCACTGTACACCCCGTATGTACCCACGCACATGCATAGGGTAAGCACTGGGGACTAGGAGACCCCTGGGATGGCGTGGCAACTGGGAACCATTCCAAGTGTTCAAGCTGTTCAACTATGGACCAGGGATCCATGCCTGGGGCCCTTTACTGTGGCTCTGACCTCTGTTCTACTGTTGGGCTTCCTGTTCTCATTACAATCCTTTCTGTGGACATCATGTCCTTTTGCTGGAACTTCAAGCTGAGCTCAGGGTCATCGAAGCCATGAAGTTCCTCCGTGTTGAGATGCCCTTTTCCCCTGCTCTGATGGCATCTGCCCATGGAGCGAAAGAAGGTGGCTGTTATCGGCTGTCCACAGTGTCCCGGGGGCTTTGTATTAGGTAACACATTCTCTGTGCCGATTTCAAAAGGCAGATATTGTGCCTGCTTGCCAGATGAGGACAGAGGCTAAGAAGCAAACCTAGTGATGCTTGTTAGCCAGCTCTCTGCCACTCACATAACAGATCTAGTCACCTAAGATAACCAACTGGAAGGAGAAGAGGGTTACCTGGCTGACAATTCCAGGGATTTCAGTTCATGGTTCCTGGACCCAGGCTCTAGGGTCTATGGTGACACAAAACCTCATTCTGGGGCACTTGGTAGAACAAAGCTCTTAGCTTATGGAAGCTGAACCCTGGAGGCAGAGATAGAAATAAGAAGGGCCTAATACCCCAGTACCCCTTCCGGGCTTTTCTATGATGACTTAACTCCAGCTAGGTTCCGACTCTTAACGGTTCCACAACTTCCCAAAGTATCACAAGTTAGAAACCAAGCCTTTAACAATAAGCCTTTGGGGGCCATTTAAACAGCCATTATATAACATTTAGCTAGAGGCAGATACTGAGCAAAGCTCAAAAATGGGTAGGCACTATTTTCCGGGTCATTCGTTCCTTCTCTAGGGTCCCATAATTGCAGCCAGGGACTTTCTGCAAGTGGCATCTGGAAGCGGCTCTTTGCCCTGGCAGGAACAGTTACGGAGACCATTAGGGAAACATTATCGGTCACAGAATGTCCTTCTTCCCTGACCCGAGTCTTGTGAGAACACTGAGATCCTTCACCATCTCCCTTCAGGTCCTCTCTAGGGGGTCAAAGTGACACATACAGTACTCACCCACAGGGATTGCTGAGTCTCAGGCATTTCCATGGCGTTAATGAAAAGGCCATCTTTTTTTCTCTCACCCGGGAGGAAAAGTCCCTCTGAGCATCTTTTATGGTGATAATTTGAGGAATGATGTTGTCTAGATCCTCTATCTAGAGGAAGGCTTTTTCTTCAAATGCCAAAGTGCCTCATGGGAGGATGTGGATCCTTATATACAGTGTATACCATGGAAACAGACTAAAGTCTCCACCAGGAGCTCGGAGCCACAATGTGTCAACTAGAGATGACTGTGGGACATAGATGGACAGGGTGAAGAGGACAGAAGACGCCAGCATCTCCTAACCACATCTCACCTATGCCAAGGGTTCTAATCCACTGAGATTTCATATCAGCATTGCGACTCTCATCTTAAAAGAAAATAAACTTAGGACTCAACAAGGATGTAAAAAGACACATGGAGCTATACCTTACATTTATAAATCCAAGCAGATGGGAGATTTACTGAGTAAACAGAAAACTCACATTATGTAAAACAAAACAAAACAAAAACATAGAAATGTGTTTTCTTTAAAACATGGTATGTGTGCCAAGACCAGCATGCACATGATGTGACCACTCTGCATAAATGAAGACTATCTTTCCATCTAATTAATATGTTCCAGTTGTCAGAATGGAATGAAATTGACCAATGGTCCATGGAATTCTGCAGAGAGCTCATGTCTTCCAGGAGCAAGTCTAAAAATCGCTGCCAGCAGGATCCAGCCCAAACGCCTCTGGGGAGCCAAAGCCAAACCTCCCCAACACCCTAGCCCTTGCCTGAAGAAGAGAGAGGGGGAGTAAGTGTTCCAGAAAAGGGAACAGCTTGAGCAAAGGACAAAAAAAGCCAAGAAAGGGCAGTGTGTTCCCAGGATGGGAGAAGTTTGATGAGACAGGGCCTGAACCGTCAGGCCACCCAGTTCAAAACCAAGGTCTTCTTTTATCAGCAGGGAGGAATGATGCTAAAGATAATGATGTGCAGATGTCCGCAGAGGGACAACCTGTGGCAACACATGGGAGGCAATTCTTAGAGATGGTACTGAAGCCCCTGGAAAGCAGGGGATATTCTTAAGATAAATGAAGGGAAAACAGGCTGAGGCCTGGGAGAAAAGGCCACCAATGGAGGACTTGGGAGTTGCTGCCTGAGGCAACGTTGACATCAGTGTGTGCTGTGGTGACTTCAGGATGACCCCTCCCAACCCCACACGTGCACTACTATAGTATGTGCTGTGGAGAAGATGACGAGAGAGGCAGGGCTAGCTTCCATTCTACTTCTACAGGAGCCATAAGCACTCCTCTACCACTCTACCCCAAAGGCAGGGATCTAATGTGAGTTTGCAAACCCAACATGGTGGCACACATTTGTAATCCCAGGAGGCAAAGAGATTGAAGCTGGAAGAACTCTGTGAGTTCAAAGCCAGCCTGGACTAACTATCTAGGCCTATCCCAAACAAGCAACAACAACAATAAAACCACCCTCTCAGTACACACACATACACACACATACACACACAAATATACACATGCATACACACACACACACACACAGAGAGAGAGAGAGAGAGAGAGAGAGAGAGAGAGAGAGAGAGAGAGAGAAAGAAACTACCACCACCACCACCAAAAAATCTAAAAATACCAAAAACACCAAATGGACTTTGCCAATAGAAAAGAAGAAAGGCTGGCCTTCCAAGTCCTGGTGTTTTGTCACCTGTACTTGGTTCTTGGAGAAGCCCTTTCTCCCTTTTCTTTCCTATGGAGACAGACTAGGGAAAGACTCCTAGATGCTCAGCCTTCCTGAAGAGGAGAAGTTGATAATTATAGGTCCAAGCAGCAGGAGCAGAGGGCCCAGCCACACCCTGGTCTGCTCCGCCCCACACATGGTTGCCATGGCTATCCCACTTATCTGACCCCTTGTCTCCATGCTATGCCCCACCCCACCACCCCCTGATGATGTCAACAGAGCTTCTTTTCTTCCCTCGGCATAGTGCTCCCGGAGTTCAAGGGAACTTCAAGGCTGAGACTGTTCTGTTCGGCAAGTGGATGGAAGCGGCAGCCTTTGAAAGTATCCAGGAACCTGCTGGGCCTTTCTTCCCAAACGCCAGTGGGCAAGGTGCTTGGCAGAACCACAGCTTACACTGGGAACAGGAGCCAGGCAAGCCGCCAGCTGCTCAGCGTGTCCTCAGAACAGTGTCCAAGGAAGCTTTCCAGGAAACAAACAGACCCATAGAGGTACTGCTTTCAGCCCCTGAGAGGGCTTAGAGGAAAGAGGGGCTCCCTTCCATATGTATCTGGGCCTGGACATGTGTGTGGTGAGGACACAGCAAGCATGGTAAAGTCCCAGTCACAGGACACAGAAAACAACCTGATCTATTTCTGTGTCCTTCAACGAGGCCAGGGACATGCTTCACAATCACACAGAGGACAACAACAGTCACAGGTGCTATGCAGTATGGCTGTGGATTCGCCCAGGAGGCCAAGGTGAGAAGCCAGCCACCAGCACATCTGAAGGGGCACATGAAAGGGAACAAGAAGTAGAGCCTTTAGGGCCTAGGCAGGTGCCACTGGCTCCTCCAAAGGCTCTGCACAAATGATCCCCACAAACAAGACCTGCCCTCCACACCCTTCTCTGTAGCTCATCCCTCTGCAAGCAGTGTGACAAACTCAGTAGAGCCTTCTAGTCCCCACTCAGGGTGCAGGGAGACTATCCATCTACTGGCACCCACTCGCTGACCTGTCAGTAACATCAATCAATCCATCATCACAACAAAGCTAAAGCTTTCTCTGGATATGGGGTTCCAATGCTCCCTACCATACTGTATACTACACTATTTTTGTTCCCACTCCAGCAAAAACAGGCCAGTGGAAAGACCCATGGAATGTCCTTGGCCGTTTATATGTAAGAGTGAATTACAGTGCCATGCCCAAACCTTTGAGTATCTAGCCAAATGTTAGTTAATGATCCTTCCTTCCCACCAGGCTGGTGTTGTCGCGGTGCAGTGGAATAGGCAAGAGCAGGCTTTGTCCTGATCCCCTCACTCTTCTAGGGTGAGAGTTTACCTATGTCTGCTGCTCAGTGTTAGAGGTGCTAACATCTACCATAGGGCTCAGAGAAGAAGAGGGCTCATTGGGGAGCTAGGGTGACATCAACCTTGGAAGGAAGGATCCAGCCTTGTGGGTAGCAGTAGAAAACACCAGGGAAGCATATGACCCAAAACAGATCATGAGAAAGATGCTGAGAGATAGATGCCCATTGGTTAGCATTGGTTAGCATTGGTTAGAACCTAAGTGCTCTCACTGCGTTTTCTCTGCCAGACTTACCTGCACTTGTTTGAAAATGTTCAAGCCCCACAGTGAGGAGGAGGAGGAGGAGGAAGAGGAGGAGGAAGAAGAAGATACTTGCTTTTTTCCCAGTTGTGTTTTCTGAGCACCCAGTGGCCGCTGATGCCTGACTAGCCCCTGCCTGCCCTGTGTTGTCTGTACAACCTTTCCTGGGTTGTTGGGCCAGCCCCTCTAGCTTGAACAGGCCCAGCTGCATTCCCACCCCAGGGAGCCCTCTGCTCTTCACGCTCTGTTGAGATTTCTCAATGGACTGTAACTTTCTTTTAAGAAATCCTATTTGGCTACAAAGTCAAAGCAGATTGTTCTCTTCGGGGACTGCAGAGATGCTCAAAGTTTGCCTCCCAGAAATGACTGAAATATGTTGGAAGTGCTAAGACAGACAGACAGACAGACAGACAGACACACACACACACACACACACACACACACACACACACACACATACCACCCCCACACCCCCACACTATTGCCCTTGATCTTCAAATGCAAATATTAAAATCCGCAGACATAAGGTAGCTATGAAAACTCTCATGTTCTCTTCAGTGACAAACCCCAAAATTTAAACTGATCCTTCCAAGAGAGGTCAGTCTGGCATTAGAAACCTAGACAGCAGAGACTTGAAGAGAGAATCACCAGGGTTCTTAGGCCACTCTAGGCCTCTCAGCCCTAAACTAAGGCCTGCGAGAAAACCAGAAACTCATAAACAGCCCTACTATGCAATTTCAAGTGGAGGAGATTATTACAAGGAAAGAAGGTAGGAAGGAAGGCCCATGAGGAGGTGCTGTCATGAAGAAACGCAATGAACAGTGCTGGAAAGTGAAGGGAGAGAAAAGGTGAGGTGTGAGAGTGAGGAAGAAGATGGGGTCCGCAGGGTAACAGCCTCAAGTCATTCAGACAGGGGTTAGTAAATGGTCTCTGTAAAGGGCCAGGTGGCAAGTATTTTAAGTGTGTGTATTTACAGCCGTCTCTGTCGAACTATTCATCTCTGTCTTTGTACGATGAAAGCATGGCCAATATACAACTGAGTGGGTTGCTCTGTGTTCCAGTAAAACTTTATTGACAGCAGTGGGCTGAGGGCGAGATTTGGCCAGATGAATTGGCTGAAATGCATTTGAAGACTTAGCCAGAGGGACGTTGTCTGCCCTCTTTTATTTCGGTCTCTTGCCGACCATATTATAAAATGTCACTGAGATGATAGCCAAATGACATTTCAAAAGTCAAGGATAAAGTGATGTTGTTTGTGCTTAGAAGATCACTCTGGCTGTTGATTGGAGAAGCGATTGGAGGTCACAGTCAGAGCCAGGCCAAGAATGGAGGTGGAGTGGGGTGGGCTCTGTGCACAACAAAGACCTCCCTGAAGTGGCTGCCCCAGTAGATCAAGCTGCCCACCTCTGTCTTCATGACAGAACCATACTCCCCAGTCTGTGAATTCAGAAACAGGAGAGTGATCAACATTAGCACACACATCCCAGAGTAAGAGAGTTGAGAACAAATCGTTTTCTTTCTCCTGTCATGGAAAAATATATTCTAGAAACTGCCATTGTGAGCTCTTGAGAATGAAACAGCCCATTGCAATGTAGTGCATATGTAAGAAGTGCAAGAAATAAACTTTATATCTTAAGCCACCAGCAGTTGAGAGCTGCCTGTGCCTGGGGCCAGCATAGCTCATGATCACCTAGAGTGGTAGCTTGGCAAATGACAGGAGGCGAGCCTCTGGAGGATAAGTCTTCACAGCAAAGCCGGGCGATTGCCCTGATGAAGCTTAGTTGCCGGGTGTTTGAAGATAAATTAGGAGAAGCCTCGTAGGGGATTCAGCCTGAACCACTCGGTAAACAACAGCAAGAATGCACGAAACCAGGGACTGGATGGAGCTGGCCAGGCTTAAATAATGGTTGAATGTGTATTCGCAGTGGACTTGGACAACTCAAGAGCTTTCTTGTGGAAATGAAAATAAAAGCAGTGTTTAGTTCACAGAGCTGTCTAAAAGGACCAATAAAGATTGTTTGCTCAAAGCACCCATCCCTGGCACAAAGGGTCTCCAAGGTAAATGTCGGTTGTTGCTGTCCCTATTGTCATCCTATTTAACTAAAGAATGTGTACATGCTTAGTCAATTCCTTATGCTTTGTAAGTAAGTCCTGGGCTCTATAAACCAATGCCTAGAACCACAGAGCTGGCAAAAGGAGCCTGGCTCAGCCTTCCAGTTTCTATCCATCCGGATGCCGGCCAGGCCTGGCCGAGTGTCACTGAGCCATGCTCACTCCCCCGCCCTGCTCTGCCCAACTCCAGGCAGCCAGTGCAGAGTAACACGGGGCTCCTATTTCCGTGGTGACTTCACAGAGAGTCTGTAGCTGGGGGTGACTTTGACACAGTCTTTTATCTCTGCCCTCAATGGATGACAATTTCATAGTTTAGAAAGTTCTAGAGAAGAACCATTCATTATTTATATCCATTTTGGTCATTAAAAGAACCAAAGCCCCAGTAGTATACTATTACCAAAATGCATGGTAATTTCCCCCATCACCAGAGAGTCATACTTGGGGCCTTTTGTAGCCTCCCAAGGACCAATGAATGCCTCCTCTTACAAGCCCTGTCCCCTGACTGCTGACAGTGTTGATCTTAAAGTGATGACCATGACTCACTCCCAGGACTGACTGGTGTCTGAGAAGTGGGAACATTGAAGGTAAAAAAAACAGCTCATTGCTTAGATCCGTAGAGCCATGTATGCCCTTCCATCCATCCTGTAATTGTTGGAACCACCCTTCACCTCAGCTTCTCTCTGACTAAGCCTGCTTCTGTAACTCTGCACTTGGCCTCAGACCACAGCCATAGAAGCACACAGAGCCTTGCAGCACCAGGGGCTGTTGACCTCCAGGTTGTCTCTCCTGGAGCCATAAGGATTGTCTAACCAGCCCATAGGAAGCATATGGACACTTACCCTGTCATCATTCCGTGTGCACCATAACTAATACCCGGAATGTCCGGCCACTGTTGGCTGGAGACCAAGGACATCATCTGACCACCCCAGGCCATCTGCCTTCACCTTCCAGTTCAGGCCCTTGCCTTCAGAGATCAGGACTAATCTCACAAGTTGAGGGTATCACATGCTAGCAAGGAAGGCTAGCAAGCAAGGAAGAAGGGTGTGTTTAAATAGGAAGGCCTAGGGCCCTCTGTGTCTTTCTCCTCAGGCCTGCTGAGAGTGGCCCAGCCCCAAGAAACCTTAGAAACTACTATAGCAGGAAAATCCAGAGGCAGAGACAGATCCATTACATAGCCAACACAGAGTAGAACAATGGTCTAGACACCAAAAAGTTCATAACACTGAAAAGCAAGATGGTGAGTGAATGAAAATGAGGACATGACCATTCCAAGGCATGGGTGAAGAAAAGGTTTTTATTCTAGACATGATGGAGAGAACAGCCAGAGGCATCTGGAAACATCCAGAGCAAGAGAGAAAGTAGTAGACTAGACGTGATCAGGAGACTGAACTGGGCCATGAGATGGGGGTGGGGCTGGGACTGGGGGAGGGGGAGAAGAGAGGTAGAAAAGAAAGAGAGAGGACCAAGAGGGCAAAGAACTGAAGGAGCTAAATGAGAGAGAGAGAGAGAGAGAGATGGGGGAGGGACAGAGAGAGAGGGAGGGAGAGAGAGAGGGAGGGAGGAAGAGAGGGAGAGAAAGAGAGATACAGACACACACACACACACACACACACACACACACACACAC
>OU015746.1:108603981-108629442 GCA_907169655.1 Acomys percivali | reverse complement strand
AGAGAGAGAGAGAGAGAGAGAGAGAGAGAGAGAGAGAGAGAGAGAACCAAGAGAGAATGTAGTTGAAATGGCGGCTGCAGAGTTATACAGTAATCAGAATCCGTGGGAAGGGAAGAGGCTTAGGATAGGAGCTGGGTAAGAAGAGCTGAGAGGAACCACAGATACTGAGTGAGTGTCATATGTTAATAGACACCGTGGCTAGCCATTTGTCCTTTGGGACCTCACAGTGGGAAGAAGATGGCAGAAGGAGGCTACAGATTAGAAGAGACTGAAGCTGAAGCTGAAGCAACAGGAGAAGCCAGCTCAGTGTGGAACCTGGTTCACACATTGGATTAAAAGATGCTATAAAATCTCCCTTTTGGAGTAGCGAGGAGAGTTTGTAAATGAGCTGTTGGGTATGGGATGATATCGCAGCGCTATTCTTAGGTGTGATAATGAATGTATCAGTTATACTGAGAAAAAATTTAATACAAGCTGAATTGTTGAAGGGGAGAGGGACTCAGTGTGTATAACGTACAAACAGCTCAGCAAAAGTAAGTGCATAAAGAGCTGAGGGGGCAAACGGAAAAGGTATTAAAGAGGGAGCACTCTGGTGTCCATGCTGTGCTTTTAGCTTTGTGTAGGATTGAGATATTTATGATACTGTTGGGAACAAAGCTTGTCACATGTTGATTGGCAGTGTGTCATGCTGCCAGCTGGAGATTCCCCCCATTGTTTCTCCCTGGCCTGGAACAGGAAAAGGAGAGTGGGGGGGGGGACAGAGCAAAACAAAAGAGGACTGGTGGCTGGTGGTAGGATCCAGAGCATAGGCAGGTGGAAAGGAGCCCTGAGTGAAAGTATGTGTGTGGGTGTGCATGCATGTGGAGGGTGTGCCTGCATGGGTGTGCGTGCAAATGTGTGAGTGTGTATGCATGTGTGTGGGTGTGCATGTGTGTGTGTGTGCATGCATGTAGGGTGTGCCTGCATGTGTGTGTGTGTGATGTGGGTGTGGGTGTGCATGCATGTGTGTGAGTGTGCATGCATATATGTGACTGTGCATGTGTGTATGTGGGTGTGCATGCATGTGGAGGGTGTGCCTGCATGTGTGGGGGGGCATGCATGTAGGGTGTGCCTGCATGTGTGTGTGTGTGTGTGTGGGCATGCATGTAGGGTGTGCCTGCATGTGTGTGTGTGTGATGTGGGTGTGGGTGTGGGTGTGCATGCATGTGTGTGAGTGTGCATGCATATATGTGACTGTGCGTGTGTGTATGTGGGTGTGCATGCATGTGGGGGGGGTGCCTGCATGTGTATGCATGTGGGTGTGGGTGTGTGCATGTGTGTGGGTGTACATGCATGTATGGGGTATGCCTCTGTGTGTGTGCGTGTGTGCGTGTGTGCGTGTGAGTGTGTGTGTGTGTGTGTGTGTGTGTGTGTGTGTATGTGTGGTGTTTCACTGAAATCGTTGACAAAAGCTTATGAAAATGAAGACTCCTTTGTCCATTTTGGCCCTTACTAAGGAGGCCTTTCATCTTCCTCCCCCACTGGCCTTAGAACTTGCCTCCTTTCTCTTCACGATACAGCCCAGTCACTCCAGCTGGATGAATGTCTTCTTGTGACTCGATTGTCTGGGTGGTTCACCCTTGAGTTTAATAGACACATTTGAATGAGACTCATAGCTGTGTATGACGGTCATTAGCACCAGCCTACGGTTACTCCTCCAGTGAACTGGAGCTCCACAAATGCTGACTGCTTATGAAATTTAATACCTGGGAAGTGGATATCAATTAAGTGTTCTATGTGTACAGGTTGTCAGAAGGAAAAGTGGACAAAGACCAAAGGCTGTCTAAAGGATCCAGAAACGCTGGCTGCAAGATCCTGAGCATAGTATGTGTGAGGAACAAGAGTTAGGCACCAGCGCTCCAACTCCATCCGTCCCTAGCTTATGACAGCTGTGTATCGAAACCTAGATTTTCATAAGCACTCACCAGCTATTCAAGTACACCTCTCTCTCTCTCTCTCTCTCTCTCACACACACACACACACACACACACACACACACACACACACACACACGTGAAGTTATGAAGTATCTCTGGTACCTATAACTCCACCCACCTAAGACACCAGGGCTCTGTTTTCCTTCATGGCTCCAGACAGCGCTGCCATGTCCCACACCTTTCTGGAGATGCTAGCTTTCTCATCCATGAACTGTTTCCTAAATCCAAGTCTCCAAGATCAACCCTGGCACCCCATGAGGGCCAGGCTCATCCCAAGAGTCACCTCACAGGTCCTGACTGCCTGGTACATTTCTTAGGCTACCAGGGCCACAGAGCCTTCTTTTGTGACCAGGGCCTCCTTTCCCAGCAGGCACTAGCATGCAGCCTGAATGGCTACAGTCTCCTTTTCTTTGGAGGACATTCTAAAAGTATTTCTCTGAAGATGTAGCTATGTCATATGCATACTCTCATACACATGGACACATGTGGGTGAAAGATAACAGGAATCAGAGTCAAGTGCCATGGGGTGGAGTCACAGCCACCAAGGTTTGATTTCCTGCATTTTTTTAACTGCAGACCTCATGACCTTAGCCTGTGTAGTCCAACTTTCTGAGTTTTAGTATTTTTCCAAAAGGTGATCACAAAATTGATTCTGCCACATGACACTGACATGATGACCAGCTGTGATGTGTAGCCACTGTCTGGCCTACTGTCAGCACCCACATATGCCAGGGTGGCTGCTGAAGATTGTAACAGTCCATATGAGAGACCAGTGGAAATGTTTACTCTTCTGCATTGGTTTGACTTAGATAAAAATCCCTTCAGTTCCATTCTGCTAGTGGTGAAAGGCCAGCAATACGTCCTCTTTTCTCCTCTCTTCTTCTTCCACGAATGCTACTGAGATTGAGGTGCCAGGGATCAATCTCTTTCTGCCCCTAGGGGAAGTTACTCCCGATCACACCTCCTTCCTGGCCCCCTAGATGCTCCTTAACATGGGTCACCCATGGAGTTTGTCCTGGTGAGAATGTGGTAGTGACGCCCTTCTGATCACTACTAGGGGTTCCTGTGTGTGCCCCAGAAGGCATTTCTCTCTGTCTTCCAACAGACTTCAGACTGGGCAGAAAAGCATATGCCGGGCTGGGAGCCTGAACTCATACATGGTCTTGTTCCTTTCCCACCATCCCATTCTGCCCCAGTGGTCACTCATAGCCCGATGGGAGGCCAAGGCATAGATGTGGGTAACATCATGGTCAAGTGTGGGTATCTATGTAATCACTGTGGGGCACGTCAATGACTAGATATGGCAGCAGCTATCCAGACCTAGGGACACGACTGTGCAGTGGCATAGTCAGCCTCTTGTTGACCCCAACCCATGTACCAGTATTTTGACTTGAAGACAGCAATCCTCAGAGTGTCTTATCTACTATGGATTGGACAGCCAATGCTACAAATGGGCAATGCCAGACTTCATGTACCCTACTCAGGCTTGGGTACTGTATGTTGATCCAGTGACTGGGGAGGGCACTCCGGCTCAAACTCTGTTTACACCTGAGTCTCTCCACATTGAACAAATGAAAAACACTGAGGAGAGAGAAAGAGAGAGAGAGAGAGACAGAGACAGAGAGAGAGAGAGAGAGAGAGAGAGAGAGAGAGAGAGAGAGCATGATCTTTACATTTTATTCCTTTAAAGAACCCCTTTCTGATTTTTTAACAAAAGGTCTTACATTCTTACTGTTTCATGTCTCTGTCTGATTTCCCCAGCTGCTTCTGAGGCATGGAGAACTGTAGCCAAGGGAAGCTGCAGGCATGGTGTGCAACCAGCGTAGGTGAGCCTGTGTATGTTGCAGGTAGAACAACCATGGAGACTGGATGTCCACGTGTGTTGTAGCTCGCATCATGCCACCAATGAGCTCCAAGGCTATGTTCAAGCTGTAGGACCTAATGTTTGCCTGTCAGTTGCAAGCCTTGCTTTGGTATGACCCTTCAAGTTACCCCCTTTATCATGGGGTGTTCACGCTATGCCAGTCTATGTTGCACACTGGTACCTTGACTTTGCTTTTACAGAGGCGCTGCACTAAGAGTTCATCTCAAGTCTCTGAAAAGACTTGATTTTTGAGAATTTTGAACTTTTCAAATGATGGGACCTCTTGATTAGCGAGTAAATGAGTTTCAAATGTTTGATGGCCAGGGGCTTTGGAGGGTCAGGAGCAGAAAGTTTTGGTTTGAGTTTGAAATGTCCTCCATTGTCTCATGCACTTGACTACTTGGTCCTTAGCTAGTGGCACTGTTTTGGGAGGTTTGAGACACTAGGCTAAGCTAGAGGACATGAGCTGATAGGGGCTGGTCTTCAGGGGCTATTCTGGCACACTCTGTTTCTTGGAGCAGTCACCATGTGAGAAGCTGTGTCACAGGCTTTCCTACCGTGGAGCCTTTCCCCCGTGATATTTTCCCCACAGCTGAAACTCTGAACTAAAGAGGATTTCCTTTGACTTTTTCCATCAGGTATCTTGTCACAGCGGTCAGAATATAACTGAGTGGATGGCAGGCTCTTAAGTCACTTGCTGCCTTCACTTGAGGTACCCTCCCTGTCCTAGGGAGGGGAGAAGAGGGAATCCCAATGGACTGCTTTGTTTTTAATTTCATATGACCTCATTTGTCAAATCCCTGAAGGTAGCGCCTGTGTGACTGAAGCCCTTTCCAGAACACCCTTGTCTATGCCTGAGAAGCACCCTCCCCTAGTGGTTCCAAAGTTGTGGTCTTCCAGCAAGATATTCCATCCATTTTAAATTTCCACTTCTGTATAGGGTGGGAGATAAGGATTGAGCTTCATTCTGCTACATGTATGTAAGCAGTTCCGGGCCCCATGCTAGAGGCTGACTTTTCTGTCATTGTGGAGTTGGGCCAACTTTGTCAGGAGTCAATGGCTGACCCACAGAGAAGACAAGTACTGTGAACATCTCTACTCCCTAGGAGGAGGAAATATATTCTTCTCAGCCCCTTCCTCCCTCCCTCCCTCCCCCCCGCTTAACTCTCGTCCTTAGAAACATCCTATCCTCTCATTATTTGGGGGGGGGGGGCATCTTCAGAGCTACTATTTGTTGGCAATAAGTTGTCGTAGGAGTTTGCAATAAATTTTAAGATTCCATGGCCTTTATATTTTCCCTTCTGAGATGGCTGCTAAAATAGTGAAAGTCCAGATCAGTAAGCTAAGCTCCGTTCCCATACCCTTTTTTGCCATGCCATTCATTTCACTGTCCTTCCTAGGAGACTCTTCAATCTCGGAAATCCCTATTTCATACTCCAGTGTCATTATATTTCCAATTCTTTCCACTTCATATTCTTCATGCTTACTTGGCAGCTGTAAATTGTGTGGATATAGTTGTGATAGCAAGTATTCAGTATTTCCAGGAGCTACGCTTCCTCTTTGTCTGTGGCTGTCTGGGGGATGTAGCATAATTAGACTCTTTTATATATCTCAGAGAGTGTAAAGGAACACTGGCTTGGAGCTCTGGGTACAAAATAACGCATTTTAATGTACATCAGATATCCACACAGGGCACATGAACTTTCTTTGTACCTGTTTGGAGTAAAAAGCATAGGATATAACACCGACCTAAGCAAGGCAATTACAGCCTCTCCAAAGCACTCATCTTCTTTCCCATTTTTCTCTTGCTTCCCAATATTCTCAATGAAAAAATTTTTAAATGTGTAATGGGATCAACTTCTTTAAAATTATCTTTTTTTTTTTTTTGCCTGTTGAAATGGCCTTTGCTGTCATGAGAGAAGTGGGTAGTGGTTGAAAGGTGACATTATAAAAAACAGAATATTTTGCTTTTAATAAAAAGAATCCAAGGGCTGGAGCAGTTTGTTTACTTCTGGATCTCCTGTCCAGTTCTGTCATCTATTTTTGTGTTCGTAACTATACGTTTTTGTAAGGATAGCCTCTGGTATAACTTGAAATCAGATGTTGTGATCCTGTATGACTCATTTGCTCAGGATTCTTGTGCCTGTTGGAATGCCTCTTGAGCTTGCCCATGAAGTTTAAGGTTGGTCTTCTAGGTCTGTGAAGAATTACATTGTTGGCATTGGGTAGTAATTGATGCCACCCATCCACATAACTTTGGTGGGATCATCATCTTTATGGTATTGATTATATTCTGCCAATACTGAGCACGGGAGGTCTCTCCAGCCACTGGTGCCATCTTCAATTTCTTTTTCCTGTGTTTTAAAGTTGTTATTGTAAAGGTCTTTCCTCTCTTCAGTTACATATATTCCTGAGCCTTTTAACTTTTCAAGTTATTGTGAAAGAAATCAACCTCCCCTCACCCCGACTTCTCTTCTTGTTTGTTATTAACATGCAGACAAGCTACTGTTGCATTGTGTCCTGGTACTTTGTCGATGGTGCTTGTTAGCTGGGGCTTTCTTCTGGTGCCTTTAGGGTCCTGTCTGCACAGTGCATGTCATCTGCAGATGTGGCAGTCTGATGCCATCCTTTCCCATTTGTATCTGTTCTGTTTCTCTCTCCTACCCTACCACTAGGCTGAGAATTTAAACTTTGTATTGAGTAAGAGGAGGAGAAATTACTATGTCTGACTTAAAGGAGGATACTTCCTTTTCCCCCCTCTCTGTTCGGTGTAATATAAGCCATAGGTTTTTCACATATCACCTTTACTACACTGAGATATGCTCCTTCCATTCCTAATTTCCTCAACACTTTGATCATGAAAAGACACTGAGTGCATATATTGAGAAGATCATGTCAGTTCTGTGCTTGAGTGCATGTATGTGCCATTTCACATTTACTGATTTGAATATGTTGAACCATCTTTATATCCCTGAAATGAGCCCAGCATGATCACAGTGTGTGATCTTTTAAATGTGTTGTTGATTTTGTTTTTGCAACATTCTTGTGGTTTTAGACCAATCAATTTAATATGATTGTCTACAGCAGCCCCAAGAAAACTAACATGTCAGTCTTCGTTCCTCAAACGATAGGAGCACAGACATCAGTAGTTATCAATTCCATAGGCATGGATGGGGCAGTGTGATAACAGGCCCTGGGCTGTGCACTGGGAAAAGATGAGCAAAATGTCCACATTCCAATACTATATAATGTCTACAGCAGACACTGGACAGAAGCAAACAACCTGTCCAGCAAACAACCATTACACATGGTCCAAAGAACAGTGACAACATTACAGAGCATGGCTGCGATATGGAAGGCAGGAAAAAGTCTCTAGTAAGACCAAGAAGTAGAGAACCACTCATCGAGCCCCCCCCCCCTTTTTAATCACATTTAGATTCTCCAACTGCAATCCTGAGTTAGATGTAGTGAAATATGAGGGGGAGTGTTAATTGGTGAAGTCTCACCAACGTGTGTGAATGTGCTAAACAAAGAAAAAGTGAGGATGAGCCTAAGAGACTGAAGAATTTAGTGAAAGGACCAACACGAGGGGGAAAGGGCAATGTGTGGCTGAAGAGGGCAACAGGGGATTGAAATATGCAACAGGACAGGAGTCCTCACAGTCCATCACTTACCTAAAAATCTGTCCTGGATGAGCACCACCCACAAGCACAAAGCTGACCTTCATGGCCAACCTAGCTACCTATCACAGAGCGTAACAATGGGGTCTGCGGGCAGCCACACCCCATGCACTCAGCTGTGGGAGAAAATGTCTGAGCTCTGTTTGACTCTGCTGTACGTAACAGTGTTTCCTGCTGCTGACACACTGTACCAGGGTGGAGAGTTAGCAGGACCATCTCCATCAGCCTGCATGTCTACTTTGTAACCAGTCTCATTTTCTTCACTTCCTAAAAGCTAAACCTGAACAAGTGTCTAAATAGCAGCTGCCAAACTGCTTCAGTTAATATCATCACTGCCCAGCCTCTCAGAGAGACAGGCTGACAGTAAGGACACCTTTGTCCTTGCTCGGTGCCCAGTGTACACAGCAGCACAGGGCCTTTTGATCCCCTGCACCTTGCTTCAGCACATACCACACTAATACATCCTGCTTTCTCTTACTGTTAAAGCAGCTACTACCCTAGAGGTTCCCTTAAAAGACACCCTAGTGTCTTTACCGAGCTGGCCTATTGTCCTGAGCTTCCAGAGGGCTAGCAGCTGAAACACATCTTTGACCTCAGAAACTAAAAGCGCTTTCCTGTCTTCTGGCAATGGCAGCAGTAGCTAGCTCTCTTCCGGCACCTTGGCCTGAGGTTGTCATGTGATTAAGCTACTGTTAGTTCACTGGGGCATGAACCCTACGATACAAAATCTTCTTTACTACAACTTTAAAGAGTTCTCCTTTGCCTATAGCTAAAACGCATTGATGTCTCCTTTCTTCTTGAATCATGACCTTAAACAGAGCATGCTCAGTAAGGTGCATCCTGAATTGAGCATGGGGGGGAGGGGAATGGATCAGAGTGCTCTGCATATGACTCCTGTCTTCTGTCTTCCCTGAATAAAATCCCCACTCTTGCTTTGTTGGAGGAGGGCACTGCTTTGCAAATAACATCCATGCTCTCCCAACCTCCAGTAGGTCCTAAAGCAGCATTTGTCATCCTGTGGGTCATGAGCCCTTTGGGGTCTAACTACCCTTTCACAGGGATGACATATCAAATACTTACATTACAACTCACAGCAGTAATACATTTACAGTTACGAAGTAGAAACAAAATGCTTTTATGGTTAGGGGCACCACAACATGAGGAACTAAAGGTTGTACCATTAGGAAGGGAGGGAAGCACAGCAGTAAAGTGTCTCTGCCATGCTTGTTTTGACCTTTGGACTCACCGAATCAGAAGCCAAGGCATTCGGTTATGTAGGACCAGGAACCCAGGCCTGTCTGTTGAGACTGGTGGACAACTGAATGGACTTATAAAATTTAAACACCTTTCCAGAACCCAGTGTAAACGTCACATATCCTTCCACGTACAGATTGCCCCCAAGCTTATGGGATGGTGTAAAGGAGAAAGAAGATACACTTGATTTTTCTTTTATGTGGAAAAATCAAAGCAACCCAATGCTAGCTCGCCTACTAACTCTTGGGGGGAAAGAAGCAATGGTCCACAGCCTCACTCAGCCTGTCCATGAGCAAGTTAGGGACCTCTTACCCCAGGCATCTCCCTTCTTCACTCGTTAGACATACTGGTCTCCTATGAGCAAGACACAGTGCTGAGCAAGAGTCTGTCTGTCTGTCTGTCTGTCTGTCTGTCTGTCTGTCTCTGTCTCTGTCTCTGCCTCTCTTTCTCTGTCTCTCTGTCTGTGTCTCTCTGTGTGGGTCTCTCTGTCTCTGTCTCTGTCTCTGTGTCTGTCTGTCTGTCTCTCTCTCTCTCTCTCTCTCTCTCTCTCTCTCTCTCTCTCTCTCTGTGTGTGTGTGTGTGTGTGTGTGTGTGTGTGTTTACTGAGGTTGGTAGATTAGCTGTGACACTCTGTGACAATTGTGTAACTTCCAGTGGATACTGTGGGAAGCAACCAAGTAAAAGGCGCACAGGGTTCTGTCTGTGTTACCTTTTTACAACCTCATATTACCTCAGATTTAAGTGAGGTAAATTTTAACCTTTCAAGAGCACTCCTATAAGATCTGTAATAAGTGCTTCCAGAGGCATTTATATATCGGCTTACTGCTTGGCAAAACAAAATCAAATCAGCTCTATTTATAAGAGAACATATTTGGATGTACCCAAAGAACAGTGAAATAGAAAAAGCTGGAACCAGCTTTCTGAGGAAGCAGGCATAGAGCCAAAGAGAGCTCTAGTTACATGGTCTGTGTTATCTTTTTCTCTTTTTTTGTAGGGCGTACATTAGGATATATATATCTTGTAGTAAAAATAAAGATTTAGAAGATGTAAGTGGAAAAATAAAATCATAAAAGCTTTAGAGAATAAAACCTATTATTTTTACAACTTTAGGGTGGGGAATTCCTTCTTGCGGAAGGAAGACCCAACACCCAGAAGCCATAAAGGAAACAGCTGACAGGCTAATCTTATGAAAACTAAATACTTCCGCAGATCAAAACACATAATAAAATTTAGAAAACAAATAACATATGAAATTTTCTAACAGAGAAAGAATCCAAAGCCCAAAAATAACTCTTACAAATAAGAAAAGAGAGAGCATGCGATAAAAGAAATGGGTGGAGTCTGGGGCAATGCAGGATGCTAAGACTCCTTTGGGTTTTTTATTTTATTTTATTTATTTATTTATTTTTTTGCCTGAGACCTCAAGGTCAGAACAATAGGATCTGAGCAATAGCCCTCCTGCGGGTCCTGCCTACAGGACTGGCTTACCCCCATGTCCCCTATGTCTGTGAGAGCAGGGGAGCTCAAGGAATCCTCAGCAGAGCAGACTATCAGCAGATCACCCTCTGAGACACACAGGTACATACCCATGCCAACTTGTGCACCCCCTCTTGGCCCAGCCTCTTGGGAATAACAAAATGAGCAGAACTTCAAAGATGGGCCCAGTAGAGTGACATGTGTCATGAGATCAAAGGTGAAAGAATTTGGCTCCAACTGCTCAATAGGGCACAAGGCAAAGCAGAGAGAGGACAGCCCTGGGAGGCACTACAGTTACTCCCACACCAGGAGAGGTTTTCCCTGCCTCAGGAGAAAATCACAAACACGAGCTCCCTATAAACCACCAAAGCATCACTGCAAAGAGAGTGTCAGAAACCAGATCACAGCAACCCCAGAGCCTCAGACCCACAACTGTGTGGCCTCTATTCCTAGCCACTTTCTCTAGAAGCTTGTGGATGCCATCCACTGTGTGGACAGAGAAGAGGAAGGACAGCAGTTGGGTGGAGGAATGGGGATGTTAGGATTACAATCCACAGCTTCATGTTTACACTAGGGCTATGGGCTGTACGAGATCAGACTGCTGTAAACAACAACTGAAAAATGCTGTAGAAACCTATGACGGTATATCAGTGGGCAGCCACAAGGAGCAGTGAACTCATCTTGCCTGATGTGTGTGAAGGGATTTCCCTACGGATCAACAATCATCAAAACACAAACCCAAAGGAGATTTTCCTGCCTTCATAGGAGCAAAAAGGCCAATGGGAGATGTCAGAAAGAGAGTAGAGGGCTGCCTAGGCATTACTGAGAACTGGCATGGAAGCCATCTTTCCAGAAGGCAAACCATTTATCTGCTTGCATTAAAAAAAAATACACTTCAAAATTCCACTTCTAGAAATATGTCCTAAAAGGCTGCTATATACATGCATTAAACTTCATCAGAAAAGAAAAAGTGAAGAAGCACAGTTCTCGTTGGCTAAAATGACATGTTCTAGACAAAATAAATGTAGGGCAATTTATCAGAACAAAGAAAGAACCCAGTCCTGTAGAGAACTACGCCGTGACAGTCACAGAGGAGGGGGAAAAGGCAGGCAGGCTTGGCAAGCTTGCAGTGAAAAGTCCCTCCTCAAAGGTTAGCTGGCAGCCCCTGACCACTGAGCCTCACTTCCTTCTGCTGTTTGCACTGGCTTTGGATTCCTTGTGTGCGGACATAATTAAATGCGTAGAAAGTAAATTAGAGAACGGTCAAGTGTTGCATGTGGAAAAGCAATGGCACCTGTACGGAGAGGTTTGCTGAAGAGGAATTTTCATGGGCTTCCAGCAAGTGGTCATGTTGTTTGTATCTTTCATGATAACAATGTGTGCATTTGTATAATAAAAGTAAAGGTGAGAAAAACCTTAAAAAGAGAAAGACTGAGGCTGGAGAGATGGCTCAGCCATTAAAGGCTAGGCTGACAAGCAAAAATATAAAAAGAGAAAGACTAGTGTGGAAAGTGGGTGGGATGAAGGGAAAATCTGGGAGGAGAAGCACCTGACTGGTGCAGGAACCACTCCTCCGGTGAGAGGACCAACACAGGGCCTGGTCTGTGCATGGGCTGTGGAGGGCAGAGGCAAACAGGTGTGCAACTGAATGGGCAGAGTTTATTATTCACATTTTCCCTTGGTTACCCAGTGTGCAACGACCACATCCTGATCTTTCAGGGAGAGAGGAAGGCAAAGAAACAGCCAGAGATGAAGATGAGCCTGCAGAGTGATGCACTCTACTGAGAGGGAACCAAGTCTCTGGACCTATGAACAAGGGTCACAGAGGAAGCCAGGAGGAAGTGGCAGTGGGTGGATCTTCTCTGACGACTCTGACCGCTCAGTATGATTCATGTAGACCAAGGCAGTCAGAGACCCCGGGGAAAATGGCTCGGCCCAGAGGTCCTCCAACAGAGCCCTAACGAGACAGGCACACACAGGGTGTGAATGTGTTAAAGCCAGAAATGGAAACTAACAAACAGCTGAAGGAGGCTGAGAAATCTCGAAGACCAAGGAGGGAAACATCAGAAAATAAACTGCAAGCAAATCTCCAGGAAATAAGAAGATACTGCCTCTGTGAAATAAGAACGGGTTGCTGTTAAAATAGCAATAAAATAAACGTTAAAAGGATCCTTCTGAATTTCAAAAGTGCTCAGGGAAATTAAAATGGCAAACATCCAAAACAACAGGATTAAAGCAAATTCAACACAAAGACCAAGGGAAATCTTCCAAAAGATAGAGTACAAACAAAGAGATGGCGCCTAGGAGAGGCAGGCTATAAAAATTAGAGGCTCAGCCCTGGGGGCCTAGAACTGAAAAGCAAAGTTTTTACAAAAGAGAACAGGAAAATCTGTAGAAAGGAGTCACTGATTAAATAAAACACTTAAAGGATATTTACCAGATTGTGAAGCTCATGGCCTCATTGAAAACAAAACAAAACAAAACAAAACACAAAAACAAAAACAAAAAAACAAAAACCCTACTGAGCCTGGTGTAGTAGGGCGGTGTGCCTCTAGTCCCTGAAGTTGAGAGCCTGAAGCAGAAGGCTCACAATTTCAAGGCAGCCTGGGCTATGTACAGTCTATCCCCTGAACAACAACAGGGATGGAGACATGGAGATGGACCTCAGTGCTAGAGTGCTTGCCAAACATGTGCAAGACCTAGGGTTTGATCCTAGCATTCAAAATAAACCCAAAAAACAAAAACAAACAAACAAACAAACAAAAAACCCAAACAAACCAAACAAACAACAACAACAACAACAACAAAACAAAAAAGGAAAAGAAATAGGAAGAGGAGAAAAAAGAGGTGGAAGAGAAGAAAAGAAAAAAAATAAACACAGAAAAATGCCCATATAGAATGACACATACACTGTGAACTCCAAGGATAAAAGGGAAACCCTGAGCCCCATCTTCTTGCTATGTAAGAAGTGGGATCAAAGTGGCTCCCAGATCCCCAGACAGCAGTAAGAGGTGGCTGGGAATCTTAAGTCAAAAACTCACCCCATCCTCCACTGTGTGCATACACATGTGTGTTGTGTGTACTTGTCCATGACTATGCATGTAGAGGTCAGACTTCAACATCACATGTCTTTCCTCTGTTGGTGTCCACATTTTTTTCCCCTTTTTGAGACAGAGTTTGTGACCTTCCTGTCCCCAGGGATCATCGGTCCCAGGGCAAAAGGAGCAGGGGCGACAGACGGCTGAGTTCTGAAGACCCGAGAATACAGAAGAAAATGATGACTTCTGGGACCACTTCTCGGGAGGCAGATCAATTTTATTCAGGGTGAACAAGGGTTATATAGAACTTTGGGCCGGGGGTAGGGATTTCCAGGGTGGACATAGATCGTTGGTTGGAAGGCTAAGGAACTGAAATGCCTCATTGACATAAGGAGAAGCATTCCAGGAATCCCAGGTGTTTGCAGAACGGGTTCGTATCAGGGGAACGGGAGTTGGGACCTGTAATTTCCCTAAGGATTATGAGACATTCCTCAGGTAGAGTGTGTGGGGATCCAGGCTCCCAGGACAGAGAAGAAGAAGCGACGTGGATAAAGGGAGTCATCCATTTTGCTCTGAGCCCAGGGCTTTTTGGTCATGGCCGCCCTTAGCAGCAGAGCTTCAGGACAAGAGTTCATCCCTGAATCTGGCTGCCCAACAGCCACCGAGAACCACCTCTCTGAGTGCTCACTGCCCACTTTGCCAGCTCTGAGGTTACAGGGACATGCCAGCACCTGGCCTTTTATGTGAGTGCCGCGGATTTGAACTCAAGTCCTCCCGCTTGAGCAACAAGGTGGTCTCCCCAGCTGGAGGCCAGAAATCTCGATCCAAGCTCCCGAGGATGTGCAAGCATGAAATGCCTTATATACGCAAACGCATGCTCTCAATGCATTTTCTCAGCCCAGCACAGTTCTCAGGAAGCTATGAGAGAAAATACTTCACCAAAGCTAGGAGAAGGTGACCAGTGAATCCTCGAATAGGGACTCAATGCATGGAAGTTGAAGGGACCTCCCAGAACCCCGAAACACCAGCCAAGCAGCTAGTGGAGAGAGTGCACTCTGCCCTGGAGCAGTCAGGCCCTGGAAGGATGTCACCAGAAGAGAAAGCCTAGCCCCCAGCAGCAGCATTCCAGCCCCCTTGCAGCCCAGCCCCCTTGTAGCCAAAGCCTAGGGCCAAACAGCAAAGGAACACTAAACAAAGGAGAAAACCAAGAGTCGTACAGCCTAGGAAACGTGCACCCCATAGCTTAGCTGAGGATAATGTGAACATAGTCATAACTATGTAAATAGCGAATATTGATTTAGCCAAACATTACCCTCTAACCACCATGACCAGGCTGAGTGAAGAGAAGAGCGCGCGCATGCGCCTGGTAAGGGGGTGGGGGGGTTAAAAGCTGGATCCTCCTCTCCCAGCCTAGGAATTCATTAAAAAGCCTAGAAGCTGGAAAATCGTGCTATTTAAAAGTGAGGAGGAGAGTACCAGAAGAAACAGCATCCATTCTTAGCAACTGCCTCCAGGGAGGGGCTCTGCTGGAAGCGAGTGCTGGTTTGCATTACAAGCCTCACGGAACCACTCTGCCTTTCTCAACGATGCACACGTACAGCTTTTGATAAACATAACCGAAGAAACAACAGGGGGAGATTAAATTGGTGAAGTGAGCATGGTTCTGATTGTAGGACCAATTTATCTCCAACAAGTGAATAAGTGACTTAGGCACAGACCAGAAAGAACAACTATACACACAAAGAGTTTTGAATCTTGCTTATTTATCTTTAAATTCATGCAGAACTATTCACTCTCTTTTATTGAATATCTTAGTGTTCTAAAACATATGGGGTTCTTTGTTGCTGCTGTTTTTCCTGTTTTTTTTTTTTTTTTTCTGTTCAGTCACACGCAAGGTTGGCATGACAGAAACAGTTATTCAGTTCACTAAGGACTAGTGGGCATCAGAAAGTTTAACTGGGGGAGGCGGGCAGAAGAAGATTGAGTACCTCAGGGGCTTTCAGTTACTCAGGACAAACGCTGCACAAGCCTCTGGTCTCATCTGCCCACCTCAGTGACCAGGCCTGGCATCTCACAACTGGATCCTAGAAACCCAAAGGGATGAACCCCAGCATGAGGCCGAGATGGGATTCTTCACCTGTAGAAAGCGGGGCTCCCCTACTAGAAGCTGGGGTTCCCCCAGCAGAAACCCAAGGCAGACAAGGCTGTAGAGGAGCCGGAGAAGGATGGATGTCCAAGATGGAGGAAACACATCTTAGAATCAGGGAGGCTTGCAGCCTCATAAAAGATGTAGTCATTTTCTTTGTTGGTCATTAACGTACAATGTACCGAGAGGCTCAAGATCCCAGCTTATGATATGGAGATTGTGGCTGGGGAGGTGGAGACTGTGTGAGCCTGTTGTGCTTACAGAGGGCCCAGGTTTGATTCACAGCATCTACATGACGGCAGACAGCTGTCTTTAACCCCATGCCCAACGTGTGTGACGCCCTCTTCTGGCCTCCTTCTGTGCCAGGCATGCATATGGTACATAGACATACATGCAGGTAAAGCATTCATATACATAAAATCACATTTAAAAAAAATCTCACAAAAATGTGGCAATAACTAAGGGGAATCAATGGAACCAATATTTGGCAGAATCAAGCAAGGTGGGCATGTTTTACTGGTGTGCCTCTGGTCGGGTCCCTCGATGCCCCATTCCGTTCTAGAGATGATGTGAGCCACTGCACTGTGCCCTCTATCCTGATTGCAACAGAATAGAGAGGTGTTGCCCAGATACACACAATCTCTGTGGGCCTTGTTGTTGTTGTTATTCCTGAAGCTTCCATGCAAAAGAATAGGGCCTCTCCCTCTCTCAGAGGTAGCTGTCCTAGTTTAGACACACAGAGGCCCCAGCTCTAGGAGGCCATGCAGGCAGGGCCTTCTGCGTCGCAGCATTGACTGGTAAGATGCAGAGTTTATCTTTTGTACTAATAAGACCCAGGAATTTTCATAAGCCAGGGGTGCACAGGGAGTCCCCAGAGTTAGAGGGATGGCACCCTATCCAGAGAGCCAGAAACAAAGTGCACAGTTTCTGGGGAGCGTGTTGAACACCTGCACTCACGTTGTTCTTGTCTCTGTATGAACAAGGTGACGATTTGGCTTCCAGCAAGGTGAGAAACACTTCAGTCCCAGCTAAGATTAGCCCAGTGTGGGTGTACCAGCTGAGTGCTCTCCCTACAGTTCCCATGTCCTGACACTATCACCAGTACTGTTGTAGTAAATAAAAAATTGCTAATAATGTTCATTATTAAATTAGCCTATAATTATCACAGCAGTATTACCTAACCCACCATCATAATGAATAAAAGACATAGACACCTGTTATATTTTGGAATAAGCCTTATTTTATCTGGAGCTGGGCAAATATCAACTCACTAAAGGACTTCGCATTATCTCCCAGCCCCCATCCTATGCCATCTGTTCTACTCATTTCTATCTGGGCTATTTCCCATCTGTAATTCCAAAACGCTTGCTTGTGCTGTTCATCTGTGCCAGTTCTTTGCATGCAGAACTTCAGGGCTCCTCCTCCTGGACCATGTGGTTCCTTCTGTTCTCTTCCTCTCCTCTCTAGTATCTCTCTCCCCCTTCCCAAGAGCCTCCTGTCCTCAGAGCCCCCAAATGTTGGCCACACCTCCTCACTCTGCCCTGCCCAAGTGTATAGGCATTCATCTGTTCAGCCAACTGGGGATGACTTGGAGGCAAGGATTACAAACATCATTTTGGGGGGTTTGTGGTTGTCTGCTCGTAAAAGACAACAAGCCAGTCTCAAGAGGGAAAACATTAGCGATCAAATACAAAGCCCCAGCTGATGCTCTTACAAGTACAATGTGTCCTGCTTGGGTCCCTTGCTCTACCTGGCTGGTTCCAGATCCTGCAACCTCCAACTTGTATTGAGTGCAAATGTGCGGTCCTGGTGAGGAACTGACAAAGGCAGGCTTCCTCAAGTAAAGAAGAGGGTGGAAGGTGAGGGAAGGGCACTTCAGAAGTGGACATTAGACATCGTAAGCCTCAGGGGTTCCTATTACAGAATCCCTGGCTGGACCTCATAGACTTCCATCCAGCTTCAGATAGACCAGCATGGGCTAAGCACAGCCACTGATGTACAAGTAGTGTGCCTATGCATACATGTGGCCCTACCCAAGGGACCCAAATACCACAAGGAAGTGAGACAGTCTCTAGGATGTGACAGGTATGAGCACTGAGGGCTTTGACATCCTTTCTTCGAGCTTAGTGAGCAGAAGCAGAGAGAGGTAGGTGGTCTGGTCAGGAGCTGAGATCCACAGCAGGGGGCAGCAAGGTATACTTCGAGGGTAGGCATGACCAGCCAGAAAATATGTCTGCTTCCATGCTACCCCAGCTCACACAAGCCCTCAGGACCTGGACACAAGGCTAGAGAAGGAGTAGAGATGGCCACCAAACCAAGTCAGCAGCAGCTGTTGGGGCTATGGGTGTCTACAGGCTAACCTGGTGTGAGAAGCCCTGTCTGTGTAAAAGCACTGAACTTGCTTCTTGTCCACTGGTCCCCTTTTCCTCCCATTATAGCTGTGTTGTGAGGCAAAGGGAGGATTTTGTTTATAATTACCTGTTGTTGAGAGTATAGTTTGTCACAGGCGAATACTTCTCCCAGGCTTTTTGATGTCATGTCTATCAGAGTAACACTCCCTGTCAACACACACACACACACACACACCCCGTCAGCAATAAGTGACTATACTGTTTTTACTACTGCTTTCAGCTGGTCCTCATCTGCAAGATTCACTTTCTGTGGCTTTCTTTCTCTTCTCCTGGTGAGCTTGATCTGGCAGACAAAACATTTTCAACATTGTCCTTGATGTGACTGCAGGATGTTACAGGAGCGAGGCACATGATTGCAGGACCCAAGAGCTTCCATCATCAATGCGGCAATATCTCATTCAGTGCTCTGTTGCTGTCAAGAGACACCAGGACTAAAGCAGGTCTTATAAAAAGGAAGCACTTACCTGGGGCTTGCTGACAGTTTCAGAGGGTCAGCCCATAATCATCATGGTGGCAGACACAGAGTTGGAGCAGTAGCTAAGAGCTACATCCTGATCTGCAGACAGGTGTGGGCTTTTGAAACCTCAAAGCCTCCAACAGGCCACACCTCCTAATCTTTCTAATCCTTTCAAACAATTCCACTCCCTGGAGACTAAGCTTTCAAATATCTGGGCCCATGTGGGTCCCTCTTATTCAAACCACCACATTCTACTCAGGACAGGAATTCAAGTAGGGCAGGAATCTGGAGGCAGGAGCTGATGCAGAGGGTGTGGATGGGTGCTGTTGATTGGCTTGGTCCTCATGACTTGTTTAGCCTGCTTTCTTATAGAGCCCAGGGATATACACCCTCCCCCGACCAATGCACAATGGCTGGGCCTTCCCTCATCAACTGCTAACCAAGAAATTGTCATAAAGGCTTACCTACTACCTGACCTTACCCTCCTTTTAGATGACTCTAGCTTGTGTCAAGTTGACATAAAACTAGCCAGGACACACAACTAGGCTGTTCCCCCACCCCCACCCCCCAACCTGACTCCAGTGATCTCTGGTGCCTTGTTGCTCAGCTAAATGTGAGTGGAAGAGGTGAATAATGGGGTGTTGTTTATGAGTCCCTTAAAGCCTCAACAGCCATGTGTCAGGCGCCATGCCTGGTGCTTTGTAAATGTGCCGTGACATTTGATCACCACAATTCCCCGAGGTTATGATAATCAGCCTGTGAATACAAGCCTGGCTCTCTGTGCTTCCCATGTCAATCTCTGTCCCTTAAATGCAAAGCCCCCATGGGTAAGAGGGGCCTTGTTCTCAGGCCATAGGCAGGGGTTGGGGTTCCCTCAGGGCCTGCCCAGCTGGAAAGCATAAGTATG
Organism: Acomys percivali; assembly: GCA_907169655.1. Taxonomy (NCBI): domain Eukaryota; kingdom Metazoa; phylum Chordata; class Mammalia; order Rodentia; family Muridae; genus Acomys; species Acomys percivali. The sequence goes on along the minus strand of OU015746.1, from coordinate 108,610,233 downwards.
GCTCTAGATTAAGCTCCATCACTGGCTGTAGTTGCAGGAAGGGTCTTGGCTGGCTCCCCACGGCCACAGATGCGTGGTGGCCGTGGCCCTGCTCTTCGTTCTCCTCAGCCCACACGTTCCCTTTATATGATCTCATTGCTTGCACAGCTCCAATTACCGTCTTAGATTTATGTCCCTGGCTCCAGATGCACACATTCAGCCCCCCACTTGCTTCCCACCCCTTCTCAACGGCAACAGGTCTGTGCTAACCTCGGCCTCATCTGCTATCCCTGACCTTCTATCTCAGGATAGAAGACCTTGCAGCCTGTGGACACATGTCTCCTCTCTCGCCTCTCTTGTCTAACCCTGTCCCATGTCTTGTAGGGATAGCACATAAGTGTCTCTAGCTCCATCAGGCCCTCTGCCCTGGCTGATGTCATTTCTTGTCTGGGTTACTTTGATGACCCTGCAACCAGTCATTCATTTTCACGCAGGTTTCTACCATGTCCACTCTGTCTACTAGATGGCAGAATGTTTACAATGGGGGTTGTGGGGGGCAACAGTGGTGCAGGCTTGCAGCCTGATTCCTGCTGCCACAGACTTTTCCAGAAGTCTCTTACACTGTCCCACTCCTTACCATGCTGGCCATGCATGCGGTGTCCCAGGTCTGGCCTCTCGACTTCCTCTGCTGTACTGGCTCCCTCTCAGGGACACAGGCCTGGGACCTCTACTCATTGCTCCTGTGGAACAGTGGGCAACTGAAAAAGTTCTTGCTGTGATCTTAGTTTTTAGGATTTTTTTTTTTTTTTAGTGCATAGTAATTATATAAAATAATGAGTTCCACTGGGTTTTTTTCATGAAGATGTATAATGCTTACCCATTTTCAGGCCCCATCACTCTTTTCTGTCCCCTTATCCTTTCTCACGGTTCCCCTCCCCCTAATAGTTCCCTTTTTTATGTCTTAAAAAAAATTAAAGATCTGCATTATGCATAAGGAAAATATGAGGCATGTGTGTTTCCCGGTCTGGTTTATTTTGCTCAATAAGATGATCTCTAGTTCTCTCGTTTTCTTGCAAACGACACGATGTTTGTTTGTTTGTTTGTTTTATGGCTAAGATGTCATTGTTTCTTCGTGAACTGTTGGGTTCATGGGTATTGATGCTGACTCGGAATCTTGGCTGTTATGAAGAATGAGCCAGGAGACATGGGTGTGCAGGTTTGTCTGTGCTCTGCAGACAGAGACTCCTTGGAGTATAGTGTTGGAATAGGCACGATCTGCTGACAAAAGTTCCCCCAAATGTGTAGTGTTGTGAGAGCCATTTGCAGATTTTGAGGAGCACCATATTGATTTCCAAGGTGACTCAGTAGTTGACATTTCTACAGCAGTGTGTAAACCATCTTTCTCTATTCTCCTCTCAACCCTGCCAGCACCATTTGTTGTTTTTCTTCCAATTTGTTATTGTTAGAAAAATACCATGTATGCATATAATGTATTTTATCAAATCCAGCTTCCATTATGTACCAAACCAACAACCTCCTAATCCCTAATCACCACTTTCCCTTCCCAATTTCATTAGCTCCTTTTTAAAACCCACTGAGTCCATTCAGTGTTATCTGTTTGTACAAGGATGTAGGACCATGTACCAGAGCATGGATGTCACCCTCGGGATGCCATTGCTTAAGAAAATCCACTTCCCCTTTCCTAGAAGGCATCAGTTACCAGTAGCTCTTCGGATAAGGAACTTCATGAACCCCTCTGCCGTCTGTGGTAGTTTGATTAGGCATGGACCCCAGAAACTCGTGTGTTTGAATGCTTGGTCCACAGGAGGAGCACTATTAGAAGGTGCAGCCTTGTTGGAGGGAATGTGTCACTGTGGAGGCAGGCTTCGAGGCCGCCTGTGCTCAGGCTACTCCCAGTGTGACACCCACTCTCTCCCTGCCACCTGCAGACCAAAAGGCAGAGCTGTCAGCTCTTTCTCCATGTCTGCCTGCACACTGCCATGCTTCCCCCCCCCCAATGACAATAACGGACTAAACCTCTGAAACTGTAAGCCAGCCCCAATTAAACGCTTTTCCCTTTTAAGAGTTTCTGTGGCCATGGTGTCTCTTCACAGCACTAAAACCCTAACTAACTAAGACACTGAGCATGCTGGGGTCTTGGCTGGCTTAATTGTGTGGCAGGTCTTGTTTTGTGTGCAATCCCAACTGTTGTGGTTCCATGGGGGACCCCACCATGTTGGGCAAATGCTTTCTTGTTTCTTAAGTCAGAATGGTTTGGCCAGTCCGGCCAGAGAAGGGGCTGAATAACTTGCTTGCTCTGACTCTAGAAACTCATTGTCACCTGAGAGAGAATAAAAGGTCACAGGCAAAACTGTAAGAAAAAAATGTATTACTGAACTTTGTCTGAAGTCAGTGTGTCTCAGAAGAATTTGGTGGCATCTATGATTATCTATAAGCTTTTTATAGTGTCATTCTTTATAACTTTTATTATATTTAAAGAAATATTAACCAAGGGTTGTATCCTGAATCTTGTATTATTTTATCAAATAAGTCCCCCAAATTGAAAACAAAATAGTAGAACCCACATGGACATTAATTGACACTGTGACATGCAGCCTTGCATGGGAAGTTGTCTGGTAGCCTTAAGACCCACAGCCAGCCTAACACCTGCAGAGATGAGCCATGTCTGACTCTCTGCCTTGGAATCTCCCACTGAGGTGGAGAGACCCTTACCAGGGTCCACTGCTTCCAGCGAGGAGCACACTGGCATGTGACTATGTCACAGCTGCTCAGCCAACTGACTTCTGTTCACTTCTAGGTCTAATTCTTTTCTCGAAGACTGGCGGTGGGCACCGTCAGCCTTCTAGAAAGCCAATTAAAGTAACCCAAACATCCTAGCAACAGATGAGCTAGTAACCAACCTCCAAAGCATTCACACTCTTAGGACTGGCATTTCTCTTTCCAGGAATCTATTAAAAGGAATGATGAGAAAAGCAGCAGGTACATAAAAGCAAAGGAGGCTCAGCAGCACCGCATGATGCGGTGATGATAAACTGATGCCATGTTAACTATTGTGCTCTCCTCACTGTCAGGTGTGTTTAACCAGCAGGACGACACTGTACACATTCACTTATGAGGGGTACAATTTATTTATTTTTATTTTTTAATTAATTTAATTTTTATTTAATTAATGTATCTAGATTACATCTCAATTGTTATCCCATCCTTTGTATCCTCCCATTCCTCCCTCCCTCCTGCTTTTACCCATTCCCCTCCCCTATGTCAGTGACCTAGGGGACCTCCTCCCCAACTATATGATCATAGACTATTAAGTCTCATCCTGGTAGCCTGTCTATCCTTTCTCTGAGTGCCACCAGACCTCCCCACCAAGGGGAAGTGGTCAGATATGGGGCACCAGAGTTTGTGTCAGAGTCAGTTCCCGCTCTCCATTCAAGTGTGGAGAATGTCCTGTCCATAGGCTAGATCTGAGTAGGGGCTCGCTGTTACTGCATGTATTGTCCATGGTTGGTGGAGGGGTACAATTTAAAGGAGTCACTTTCTCTCTCCCTCCCTCTCCCCCCTCTCTCTTTGTGTGTGTGTGTGTGTGTGTGTGTGTGTGTGTGTGTGTGTATGTGTGCGCATACACACTACTGTAACAATAAGAAGAAAGTGTGCTTTTAAATGACCCAGTGGGAGGTAATTGATGTGGTTCCTGCACTGGAAGGCTGGCCTGCCCACTCTCTGTGCCCTTGTGTCTTTGGCACTCATCAGTCTTTACAATAAATGGCCACATGGACTAAAAGCAAAGCTGCTCTCTCTTCCTTTCTTTGAGGACCCAGAGCCTTTGCTCAGACACACTGACTCAGCTACGGCCCATGTTCCCAAACACAGAACAGCTCCTTGCAGAGCCCTTATGTCCTAAAGTGGGGGTGACCACAGAGTCACTCCACTTCTACAAAAAATCAGGAGATGCATAGATCAGGGCGGCCAAGCCGGCAATGCCGGGGAGAAACCCCTGGTTTTTGGTAAGAGTCACAGTGCAGAAGGAAAGCACAGCAGCTCATACATGTGAACTCACACCCTGCTGAATGTCCTTGGTGTTCTCATCTATAAAATGGGAAACAGCCCCAAGCCCTTGCTGAACCCTCTCCTCTTCTTCCGTATCTGCATCTCAGTGATGGAGAGCCTGGTGGACAGTGTGAATGACAGTAAGGAGATGGCTCACTCCGTCTGCTGTGGTTGCCATCGCTCCACCGTAGCTTGGATGGACTGATGGAATCCTAAAGTCAAACCTCCTGCTCTGACCTTCCAAAACCTCTTGGAACAAGGCTGTGGTTGTGTGGGGATGCAAGCTACATTCTCTTTGCAGGTAATATGTTTTAAGCAGAGATGATAGATAAAGAAGCAGGGGGGAAAAACATCATGCGCCTTCTGCACACATGGTTTAAATCTGTGCTTGTCCACCCAGCAGCCTGTGTAGACGTGGTACAAGCCTGTGATCTTGGCTCTTGCATCCGAGCTCCAGCCAATAGGGAAAGGGGACAGGCTGGTGCCATCACTCTACAGCATGCCTCCACTCTGCAGCATGGTGAGGGCCCCTATCCCAACCTGTCTCTATTTGGGGACTTCACTGTGGGAATTAAGGTGACAAGAGAGCCTGCTTTAGGCCCAATCTCAGTAAGTGAGAAGGGTATGCCGGAGAAAAAGAGGGCACAGAGCAATCAAGCTAGAGACTTCATTCTGTGGACCATGTAGACAGTTCCCAGGGGCAGGCCTAGAAGTTGTGGGCAGGGCACGTCAAAGGCAACTGGAGAAGAAGGAGGACCTTAAACTGGGTGCCTGATTGGGTACTTGTGATACTGAAGTCCACACTCTGCCTCCAGACTTCTGCAGCTCATATCCTCTAAGCACTTCTTGCCTTGGACGTGTTTCCCAGAGTTTTGTTTTGTTTTTATTTTTTACATTTTAATTTAACATTTCAATTTTGGATTTTTTTAAAAAATTAGTTAATTTTTAATTTTAAAAAATGAGGTAACTTCATGTCCTGGCCAGGTCCCCACCTTCCCTGCTCACTGCAGCCCCAGGCCTATGCCACATGTTTGGGGGCACACCACAAGAGGCCAACAAGTCAACTAGAAGATTCTGGGAAAGAGTTTGCAAGGCTCTGATACTTATTACTTTCTGATTTTACTGATATTTATTACATTCATCAAAGGAGTTTAAACGTGTGTGTGCAGCCTGCCAAGGCCATCACTAGCCATGAAACTGGGGAACAGGGGGGCAGAGCAGATGTCTCTTGAGAGCGCATACAGACTTTAAGCCTTTTCATTTTTGAGGATAGCTCAATATCTTCTGTCCCTCTGGCAAACCCAGAGGTCACAGATGGACAGCTAGTGCCCTGCAGCCCAGGGGTGAAAGTGGGGGTTAACTCACACAGCATCCCAGTTGGCAAGGGCAGTTTTGGAAACAGCTAAAAAACGGTACAGTGTAACCAAGCACAGCTTGGCTCCGCCTCACATGACCTGTTCATGGGCTTCCAAACCATCTACTTGGAAGGGCCTCATCACCTCTAATGAAGTGACTCCGTGTCCTAGCCAGGTCTCCACCTTGCCTGCTTGCTGCAGCCCCATGCCTAGGCCGCATGCTTGGGGGCACACTGCCCTGACCACGAGAAGCCAGTCAGCTGGAAGATGCTGGGAAACGGCTTGCAAAGGCTCTGATATTTATTACTTTCCCAATTTATCATGGCTCTGCCTTCCACCAAGGAAAAATGTGGTTTTGATTTTATTCTTGGTGAGTCGAAAAGCCCCTACAATGTATTGCCGGAGGCTGCCTGGAGCCTGGAGGACTCTGTGGTAGAACTGAGGCTGAGGCCTAGGCTCCGAAAGACCTGCTCTCCTGATGCTAAGGCCACTCCTTCGGGCACTGGCTCTCTTCCATCATACAGTCCTCTACCAGCCTTTCCTGACATGCTGTCTCTGGCTAGCCAGGATATTTCTTGGGAGACAGGACAGGATCCGCATGTAAAGCCTCTGAGCACCAGTCATGTGCCAGCATGTCCAGCCCTGAGCGTCTCCTCACCCTATTTATTTAAGGCTGGTGGGACTCTGGATGGGGAGGGATGAGAGAAAGAATAGCTAAGGCCCAGGACTGGTCAGATGAGAGGCATAGCCACTAGCAGCTGCTCCCAACAGCCATCCAGTTTGCCCTGCCTTCTGTGTTTCTCCAGTTTCTTCTCTGAATTAGCCACTTTGCCATCCTGGTCACCAAAAT
>OU015746.1:108577391-108592342 GCA_907169655.1 Acomys percivali | reverse complement strand
ACACACACACACACACACACACACACACACACACACACACACACACATACCGCCACCCCCATGCAGCTAAAGGTAGGCAGTACCTGCTTACAGGGACCCTGTAGTTCTGTGGAAGCTACTTGCTGCCCTGGTGGCTTGCTTAGCAAAAGGGAACAGCATCTGCCTCATAAGGCTGTTTGCTCACACACTCCACTTAGTCCCTTGACAGCCAATGCCCCCATCCCCAAGCTACATTGTCAGCCCAGGCATGTGAGTCTGATGGCGCCACACTCTGATGACAGTGTGCCACCTCCAAGTTTGAAGAAACCCTTTCTCCCTTCCTCCTTCTCTCCCCATTTCCCTCCCTCCTTTTCTCCTTCCTTCCTCCACAGGTATATCCCACCAGCCCGGATGAGGCCTCCTCAGCAGATGCCAAGCGGGATGCTGTGCCAGCAGTTCTGGTGTGGGTTTGGGGGAACCAGTGTTCCCCTCTGAGACCTTAGCCCCCTGTCAGCTGGATGACCTTTAGCAAAAGCACTTCAATCTGTAACTTGGGATACTGATGTGTACCTCAAAAGTCTATTGTGAGAAGCCTTAGCCATAGTGGGTAGACCGGAAAAAAAAAAAAAAAGGCTACAGTGGAGGCCACCGAGCACCCATCCCTGCAGGCAAGACTTGGGGTGGAGTGGGCGTAGGGTGCTGGTAGAGGCTCCACATTCTCATCTACCAGAAGCCGTGGGTTGCTTCTGTTCATGTCACAGCTCACAAGCATTATCGCCAGAGGCCAAGAGATGCAAAAGGAAACGTCTTTTCCAGAGACCTGTGCTCTGTCTATAATTAGCATGTTTCCAGGAGCCTGGGCCTGGATGGGAGGAATTACCCTACCCCTGCTGGTTTGTTAGTGTGCTGCATTCCTGGAGCGGCAGCAGCCAGAGCATCCTTTGGCCCTTGCCCTCCTCAGGCAGCTGTACCCCTCATTAAAAGATTAGCAACAGTGGCCATGCAAGGCAGAGCTACAGGCTTTCTGCAGCCATCCCACCCCCAATGCCCTGTCTTATCAATGCTCCTGGGCAGTGTTTGTGCTGGAAAAGACAAAGCTGGGCTAGGGCGGAAATAATGGATCATTGGTGTCATGAGCTAATTAAAGACTCTGGGGTCAAGTACAAGGGAGGAGGACTCGGATTTTCCTATCCTAGACCTCTCTGGTAGCACATGGCTGAGAAAGCGGTCGCTGCCAATAGCCCACAAGACTGTAATGCATGGGATGGCTATGGGACTTGTTTCACCACAGAGAGAGGCCGACTGGCTCACGTGTCATAGGGTAGGGCTGCTGGGCAGGACATGAGGTGGGGAGCAAATTTGGCAGCACCCATTTTCAGCAACCCATGCTTTGAGAAGGGAAGAGAGGGTACCCATGGGCTGTGGAACTCTCAGACTGTAAAAGGAAGTTCCCAGAAAAAGGAGACACACCGGCACAGAGAGTCTGCTGGCTGCCTGACTGCTTAGAACTCCCGTGATTATGGTGAGTTAGAACATTGCAGATCAGGAGCCACACCCTCTTGGGTTAACTTTAGCTATTTTTTTTTAAACTGCTTGTTCGTTTTAATAATATTTTCCTTTATTTCATTGTATTTCAATGAAGTTGTATAGTACATTTATTTTTTATTCTTTGAACATTTCATGTGTGTGTGTGTGTGTGTGTGTGAATGTATTTTGATCATGCCTGATTGATTGAATAAACAGAAGGAGCTAAATTGGTGACCAAGCTATAATAGATAAATGCAGGTTTATTAGAAGTGACATGGGAAGAGGAGGGGAAATGGGAGCATGAGCTGGGGGTGGGGGGAAGGGAAGGAGAGAGGATAGGGAGTTGGGGTGGGGGTAAGGGGACCCTGGAACCAAAATGTCTGGTTTGTGTAATGAATCTCTGGGAGAGGGGAAACCGTGCCCCTAAGTAGAGGGCAGGCCATGCCAGCCATGCCCTGCAGCAGGACCTAACAATGCCTACCTCCCTCACTTCCTTCCTCCAACCCCCCTTTAGAGTCTCCCATCATGTCTCCCTCCTTACTTCACACTTCCCTTTTATAACTGTCTATTACTTATTTAATCTTTTAAACTACTAAGTCCAGTTAGTGCCACCCATATGTGTATGGGTGTGAGATTATCCACTGGAACACGGGCCATTGCTCTGTCCCAACCAATGAGACAGAGAGCTGCTGGAACTTTGCAGAGCTGTTGGCTCTGACAATGGCTACCCATGCCGGGATGGGAAAGTGGGACCCATCCAGGTTCACATTCCCAAAGGACAATAACTCTCCCTCCCCTAGCAGCCAGCAACTTCTCAGCTAGGTATGGGGCTTTGGGCGCCAAACATCCATGCTGGACTTTTTAACTGGCTGGATTTTATGTGGGTAAGCACAGCTGCTATGAGTTCTTGAAAGCAAAAGCTCCACAAGATGTCAGCTTCACTTCAGTGATCCCTGCTCAGGCCTTCGGGGTAGGAGGTTCCACGCTCACACAGTGCACATGGGCTGAAATAATACCCCAGGTATAGGTAACGTGTTCCCTTCTCCCCACTTCACCGACATCTTTTTGGGGACCTGAGTCCAGTATGTGATCCCCAAGGACAGGATGCTCTGTTGCAGCCTGGTTGAGCATGGCAAAGATCTTTAAACAGAAGGTTCGTCCACTCAAGAATGGGCCCCAGAGCACACTGTGAGACAGAGAGAGTGTGTGTCTCACTTTCCCACCCCAGGAAGTGTAGACAGTGTCAGAGCCAAGAGCGCTACAAGGCTCAAGCTGTCCCCTGTCTCATTGGTTGGGACCCCCAATAGAGCAATGCCACCTAATTTGGGGTGCTGGTCAGTTGCTCCCCAAGATCATGTAGCACATCAATTCAACACACTCATACGGTCAGTCAGCTCTAGGAATCTCAGCCCACTCTTTGGCCTTTCTTGAGGCAGGTCTGTCTGTGACTTATGACACTCCATGATCAGAAGTGTTATGGGACAATCCAACAGTTCCCTAGAGGATTTTTTTTCCTTCTCTCCTTCAGCAATTCTCCATGCCAAACTTGTAGTAAATATGTCCCTCAATTTATCACTCAGGCCACTTTCTTCTCACAGGTGGGGGACCTCACATTAATTGAGAATATATCACTTTCTATTGGAGGCTTTCTGAACAACAAGCCTTCTGTCAATAAATCTTTATTAGAAATCAATGTTCATCTGTTTGTGTATCATCTATGGCTGATTCCAAAGCATCATTGCAGAGGTGAATGGTTGTGACAGAGACCCTAAAACATACAGCATTTATTATCTGACTCACACAGGAAGTCTGTGTCTCCTGGGGTGGAGGGGCTACAAAAACTTTTAGTTGTTCTCCACAATGTGTTTGCACGCTGATTTCCATATAAGGCAAACTACTAACACCTGGCAAAATCACAGCTACTCCCGGGCTCTTGGGACAGGAGGTGAGACTCAAGCCTGCTCTTCTCAGCGTGTTCCCACTAAAGTCCTCATGTCAGAAGCTCAGGCTAGATCATTGCCTTCCACCAGTTGCCAGGGCCATCGGGACTTTACCCATCCTAAGCCAGAAAGATGCATAGCAACAAGACCCCAACTTTCTCTTCTAAACTTTGGTTAATATTAGAAGACAAAACACATTCATCCTGTTATCTGCCCCCAAAGCCCACAAAATCACTCATCCAAACACCTAGTATCTCCCTCTCTAAGGTCCAGGTGTTGGCACCAATGGACAGGCTGGGTGGGTAAGGCTCATCCTGATCACGATGTGGTTCCTCCAAGGAACTTGATGGGCAATGAAATCATGACATTTTCAGTTATGATCTTCACCATGGTCCACCTCTACACATGTGATCATCTTTATACATGTGACCACTCACCCATTAACCTGACTACATTTTCAGTACTCCGAAATGGGTCATCTGATCAAGAGCTCCACCCCTGATGGCGTCAGTGGAGGTGATCACTCATAGCCATAAAGTCACCCTTCCCATGATGCACAAAAGTCACATGTGCTGGACCAAAGACTCTCCTGAGAGCAGGGTGTGTGTGTGTGTGTGTGTGTGTGTGTGTGTGTGTGTGTGTGCCACTTTCCTAAGCATCAGATGGTGCTGCAAGTGGGCAGCCAAACTGTGTTGTGACTTTAAGCACAAAGACACAGATCTAGTATTTGAAGCAAATGGCCAGGAGCCCATGTCCATTTCCTGTAACATGGAGGAGACCCTGGGGATCCTGACCTTAGAGTCATGGGGCACAACACACAAGAAGATTTAGGTCATGTGATTGGCACAGAACCTGTCCATGGTAGGCGCTCCCAAAATGGCAGGACTCATTAGCATCAAGGTCAACAGCTGCCAACTCAGCTCACAGTCACTGTCATCAGCATTAGCATCGTCATTAACCTCTCCCCTCCCTCCATTTTAAAGCCTCCTGTGCTGTCAGAGCCTGCTAGCCAGGGGCTCCTGGAAGCCTGGGACAAAGATTACAAACAGCAGTAAAGAATACAAATGGTTCTCTGAGCACCACAGAGGCTGTCATGGGCGGAGTGGCCTCTCAGCACTAGCCGTCCTTGCTCCCGCTGGACGGCTCTGTCACTCTCTCTAGCTGGCTTGATGAAGACAGATGATGGCCCATGCCTGGGGTGATGCTGTACTGCAGCAGAGTAGAGCATTTAATCAGTGTGTAGCTCTCTGCCAGAGCAGAGTAATTGGAGGCAGGTGCTAAGCGCAATTTAAATAAAATGTTGAGTTAATAAGGACGGCTGACAAGGATGTTACAAGTCCCCTGTCCAAGTTTTCAACAAGAATTTGAAGGCAACTTGGAGGCCTGAGAAATGGTGACTTAATTTCCTACATTTCTCTTAAAAAACAAGTACAACAAGCTGCAATGTTTTAAAAAGCTTATTTATTTTCACTTTAGGGATTTAAAAATGGTCGGAGAATCCGCCAACATATCTGACACTCACGATGGTGGTTACTGAACACTGTCACCCTGCCAGTTTCCCCTGTCCCCTTTCAGCTCCTACTGATCTGCCTCCCAATCCATCTCCCCTGGTCTGGGTGCATCCCTCACCCTGCATCGTGTAGACCAACCCTACCAGCCGAACAGGTCTTCCGGGGTACACATGACACCACCCTCCTGCAGTAAGATGCGGAAGAGCTTTTGTCCCCTACCAAGCAGAGCTGTGGCCCTCAGGAATCTGTGCTGGGTCTCCACAGCTCATGCTAAGCCCGAGTCTTTCTCTCATCACTCCTTGCTCCACACAGCTGTTCCAGCATAGTATGAACCCCTAACATCACTCTAAGCCCATCCAGAGGGCCTGCCATCTCCATGTCTTAACACCCTTAAAGCTCTTCTCCATCTGCTAGCATCAGGGTCTGGAGCACCTCTGAGCCAGCCACAGCAGGGGACCACTGCAGTCTCTAAATGTTCTGCAGATGCACAGCTGCCTCTCATCACCAGTGAACTCCAAGGTGACAGTGGACTCTGCCGGACACTGTGCAGCCTGCATAGCAGCGTGCTAACTGTACTTTGCAGAGTCCCATAAGTGGTGTTTCTGCCTCTCCCTGTGCTGTCTTCTGTCACTCCTCAGCCAGAATAGCCCCTTTGGTGCTTTCAGGTGACTCAGACAGTGTCTGCAGCCACTCTTGTCAGCCCCAATTTGTGATCATATGTCAAAGCTACCTCCTGGAAATGTGCAGAGAGAGAAAGAAGGGGAAGAGAAGGAGGAGGAAGAGGAGGAGGAGGAGGAAGAGGAGGAGGAGGAGGAGAGAGAGAGAGAGAGAGAGAGAGAGAGAGAGAGAGAGAGAGAGAGAGAGAGAATCTTATCAAAATGACAGACAAAAGAAAAATGGCAGCCTCAAACCTTCCCATGTACTGTACTGTACAGGGAAGGCTGTCTCTGGGTGTACTCCACCCCATACCCCCATATCTGTGCTCAAGCTTTGTCCTCAATCAAGTGAAGTCTTGTGGACACAGGCTGTAAATTGTCCTCTGGTCACACATCAAGTCCAGAGGAACCCCATCTCAGGCTGAGGGAACCCTCAAGGATTCATCTGACCCTTATCTTGTAAGGGAGAATCCTGCTATGTTTTGAACAGGATTTGTTCCCTCCCAACCTCATGTGTTTTTAGCAGCCACTATGGAGCTGCTGCAGGGCGGACAGGCTGTTAAAGGGGCAGGCAATACCTTTCCAGAGAGATTGGGTTAAGTCTCACAGTGCTGGGTGAGTCCTTGTCTTTCAAGACTAGATTAGTTACCATGAGGATGTGTTGTCCTAGTGGTGTGACTATCTTACAGGTACCTACCCACCTGCCTATTGCTGTGGAATTGCCACTAGAAGCCAAACAGATACTAGCAGCATGTTCCTGGGCTTGCTAGTTACCAGAACCATGGGCCACAGTACATATCAGTCCTTTATAAATTGTACTTTGGGGTGTTCTCCTATCAGGGAACCACCCCCCTCAAGCCACATATGATCAAAACAGACTTGTCTTCATTATCTCTAAAGTCATAATAGAACTTCACAGGACAGTCCAGAGGAAGGCTGCTCTGAAGAGTAGCAGCTCTGAGGTGAGAAAGACCATGTGACATCTTCACAGACACCCCCTGCCACCAGTTTTTGCAGCAGAGCCACTGGGACCAGCTGGAGGGGAGCTGTCTGAGAACAGTGCACATGCTTCCTCACCAGTCTCTTGGGAGAAAAGTCCCTTATGGTCCCAGCCCCTCTCTTTCCTGCTTAGCCATAGCTCATTCCTCTCTGGGAAACCTGTTGTAGTCCGAGCCACATGGAGGGGGCCCTACATCTCATCCAGACAGCTCTGTTCTCATTGGAGAAGGTGGCCCCGGAACACACTTCTGGCAGCTGTGACCACACTGACTGAGCCTGAGCTGGAAGCCCAACTCTCTGGCCACGTGAGAGCCTCTGCACACAATGTCCTGACTCCTTTCCATCCTCTATGCAAGCCAGAGTTACTCAGTGGAATGCAATGATGTGAGGGGGCTGTCTCATGGTAGGCGGGGCCAGGGCTGCACACACCCGGTTTATCCTCTGTGCTCCCTCTGAGCCCTTCCACCTCCCACTGTGTCTCCAGCCTGGCCTCCCCAGTCCCAGCCCTTCATGTCCTTTCAACAGTTCAACGGAGGGTCACATTCAACATGTCCTAAGCTGAACTCATTGCAGATTCCCCCAAACTCTATATTGTACTCCAAAGAACAATATCAGCGCCAACCAGACCTCACAGCAGAAACCTGGAAGTCAGGGCCAGTAAGATAGCTTAGCAGGTAAAGGTGCTTGCTGTTAAAGGCGACAACCTGAGTTCAATCCCCACGATGTACATGGTGGAAGGAGAGAACCAAATCCCTGGGAGGACACCCATACACCTATATACGCACCTAAAAGTAGATAAATGTAATTAAAAATTAGAAGCCTGGAAATTATTTGAGGTGTCTATCAACCTCATTTGTACCCACTGACTAGTTAGCACAGTGGGTGCCTTTGTTCAGAGTTGATCAAACTCCAAGTATCCCCTTCCTACTCTCTATTATTCCCCTGAGTAGGGTCTTCAGTTTCATTTGTCTGGACTACATGACCACAATAGCCTCTGAGTGCATTTTGTTTTGTTCTCTAGGCAAGATCTTGTGTCACCAGAGTGGATGTAGCCAGATAGGATGGCCTTGAACTTCTGATCCTCCCGTCTCTGGCTCCTGAGTGCCAGGATCACAGTGTGAGCCACCATGTCCAGATTATATGGCATTGGAAAGCCAACCTAGGATCTGCTGTGCTTTAAGCAGGCAATTACCAACTGAGGTATATCTCTAGTCTTGACTGGCCTTTCTGTTTCTCAGCTGGACCCTTTCAAATCCAGCTCCAGCTTCAGAATCATCTTCCTGAAGGTCCAACTTCATTGCAGCATCCCAGTCTGTATCCCTTAAAGGAACTCATGAACTGCAAGGAAAACTCGACTCTAGTGCTGTAGAGTTTGAAAGCTTTACCACCAGACTCGAGCCTGTGTCCTCAGCTGGTCCTTTTCCTTACTGCCTTCTGGTCACTCCTTTCACTTCTGGACATCCCTCCTATTCTAGTGCATGCCTGTCCATCCCCAGGCCTGAGCACACACACTGCTGAACAGTGGCTCACCAGCCTGAATGCGCTTTTGGAGTCAGTTGTGAGGGTTTTTGTAAAGCATGGAGTGCTGGGACCGACTCTGAGCTGCGGCTGGAGAGCTATCATCGACAGTGTCATCTTTCATTTTTTTTCTTTCAATTATTTTTAAAGAGATACAATTTTACTGCCTAGCCCAGGCTGGCCTTGAATTCAATATTCTCCTGCCTCAGCATCTCAAGTACTGGAACTGCAGGCCTGCATCTCCCATGCCTAGGTATAGGATCACATTTGCAATGCTGCCGTTGCTGCCACCGCCAGTCCGGACACATCGAGAACTTCCATGACAGATGCAGTCGAAAAGGACTCTGCAAATACCCACGAATGACTGAGAGCCCACACACTCTGACCCAACTGAATTTTGAAACTAATCCTTAAGTGTCTGTTGATTGAGTCTCATGCACATGAGCAGTCCTAGGTGGAATTTCTAAGCTAAAAAAGATAGGTGACATCATGCTTAGCAACGATCCTAAGGACCTGTGTCATCCAGTATCTGTGGTTAGGGCCCAGCTGTGCATCTTGAGGGGTCAGCATCTTTCCCAGACACAGAGGTGGGAATTAGAAGGCTCAGGCCTGGGCCTCTGTCTGGATTCCCGTTACATCATTTGGATTTCTTTACAGACTAGAGAGTTTACAACATCGTCAAAACACATGTTTTTGTGATTTTTCCAATAGCCTTGATTCCTGCTACCATGTCCTTTTCCCAAGCCACTGCCAAGCACCACTGACACATGCCAGCACACATCCGAGCTCTCAAATGCATACAACATGTCCCTTCTCCTATGGGTGGGGCTTGGAAAATGAAAAACAGACTGTGTATGAGATATCTAGAAGATGCCAGCTCCACAAGGCCGCCAAGAAGTGGGCAGAACAGGCAAAGACTTCATGAATCTACAGGCTCACGCTGTGCACAACAAAGACCCCTGTGCTAGCCAGAGCCAGGCGCAGTGGAGGGCAGGAGGCAAATACTGGAGGGCCATCAAGAGATCTAGAACAGCCAGAATGAGACTATCTCCAAAACAAAAGCAAACTGGCCATCTGGAAGGAAAGAGACATCAGGAGAAACCAACCTGTTGGCATCTTCCTCTTGGACTCCAGCCCACAGAACTTTGAGAACTATGGAAAAAGCTGCACAGCCCATGGATACATGTTTAGGGAATCCTGGGCAAACTTCACAGATTCTCAGGAGCTTCAGCCAGTGGAGTCTTCTTTCAAAGTAGGGAGTCAAACAGAGTGAACAGTGTGAATGGATAAATGAATAAAAGAAAGAAAAGAAAAAAATATAAACATGACTGAGTCCCAGATTTCAGCACCAAATGAATGAATAAAATAAAGAAAAAATAAAAAATAAAGGAAACAGCTCCTAGGTATGGTGGAGAAGAAAGTTTACTATAGACATGTGAGAGAGCATAGCTAGAGGCAGGTAACTCTGGGAGAGTCCAGAGTGTACATGAGCCTGAGCTGGGTCATGGGGGGAGAGGGGGAGAGGGGGAGAGGAAGAGGGGGGGACATAAGGTGCAGCAGCCAAAGGCACAGAGAGGGTGAATAACCAAAAATGGTTGGATTTTATAGAAAAGAACAGATCTGCCCCCTAGGCTAAAGAGTCCAGGGTAAGGGATGGGATATGACAGTCAGGAGGATCCTGTAGCAGGTAGGTAGCAGGTAGGGACTGAGGGATTCTGAGAGAATCTGGAAACCAGGTCTGCTTTGCTATGTTAAATAGGCACCTCTGTCCAGGGTTGAAACCTAAAGGTAACCAGCCAGATGCAGCTTCCTACAGGGGAGCATCTTCAGCTCCAGCCCTTCAAGGCATCTTCAAAGATTCCTCTTGGGTACCTCAAGCACCCACACTTGAGCATGAGCTCCTTAAAATGCAGATGTGTGCCTTAGGTCCTAGGCTAGGATTGTCTTCAGTGACATTACCCAGCCCCAGATGACAGTGTTGCATAGGTTGTTGGACTCTGAGCTTCCAGAAAGATGTGCTGCACATCCTGCCACTGTCCCCAAGAAGAAGGCATAGCTCTTGTTGTAGGAGATTTTCCATCAGTCTCTTATGTTTCCTCTCTTTTGGGTCCCTGCCGCACCAACTCAGAGGTGGCCATCACTGGCTCTCTTCCTGTTCCTGCTGTGGGGCCTGAGAAGTGTCCTGGAAGGTAGAATGCAGGAAGTAAGATTTGATAATGAGGCTGACTACAGTTCTGCCTGTTTGGCCACATGTGTAGGTATCTCCACACACACCATCAGCTTTGGGTTTGATAAGTTGCTAAAATGACTCAAAATACTCAAAAGATGGCTCTTTTCACTACCAGCTTGTTGTTTTATTTTAAATTTTTAATTAATTTATTCATATTACATCTCAATTGTTAGCCCATCCCTTGTATCCTCCCTTTCTTTCCTCCCTCCCGCTTCCCCCTCTACTCCCTTCCCCTATGTCTGTGACTGAGGGGGACCTCCTCCCCCTGTATATGCTCCTAGGGTATCAAGTCTCTTCTTGATGACCTATTATCTTTCCTCTGAGTGCTACCAGGCCCCTCCATCCAAGGGACATGGTTCAATATGGGGCACCAGAGTTTGTGTGAAAGTCAGATCTCCTTCTCCACTTAACGGTGGAGAATGTCCTGTCCATCGGCTAGACTGGGTAAGGGTTCTAAGTTTACTGCCTATATTTTCCTTGGCTGGTGCCATAGTTTGAGGAGGACCCCAGGGCCCAGACCCACCTGTAGTTTTCCAGGACCCTCTGGATCCTTCTATTTCCTCATTCTCCCAGGCTCCTCACCCCTAAAGTCTCAATAGGATGTCCTCCCCTCTGACCCATTTTCCTGGTAGGCTAAGATCAATAACTCAGCTGACACCACATGCTGGCGAGGATGTGGAGAAAAAGGAACACTCCTTCATTGCTGGTGGGAATGCAAACTAGTACAACCACTTTGGAAATCTATCTGGTGCTTTCCCTGAAAAATGGGAATAGGGCTTCCTCAAGACCCAGCTATTCCACTCCTTGGAATATACCCAGAAGATGCACTACCACACAACAGGGACATATGCTCAACCATGTTCATAGCTGCCTTATTCATAATAGCCAGAACATGGAAACAGCCTACGTGTCCCTCAGTAGAAGAATGGATAAAGAAACTGTGGTATATTTACACTATGGAATACTACTCAGCTATTAAAAACAAGGAATTTCCGAAATTTGTGGACAAATGGATTGAACTAGAAATTATCATAATGAGTGAGTTCACCCAGAAGCAAAAAGAGTCAAATGGTATATACTCACTTATATTGAGACACTAGTCCAAGGGGTACGCCCCCATGAAAAACTTTACCTACCAGCTTGTTTTAAAGACAGGAGAGGCATGGGGCAAGACAGTAAGCTGGAGGGAAAGGCTCTCTGCCCTGTGCATGCCAGGTGCCACCAGGCTTCTGGGGTTTTATTGGGCCTTCATCATATATCCATGATTACATAGCTCGCTGGTCACATGATCGAATGCAACTTCAATCCCTAGATTCCTCCAGGAAGGTCAGAGATAAGAAGAGTTGAAATTCAGTCCCCGCCCCGCCCTGCCCCCCAGCCCCTTCTCCCCCCAAGACAGCACCTTGTCTTTTTAATGGCCACATACCTAATCCATTCAGGCTATATGATAAAGTATCATGGTTGGGTGCCTGATAGACAACAGGGGTTTCCCGTAGCTTTGGTGGCTAGAAGCATGACACACAGCCCCTACGAGAGCATCTTTCTAGTTCATAGCAAACACCGTCTCCTTGTATCCTTGCATGCTCTCTGGGGACATTTTCAAAAGGGCTGTGATTCCATTCATGAGGACTCCACTCCATGACCTAAATAATTTCTCAAAGACTCTACCTCATAATCTTATTATCTTAGGTAAGATTCAATATATGCATTCAGGAGGAAATTTGTATTTGGCTAACAGCACATTTCTTCTCTGTCAGATGCATGCACTCTGGCCTGCAGATTCTTGTCTTGCTCCCATTGTCCAGATAGTTCCAACTCAGATGCTTCCACAGATTGCTGCTGGGGTGCCCAGGAAGAGCCTAGAAAGCGGGAGAGGCCACTAAGAGGTATGGAGGTACCCTGCTCTATCTTCCAAGAGATGGAGAGACACTGAGGGAGGGGTGGCTTGGAGGAGCAAGGCCACCTTGATGTTCATGTGGAAAGCTTTTCACCAGATTTTTCTTCAATGTAACTAGATGGAGTCAGGGACAGAAAGATTGAAAGGAGACCCAGTCGTGTCGGAGACTCAATATATACAGAAAAGTGGGAAGGGAAGAGGATGGACCTGAAACCATGGCTGGCTGGTTAAGGTGGACAGAGGAGAGATCTCCAGGCTTCCAGAATAGCTTTGGGAACCCAGAATGCCAAGAGGGCACAGGCAGAGAGGAGGGGAGCTTCCTTGTAGACACATCAAAGATGAGAAAGTGGGACATGAGACATGAGGACATTTGTGAGTAGACTCAGCAGTGAGGGCCAGAATCGGAGACTTGGGGCAAGTAATGTTGCCGTATTGTGTCTGCTGAAGCTTCCTGGGGAGTCCCAGCACCCCTTCTCCAGGTCACCAGGAGCTGAGGCTGGTGCCCACTGGCCTGACGGTGTGAGCCCATTGTTGTTTTCACTGTACCATGCTATGTTGCAGCAAGCATTTTCCCAAGGACCCCCAAGGAACCAAGCCAGAGCATGCATGCTATGGGTGTTCACCCCTGCCCTCCCCCTTTGTGTCTGCCTTGGTTTGGAGAAGAATTTGTAATCCCCTAGTGACTGCATTTGCTGACCTTCTTGGCTTGTGACTTGTGAGATGGAATTCTGAGCACCTATCCTTACCACAGGTCCTTCCTCTGAGGTCCAATGTCTCAGTACCGGGAAAAGGCCCCGTTGCATGCGCAGAATGGCTGTGACCTTCTTCCCAGAGATTCTTGTAGCCTGTCCCCAGCCCAGCCCAGCAGAACCCCTAATGCTAGCATTAGGAGAACAATGAGCCGCTGCTCAGAGCACACCATCCCCCAAGAACTGGCCCCGTGGACCTTTTGGGAGCCCATGATGTCCAGTGGGAGCACAGGGCCAGACTCTCCTTCTGGCAGTCTTGCCAAGAATGCTTGGAAAGTGGGGCCCCAAGAAGGGTCAGCAGGGAACAGTGAGTGGGTAGCCTTTCCCTCTTTATATACCTAGATAAGTTGGGGCACAGACAGCAAGGAGTCCCCCCCTTGTAGGGCATCCTCTGAAGGGCAAATCATGGTGAAAGGACTTAGGAGTCAGTGTAGAGGGCATACTTGGCAAATCCAATCACACTTAATTTTTTTCACAGAACAAACATTTATTCCTTTTCTCCTCTCTTGCCTCTTTCCCATCCCTCCTATGCCCCCTGACTCCCTTTCAAATTAATAATATCTCATTCTTTAGTTATTATTATTATTATTATTATTATTATTATTATTATTATATGTGTGTATGTGTGTTTGTCTGTGTCTGTGTGCAACCTGCAGGATCTATTTAGTATTGCTTGTGTATATATATTTGGGGAGGCTAACCATTAGCCATTTAGAGGACCCATCTCTGAGGAAGATAAGCTCTTCTCTCAGAAGTTTTTCATTTCCTGTAGCTCTTCACGTAGGTGTAGGACCCCTCATACTTAATCTTTATACTCATCACTGGTAGAGTTCTGCAGAGCCCATTTTACAGAAATACAAACTGAGGCTCTGAAGTAAACTGGTCCCCCAAGTTCACATGGCTGGTGGTAGGAGCTGGGGTTAAACTAAGGTTTATTGAAGCCAGAGATCATGGGGAGTCTACTTGATCAAGCTGCACCACAGGACCTTGTGCAGGCAGGCATGGGTACCAGACTGGCCTTGATGATGGCTGGACACCTGGCATGGAACAGTGCTGCTCCTGTCAGGAGAGCGTCACCTCTTGCACTGGTCTTGCCAGATCTAACCTCCTGGCTCTCTTACCTGGCTGTGAATTTCTAGTTACTTAACCTCTCTGGCCCTGTTTCCATACTTGACAAGTGGTTGAAAAGACCCAAAGCAATAAGCGGAGGAAAATGCTTTGCCTGGTACAAAGGAAGTCTCAGGCTGGCTAGTTGCATGTCAACTTGACACACACTGAAGTTCTTTGAGAGGAAGGACACTCAATTGAGAAAATGCCTTTATAAGATTGGGCTGCAGACAAGCCCGTAGGGAATTTTCTTAACTGGTGATTAAGGGCAGAGATCTCCTGGGTCTTGGGTTCTGTAAGAAAGCAGGCTGGCCAAGCAAGAGCAAGCCAGGAAGTGGCACCTCTCCATGGCCTCTGCATCGGTTCCTGCCTCCGCGTTCTGGCTCTGTTTGAACTCCTGTCCTGACTTCCTTCAATGATAAACAGTGACATAGAAATGTAGCCCAGGTATACCTTTTACTCCCCAATTTGCTCTCAGTTATGGTGTTTCCTTGCAGGAATAGTAACTAACTAGGCGAGCCCTCCTCCTCCATGACTTTAACACTAAGCGCTGCTCTCAGAAATCAAAGCCTGGTGTGACTTTAAGTTCCTGTTCAAATAGGACTCAGGCCTAATGGCATGTGTTTTCAGTGAGGCTTCTCTTGTAGGCATGAGCCTGAGCCCCAGAACAGAGTGGAGAGTGCATTAGGGCCTGAGGGAGGTTCTGGGAGACCTGCTGCACCAGAGCTGGTCTCTGGGTCTGCAGTGGCAGGCTCACATGCAGACAGTGCCATCTAGTGGATATTTTTGCTACCAAGAATGCCAGGCTAACCCAGATACATAACTGCATGCCCCCCCC
>OU015746.1:108570417-108577381 GCA_907169655.1 Acomys percivali | reverse complement strand
AAAGTCTAGATGGGAAAGAACTGAGATAGGCATTTCTTGGGAGCCAGACCAACCTAAGACATCATCAGCGGCCTTGAGGGAAGGAAAATAGGAACTTTAGTTCTGTGTCCTTGTCTAGGAGTGGATTTCTAACGCTAGAGCCAGTGCCTCGAAGGAGTCAAGGTTGCTGCAGTTTCTGTGGACCCAACTCTTTCCCTTGGGCTGTGGTTATCAGTCCCTTAAGCAGCTGTGTCTGAGGTATCCTGAGTTCTCTCTGCCAACATTGTCTGACTTAGCTCTCTGCTGACTTTAGCCGTTCCCCACCAACCCCTTCCCCTGAAAATAGTTTGTACTCTACTGCTTAATAAACTTGCTCAGCTCACGCAAGACCTTCTGATCCCAGCAACTGCTTTTGTCTTCTTTATTTCTCATGCCCTGGCCTCTCACTCAACAGCTTGCTGTTCTGGACCCTTATTCCTATAGGTTTAGGATAGGTAGTAGCCAACAGGTAGCAAGGAAAGGAATCTTAACACTCACCAGAAACCCTGAGGGAGTGTGGAAAGAATCCTCTCCCATGGATCTTTGAGATGCCACAGTCCTGACAATACCTGATGCAGTCAGTCTTTTAGAGCCACACCAGATTCCTGACCTAGAGTTACATGATACACAGGCAGTGTTACCTAATACACTGGGTTATGTGGTCCTTCCAGGCCCAGAATCTACACCAAGTTGAGTTTGGACAGGTCTTCCCTTGAGACCAACTCACACTGAAGTTTCATGAACTAAATAAAGGATTTTAGGCTACTGGTTTGGGGGCAGATTTTAAAGTGGTGAGCATAATTCATGCAAAGAGCTGAGATCTGAGTACATGGTCTGTTTGCAGCCACAGCTGCCTTCCTGATTCTCCTCAGATTCACCTGGGGTACTTGTCAGGGTTGATACAGAAGTTCCAGCTTTGAGAATACCTCAGACTTGGACTATTCGCCTCACCACGCTCAGCCTCCACTAGGACATCCTTGCAATCCCATCTTTTCCTAAGAGACAGGAGACCACGAGACCAGGACCCAGAAGACAATTCTAGGAGCCAGAACAGTCATCCAGGAGTGAAACATGGTCCTCAACCATAAGGATAAGGAATTTGTCAAACTCACGAATGAACAAGGCACAGACTTTACACAGAATTCCTGGGTGGGATCCTCACCCAGCTTATCTTGATTTCAGTCTCATGGGAACCAAGGCAGGTATGTCAGTCAATCCCACCACGACCTGGGATCACAGAACCCTAGGCCCCAGGAGTAGGGTAAGGGTTATCCTGAGAACGGACCTTAATATCTGCAGGCTGAGCCTCCAGAGTCTGGCAAAGCTTTTGTGGGAAGGCTGAAATCCAAGTCTGGGTGACAGTAGCAGGACACCCACCAATTACCAGTAATCAGACTCCAGATGTCTGTCCTGTGACAGTGTCTAAGCCAGGCCTAACTCGCTGGACTCTGACTGTTTGGGCAGTCCTGACTCCATCATTCCCAGACAGTAGAAGACTTGCTGTTTATTCATGTCTTTCCTGCTGAAGGAGTCAATACGAAACTGCTGCCTGCAGGATGTAACTTCCTTCCTGTCTGCCTCCAGCCTCCGTTCATCTTTCAACTCATCTGAACCCAGAGACAGTCCAACAGAAATCCCTTGTAAGAATATATACCTTGTAAGGATGGTACTTAACATACCAAAGGCTACTCTGCTCCCAGTCTCCCGGTGCAGGAGTCCCCATGCCTATTTATTGTCAGAGTACTGTGACACTCTATACACAAAGTTAGGGCCTTTTTAAAGTCACCACACATCTAGAGACTTCTGTTTAAGTTGTCTCCACTGCCCTAGTTATCTTCAGCTGTCAACCTGACACAGCCTAGAGTCATCTGAGGGAGTCTCAATTCAGAGAATTCCCAGATCGTGTTGTCATATCTGTGAGAGATGGCCTTGAGTGACAGTCGACATAGGAGTGCCCAGTCCATTATGAGCAGCACCGTCCTAGACAGGTTTGCTTTGGATCCATAAGAAAGCATGAAGCTGGGTGCGGTGGCACACCTGTAATTCCAGCACTGTAATCCTAGGCAGAGGCAAGTGGGTCTCTGTGAGTTCGAGGCCAGCCTGGTCTACAAAGTGAATCCAGGACATCAAGGCTACACAGAGAAACCCTGTCTCAAAAAAAAAAAAAAAAAAAAGGCGGAGGGCATGACCCATCACACCAGTAAGAAGCTCTTTCCCACAGTTTCTGCTTACAAGTTCCTGCCTTGAATTCCTGGCCTGACTTCCTTCAGTGATGGAGTGTAAACCAAATAAACCAACCCATTTCACGTTGCTCTTGGCCAAGAGTGTTTTTGTCACAACAACAGAAAAGCAAACTAGACACATGCCCACTAGTGACAACCTCCTCAGAGGGAGCAAGAGCCGGGCACACACACTTTATAAGGGAAATTATCTATAGAGCAAGTTTATATATTTATTGTCAAATCAAGCAGAGTCGGGGTTTGATTCTCACTTCTTTACTAACTGTCGTAAATACCATTTTTTTAGCAGTAAATAGAAACCTCTCATGATGATTAGGTTTGCAAACTTTTTAGTGCTGGTAATTTGTTCCTTATGCAGGTTAGAGTAAATGCTGGTTTTTATATTCTAGGGCCATATTGTTGAGTCTATACACTTGATAATTGCCTATTGCTTCCTTGCTCCTCATTTCCTCCAACTGCTGTTTGCCTTCGCATCATGTCATCTGCTGGAAAGTAGCAGCATTCTGCTGCTTGGTTTGTATTTATCTGCTACGGTTCTCCTATCCCTTGAGGTTTTCTGTGTGCTTCATTTTGATTGTGTCACTTAGATGTGTCACTAGTTGGATAGCTTCATATATGTATATTTTTTTCTATCATTCTTTCTCACTCTTTTCTCTTACTCTTCTCTTACTCTCTCTCTCTCTCTCCCTCTTTCCTCTATATTTAATCAAGCCTTGCTTCTTCTTTGCTTTGAAATTATATGATTTTTTTCCCCTCTTCTGGTAATTGGTACCTAACTTTTCCAGTGCACACAGTGAACTTTATCCTTTCTCTCAGGAAATCTCCATGATTTGTTATTTCCACTCTTCTTCCAAGTACAACATAGATTTTGCCAGACTTAACAGCCTCTTTGTCCCTTTTCAATGTGCTGTTTCTGTGTGGCTAATTTTACATGTGTGTGTGTATGAAACATAGCTTTTAATTTTTATAATCCAAAGCCAATTATAATACATGGTCTACATTAAGATCCTATGCCCATCTTAGCTTCCTGCCCATCGGTGTTCATTCTCAATCCAACGTGGTCCACTGGAAGGCAGGCAGCCGGGGTGCACAGTTCTGACAGTCCCATTTTCATTGCTGCCTTCATCAACCGTTGCCAGTCCTCAAACAGCACTGGTACACTTACAGGTACCAGGGCACGGTAACTGGGTGTGATTGCCAAAAGCACAGTCTACACATTATGACTGGGGACCTGCCACCTCTTTGAAAACTCTGCAGGGATTGACCTTAGTACTTTATTTCCGCCACACATAGACACACACTCCAGGTGTGCAGCTGTGCTGTCTCCTTGGTTCATGCTGATGTTTTACAGAATTGTTTTGAAGAGGAAGTGTAAGGAAAGCAGAAGTCTTTAGTCAGGCGAGCACTGCTCAAATTACTCTCTCCTAGTTTCTTAAATAAGCCTTTCATTTTCAGCATTTTACATTATAGTATAGGAAACGCAATACGTTTTACTGTGTTTATGATTTTCCTCCATATTGGTTATAACCAACCACAGAAGACTTTAATATCTTGGAAGCAATGTTTACAGGTTTTACTAAATAATAATTGCAGCCTGTCTAATTGATTAAAATTGCTTTCCATGACTTGACTTACACAGTCCTCTATGCTGCCTACTCCGTGCCAAGCAAGAACCTCTCCATATGTTCCTGGCATCTTTGGGCAAGGAACAGAATCTGCTGTCACTCTGACATGGAGGTTGTATGTATATTTGCAGGTGTTTATTATGTATGTATGTATTTATTTGTTTGGTTTTTAGAGGACTTGATCATTTTTGATTTAGGACTTCTGTGGATCAAGCTGCTAGGAACATATGTTTTACATGTGAGCACGAATTTCCATTCACTTAGAACAAATGCCCAGGAACGTTGTCTCGGTCACATGGTTACAGTGCAGTTAGTTATATAAGAAGCCACCAAACTAGTTTTGAAGTGGCTGAACCAATTAAGTTTGTACCAGCAAGGCGTGAGATGGCCAGTACCTCCATCCTTGCCAGTGTTTATCACAGTTTTAAATCGTGATCATCAGTTGTACTTTCACCAATGAGTATTTTTCCCGTGCTTATTTGCCAACAATATGAGCTCCTCAGGAAAATGTCTGTTGGTAGGTTTTGTAGTTTTCTAATCAGCTATCTATAAATTAAACCATAGTATACTGCATGTGTACAATGGGCTCTCCAATCAGCTTGCTTTTGACAAAGGATTTTGGAAGTCTATATACTCTGGGTATGAGTCCTTGGGCAGATGCTTGATTCATGGACTTTCCCTTTATTTCTGAAAAATACTGTTATGCTATCTAGAATTTGAAGTTGACAATTATTCTTTCAACCCCTAAAATACATTACTCCAATTCCCTCTGGCTCTATAACCTCAGGTGATAACAGCCTGAGCACCCACTTAGGTGATGCTCTGTTGCTTGCTGTCTGATCTCAAGATGTCTTTGGCTTTAGTTTTCAGGGTTTGTTATCATGTATCTCCATGTGTGTTTGTTTGTTTTCTCTGTGTTTTGTGTCTTGGAGTTCACTCAGCTTAGGAGTCTGTATGTTTATATCTTTTCCATATGTTGGAAGTATTCAACCTTTGTTTTTTTGGAATACTTGTAAGCCCCACCTTTTTCTCTCCGCTCCGGAGCTCTGTTGATTCTAACATCAGACCTTTCACAAGACTTTCCATTTTCTATCTCCAGTGATCATACCTGGCCTTCACCTTCCTCATCATCCCAGGGGCATCCATCAGGCACTGCGGCTCCCTCCCTGCTTCCTGGCACATGCTCCTGACACCACCTCTTGAGATTCTTGCTGCTTGCTTCAAGGATTGCTCTGGTCAGTTCCCTTTGCTGGGATCTTATTATACCCCCACATCCCCGCCCCCATGCTAAGTTCTAAATTCTTGATTAAAAACAAAAACCTGAGATGGTTATCACTATCTAGCCCTGACTGACTTGGAACTCACTCTGTAGACCAGGCTGGCCTCAACTCACAGACATCTGTCTGCCTCTGCCTCCCAAGGGTTGAGGTTAAGGCATGTGCCACCATGCCTGACAATAATCTTTGATTTTTAACTGTTTCTATGTACACAGCCCCAGGCAATCTTTGTTAGTCTCGTGTTGAAGTTAATTTAGAAGTAAAGCCTAATAAATGTCTATTGTTAGCCCTATAATTATTACTACAGCGGCATTTTCTAACCTGTAGATACCAATGAGAACACAGACACTTGATTATCTTAAAATGAGCCTTTCCCTGGGGCGAGGCAGATATTACCTCCTAAGCTAGCCTCCAGTAACTCCCAGTCCTCATCCCATTCCATCTGCTTCTAGTAATTTCTATCTGTGCTACTTCCCATCTATAATCCCAAAATACTTGCCAGTGTTGATCATTTTGGCTATCTCTTTCCATGAGGAACTTCTATCCTATTTGCCTGCCCAGGTGTGTTGACTTTTAATTGATCAAATAGGAATAGGTTTTTTTTGGCAAGGGTTCATAGCAATCACAAAGACAGCAAGCAGTAATTAGCATCAAAATACATCAGACCAACCTCCAACAGTCTCATGGCTTTTATGGCCTTTTAAAATATTGGTAGACACTGAACTTTGTGCTTTTATCTCTAAACTCCCTTCAAGGTTCACTTCTCATAACTTACCTTTCAACATGTCCCTCAAGATGGCAGCTGTCTGTCCCTCACTTCATCCTTTCCCCCGTGTTACAGTTGTGCTCCTCAGTCTCTCTCTCCTTTCCAACCTTGCTCACCCTGTGACTGACACTCACCACTTTGGCCATGTCAGTATTATCAGTCATGGAGTCTACATTCTTTCCCATCCTATGTTAGACCTTAGCATTGTCAAACCCCACCTTTCCATCTTCCCACACCGGAAATGCCTACTGCTTGGTCAATAATTGACCTGACTGCTCATATATACCAGATCTCACCACATACCACCCCATGACAAGACCCCAAACACTTGAAACACTGGTAGGAACAAAGAAAATTTGGGACTTCCCTCCCTTGCGGCAGCCATCTCATGCTCCTCCTGAGGCATGCTGCTCTCAGAGGGCGCTGCATCCCTGGTCCTCCTTCTTCCTCAGTCTCTGCCTTTAGCCATCAGGACAGCAGCCTCTAAGCTTACCAGTCACCTAGAACTCCGCTTCCCTGGCCTCCATTAACCCTTCCAGCTACACAGTGACATATTTCCATGCCATGTCATGGTCCTTTATGCCTCCACAAACATTGCAGTTGCAAGCCTGTGTCCCCTGCTGTCACACTGCTAGTCCCACTCGGTCTGCCCTTCTGCCCGACAGGCCCTGTTCACCGCCTCACCAGCTCTGTTCAGACCAGCATTTCATCCTTCCTGCAGAAACCGTTGTCAACTCTGTCCTCACGCTCAGCCTCAACTCCTGACCCTCTGCACCTGACTTTTTTCTAGTCCCACCTTGTCACCAATCAGCCCTGGGTCAGCCATCACCTGCCTGCCTTTCTCTCCTGGTTTTGCTGCCCTACAACTGTGCACCTTGGCCCCCTGACAAAGCAGGGCTGGCTAGTTAGTCTCCATAGCTCCAACACTGCCGAATAGCCCAGTTCCCCATCCCTCGCTGCCTTCCCCCAGCAGATTCCCCCAGCAGCTGTTCCCAATCTTCCTCCTCTTCCGGAGCCCTCAAGCCAGACCCCGCTTCC
>OU015746.1:108522917-108565417 GCA_907169655.1 Acomys percivali | reverse complement strand
CCAAGGCCAGGTGGTAACCTCCAATGAGCCTTTGTTTGTCAGTATCCCATTCCCTAATCTACACATGGGCGCTGCCCCTTACCAAGCTTCATTTCACAAAAGGCAGAAGGCTATTCTGAGAAAGTCGGCGTTACAATGGCCCAGCTTGGGCTGCCTGTGCCAAGATCTTGAAGAGAGTTTCTTCCCTAAGAGTGTACCTTAGAGCCAGGTATGGTTGCATGTACCTTTAATTCCAGCACTTGGGGAGGCATAGACAGGTGGATCTCTGTGAGTTCGAGGCCAGCCTGGTCTACAAAACGAGTCTAGGATAGCCAAGACTACATAAAGAAACTCTATGTCTCGGAAAAAAATATATATATATATACATATACATATATATATACACACCTTAGAAATAGGCTGCCCTGGAAGGGCATGTACAATGCCTGTGTCAGTGTGCATGTGTGTGATGCCTGCTATGGGAGTATCCATGTTTGTGTTGCCTGATACATGTGTGTGATGCAGGGAGGAACGGGTGCGGTAGGATGGTTGCGGTAGGATGGCTACGGCAGGAAGACCCTTTAGAGAAGGTTAGAATGGCCCCACTAAGGTCCGATCTGAAGTCTCAGAGCCTCCTCCTGGGACGGTACATATCCTACCTGATAAAATCTCACTTGCAAACTCCCCTCACCTGGGAGAATGTGTTTATCTCCTTTAGGTTGGGGAAGGTGAAAACGAGGGTCCTAACGCAGACTGAGGGTTGTGGAAGTCACGCAGACAGCATGGTGGATAAGCAGGAAGTGCACTTGGAAAGGGCAGGGCCACACCCCTCTTGCAGAAGTCAGTTGTGTCACTATTTCCAACTCCACATAGCAAAAGACCCCAGGGAGGGCACTGTGATTGCTATACACACCACACACCAGCACCCACATGCCTTATTTTGCCAGTTCTTAGAGTCAGCCTGACCCTGCTGGGAGATCCACGGTGACTGAGCATCCCAGGCCTGAGGTCCTCTGAAGACCACGAATCTCCCCTGAGGATTGTCATGTGCTTCCTGGGGCTGCTGTGATCCTACAAACCATTTCTTCTCTGCACCCCAGGAGGCCAGCGCTGCTCTCCCCAGCAGGTCAGGCAGGGAACAGGCTAATATTTGGTTAGTCTGAGCTCATTCTGCTGCCCATTCCCATTAACATTTATTTATTCAATTACATAACAAATGTGCCCGGGGCACAGAAAACACACTAGGTGGCAAAAGTACAGAATAAATAGGCCAGACTTGGAAACATTCTTGACCCAAGAATCAAGCTTCTTGATTAATCCAATGATCAACTTGTGGAATCGCGGTCTGTTGCTCTGGGGGAACGGTTGTGGGAGGAAGTTCTGAGTGACTAGACAACAAAGGTTCCGGTGGTTGCTTTGCCTGCGCTGGTGGGCGCTGGTCTCTGTTCATAAGAAATTGTTATGGATGCCCCTTGACTTATGGTGGAGTCACTCCCCAGTGTGAGTTATATACCATACCAAATCATTGACTAACTCAACCTCTGAACCCCATAGCTCAGCCTAGCGCCCCTTAAATGAGGTGCATGAGCCTAGAACTGGACAGCATCATCCCACACAAAGCCTATTTTATAACGGCCCATTGAGTGTCTCGTATAGTTTATTGAGTGTTGTAATAAATGTGACAAAGAGAGGGGCTTTCTGGGTACTTTCACTCCATCATGAAGTTGGAAATTGTGACGCCCAAGCCATAGATTGTTACTAATGTCTGAAAGAGAACAAACAGGCACTTAAACTTGAAGAGATCTCAGTCCTACTTTCCATCATGGAGGAGGTCACATACCAACCACTCCTGCACAGGGGGGCTCTGCACAGGGCCAAGGCAAGAGTCAAGGTGTCCTCACCCCAGCAGTGGTGTTAACAGGGCCACATTATGACCTTTCTGTTAGCAAAGGGTCATATATACAACAGGGACCCCAGAAAATTCCATCTGAGCTGGAGAGCTAGTTCTTAGCATTAAAAAAAAAAAAAAAACAAAAACAAAACTGTACTTTTCCTATACTTAGAAACAGAAATGTTGTCACTGGGTTACAATTGCCTATGGTGTTCATACAGTAACACACTGCACAGATAGGTCACCTAGAACCAATATGCTTTTTCATCTAGCCTGAGTGCCGTGTGTGTGACTCTGAGATGTGACTCATTCTAAGAATGAGACTCCGTTCCTAAGTGACACAGGGCTGCGTTGCCAAGGGTCTACATGGCACTGTGAAGCCACAGTTTTGGGTAAGGGGCCCCCTCTTCTCCTTCTCTCTTTACTTCCCTGCTTCCAACTGTTCTTGGTGACTGGGCTGTCCCTAGCACTGATGGGAGTGAACAGCTCCTGCTCTACTTTTATCACGTGGTACAGCCCTCTCCAGCTTTCTGAGATGGATGGGGGCGGGGGAGGTGATGGCTAATTTCCACTGTCAGCTTGACACATCTAGAAAGAGGGAGCCTCAATTGAGGGATTGCGTCCATCGGACTGAACCACAGCCATGGCTCTGGAGCATTTTCTTGATTGCTAATTAATGTAGGCGGGCCCAGCCCACTGTGAGTGTACCATCCCTAGGCAAGTGGGCGTGGGCTGTATAAGAAAAGTAGCAGAACATGAGCCTGGAAACAAGCCAGGAAGCAGCGTTCCTCCATTGTTCCTGCCTCCAGGTTTCTGCCCAACTCTCCTCAAAGATGTACTGTGACTTGGAAGTGCATGATGAAATAAAACCT
Source organism: Acomys percivali (assembly GCA_907169655.1). Taxonomy (NCBI): domain Eukaryota; kingdom Metazoa; phylum Chordata; class Mammalia; order Rodentia; family Muridae; genus Acomys; species Acomys percivali. Next base: position 108,562,675 of record OU015746.1, on the reverse strand, counting down.
TTCCTCCTCAAGTTGCTTTTGGTCATGAGGTTTAGCAGAGGAACAGAAAGCAAACTAGGAGTGGGGCTTTGAGATGTTTAAGTCATCACAGACAAAGTGCATCATCCTCTTAGCGGATGACTTATTTTAACTAGCAAATCTCACGTCTCTCTTCTGTCGGCAGAAGGGGCTAAGCGAAACAAGAATTCCAGAATTCGAAGGATTAAATAAACAGACTGCCCTAATGTCTCTATAAAGTCCAGAGTGAGTAAAATGCAATCCTGTTACACACTCACTATGGAGAGCTTGCCTCTATTAAGAAACGTCTTGGGAAGGAATGCGACCCAGGAGCCATCGCATCTGTCAACCGTTGTCTAGTTAACTGTCCTGGTTAACTGTCCCTTCTCATTCCACATAAAAAGAAGGCCCCTGTGGACCCTTGTGACAATACTGCTCTATTTATTCTTTGCTCTGAAGAGGCGCCTGGCTTTGCTAAAGGCAGAGGCTTTGTGGTGCCTGTAAGAAAGCGCACGGTGAAAATAGGCCTTGGCAGAGTGGAAAACAGGGAAGGAGGTAGCCACACCCATGTGAAATGTTCCACAGAAGGCTAATTGGCTCATCACAAGTTTTTGATGGTGGAGAGTTGGATGTCTCAGGTCCAGAGATAAATTACTTCACATTATCTTTAGTCTCCTAATAGCCTTTAATTGCCCACCTGGGTGCCCGACCTACCATCTTTTCAACTAGCAGATAAAATCCTTGGGGTATATTAACAGATCATTAGCTTCCATCAGCCCCAGTACTAAGAATGCCCCAGAAAGCAATAAAACCTATAGCCCCGCTTTGCTTGACCCACTTCACTAATGTCCCTATCTAGAGACCTTGAAAATGCCTTAATTTATGACTTTTCGTTCTGTGACTATAAAAGTCAATGGAGCCGCTTCTACATTGGGACGCACTATTTGGGACAACCAGAATCCATGCTCCGGAGCCATGGGCACTGATAATGTGGCTCAGAATATTCTTTCTCTTATTCCCTTTGGGGTAAACAAAACAAAACAAAAAACAAAGAACAAACACACAAACAAAAACCTACTTGGCGCAGGAGGGGGACTCACGGTGGCCCTTGTAGCTGAGGATGTTTAGCGATGACAGCAACATCTAGGCTGCCTCTGATGACAAGGGATGTGACTCTGGCAGGGGAGCACTTACTTTGAGAAATAAAAGAAGAAACAACAAAACCCTGGGGCTGCGGATGGACTGTGCCTGTGGCCAGCCGGCGCTAGCTGGTAGAGAGAAGGGCTGACTTTCCACTGAAAAAGAGATCCTGGAGAGCTGTTCCAGGATCCTAGGAAAAAAAGGAATCGACAGCGCGCAGCTAAGGATGCTCTCCACACCGAGGCTTCCACAAGACAGAAAGGAGAGAGGCCCTGGATGAGGGATAATGCGGCAAAACCAAAAAAGGCAGTTAAGAAGCAAGATGACAGTGCCCCGGGGTGGGGGGTGCGGGGAGCGATTCTTGCTCATTATCCAACCCAACCTTGTCTTCCTGCTGGCTTAATGAACAGAAGGAATCAATGAGCTGTGCTGTGTGAAAGCAGTTCGTGTTCAACACGTAGAAATATTAGATGTTAAGAGAAAAGGAAACTAGAGCCGGCGGGGGCTTTTCGTGGACCTGCCTGAGGTATAAATAACGACTCAGAGACTTTTATAAAGTTTAAAGCTTAGGCCTTTCGCTGGGGCAGTTTCCCAGCTACCGTTTAAGTTTAACCCATCTATTCTAGCCTATCGCCCACCACTTGGCTCGCTCTTTACCTCTCCTGTTCCCCAACTGACATCTGTGTCCCTCTCTGGCCATAAGTTCCGCCCTCTTACTTCCTGCCCCAGCTATTGGCTATCAGCTCATAATTACAACCAATCAGCAGTAAGACAACACCAGGCCATCTCTTCGGTTATCTAAGGCATTGAGAATTACTAACAGGAAACTGATGATTAGCCATATAAATGACAATATTAAAATTCCTCCAGCACTTACCTCTTTCTCAATACAAAATTAACAATTGAAAATCATTTTGCTATTTAGTATTCTAAGAGAAAAAAGCAAATGTTAAACTATTGCATATTTTCGCCACCTTTTTTTAAACCATGCAATCCCCATTTTAAAATCGAAACACCAAAATTATATAATCAGTACCTTGTAGCTCTTCTATGCATCTGTATTTTACTCTTACCAAACAATGGAAACACAAAATAAAATAAAATAAACTATTTTTATTTAAAAAAAAAGAAAATACAGAGGCATGCCTTCATACAAAGTAAGGAAGGTCACCTCAACAGGAACCAATGTTTAGAAACCTCCAAGTGAAGAAAGAGTGACACATGAATCTCACAGGCATCCAAATGCCACCCACACAAAGGCAGTCCACACAAGCAATCAAAGATAGCAGAGCTCAAGGGCCCACCTTGAGTAAGTGAGGGAAGGGTGAGCTCCGAGCAACCAAACTGTGTTTCATGCCAACCTCAGGGGCACAATCAAACATGTTGTATTCTTCAGCTGTTTAACCTGCTCATCCCATTCCTACAGTCGTAATTTCACACTGTTGGCCAAGAGCCCTGCTGTCACCTACCTACTTCCATTCCCGTGTTCTTCCAGATGGGACTATGCTGAAAGACTCTCTGGGATGCCAGGAGAAACAATGCAGAATTTTCCAATCCCCTGAATCATGGGGCCATTCTCTCTCTGTTCTGGGAAGACTGTGCCTGCCTCAGAGCTGGCACTGGAGGTCATGCGCTCATGTCAGAAACAAACTCTAAACTAGGCATTAACCTCCGGGGGCATGAATTTGTATGACAAGGGAGTAGTCACTGACTCTCCATCCATCCTCCTCAAGTCATCTAACATTTATTGAAGACCCGTTGACCATTGTGCTCAAATGTCACAGGAAGTTTCTACATAGCTCTGAGAGCAGCCATTAGTGCCAGGCGGTCCACACATTGTTTTCCAGAGGCATTGGAAGTCTCATGTTGGCAAATATGCCACCCAACATCCTGGGTAGGCCTCTGCAAGCCCATCCTTGGTGGCAGTCAGCTATAGCAGTCACTAAAGGGTGTGTACACTATTCTGTTGTGTGAGACCAGTACTGTTAGCCTCACTCATTTGGCCTTGACAATTACTTTAGTGTTCTGCCTTATTATCATAAGTACTTTGTCCCTAGTTTTCTAGAGATGGAGATTCTGGAGAATGAAGTACTTCTGATAGACACGCTTTGTGTCTGGCCTGTGAGGAGCTTTTTATACACTGAGCTAATGAAAGGAAAGGTTCTGATCACCAGTCTCTCGGTGGTAAGCCCCAGCAGGAAGACACCACAGAGTAAGCCAGGGGTCCTCTAGTGGGTCCCTTACTCAAATTGACTCTTTTATCTACGAGAGGGTTTCAGCCTTGTCACCAGTGAGGAAGACAGGTTCTTTCACAGAAAGGATGCTCTGTTTTGTGCTTCGAGCCTGACTGTGTGGTGCAGTTTCCCCACTTTTACTTCCATCCATTCTTTAGATGATGTGAAAGCCAGCTTGAGTTGTAGGAGACATGGCTTCGCTTTATTATTATTTTTCTTTTTTGCATATACATTTATATTATTACACATATATACAATAAACTGCCTACAGCAAGAAGAACCATGAAGCAATCAGGAATTATATAAATGGTACATTCATAGTGTTTTGGCTATGTGTATTTGGCAACCTTGAGGAAACATCTTTCTTATCTTGGTGCCTCTAAAATTCTGAATGTAAATCAATATCTATCATATCTCATCTTTATCAACTTAAGACATCTATCTAGACCTAAAATCCTCTTAATCCCTAAACAACTAAGCTTAATTGTAAAGCTAAACTCTCTGGTTTCAACCCCATCAGAGACTTGAGAAGGAATAAAATTAATGCAGGTATAGGTAGATAAGGTGAAATAGATAAGGTCTTCAAAAACCTCAGAGATTTACAGAATATGCCATTTAAAGATGTTTTTGTTATTTTAAAGATTTTTTAACAATAAGACAGGTTAACTCCTGGCAACATCCAGGAGTTTATGATGAGCATCAAAGAACCTCCTTATGGAAAAGGCTTCAAACATGACAAACAAGCCACTGGGCAAAATGTCCTCATTTCTACCACAGACAGAATTCTGCCTAAAAACGGGCAAGCTTGGATGCAAGCAGAGTCAATGGCCAAACCCTGCCAAGACAGGGTAAACAAATCTTCAATAGTTACTACCTCACAAATATGTCTGTCAGATATATTGGGCCAGAAGGCTGAAGCTGATGCTCCAACATTATAGTTTTGGGTGACTGTTCAGGCAGTGAATTGTCTGTCATTTTCTCATCGTGGCTTAACTTTTAATGATGCATGCTGTAAGTTTACTTCTGCTGTAAGGTTGGTCTGGCAGATCAGGGTAACTTCCTGCCAGTCTTAGTTTTCTAACTCCTTTTTAAACATTGAAAATGTGTTTAAACATTGAAAATGGGCTGGTGAGATGGCTTAGGAGGCAAGGGCTTGTGCTGCCAAGATGACAAACTGAGCTTGATCCCTGGGCCGCACATAGTGGAAGAAGAGAACCTACTTCCAAGTTCTCCTCTGACCTTCAAGTTCATATGGTGACACATGCATCACTCCCTTCACAAAATAAATGTAAAAAAGAAATACATAAGTGTTCTTCATGTTTTAATATATATTTTATTAATTTATTCATATTACATCTAAATTGTTATCCCATCCCTTGTATCCTCCCATTCCTCCCTCCCTCCCATTTTCCCCTTACTCCCCTCCCCTATGACTGTGACTGAGGGGGACCTCCTCCCCCTGTATATGCTCATAGGGTATCAAGTCTCTTCTTGGTAGCCTGATATCCTTCCTCTGAGTGCCACCAGGCCTCCCCATCCAGGGGACATGGTCAAATATGGGGCACCAATATTTTGAAAACTATGATTTTAGTTAACCCATAAACATATTTTATATAGTAATATTATAATTCTTTTTTTTTAAGCAGCAGGGGTGGGGGAGTTAAGAGAGTTTTTCTGTGTAGCCCTGGCTATCCTGGACTCACTTTGTAGACCAGGCTAGCCTCAAATTCAAAGCAATCTACCTGCCTCTGCCTCCCAGAATTCTGGGATTAAAGGCTTGTGCCACCATACCTGGCTAATGCTTTTAAATTTTACTGAGACATAAACTTTAGTATCTCTTATAGAATATCCTGCACACTTCAAAAGAAAATGTGTTCTGCTATAATTTGATGCAGTGTTTTTTAAATATCACGTGGATCTGGTTGACAATCCAGACCTCAGCAATATCTCCTGATATTTTCCACTTATCCTAACAATTAATAATATTTGTCTAATATTGTATATTTGTCTATCTTTTCAGCATCACCATATCGTATTTGTTTTAATCTTTAAGATGTGGACTTTAAATACTAACTTTAACATGAACAGATTTTTCTAAATGCAAATAGACCTGGGGCAGTGGGGTGGTTCAGAGGTTACAGGCACCAGCTGCCAAGGCTGCTGACAGAAGTTCACTCCCTGGGCCCCACACAGTGGAAGGAGAAAGCTGACTCTTAGCCAGGCATGGTGGTGCACGCCTTTAATCCCAGCACTCGGGAGGCAGAGGCAGGTGGATCATTCTGAGTTCGAGACCAGCCTGGTCTACAAAGCAAGTCTAGGACAGCCAAGACTACAGAGAAACCCTGTCTTGAAAAAAAAAAAAGAAAGAAAGCTGACTTTTGGGAGTCGTCCTCTGACTTCCACATGCACACTGTGACATGCACAAACACAAACATACATAATCAATATCAGCTTAAAAGATTTAATGTACTGTGGAACTGACAACTATATTGTGTTCCACTGACCCATATCTCTACACTCTAATAACATCCTTTTTTTCTAGCGGTATGGACCAAACAGGGCTTCATGTGTGCTAAGCAAATGCCCTACTACTGAGCTACACTCCTGCCTAGAATTATAGTGTTTAAATCACTGGCTTTTCCACCATAATTTGGTTATTCTCCTTTCATCTCAACTTTTCTTTTTTGAAAGTATCTGGGCTCCTTCGTGAATTTGTTGTTTATCTAGAACCTAAGCATTAACTACTCAATTCTTATTAAGCTTAATCTTAAGTCATCTTGGTTTTTGAAAGAGGGTCTCACTGCGTAGCCCTGGCAAGCCTGGAACTCACTATGACCAGGCTGGCCTTGGACTCGCAGACATCTCCCTGCCTCTGCCTCCTGAATGGTGGGATTAAAGCATGTGCCACCATGCCTATGTCTGACTTCATACAACTTTTTGTTTTATGTTTAGTATATCTCTATCACGGATATAAAGGGGTTAGCAAAACTTCTCTTTAAATGAGCCAGGCAGTAAATACTTTAGACTGCATGAACCACATGATCCTTGATAATATGAATAACCCAGACCCTTCTATTACAGCACAAAAGCAGTTGTAGAAAATAACTTGTAAGCAAATGAGCCTACAGCATTATGAATGAAGGCAGTCTGTAGTTGGTGTGCTATCTATAGATAGGTGAGTAGCTGTAGAGGTAGAGCAAATTTTACAAAAGTACCTTGAACTCTGACTTTGTAATACACTTTCTAATGTTATACTTTGTTCCAACTATCCAATACTAAAGCAATGGCTGCACTTTGTGTTTCACCCTCTCACCAGTCAGCTCCTCAGTGATGGCGCTGATGGGTTTATGAACAGGGTCTACGTCTCCACCTTCAAACATGATGTGACGTGTCTAAAAAGCCATCTATCATTTTCAACCTTCAGTGATAATAGCTATACTGGATAGCTTTTTATGACACCTTCAAATTCAGACTGTTTCATAATGAAGGCATTGCTCTGACTTTTGCACCATCACTATAGACTCTGTGCTCTGGACCACCCCTCTGCCCCACTGAGCCCACTGATTGGTTTGGACAAGTGGACTTCCTCTTCTTCTTCTTCAGTTATTCAAACCTCAAGACAACACAGAAGAAAAGTGAGTCTTTCCAGGACTTAGAAGAAACTAAGTAAAAAATGAAAGTTTCATTTCAGAGATTTCACTTTGAGATTTTTCAATAAAATAAAATCACTGAAATGGTTTTTGAGTTCTCTATGTAAACTTCATTGGAAGTTAAGTGTTACAGAGTGAAAAGATCCAAAGAAAATAAATTAGTAAAACCAGTGGGAAGATTAAAATATACTTATTTCTGAAAAGTATTGGCCTAACACCTAAGCATCATTAAAATATTTACTTGAAGTTTAAAAGTTAATAAATAGCCATGCTTATATTTAAATGTCTTTAAACTTTATTTAAATCAGCTTTTACATCCTCACAAAGTACCAATGAGAGTTATATTTACATCCTAGGTAGAAAATGACTCACTACTAGTGTAGAGGTTAGGATTTCAAGAAATCCAAGGTCTTTACTTGAAACTCACCTTCAAGGATGAAATGAAGACAAAGCAACCAGTGTGTCCATGTTTACTTATTTAAATTCCCTGGAAAACTCAACATAGTTTAGCTGTAAAAATATGACACACCTTAGAGAAGGACCATGCTCAACAAGACAGGGGAATGTTTCTTTACAAGAAATCAAAAGATCCTGATAAATAAAAATACTTCAAGCAGTACATAGTAAATATTTTTATTTAATAACAACTTAAGTCAGTCTTGGGAACATTGTTATGTAGTATACTTATTAATTTATAGTAGCAGAATGAAAATACAGTTACAGATGCAAATATTAAAGACCAATAATCAAATATTATTGTTCATCACAAACAATTATGCATATAAACAGTATAAATAGCTATAATCAACTTGAGTAAATGCCAAATATATGACATATAATTATTTTTAAACTGAGAATTATCAATTCTAATTCAACCAAATTCAAGTAATCATTTGCCCAAAGAAATAAACATCTTAAAAGTTTAGGATTTATAATTTTAGGAATTTTCAATATGATTCACAGCTCTGATCGCTACTGAATTCACTGTACAAATACACTTATCAATTGCTTTGTGGCTTATAATTAGGAATGACTGATCACTGAAAACCCTTAACCAAAGAATCATTTTAATTGTCCTAAGGCACAACCCTGATATGATGAATGTAATAATGGCCAGAATTTTTTTAACAAGCATATGGAAGTTTTCACTTTCATAACTATGAATTTGGTTTTCCAAAATCAAGTTCCAATGTCCAGCATCTAAATCTTCTATAGAGGAAAGAAATGGCTTAATGGTCCTCTAGAGAAAAAATTCTTTTTCAGATCTTAGTTTTAAAAGACTATGGTATAATGGGTACCAAGAATGACTCAAACTTATGTAGCAATATCATTATATTAAAGTCTATTGGTCAGCTAAGGACTAAGGGGCAAGTGCCATGCTTTATCTACCATTTGCTTCTGCTAATGCAGATGGGATGGGATGGGATGGGATGGGATGGGATGGGATGGGATGGGACGGGACGGGATGGGATGGGATGTTAAATGTTGGGACAGGATAGAGAGGAAGTCTAGTTGGGCCTGGCAAGCATTTCCACTGAATTTATGGATGGATGAGTAGTTGAGTTTGGGATTGTTCATGTGGCACTCAGGAGGGACACTGTTCACCCACAAGGTGCTTCCCAGGGCTGCAGGACAAGGGCACGGCAGCTCCGGGAAGGTAGTAACTCTTCCTTGGAAATCCCTAGGGCACTCCGGGACCATGGAAGTATAGAGCATGAAAACCATTTTATATCAAAAGGCAATCCATCCTAATTAGAGTCTTTTTGAGTTATTCAATTACCAACTGAGAATATGGACTCTAGCTTTTTTAAAGAACACAGATAAATATGTTTTCAAGATGCCTATGTAAGGTCAGATTATTGCCCCCATGTTCTCCCAGAATTGAGCTTGTAAAGTCTTGGAAATCTGAGGCCTCTGGCCACCTTTCCAAATAAAAGCTTAACAAATATATTTAAGTCTTTTATTGAACTCTGTAATCCCATAAACCAAACAGCTAAGCTGAGCTTGTTTCATATAACTTTTGTTTCACTGGAAAATATGGGAGGGTATTTTACTATTTTCCAGAAATAGCAAGCAAAACCTGTTCACTCTGAACTCAGTGGTGGCTGCTCTCAGGGAGAAAACAAGAAGGGGCCAGCAGACCCTTCAGCACAGCTCAGACTCCAAGATGCCTGGTGTTCTCAGAAAAGAGGTGCACAAGTCTTTCTTAATTCAAATCCAGGATATTCTGAAGAACTTCCAGTACAATTTCATAACAGAAGTGATACTGCTCCTGTACACACATGGATGACAGTGCTAAGTAATGGACACTGATGTCTTCTTTGGGAAAATACATCTGTCAATTTTTTCAATAACTTAAGAAAATTCCATTCAAATAACAAATATTTATCTACAAACAGTTAGGGACTTTTTAATGCAAGTATGGATTTTAAATATGAAGAAGATAAGTAACCAAAATAAATCTTGGTCTAGGACTCCTTAACAGTGTCTAAACGGAAGGAAGATGTCAGCACCCATTTCTTTGTATCATCTCTAGCTAATCTAATTCAAATGTATGCAATTGTCATATATTTATATACCCAAGTATATCCCTAGGTATATCACAGATTAGTTTGTAATTGCCAGGAGAAATAAAGAGAATATTTATAATAAAAATAGTTGCCTCTGCACTGACATTATAGTATATATAACATGTCTAACTAATCTGTGATATAAACATATATATTTATAGTATTCCAATAACAGATAGGTGATAGGTAGATATAGATAGATAGATAGATAGATAGATAGATAGATAGATAGATATGGAGATAGATAGATAGATAGATAGATAGATAGATAGATAGAGAAATAGAGGCAATTACATATTTCAAATTGCTGTCTATAAACTTAGTAATAACATGTGATATACTGGCTAGGCAGCATGGTATTATGGTCAAGGCTGTGACTTCAGTTTCAGGGCCAACCCCTCCCCTTGATGTCTGAGTAACCCCCATGGGATGGACTCCATTGCTGGAAACCTAATGTACTTTATCAAGGTTATCAGAGCAAAACAAGTTCACCAATATCTACCTGGAACAGTAAGAATGAATGAGATTACAAAAAGCATTATGAACCGTCCAGTCTTAACCATGCTAATCTTGGTCTTGACTGTTCTTAGATTTCTGTAAGGAACACTTACCTTTGTTTGAATCATGCCACAACGCTGTTTTCTCATCTGGGTCACTATGTTCATAATATTGAACTGAAATGAGATGAAGGTAACTGAATTATCTAGACAGGTGAAAAACACAAACTCAGATTGCCAAATGAGTACTGTCTATCTCCTTCTAGTGAAAAGAGATGTCAAGATGTAACCAGAAAGGTCTCCTTTCCAGTCACAATATTCACTCTAAAATTCAGCCTAATGACTAAGAAAGACTTGTTTCAGTGGGCTTTGCAGGGGGAAGAAGGAAACCATCATTTAGGAGAAGAATGCTCTCAAATAATGTACTCCCTTTATGCTAACCAAAGAAAGAATTGAACGCAGCAGTACTGAACAAGCACAGAAGACCTTCCATGGCCACACGAGATGTTCCTGATATAAAGAGCCCTGTCAATTCAAAGAGAGACCATTGGTCATGGCCACTAAATACTGTAGAGTGCACAGCAGCCACAGACTGCAGGTCACAAAGGTCTGCTGCTAGCACAATGGCCTGGGTGCAGAAACTTGAAGAATTTAGGAACTCTCACTGCAACGGGATATTGGTAGTGGAGTGCTGCTGAGAGTGACCAACTGAACAGCCTACTGAGTAACTCAGGCACAGATGACTCATCTGGAAAGTCAGGGTGTGCTAAGCACTTCAGGCATGCCGACACAGGCTATGTTGATGTGGTATTTTCCTATTTTCAACTATAATCCCTCATATTTTATTCTCTCTTCTCTCAGCTCTCTCTCCTCACCTCTGTGGGTGTGAATGTATGTTTGTGTATGTACTGTGTGGTGTGTCCATGCATGTGCAGGTGCATGTACATGTAGAACCCAGAAGTCAATTTTAGGTCTCATCCCTCAGTTGTTGTTCAGCCTATTTTATAAGATGGTTTCCTTCTGGGACCTGGAGCTCATCAGTTAGGCTAGACTGGCTAATCAGTAGTCTCCTGGGATCCACCTGTCTCCACCTCCCAAGCACTAGGATGAATGGTATCATGCTCAGCTCTTTATGTGGGGTCTCAAGATTGGCGTCAGGTCCTCACGTGGCAAGCACTTTAGTGACTGTAGCTACTGCTTTTCAGGGTTCCTTATGTGTTCCAGATGCATAGCATTTCTTGGATACAAAGTTTGCAAGTATTTTATCGTACTCTTTAGCTTGCCTTTAATCCTTTCCCTAGGGTCTTTTATAGAACAAATGATAGAAGAATTAGTCCAGAAAATAAAAATGGCATGCATATTTAAAAGAAATCAATAAATCTATTTGCAGATGACACAAATCATCTATGTAGAAAATGACGAGTGATTAGCCTACAAATGAGCTTGATATAAAACCAACATGCAAGAGCCATCTGCATGTCTACATTTCATTTTCATTGCAATAACTATGTGAAAACTGAAAGTTAAAATAGCAAATTTCCAATTTCTTCAAAGAAAATGAAATAGGATAAAGTTAACACAACACATATTATTCTGGAAATTGTGGAATATTTACAAAAGGCCTATTAAATGAGAAAATGCATAGTATATCCACGGATTTGTTGATTTGACACAGGAAACATGTCAGTTCTCCCAAAAATTCATATACAAAGTAATTTTTACCACAATCCCAGCAAGCAAGCTGTGCTGACTGTGTTTCATGTCAACCTGACAGAGGTTAGAGACACATTTGGGAAGAAGAAATCTTAACCAAGCAAACACCTCCATAAGACTGGCCTGGAAGGCAAGTCTGCGCTGTACTTTTATGATTGCCTGGTGGATGTGGGAGGGCCTAGCCCACAGTCAATTGTTACATCCATAGGCAGGTTGGTCATGAGAAGCAAGCTAGTAAGCAGCACAGCTGCCTATAGTTGCAGCCTTGAGTTCCTGCCCTGACTTTCACCAGTGAGGTACAGTCTGTGGCATGGCACTGTAAGCTGAAATAAACCCATTTCTCCTCAAGCTGCTTTGATCATGATGTTTTATTGCAGCAATAGAAATCCAAACTAAGGCACAAAATAATCATAAAATTTATATTGGAAAACACAGCATCTAAACAGGCTGGTACAATTTTGAAATGTAAGAATAAAGTTTAAGGAATCACTCTATCTAAAATTAAATCTTTTACATAGTTTCAGAAATCCAAAGGTTGATAGTGGCAGCAAAATAAGACCCATATCTCAGTGGGACAGAGAACATATCCAGAAGAGCCCAGGGCTACTCCAAATGATATTTGATAAAGGTACATCATAATACTATGTAGGTAGAAAAACCTTTTCAACAACAGTTCTGGACTAACTGATTATCCATAGCCAATAAGTAAATAAGAGAATAAATCTCAATCAAAACCTCATACTTTCACGTGCAACATAGAGATTGGTCTTGGATCTAAAATCTGAAACTTGAATTTCTTAGGATCTGGATTCCTAGACTTGAAATTTGAAACATGATGCACAAAACTAAGGAGAAGCCATTAAATTTAAGACCTCTATTTCTTTGGAAGCTTTAAAACTGTAACAGTGTTCGGTAAAATTATGGCAGTTAATCTTCGGTCCTCAACCATAATTTATTGCTGTCAAAAGAAGCTTTGCTGAATTATCTTGTTAAGAAAGCACACAGCCTTCCAAGTTTGGTTGTGCTGGTCAAAAAAAAAAATGACATGACTGAGAAGAAATGAAAACTAAAAGAGTTCAAACAAATTCTGCTGGAATTGAGGTTCCACACATAACTGGGTTCCATAATGATTACTGTTTATGATCCGCTAAAACCTTACTGGCATTATTTACAAAGAAGTGGTGAGTAACAAACAAAGGAACCATTAGCTTAATTGCCATTCATAATAAGAAATGAAAGGATTATTTTATAGAGTAGTAGATTATAAAGCCAACAAGAAGCTTTAACATTATAACAGTGCTAGATAAAAAAAAATATGGCCATATCAACAAAAACACAGTATTCAGTATTTCACACATTACTGTTCAACAGACTTCTTACAAAATAGTGCTTAAACTGCTAACAGTAAAAATCATATACAGCCTTCAAATAATGATTAAAACTATTCTAATTTCTTTGAAATTTTGGTAAATGGGTAGCAAAAGACAGTTATTTCTAATGATGCTCTAGTTTGATAGGTTGGGAACTAGCTAATGACAGGGTATGACACCACTGCCATTGAATGTATGTATAAACCTTGCTAACGGTGACTCAGTCACTGCATGCTTGGGGGGAACATGACATAATCAAGGAGTATTTCCCTTCTGTTAAGCTGTGTTTGCACTGCTGACAAATGCATTTATCTCTAAACCATCAAACCCAAAGCACCACAGCACAAATGTGATTTGCAGTTTATACTTCATAGGATGAATTTAGATATTTAAACTGCAATGACAAAAAAGACAAAGACTGGGCTGGAGAGATGGCTCAGTGGTTAAGAGCACTGACTGCTCTTCCAGAGGACCCGGGTTCAATTCCCAGCACCCACATGGCAGCTCACAACTGTTTGTAACTGCAACTGACACCTTCACATAGACACACATGCAGGCAAAACTCCAATGCACATAAAATAAAAATAAATTATTTTTTAAAAAAGACAAAGACTTTCAATCAGAAGATAAATCAACACACTGCTTCATGGAAGTCCTACTTTACTAACAAAGCAAAAAGCAAAATCCAGTACCTTCCAGATGAGACAAAGGTTAATAATGCTGTATAAAAGTTAAATTATACATAATCCCAGCACTCGGGAGGCAAAGGCAGGCGGATCGCTGTGAGTTGGAGGCCAGCCTGGTCTACAAAGTGAGTCCAGGACAGTTAAGGCTACACAGAGAAACCCTGTCTCGAAAAACAAAAAACAAAAAACAAACAAACAAAAAAAGAAGTTAAATTATACAAAGGAAAATATGTTATGCTGGGCGCCTTTAATCCCAGTACTTGGGAGGCAGAGACAGGCAGATCACTGTGCGTTAGGGGCCAGCCTGGTCTACAAAGCCAGTCCAGGACAGCCAAGGCTACACAGAGAAACCCTGTCTCAAAAAAACAAACCAAAACCAAAACAAAACAAACAAAGGAAAATGTGTTAAAACTTGGCTTGTTCTCCTCATTGCATCATAATTCTCTTCATTACATTAGCTAGTGGTTAATATTACTATATGCTCACAATGGAAAAAAATGGTTTGCTGAAAATTTCTGACAAACTCTTGACGTTTCTTCAAGACAAGAGCTAGTTTGCTTTCTATGTTTTAAGGGATTTTAACCTAACTCGATTAAATATTAAAGTGGCTACAAATAACAAAAAGAAGACTTGAATGATTATGTGTTCTCTGAATTTTATATTGTAGGGGGCAGAGAAAGACGCCTGAGTAAGTGCGTGCTGTTGGCACAGCAGGGGCATGTCCAGGTCTCACAGGGCTTCTTCAGACTTAACTCTGATAACAACAATGGCCTCCGGGTAAAGTTTCCAGGCCAGTAGGACAGGAAGAGTGTGAGTTGCTGACAGCCTGTTCTATGGAAAGTCAAGAAACAATAGGTGTGTCTCTTATTTTTGGCTGCAGGTTTTCATCAAACAGAAGCATCTTTTTTTTTTTTCATTGCTGGATATCAAACCATGTACATACCAGGCAAGCATCCACCACTGAGCTACAACCTGACTCAGGTTGTACTACTAGGAAAGAAAAACTGCCGAATAAACTATGTAAGATCAGCAATAAGGCATGTTTTAAGTGTAAGAAGCTATTATGATTTGACAAAAGGTAATACACAGCTGCCACAGGAGTATAAACAAGGATAAACATGCACAAATTTTCAGCATTTTAAGGCAGTTGTCTTTTTATCTTTTGACTAGCCAGTCTATATCCAATCTTCATAATGATATTCTGAGTCTGTTTTGGAAACTGTATCATTTTCACTCTCAGTTGCACAATCAGAAAAGTGAATGCCAGGAGATATGTGGGTCCATGCTTTTGAAAAGGAGAAGATTCTTCTTTCCCTAAGGACCACTGTTCTAGCTCCTCCTTGATGTCCTCTGATGGTAAGCATTGAAAATACAGCATCCCCTCTTCCACCACAGCGCAGCCTGTCTCTATTGGCTTATGGCTACACAAAGCCAGAGGCTTCAGTACTGACACTGTCCCATGGGATGATAACTGCAAAACATGCCTTCCTGGGCAAATGGCTCTCAACCTCTTTCCTCATGACTGAAGTAAGGACTTCCACATTCCTTATGGGCAGCGTGAGAGCCACCTTCCACAGTGCCTGCACACTAAGCGATCCCTTCCCCTCAGAGCTGCGGCACACAAAAGTTCAGGAGGCAAGCTATTGTACCACCCGCCTAAATCTCCTTCTCAGTCTGCTTAGGTAACAGTAACAATTCGTGTAACCATCATATATCAAACTCTGTCTCTAACTCCTCAGTTTAGAAAAGAAAGGGATTGCTAATATTTAGCTCAGAGCCATGAATATCTCTCTCCTCATTTTATGTAAAAAAAACAAAAAGAAAGAAAAGAAAAAAAAAAAAAAGAACTAAACTGATTTTGAGGGCTGGAGAGATGGCTCATGCTCCAGAGGACATACTACCCCTGCAGAGAACTTGAATTCAATTCAATTCCCAGCACCACGTGGAACAACTCACAACCCCCTGTAACTCTGTTCTCTCCTGGCATGTGCCCATACCCACACACATACACACAGTTAAAAAGAGTAAGTTATGAATGGTATAAAATAATACAGCTGGTATTGGAGAGAGGATGAGCAGCTTCCACAGTCACCCAACGCTAAAGTGTATAGGAAGACTGGCAGTTAAGCCTAGAGGCCCCTCATCAACTCTGAGCTCAACCTTTTTCAACTTACATGCATGTCAGATTTGTTCATCAAAAGCACGTGTACTTTACTGAAATTATCTAGCAAAATACTAAAGCCACAGTGGCACACGGAGGGAGGAAATGAATGTGTCCTTACAGTGTCCATTGCTTTCTACACTATCCTAGCTGGTTATTTATATAGTACACTTTCCTCCTCCCAGCCATTCCCAGGGGCCTGAGACAACCCTGTGAGAATGAGGTCTGCTAAGCTGATTAATGTGCATCTGATGTGCTGTGCTGGTCCAGGTCACAGGCTTCCAATCATGCTGGGCTGTTAAGAAGCATGTTTAGAGACAGAATCAGTTCATCTGCTTTATCACGTACTTACTGAGTAGTTCTTCTCAATGGCAGAGAACACCACGTCCACACATATGAACACCCCTGTCCGGCCTACACCAGCACTGCAGTGAACAAGCAGGGGTCCTGTAATGTGGCTCTTCCTCACATAACGGACATACTTTATGAAAAAATCTGCTGAGGCAGGAGTGCCATGGTCTGGCCATTTGGTGAACTGCAAGTGTTTTACATAGTGACTCATTCCTGACTGTTAGAGAGACACAGAGAGGTTTATTGATTTCTTATATTAGAGATCTCATTTGAATTTCTAATACAGTGACAACAACAATGATGATGGTGATGGAGATGACAGTACATACTGGTATACAGAGCATTCCAAGTACAGGGATGTACTCAAATGTGCAGAAATGTTTATTAAAAACTCTGGATGTTACCAGGATGAGCTTTTCTCCATTTAAAAAACAGAACACAATAATGAAAACAATAAACACAAGGATGCTATTAGGAGGCAGGACTCCACGCTTGCTCCCCACCAGGCAGTGTGGTAAGCAGGAACTTCTTACGGCTTAGCTAGTATCTCATGGCTTATCTTATAGTTCATGGCTTATCTAATGTCTCACAGCTTATCTAATATCTCATGGCTTATCTAATATCTCATGGCTAAGACAAAAGTACTATTTTGCCTCCACTTTTAGAGATCAGAATTGGGAGAGCTGAGAGGTATACGCTTGGTCACAAGGCTTACATCTTTCATGCTTGGATTTTAATGTATGCCTTTCAAATCTTACACTACCATCTCTCTTCTATATCATTTGCCTGATACAGAAAAACCAAGATTTCCAGTTACTTAAGAGTAAAAATCTGGACTGTCACATTCAAAAGAGCCTGGGCATCCTGGGACACTAGCCATTACTATAGTGCATGACCAGTGTGATTTCAAAACACTTTTGATGTCACAAGTCACAAGTCTTAAGTGCCCTGTAAGTCTGGCAATTTTATTTAAAACAAAACAACATCACCTGGGAGTGTTTTGTCCCAATTATTACTTATAAAATTCATGTTCTTTTGCGGAAGTGGGCCTTTGATGTTCTAGTTGGTCCCTGCTTTCTGTCTATAGCCACACTTTACCTCTCATTGTTCTTTGCAAATGGACAAATTTATGTTCCATACGCGCTTAACTTCTTTATGTTTCTATATACACACCCAAGGCAATGTCCTTTTCAACTGTCTGCTCCTGTTCTTCCTCATCTAGGTCCTTCATCATCTAGATGTGATGTTACCTTCCGTACTCCTCTTTCCCACACTCCAGATCGCGGTAAATATTTCCCATCTCAGCTCTCAAAGCATCCCATGTGACTCTTGGCATTGTCACTGAGCACAGCAGCTCTGGGGACTGGCGAGTACAGGTGTCTCATTTTTTTCACGAGCACCAGTAAAATCCAGCACAGTGGTGAGCACTCTTGACAACTCAGCAGGCTGCTACACTTGGCAGAAGCCACCAAAGCCACCACAGGACCTGAAGCATCTAGTACTCCCACTCCCGCCCTGCTTTCCTCTTCACATTTTCTTTTCTCTCCAGCCAAAGTTTGGCTATGTAAAGTTTGGGTTTGTTTCTAGACTACAAAGAGGTAAAAAAAAGTTACTTTTTTCATTCTAGATACAGTTTCTCTATGTATCCCTGGCTGTCCTGAAACTCTCTGTGTAGACCAGGCTGGCTTTGAACTCACAGAGTTCCATCTGCCTCTGCCTTCTGAATGCTGGGATTAAAGCTACTTCTTTTTTCTATTTATTTATTCACACTGGCAAAAGTTACTTCTTTTTTCTTTTTATTTACTTTTCTCTTATGCAATATATCCCAATCTGAGCCTCTACTCCTTCTGGTCCTCCTCCACCTACCCTCTCTGCTACAGATCCATGGCTCATCCATTTCCCTTCAGAAAAGAGAGGCTTCCCAGTGATCGCAACCAAGCACGGCATACCCTCACTCTATTCCACCCTCATCCTAACACACTGCTTATACTGTAAAGCATGTATCTACTAGCGGCATTTAAGACTTACGGACTTCTTCACAATTTGAAATACTCGAATGATGAAATACTGAGTTATCTGAGAGTTCTCCAGAGAGACACGAAAGTGTTTAAGTTCCAAAGGCTCATTCAGAGAAATGGGCCAGTAACTGTAGCACTTGATAATTCCGCCTTCTATCTCTCTGGTTATCATAGCAATAACATTACAATTATTTTCCATAACCATTTGCCAAAAGTCTTCTTTAGTGTCTGGCAGTGGTCCTTGGGTAGCAATATAAAAATACTCTTCTTCATGATTTACTATTTTAATATAACTAGCATTGATGTAGTCCTTGTTGTTTCCAAGAGGAACACGTGTTGAATCATCTATTATAGAAACAGAAACATGTAGTGAAAAGTATGGAAGAGTGGGACATGTAATATACCCAGACTTCAAGTAAGCATCTCACATATGTGTATTTCTTTACCACACCCTCAAAAAATGACATAGGAAATTCTTTTCAAAGGGACTAAATTAAATCCATCCACCCATAGAACCTATTAGCAGGACTATAGAATACATAATCAGGAGGATTTTAAGAGAATCTTTAATAAATGAGACGAATGCCATCAGCACTGTCAAGCATCTCTGGGATTTCTGTAAGAACAGTGTGTCAGACCAAAGACACAGTAGTATCCAACTGAACACAGCAAGGAAGTACCCCAGGGGCAAGAGTGAATGCTGTTCTCCTGAAAATCAGGGAAATCTGTAGGTGTAGGGAAACAAAGACCACAGTTTTTACAGAATGGATATGATAATAGTTTAGAGAAAAATTGTATCAATGGAAGCCCACCAATGCCCTGATTACAGCCAAGCAGGCATTTTTTCCAGTCCTTTCCCAGCTGCCACTGGGTGCAATAATGTGGCAATCAAAAACAGTACGTGGCAAAAAGATGATACTGAAAGTACTGACTCCAAATAAGGCTTGTCCAACACTGTCCGGAAGTAGGAGAAGAAACTCGCAGATCAGGAGCTCTTGCTTTATCACACACAGACATCTGGTGCTCTGCTCCACCAGTGCACCCATGTAGAAAGCAGAAGAGTCCACAACACACCGTGTTCTCAGCAACTGTGTCCCCCGCCCCACCACCACTCAGAATGCCAGTCATTTAGCAACTACACTGTGCTTAATGGCCACCAAATAAGGTCTGTGACTTCTGACAGAATGCTTCTAGAATTCCAACACAGTATACAGAATTCTCTTATAAAGATGAATAGAAAAGTCTATTGGTAAATATAAGAAGACACTGAGTATTCCAAAATGAGAGCAAGAGCAATACCTGCTACTAACTGTTGAAACATCTCTCCATCTCAAATGTTCTATAAACATATTTAGTTTTAAAAAGGAAAATTAAATTTGTTAAATGATTTAGTAAAATCTGTAACAGATAAAAAAACGCAACTACTCAGCTCAAACTCCTATCCTATTCATCCCACACTACACAAGCTCTTCTGGGCTCCACGGATCACCAGGTAATTACATGCTTTGTTGACTCTCAAGAAAGACTCAAGTTTGCAAAAGGTCATCACTTGGGTTGGGATAATATTAATGAGGAGAGTTGGTAAGATCTCAAGGAAGTAATGAACTGCTTTCTGATTGGCTTAAAGGTCCTCCCCACATGATTAAACCTATACTGGATACCTTTATCAGACCAAGGAACTATGGCTAGACAGTTATAGGTCTAGGATAAACCTACTATTATGATGCTAAACGGACAGATATTAAATCAACTCCGAAAGACCCATATATACTCGTCATTATACTCATATATTAAAGTACCTCTAGGTCCTCATCCAGGAGCTTGTATTTCTAGTGGATAATTATTGATCAATGTAGAGACTCATGATTACCCAGTCATGGCAGAGAATAAGAGATGCAGAATGTTCAGCCCTAAATGAAACCTGTACACTATACTCCCTCCTCCAAAGGCTCGGGCACCATTGCTGAAGAGGGAACATAAAAATATAAGAGCCAGAAAATGTGGATGACAAGGAGAGTGTTTTCTGGACACAGCAGGCCATTGCATATGTGAACTCACAACAGTTGTGGCAGCCTGTGAAAGCCTGAGCAGAGCAAATCCCAGCATGAAGAGGATAGCAAGGCACAAAGCTCTACGCCTAGTTGGGGGGGTGCTTCTGGCAACTGATGGCTGTTGGGACAAACTTTCTCTAAGAGTGCAGGGGCCAAGAAGTAGCCCATGCCCCAGGAAAAGGCCCCACGCCCAAGAGTGTCTGCACAGAGCAGCCTGGCCTTCATCACAATTGGGGGGTGGATCCTGGAATATTTGGTGAGGGTGAATATGACTAAAATACATACAAAATTCTCAAAGAACTAATAAAAATATTCTTAAAGCAACACAATAGAAAAAAGAGTGGAAAACCACACATACAGGAATCAAAACTTGTGCTGGTACACTATGAGGGTAATGTTGTTCCTCTGTGTGTCACTTAATCTGAGCCCTGGCTACAGCCCTGTGTACCCTGTGTACACAACTTAGTTGAGAGCGTGGTCCCAGGAAGGTAAAGTCACCTATTTAGCACTATAATTGTCTCAAAACGACATCCAACCACTATATCAAGTAAGTCTCCTCAGGATGGTGGAGTCTGTGATAAGAACCTCCTAGAAAAAGCCACTAGTAGGAGCCATTTGCCACAAGACTTCTTTTGTGTGGAGTACCATGATGGTGGCATTCTGTAGGTCTACAGACGGTAAATTTGTAAGAGCACTGCATCTAGAACAGGCAAGTCCATGTTCAGAGTAAATGTCTCTTTTGTTGGGAAAAAAAATCACTGTTTCTTGCATAACAGAAGAGGCTCAGCACTACCCGCCACCTTGGGGAATGGTCTCCCGTCAAGGACTCAGTGCTGCTCCATGCTTCTCGAGGCCCAGATACTTAGCAATGACTAGTACAGCTGACTGAGTATAGCCTGGTTGCTCTTGGTGAGTGGCAACCAAGCTGAACCCATACGTTTCCAATAGGGCCAAATAGGCAGATTTTTCATGAGCTACTGAGCAATGGCAGGGTAATTAGGGTAAATGACTGCTGCCTGCAGAACACTATCCTATGCACATGGTTTCTGTCATCTACTGAAGTCACTCTTCATGAGTACTCACATGAGACACCGGGATCTACATGGGGTTTGCCCATTTAGAAAGCTCTATTTGTATACCTTTGTTACTAATTTTTCAATTATGTTTCTTCTAAGACCTTGACCATCCACCTGGCTAAGGCACTGGCTATCACCTAAGTTTAGCTTCCAACCATTTCTTCAAGAAAAATGAAGAGCCAAGGGGGTTGGAGAGATGGCTCAGCAGTTAAGAGCATGGCTGCTCTTCCAGAGGTCCTCAGTTCAATTCCCAGCAACCAAATGGTGGCTCACAGCCAACTATAATGAGACTGGGTGCCCTCTTCTGGTGTACAGGTACACATGTAGGCAGAATGCTGTATATGTTATAAATAAAAAAATCTTTAAAAAATAGTTTAAAAAAAAAGAAAAATGAACAAACAAGCACACCAACCAAAGTTATTCCCAGTAGCACATTATCTTTCATTATGATGCTGCAGAAATGTCTCAAAAAACAGCTATGGTGGTACACTGTCAGGTTATGTAGGTAATCCACAGAAACAATACAGAGACATGTGGAGCCCTTTATTTCCCCTGTCAACTTATTGTAGGGAACTCCTCAGAAGAACACAGGTGCAAGCTAGGGAAAGAAAGCAGTATATGAGGGATGGGGGATCATGGATACTTGTACATTTTTTTAATGGAACTTACTTGTGCCTTCAGGATTGTGGTGGTTTGATGGAGAATGGCCTCCATTGGCTCATATATAAGAGTGTTTGGTCCCCAGTTAGTGGAACTGTTTGCGAAGGATTAGGAGGTTGGACCTTATGGAGGAGGTGTGTCACTGGGTAGGCCTTGAGATTTGAGATGTCCCTTCCCAGTTAACTTTCTCCTTGACTCTTGCTTGTGGGTCAGATGTTAACTCTTGGTTACTGCTCTGCTGTCATGCTGGCCTGCCTGTCACCATGATGTTCATGGACTCCAATGCCCTGGAACCATGACCTCCCAAATCAAATGCTTTCTTTTGTAGGCTGCCTTGGTCATGGTGCTTTGCTATAGCAAGAGGAAAGTAACTACAAGAGTCTACTCAGGAAGAACCTCACATCTAACATTTCTTTCTGATAATCAAGTGCTGCTGTGTATGCCCAATTAACGGCTTGGTTGCTCATAGAGAAGCAATATCTACTTGGTTCTCCACTATACAGTTTCTGCTAAGGTGTAAAGTAGCCTAAAAACCTGCTTCTCCAAAAGGAAAGTGGTTCCCACAGGGATTGCAGTACATTGGTCCACAATCCTAAGGGTCTCTGGAGCACTCCAAGAGGTTCTGAACAGCATCGCCACCACCGACTATTACATCTGCTGAGTGCAAGCACCAGGGAAGCTTACACAGTGGTCTACATTTGTAACAGAACCGTCTCTGGAGAATTCCCTTAGGCAGAAACATCTGAGGAATATGTTACCACTAAGGGGCTCCAGAGGCTCACCAGGCAGTACTTCCTTATTGGTGCAGAAGCCAGATATAGCAATTTATCCTTCTTCATAAAGTGGGTATTTCAAAATATCCTACAAACTTGAACTCCTAGAAATTTCAACCACAGAAGTTCCTTTTAGTTGTGTCTTCCATTCTCTGACATGAAAATGTGTTGTGAATAAATCCAGAGTATTTGCTACTCGTTGTTCACCTAATGGCCTGTGTGATACCTTATGGAAGGAAAAGATGGTTGAAATCCTTTTGAACTAAATTATGGAAGAACTGAAAAGCTGATCTGTCTGAGCATGGACAGTGAAGTGAATTCCTGGCTTTGCCAACTGGAAGAAAACTACTTCTAATGACATCCATGAAGCTCCTCCAATCTTTTGCTCATTTCTTGTCTGGTTGTTCTTTGACCTATAGAAATTCTTACTATATTATAAATGTATATTCTTTGTCAAGTAGATGGTTTGTGCTTAATTTTCTTCTATTCTGATATCTGCCATTTTGATTTTAGAATGGTATACTTGGAAGAGCAAGTTTTTAAAGTTTGATGAAGTCTAATTATTTTTTTCCCTTAGCAGTTTCAGAGTTTTGTGTTCTGCTGAGAAAATTTTTACTAAATATAATGATGCTAAATTTTTTTCTTGGATTTACTCCAAGAAGTTGTATGCTTTTATATTTTAATTAAAGATATCATTTATGTGTATTTATGTATGTCTTTTGTGCGTGTGCCACATATGGTATGTGTATGTGTATGCACACGTGTGTATGTGCACATGCACAGAGGACAGAAGGTGCCTGATTCCGTTTCAGGCAGTTGTGAGCCATCTGACATCGGTGCTGGGAACTGAACTTGTGTCCTATGGAAGGATAGCAAGTATTGTTAACTACTGGGGCATCTCTCTAATCCCAAATATGTTTTTTATCCTATTTACACGGTGGTCTGCGACCCATTTTGAGTTCATTTTTATAAAAAGTATGAGGTAAAGGTTAGAGGGGTTTTTTTGTTACATAAATATGGAAAAGACCATAAGATCATTTATTGAAAACATCTTTTCCTAATTGTTTGGCATTGTTAAATTCACATCTTCCCTGCCCTCCTCACATGGTCATAAAGAATGCTCAGAAATTTAAAACGCTACCATTATTAGTCCTGATTACATCCTGACCCAGAGACAGGTAACAGAAGAAATATTCAACCTGGAGTGGGAGACTTGACAAATAATGTGTTGTCATTTCCCTTATCAGCTATTAAAATGCTTTGTAAGCTATAAAATGTTAAATAAATGCAATACATTATATCTCCACCTGGAAACCCTTGTAATAAAGGCCTTTCTTGCTTTGCATGATAGTACAAGGCCATAAATATGACTATGTAAACTGAAATTGCAAAAATATCTGAATAATCAATAGGAAAAATATGATTGTTTCATGGCCCTTAAACTTTTTGTCAAAGCTTTAAAAACTCCTGCTGATTATAAATATATAGAAAAATTTTAAAGCAAGACTCGTATTTTGAACACTAATGTAAAACACTTAAGACACAGTTAAAGCACTTTATATTTAGTTTGAACAGGGCTTGCTCCTTCCTTTCATCGCATAACTATCCTGTCTGGATTGCTGTTGTCCTGCCTACACTTGGGTTTGTTCCACTGTCGTGACACTAGCCTACAGGTCCGGCAATCTCAGGCTCCTAGCCAGCACTTTTCTCCCAGGTGGCCTTCGTCCTAATCACCCCAACCACACAATGCTTTCATTTTGGTAAGTCACCCTTTAGCAAGTCCCTCTCGAACAGTAGTAGAGTCAGTCTTCTGTTTGGTGACAATATCACATGCTCCCAGTCAGCTCTAAGGACATTTGTGTTCAATTCTAATTTTATCCCCAGAATTATAGTTTTTCTTTTTTTTTTAATTTTGCTGTTATTGACTGTTGCCTTTGTCAGTCAGCTCTCCCTAAGTACCCTGTGTGTAGATTGCCACATGGGCTTCTCACTGGGAGATAAAGGAGCAACCCAGCTGCATGCACTGCTGTCTGTTCACACAACACAAACACATGCTGAAAGATGTCAAGTCTGTCCCTGTTTGCTGCCCAGCTTTTACTGGCACAGTGATTTGTACACTGAGGAGTTTACAGTCACAGTTTTACATTTGTGGCCACTCATGGTTAATCCACAGTGATAACTGAAATCTGAGTCAACTCACACTATTTTACACTGTGCTGTTTGAGTGACAGTATGTGTGTGTGTTAGGCTTTGCAAAGTGAGGACTAACTCAACCAAGGGCAAAGAAATGATTTTTGGTTTTCTTGACAGGTCATCAGAACTTGCTCTGTGTGTGTGTGATGAAAAGCCAGAGATGCTTCCATGGTTCTCACCTACGCAGGCTGATATTCAGATTAGACTAGACCATGTTATGAAGTAAGCAAATCTTAAAATAGAACTTAGTTCAATTACAGTTTAAGCACAGCAAGAGCTTTAAGATGATTTTCCTTTTTTTAATCACTTAAGTGAACTGTTTTGCATCTCTATACCTCCTTGTCAACTTCTGTGCCTAGGGAAAGAATTCAAACAGGATCATATACATGTTTACTTTATTTCCTCAAATGCACTTCTTATTTCTCATAATCCTGAGAACATCATTTAAATTTTTTTTTTACTTTCAGTCTCGTTAAGAGTAATTGCACATGTAGGGATAAAAAAAGTCAACATATGAGACCTTTGACCTTTCAGAGTAGCATCACATTATCTACACTACTAAAGTGTTGCACAGAGACTCACTCACTGACCAGACTTTCAGAGACCCTCACTAGTGAGTTTCATATTGTCTCACAGAAGTGACAGAACACACTGGTTTAAGCATCTTGAAAAGGTACTGACTGCTTTATAATCCAAGCTATCTGATCTGAATGTGCTGACAGAACATAAAAGTATCTATTGTATCTTGGTAGATGCTGTCTCTCTCTGATTTGTACTATCTCAGATCTATCTAGAGAAACAAAGAAAACCATAGAAACATAATTTCGTAAGTAGGACAAGTACTCGCTCAGAAGATACTAGAGCCCTTGGAAATCTCCACATCTAGCTTCAAGGAGAACAAACGTTAGGCTGGCACGCTAGGGAAGGCAGAGGGGCTACCACAGCAGAGAAGGAAGGTAGCTCTTGCATGGGTTGAAAGTTTAGTCACATGGAGGAAGAGAAGGAATGACTTCCAGGAACCCAAAGAAGCTACAGAGACAAACACCAAGGGGAACTTCGCCATGACAGTACCAGAGGGTCATGGAATAGGACAGTTGGATGTCCTGACTATGTTGCAAGAAAATCACTTCAACAGCTACTGTGAATGGGTAAGAAAGGGACACAGTGGAGAGGACAGACACTAACTGAGAGGGAGAAGACACTCAGTCCAGGTTGGCAGCAACATCAATAGAGAACTGTGTGGAGACTCTAGATGTATTGAAGAGGGGGAAGGGAAAGAATTTGTAAGCATCTTTTGCATTCAACAAGAGACCCAGCTTTCTGGCTTGAACAGCGCTTGATTATATCAAGACAGAAATAATGGAAGAGAGACAAGTTAGTAGAAAAATGGTAAAACTCACATAGAAAATTTTGACCTTAAAAGAGATGATCATAGGATAAAATTTCTACTAAGACTATTATCATATTTTGGTTTCTGCTCTTTGGGTGGTTGATATTGGCAAATGCTATGAGCAAATACACTGAGGAACAGGAAACCATCCTGCCTTCCATACAACATAGAGAAGTGATGGGTACAGCTCTTTGGGTATAATCAAAATGGAGCTGCCCGCTGGGAATTAGATTGATGAGTTAGCTTTATTGGCTAGGGCAGACATAAAAAAGCCCCATTGCATTTTAAACAGTCTTCCAGGGAAGGCTAAGCCAGGTTTAGGATCCAGGATGTCTCAGACTCTGTTTTAGACAGCAATCAAGGCTAAAGAGCTGTGTAAGTGGGTCGCTGACAGTACTCAGAAGAGACCCTGTGTCCTAGAGTATGCCCAGCTAATCCAGTGCAAGCTACTAGAGTTCTTCATGGTAAAGCTCAAAATCTGTCATGAAGAAAGTGAGTCTTTACCTTTTTCCAACTGTTAATAGGAAAATAATTTAAAATGCTCTTGCTTACATGGAAGAATATCTCGGTATCTGTTTTTGTCTCTGTTGTGTATTTGATTCCCACAGTTGAAGTCATCAGATATAGTCATTTGTTCTAACTCCTTCAAAGAGGGACAAAAAGCCATGTATTTACTATTTAAAAAGAAGGAAAATCTCCCCTTTTTTAGCATTTATTATCCTTACACACCATATAGTGTGACTTGCTATCCAGTGTTATATAATAAACCAGAGAGGGTAGAACCTCATCCAATAAGGACTGCATACAATATAAGTTAAGAACATGAATCAATGAGTTTCTTGATTTTAAAAAAAATGTTAAATTCTCAAAACAGTTTTATCCCTGAATACTATTGTTTACCCTTTCATAAAATATAAAATAGAATACTTAGTTCTTAGGATCTAATTATAACATCATTTTATAAACAAAAATAACTATAATAGAACTATATAAACAAACAGCTACACAAAGCCTTACAATTTACTCCTTAAAGGAATTATAGCTGAGTTACTGACTAAAGAATTCTCTTCCTCCCCAAAAGAATTCTTTAACAAGTGTGAATTCATGAAAATTTGCTGGGCATGGTGGCACACACTTTTAATTCCAGCACTTGGGAGGCAGAGGCAGGTGGATCACTGTGAGTTCGAGGCCAGCCTGGTCTACAAAGTGAGTCTAGGATAGCCAAGGCTACACAGAGAAACTCTGTCTCGAAAAAAAATTATAGCTGAGTTACTGACTAAATAATTTCTCTTCCTCCCCAAAAGAACAAGTGTGAATGCATGAAAATTTATCAAGCATTTAGGTCCAGATACTGGTATACAAAGACAAACCAGAAAAATTTACCATCCTTAAGCAGCGAATAAAATATGTTTAATCAAATATCATGTGACTTACAGAAACATAAGTTTTAATGACAGTGTCTAATTGTGCCTGAAGCTACATAAAGAAAATGTCAATAAAGTGAGCAACATTTAACCTGGGTCTTAGTGGGTCAGCAAAAGTGACTATGTGAATTGTAATGTGTGTAGAAGGACAAAGGAAAGACGGCAAAGCGTGTCCTTCTAGGTACTGCATAGTAACAAGAGTGCAGAGCATCTGATCTAACTCAGAGGCAGGATAAAAGCAGGAAAGACCCTGTTTCATCATCCTTTGGTATCCAAAAGGAACTGATCCCAGGACTCCCATAGAAATAAAAATCTATACATGTTAGAGCCTGTGTATAAAATGGGGAGTGAGGAAGTGTTTGTACATGACCTAGGCAATTCTCTCATATGTAAAAGATCTTCAGATCACTTACACTCAATATAATGTAAATTTGACATACACTGTTCTACTGTATTGCCTAAGGTATAAAGACATAGGCATCTGTACATGTCAACACTGCCAAATATTTTTGATCAACAGTTCACTGAGACCAGTAATATGGAACTCACATACACAGAGGGCCAATGGTACAAAAAAGCCTAGGAAATATCAGTCTCTTTATTCTAATATATATTAATAAAGCCAGAGACTCTGTATATTTAAATTTTTATTTGCTAATTTTTGTGTATCCAATGTTGAACCACCAGTGCTTAGAAAAGTGCTGACAACTGCTGCCATGGAAGGTACTCGCCTCTAGGGCCAGGTTGGCAGTTTTCACTCTTCTGAAAGCCAATTCTAAAAGCAACCCTGAAAGAAATCTTTAAGAAGAACCAGAAGAAAAATCACACAGCAATAATGAAGACTAGTCAGTGAATGAATAATAAAGTCAATTTCTTTAAAAATCTAAGATAAAATGCCATCATTCATTATTTGAAAAAAATAATTTTCAGTAGTGTCTTAAGATAAACAGAGAGATACACAATAGTGGCTCCTTCCAAACACCTTAAAACGAGTTACATGCTAGCTGGATATTGGATGAAAGATTCAAACACTAAAAACATTTAAATAGCACCAGAAAAGTATAAAATAATTATTATATTCTTACACTGAAATGGATATTTCTAAAAAAAAATAGATACAACATAAAATCCCAGAAGTCCTTTTATCACTGAATTTCACTACCAAAAATTCATTATTCCCTCATGATAAACAATATAGATGCATGTGTTCACATCTATATGTATAAATATACTATATAGAGAACATACAAAAGGAATAATTTCTTCATTATATGAAAATAATAAGCACATATTTGGGTAACAAACTACATATAAATATGCAATGCTTAAAATCATGGAAAGATAATTTTGCATCTTATAATAAAGAAATGACAGATCATCAACAAAAAGTCATGATGAACAAATGTGAAAATTTGACAGCACAAAATACTGTCTTTCAAGAAGTTTGCTCTTTAAAATGACACATGTACAATAAGCATATGAAGAATGGTTGCTATTTAAAAAGCAGAGTAGAACAAGCTAAATGTCCTGGAACTATTTCAAGAAATAAAGATATCTAACATGCAATTAACTCAAAGATACAACTGTATGCAGTGGTAATGTGAATGAAAATTGTGTGTTAGAGAAGTTTCTCTAAAGAAGTAGACTTGTGAATAAGAAACATGCCAACACTTCTTTAAGTTTATAATAAGCCTAATAGTTAAAGAGTCCCTAGAGGGAACTGGGAGGGAGAGAAAGGGACAGTATCTATGTACTTTATAGCCTTTTATGCTACATGATTATTTTTACCATGAATATTTATTATTTTTAAAATACAGTATTTAAACTACAAGCAATGTACTCAGTTTAAAAAAAAAAGAATAAAAGGAAAGAAAACTTCTGGTTGTAGTATAGGAAAGGAAATTATAAATTTTTCTCTAGCCTAACGTATTTACCAAAAACTCATGGATGATATCAAAGTCTTCTTTTTTCTGGAGCATTTTCAAAGACTCCCTCAGGGTAGATAGCGAAGAACTGTTGAATATTAATGGTCTAATCTGAGCCAACTGAGTTAGCTCCTTTTCAGAGACAGTTCTTTCAATGTCTGAGAAACAAAAAAGTCCACATTTGTAAGTTCTATTTAGACAGTAGACACTTGAGGGATATTTTGTGGGTTTTTTTTATTATTTTTTTCATGTTTAAATACAAAGTTTTAAACTTGAACAGAAGTTTACTTTTCCAGAAGAGTCTAGAAAATAGGCTATTGTTAAAATAGGTTAGCATTGTTTTAGGAAAAAATATGCTATGTACCTTGAAGCTCTAAAAGCCATAATTTATAGACAAGATCCATTCATAGTTGTGACACATAAAGTAGACCAAAGCATATTCTGTCTTGTAATATGAACATAATGTGTAGACTGACAACTATACCAAAGAATGCTTAAGACTACAGATTAAGAAAAAAACAAAGCTTTTTGCCCTTCATGGAATCAAGTATTTAGAAGTCCCTGGAGTCTAAAAGGGAGGACATAGAGATTCCAACACATGTTTCACTTTACAGAAATAGAGCAAACAACACCAAACACATCAAAAGACAGAGAGGGCCCAAGTATTATAATTAACAAGACAGAATAACAGATATATACCAACACATAACAATAATGGAAGAGTGTGTTCTTTATCAAATTGCACATATGGAATCCATCATTTTATAATGAACTTTAGGTCACACTGTCAGTATAAGTTCCAAGTATCTGAATTTTATAAACATTATCTGTAGGTCAAAAATACAGTAAGTCTAGAAGTTCATAGTAAAATATACTTTAAAAGTTTCACAATTTTAAGATAAAATATTGAAGTTCTCAACATCTCTTTGCAAAGAAAACAGTGTGAACACAAATTAAGTTACTAAAATTAAGTTACTACTAATAAAAAAGAGATAAAATCAATTAAACAAAAGAAGGAGATGACCATTCCCCAAAGCATAAATAGCCTTGGGCAGGTTATCTTATCTTGGAAAATCTTGGAATGTCTTTAGAAGCCCTTTAGAAGGGCAGGAGGAAGAGGCTATTGGGTGGATGGACAGCCAAAGAAATCCTACAATTCTTTGTAAGCTTCTGTAACAATGGAATGAAAGGCAGTATAAGTAGTCCTTGAGAGGAGATATAATTCTCACAACAGAGAAAGAGAGAAGGCTATTTTGGTTACCTTTGAACCACAACAAAAACAAATGAACAAAAATATTAAAGTCTTAGAGATCCATTTGTGTACTGTATCGTATCAAGGCCAAATGTCATTTCATCATCTTGACTGGTGCAGAAAAAGTATTTAACAAAATTCAACATCCTTTCATGGAAAAACGAAACATGTAAATGCCAATAAATTAAAATGTCAAGGCATGCTGGGTATGGTGGTGCACACCTTTAGTCCCAGCACTCAAGGAGGTAGAGACATGCCAGTCTCTGTGAGTTGGAGGCCAGCCTGGTCTATAAAGCCAGCCCAGGATAGCCAAGGCTATACAGAGAAACCCTGTCTCAAAAAAACCAAAAAAAGAAAAAAGAAAAAAATTAAGGCATGTATAATAAAAGTTGTGCATTATAACCCACAGCAAATATACTGAATGAAGAAAGCTAAACATTTTTGCTCAGAGAGCATGAATGAAATAATGTCCATTTTTATACAACTATTCAATAGAGCATTGGAAATCTTAGCTAGTAAAAAAAAAGACAAAAAGTTTTTGTAAAACAAGAAGGAAGTGAGAGATTATTCATTAGTAGCTGGCATGTTTTTATATGCCTATTAGCTAATCAATACTGAATAAAACAAAGCAGTAAGAATTTGAATGCCTGATCTTAAGATATTGCAAGGCTACAGTAACCAAAAACAACATGATACTGCTACAAAAATAGGTATACACCAATGAAACAGCTCACAAAAATAAATCCGTAACGTCTAAAGACAAACAATTCTCAACAAAAGTACCAAACTACACACTGGAAAATAACAGTTTCTCTAATGCATAGTGCTGGGAAAACTAAATATTCACATACAGAAAAAAAAGAAGCTGGGCCCTATCTTCCACTGTCTGCCAACATCTAAATGGACCAAGTGCTTTAATGTCTGGCCTTAAATTACAAAACTACTCACTTCAAGAAAACAAAGAAGAGTTTCAAGAAATTCACATAGACAACAACTTTTTGAATAAGATCCCCAAAGGAAGCTATGCAAAACTGGATATCTATCTTCAAAGAATGAAAGTAGGTCTATTATGTCCTGTCCTGCACAAAAGTAAGATGAAATTGGAATAAAGACCTCAATTTAAAATCTGAAAAGCTGAAGCTAGTAGAAAAAACACATAGAATAGGAATAGATAGGAACTTTGAGAACAGAGCCCCAGGAGCACAGAAAATAGAGTTAAGAATTCACAAACGTGCATATAAAAAGGATCCAGAGTGAGGAGACGACCCACAGAACAGGAGAAAGTCTTAGCTGGACTGCAGACAAGGTTTTAGTATCTAGAAACTGCAAAAATTAACTCCCTGAAGCAAAACTTCCTGGTCAGTGAACTGACCAGACATTTCTCAAAAGAAGAAATGAAAATATCAATAAGTATTTTTAAAGTGTTCAACATCCCTAGCCATTCAGGGAAACAAAAATCCACATTGAGAGTCCATCTCTCCTCAGTAAGCCTGGCTATCATCAAAAACAAATGCTGGCAAGGATGTGGGAAAGAGGAATCCTACTCATTATTGGTTAGAGTACAAACTGGGGCAGTTACTCCAGAAGTCTGCTGTTTCTCAAAAACTAAAAAATTACTACCACATGACCTAGCTAGCAGATATCCTAAGGACTCCACATAAGAGATATTTACCCATGTTTGTGGATGCTCTATTCTCAACAGTAAGAAAGTCAAGTCAGCATAGATGACCATCAACAGATGAACATATAACACAAATGTAATATAAATACACAATGAAAATTACTGAGATATAATTTTTAAAAATATTCAATTTATGTATAAATTTAGTATAATAATATAAATTTAATATAACTATGTTATATTAAAATAGGTAATGCAGGCATAGGAAGGCAAGTGCCACATATTCCTTCTTATATATGGATCTCAACATTTTAATCATTTTAGACAGAGTCTTGCTATGTCAGCCTCATCCTCACAGAAATCTGTCTTTGCCTCCCAAGAACTGGGATTAAAGGCTTGTACACCACACCAAGGTTTGACTTTATATATATATAATCTATAATATAGATAAAATGCATGGGAGTGAGGGACCATCGATGCCATGAAAGAGAAAAGTGACCATGGCAGGGAAGAAGGAGCTTTAAGGGAGAGCAATAGGGATAGTAATAGAACGCGTGTGGTATGACACTAAAAGAAGGACTAATCAGGGTGAAAGGGTCTGTTAGATATAGAGAGGGTGAAGAGATACTGAAGAGGTAGAAGGAGGGTCACCAAAACCTAGTAAGTATAACATGCCATAAGGAAACCTGCTGCCTTATATGTAAATATATATAAATCCATGGTTGATAGATAGATAGACAGATAGATAGATAGATAGATAGATAGATAGACAGACAGACAGACAGACAGACAGACAGGATAGGTATAATGGATGGATAGATAGATAAATGTGATAGATAGATGATAGATAGATAGATAGATAGATAGATAGATAGATAGATAGATGTTAGACAAATAGATGTGATATATGTGATAGAAAGATAGACAAACAGACAGATGGATGCGAGAGATAGATATGATAGAAGATAGATGATAGATAGATGTGATAGATATGAGAGATGAGAGAAGATAGATGATAGATAGATAGATAGATGTGATATGATAGATTATAGATGTGATAGATATGACAGATGACAGATGATAGATAAGTGATAGACAAATATATGTGATAGATAGAAAATATATAGATGTGAGAGATAGATATGATAGATGATAGATGATAGATAGGTAGGTAGATAGATAGATAGATAGATAGATAGATAGATAGATAGATAGAGCAATTAAAGCAAATAGGAGCAAAACAGGGGGTAGGGTTTAGGGGGACAAACAAAAGTCTAGTGCCAGGAATGAGTTACCTCTTTGGACTTGTTGGTCAGTGCTATTACATAGGTCCTCAAACATTACAGTATACTGCCAATATTCCTGGTTACCTTTCAGAACTTGACAGTAAAACTCTATTGCTGCAGATGCCACATATTTGGGACACAGAACATGAAGAAATCAAGCTGGTCCTAACCTGGATACTTCATCCCTACTGGATAGCGTTCACTATTGAAAGGCATTATGTGGAC
Source organism: Acomys percivali (assembly GCA_907169655.1). Taxonomy (NCBI): domain Eukaryota; kingdom Metazoa; phylum Chordata; class Mammalia; order Rodentia; family Muridae; genus Acomys; species Acomys percivali. The sequence continues at coordinate 108,528,412 of OU015746.1, read as the reverse complement.
TAGCACAGGAGAAAAGAGGCTTTGGAATGCCTAGCCCCAAATATGACAAAGACATCACATCCCCTCCTCCCAAGGCTTGTGGAAGATGGGATGGAAATATCATAAGAGCAAGAAGTGGTAGATGACTGTGTTTTCCAGACACATCAGAGCAACTGCACATATGAGCTCATGTTGGTTGTGACAGTATACACAAGATGTGTGCAAGCTCAAGCCAGATAAAAACCCCAGAAGAGCCTTGGAGATTGGCATGAAGCCCCACCCCAGCCAACTGTCAATTCACAACTGGTAGCTGCTGGGAGCCAGTTTCTTTTAGTAGTGTGGCCCCGGCAAGTCTAACACCACACAGTCAAGAGTATATGGTCAGCAGACATTGGACTTGATTAGTTAAAAAAAGAAAACAGAGGGCACACAGTCAAGTGTGCAAGGAAGAAAGGCATATTTGAGAGGAGCTGGCAGAGGAAGGTGAATATGATTGAAACACACTCTATAAAATTCTCAAAGAAAATTTGCAAAAACATTACAAAAAAAAAGTCTCATTTCAAAATGAGGGAATGGGAGCATAGCAAGGAAAAACTTGGCCAAAGCAAAACTTAAGTCTAGGAGGCAAACATCACATCCAGAAATGGGGCTCTGTCCATCTGTCTTTCTGTCTCTTTGCATTAGTGGATGTCCTGACATCTTCAAGGACCCCAGTACAACTTGGGCTTCACCTCACAGCTTCCTCAGGCACAGCTTGTCAGAACCTCCTTGCAAGGATTTCAACTCTTAGATACATAGCTTGGCCTCTGCAGCTTTCTGGACCATTGATTCAAACATCCATAACTCCACAAATCTTGCGTTTTGCATCTTTGCCAAACCAGCGCCAGGTGAGTTCCCCAAACAGTCCTTGTTCTCTTTCACAGCCTCATTTCACAGACCTCCACTGTCTACATATGCCTCCATATTCTGATCTTCTAAGATCCCATCTGAAAGGCCTGTTAAATTCCTCCTACACTGCTGTACTGTCTCTAAGTCCATAGCTTTAGGCTTCCAAGTTCTTCCTCCATAACAGTTCAATAATCAATAAATAGAACAACCATACAAAAGAAAAAAGAAGAAAACAGAGTGCTTTATTTAACAACTTAAAGTAGGTTTAACATATATAGAATACTTTATATAAGAACAGAATACAAGAAGATCAACAGAGTCAACTAATGTAGGTTCAAATGGCCTACAGAGATCAACAAAAGAGCACACATGGACTGGAGCTAGGTCTACTACTCATATGTAACTGATGGGCAGCCTGATCTTCATGTGGGTCCCCTAAAAAAGGAGCCAGAGCTGTCTTTGACATAGAGTCTGTTGTCTGCTTTTGATCACTTCCCCTAGCAGGGCTGCCTTGCCTGACCTCAGTGGATAAGGATAAGTTCAGTCTTGATGTGATTTAATGCGCTGGGGTGGGTTGGTGGTGAGGCTCTCATTTTCTTAGGAGAAAGGGAAGATAGGGGAAGAGGGTATGAGGGTGGGACCAGGAGGAGAGGAAGGAGGGGGTAACAATCTGGATGTAAAGTGAAAAAATAAACTTAAAAAAGCTAAAGAAAAAAAAGGACAGAACATACAATCTTCAAGTAAACATGGATGCTTTCCAGAAACAATCATAAACTAGGCCACAAATTAAATATCTATGAACAGATCTTAAAAGATTTAGATGATGAAGACTATTTTTTAAGCAAAAGAAAATTATATGAGTCAATAACAAAGAAAACTAGAAAACTAAAAAATCAGAGGAAAGAGAACACACTCTTAAACAACCAGTGAATTACACTCTTAAACAAACCAGTGAGTAAATTACAAAGACCTAGAGATGAAAGCCAATAACACAGCATAACCTACCAAACAGTCAAATAAGTTCTAAGGAGGGAGTTTATAGCCATAAATGCTTATTAACAAATAAAATATTTCAGAACAGCCACCTAGCGTTGCACCTGAAGGAACCCATAAAAAAAAGGTAATTTAATGAAATAAGAAATATTCAAGCAGAGATAACTGAAATACAAAGTGTCAGAGATAAAACCAATGAAACCAAAATGTGCTTGTTAACATACATCAACAAGACTGGGTAACTTTTAGTTACACGGTGTCTTAAGTGTAGCCAGAGAACAGTGTAGTGAAGGGTCTGGTCTCTCCAGCACAGCTCTACTGTGAAGTGGGGAAAGCTCTCAGAGTATCGTCTAATGGGACACTTCAAATCACTGTCCCTTGTCTTTCATATCCACTGGGTAGCAGCTCTGCTCTACCACACACACTGCACAATATACTGCCTTGCCATAGTCCTAAACCAATAGGCAACCAGTTGTGGACAAGAACCTCAAAGCTGTGAGTTGATATACATCTTGTTTATGAGAAAATTATCTTCTTGCTAAAGTAATGAAAATTTGACTAACACAGATGGACACAGAAAAATATTCAAGTGACTAAAATTATCATGGACCATCTCAGTCAGGTATAGGTCGTTGGGAACAAGAGTTCTCAAAGCGTCGGTGGGCAAAGATCGGTGAGTGACACTCAGATTTAAACAGTTCCTTTGGGTTTGTCTCTGTTTGTCACTCGCCGATATTTGCCCACCGAGGCTTCGAGAACTCTTATTCCCAAGGACCTATACCTGACTGAGACGGTCCGTGACATTAAATCAAGAGTAAAGGCGAGACTATCAATACAAATCACTAGGAAAGTCAAAGTGCTACAAAAACAATGTCCAAACTTACACAAACAAAATCAGATAACCTAAAGGAAATGGACAAATGCCTAGGAACACAATGCCTACCAGGGAAAAATCACAAAGATTTAAAAGAGTCTGAAAAGACTCTTAGCTAAAAATAGGGCTGGATTAGCATTCAAATTTTTTCAAAGTAAAGCTCTAGACATGGTGACTTTACAAATAAATGTTAACATACATTTAAAGAAAAAATAACAAATTTCCTCCAAATATTCCAAAGCCAGAAGGAGGGTAGAATGCTAAAGAACTGATTTTGTAAGGGCAGAATTATCCTGATGAGCCAAAGCCAGGTAAAGACAGCACAAAAGAAACCCTGACAAATACCACTTAACTTCCTAACAAAATGTAGCAAAGTACATACTCAGCAGGGCATTAAACAGCTCATAATTAATGTGGACTTTTTGCTGAAATGTAAGTGTGCTTTGCCATTAGAAATATTTCAAAGTAACAGAACACAGCAATAGAATGAAGGAGAGAAAGTGTACGATCATTGCAAGTCATACAGAACAAGCATTTAACAAAATTAAACATCTTTCATCTTCAAAGAATTAGATAATCTAGGAATAGCTTGAAAATGCAATTTTATTAAAGCCATATATGAAATACCCACAGCAAAACTATAAGCTTTTGCTCTGAAATAATAAATATAGCAAAAGGTGATGCTTTTGCCACTTCTGTTCAACATGATACTGGATGTCCTGGCAATGATAATGGAAATTCTAAGAAGAAAAATAGAACTAACTAAACTGGAAAACAACAGTGAAATTATCACTGTTAATCCATAATCCAACATGACTAGTATCCTTATAAAAGGGGATTAGGATAGAGACACCTATAGGAAAGGCATTTGAAGGTAATGATCTCCAAGCACCACGTAAAGCCTCGGGATCAATCCACGCCCTGACACCTTGACTATGAGCTTTAGTTCCCTGGACTGTGAAGAAATAAATTTCTATTGACCAAGCCAGCTCCTGTAGGATACTTTGTCATTGAAATGATAAAAGATAATAAACACATATTTATTTAGAACTTCACATGCAAACAAACTCTAGGCCCAGATGACTTCAGATGGAACTTGTTACGTTCCACCAAACATTTAAGGAAGCAATTGATGCCAATTTCTTTAAGAAATCAGAAGTGAAGAAAAAGGCTTCTAACCTTGTGAGGACAGCAGCACCCTAACACTAAATCAAGACAAAGACACCATCAAACACTAAGAGATAAATATTTGTTCTGTGAAGTTCCAAGAATGACCAAAAACAGTCATAGTTTTGGGTTTGAATGAGTTTATTCAGTATAAAGCTAGCTAAAGTAGAAGAAAAAATAGTGTACATGTATGTGCATGAGAAAGATAGAGACAAAGAAGCAATCAAATCAGATATATCCAGCAGAAATTGACCAGAAAAGCCCAGCATGCAGACAGTTAATTCCCATGGCTGAATGTCTCATGGCTCAGCCTCCAGCTTCTCTGTCTCACTGAGAGCACTTTTACATCACGGAATAAAACATCCCTTGGAAGTGGCTCGCTTTCTAGCTGTTCTCACAATGTTTTTACTTGGGCTGTTCTGCTGTTTTCTTCCTCACTGTCACAAGGAGGGATGCAGGTCGTCCTTAGACAAGAGTTCTGGAAGGACACTTTACGACAAACATTGTTGAGTCTGGAAAGCAGTTTGGGGGTGACCTCACAACTAGAGGCAGCGTCTCAGTGAGCTCAACTGGCACATGACAGCTCATCATATATTGTCCACTACACAGTACACTATCACAAAAGCAAGGGTCAAATCCCCACACAAATGCTGTCACATAAGGAAGCACGCGATAACAGTAACATAACATGACTATGTTGGTCTCATCCTAGGAATGCGATCAACTTCAACATTTTAAAAATAACCCTAAGTGCCCAACTTTGCTAACAGACAAAAGAAAAAAACTACAAAAAGTAGTTTAAAATTCAAAAGGCTTCCACAATAGGGTGATTCTTTTAAAGATTAACTTACAAATAGGGTTCCTTCGGGGGTTTTATGTCTATTTTAGTTTATCCTCCCAACTCTCCCTTCATCCCTAGTCTCCCTCCCATGTCTCACCCTTCTATCCCCTTTAAAGCCCTACCGCCCTCCCCCACCAGACACACAGGTCGCTACCTAGTTTCCTGTCCTTTACCCGTATTTATGCCCACATTGGCATTTGTTATCTTATAGTTAGAGGTTACAAACAAGGGAACAGATGGTGTTTGTCTTTCTGAGCCTGGGCTACCTCACCTAAAACGTTTTCCAATTCCACCCATTTTCTTGCAAATGTCATAACTTTATCTCTTTCTACTGTACTTATGTCCCGAGCTTTCATTATCTACCTGTTGGTGAGCATCTGAGCATCCAGGCAGATTCCACTTCCTTACTATTGTGAAAGGAAAAGATATGCAGAGAACACACAGGCACCTCTGTAGCACAATGCAGTCCTTTAGGTACATGCACCAGCCCCTTATAACTGGATCATATGGTGACATTTTTTTAGAAGCCTCCACACTAATTTCTATAGTGGCTGCCCTAGCTTACACTCCCAACTGACAATGTGTAAGGGTATATACAATGTATAACTACTCTCATGCCCCTTTTCCCTCCCAAATGCATGACCTCTTATTTCTTATTGTTACACATGCTTGTGTACATGCATACATGTGAACGCACACACACATGCACACACACACACACACACACACACACACACACACACACACACACAC
>OU015746.1:108502830-108522907 GCA_907169655.1 Acomys percivali | reverse complement strand
ACACACACACACACACACACACACACACACACACACACACACACACATGCCCTGTGGAATTCACTCAATGTTGTTTTTATGGACTTGTGTCCAGGACTGACCACTTGGGACTGGGCAATCTGCATGGAAGCTTGTCTCTGGAGGAGACTGAAAGTGTCTGTCTCTCAGGAGCCACTGACCACTGAACCACTTATCTAGAAATGGGACTTTGTGGGACATCCCTCATCTGTTGGCATATCAGCTGATGTTGCTTGTGTCTTGTTCAGACAGCCCCACTCAATTCATTTTCCCTGGTGTTTCTAGAGCAACTATCTAGCAGCAGACATCCTGCTCCTGGCTCTTAACACTCTTTTTGCCTCTTCTTCAGGGAAATTCCCTGGACCACCGGTGGAGGGGTTACATTATGTATCAGCTGAGGCCAGGCTCCCCACAAACAGTTTCTAAAATATTTACTGGCCATCTGTATTTCTTCTTTTGAAAACTACTCAGATCATGTGCCCGCTTATGAATTGGAACTTTGTTTCTCTGATGCTTAACTTTTCCAGGTGTTAACACCTTGTCTGAAGTGCAGCTGGCAAAGATGCTCTCCTGTTTTGCAGGCTGCCTGCTTTGTTGTTACCAGAAGCTTTGCTTTCAATTGCAGGCCATCTCATCTGTCAACTTTAGGGGCTATTTCTTGTGACACTGAGGTTCTATTCAGTAATTTGTTGCATATACCTGAAATATTTTCCCTTTGTATTAATGGAGCAGTTTCAGTGTTTCTCGTTTTCAACCAGGGTTTTTCAGCCAGTTTGAACTGATTTTTGTACAGTGTGAGAGATGCAGTTTTAATTTCATTCTTTTGCAGGTGGATATCCACTTTTGCCAGCATCATTTATTAAATACACTGTCTTTTCTCACTGATGCTTTTGTGAAAATTAGGTGGCCACAGCCATACCATGTTATTTCTGGACATCCTTGTTCCATTAATCTATAGGTCTGTCTTTGTTACGACATCTCTGTAGCATAGTTTGAGGTCAGGTCATATGATGTCTCTGGCTGTGTTCTTCCTGTTTAGGATTACTTGTTCATGATTTTCTGTGTTTCTATGATTCTGACAACCCAGGGACACCGGTCTTTTTATTGTCTAAAGTTTTCTTCAATTTCTTTTTTCAGTGTTTTAAATTTTTATTGTAAAGATCCTTCATCTCCTTGGTTAAGTTTATTTCTCATTTTTTGTTTGTTTATTTTTGGTTTGTTGTTGTTGTTGTTGTTGCTGTTGTTGTTGTTGTTGTTGTTGTTGTTGTTGTTGAGGCTACTGTGAATGGGTGTTTTTCCTGACTTCTTTCTGAGCAAATACTTTGTTGGTGTATATAAAGTTTAATAATTTTTTGTCTGTTACTATGTTTAATTATGTATGTATATAGGTGCCTCTGTGCAAGTCTGTGCATATGTGTGCAGAAGACCAAGGATATTAGAACTGTCAGATCCCCCTGGAACTGAAGTTATAAGCAGGCACTTAGCAGGCAATCTCTGTGAGCTCAAGCCAGCCAGTACTACATAGTGATACCCTGTCTCAAAAAAAAAAAAGACTCATCTGTGTGTATATGTGTATATATGTATACATGTGTGTATATATGTACACACACATACATATCCTGGAATTAATGAGTTCAAGTAAGTCATTAAAAAACAGCAAGGGCAATTTACAAGTCAATCATATTTTTACATATTGGCAATGAATGGTCTATGTTAAAATATTTTCACAAGTCCCATTTATAATAGCACTAAAACATGAAATATTTAAAGTAAACACCTAAAAAGTATGCATAATTTGTTTAATAAAATTTCAGAATGAGAAATTGATTTAAAAAATCAGTGCAGATCAAAAAAGATTGAGAAATGAGTCTCTTGGGGGAAATAAGATTACTGGAGTGGAAGGTGACAATGTCACCTGGTCCTCTGGGCTTCTCATACACAACTAACAGGTAATAGGAGATTATTATATTGCTTGGTATGATAGATTATCATTTTCAGGGGAGAGTTGAAATGCCTCTATCCAACTGGGATAAGAAGGAGTGTGGCTAACATGGCGCAGGCCCCCTAGGGTATGCCTAAGACAACAGAAGGCAAGAGAAAATCATAGCCACCCAATTTAAACAGGCTGCTAATTGCTTGGATATTGAGGAATGAATGCTGCAATCATTTTATCAGACAACACAGACATACACAATCAAATGAGGTGCTTGCTGGAGTGAAAGGCTTGATAGAAAATAAGGAAAGTCATTATTGAGAGCATATTCAGCACAAATAAATAGGTATGAGACTTCCTCCCTCTTTAGTATGAACATACAATAAAGTAAATCTCCTTTCTCTTTCATAAGATAGTAAAGGACTGTGAGTTAGAGAAGACCAAGAAGGTAGAATTGTCTCCTTTTCTGGGAACGAATATAAAAGTCCTGTGTCCAACTGCAAATGAACTCTGTCATGACACATGCTTATCAATATGGACTCTTAACACATTTTGTATTTTATTTTATTTTTAAAAATAATTTATTTAATTTTATTTTAGCATGAGGGTGTCAGAGCCGTTGGAACTGGAGTTACAGACAGTTGTGAGCTGCCATGTGGTGGCTGGGAATTGAACCCGGGTCCTTTGGAAGAGCAGACAGTGCTCTTAACCACTGAGCCATCTCTCTAGCCTCACATTTTGTATTTTAAAACAGTCAGTTTATGCTGTTATTTCATTGTTATTGGGCTTTTATATTCCTGATTTACAATCAGATCGAAATACTTTTTCATATTTATCTTCTGTAATGTGCCTGTCAATGTCTTTAGCCGTTTTCTATTGGCTGTTCTTTATTTGTTAGTACATAACTCTCCATATTCTTAAGGCACTAATTCTTTGTCACTGTGGCCTATAACAGTCAACTTTCAGAGGATTCCAACCTTAGTCCTACACTATAGCCTAGGAAGACAGTAGCTAGAAATAATGTATTTCTCTCAACCATCCCTTGATGTGTTGAGATCAGGCCTTGCTGTAACAGATAGGCCATGATAGTCCTTTGTGGAAAGAAAAAAATTTCATGCCATACAAACATGATTTGTATATTTTCACTCAGAGATCTTAAGAAAGCAAAAAGGGCCATCATGTCTGAATACTGGCAGATCTAAAAAGAACAGCCCAGATATAGAGGACATCAGGGTGTGTTTTTTCTATGGCTCATAATATCACCCCTTTCCTTTTAAAAATCTGGATACCTTGTATTTTTTTAATTTTTTTCTAAAGGCATATACATTTATATTATTACAAATAAATAAAAAGAAATCTATATACAGTAAGAAGAACCAGGAAATAATCAGGAATTATATAAATGTCACATTCATGGTGTTTTGGCTATTTGTATTTGGCAACCTTGTAGAAAACATCTTTCCTATTTTGGTGAGTCTAAAATTCTGAATAAAAATCAATATCTATCAAATCTCATCTCTGTCAACTTAAAATATCTATCTAGACCTAAAAACCTCTTAATCCTAAACAATTAAGCTTAATTCTAAGACTAAACTATCTGGTCTTCAACCCAACAGAGACTTGAGAAGGAATAAAACGTAATTACCTGAGTGAACTGGAAGTGCAGGTTAGCAGCTTCCAAAATGAAAAAAAATGACAGAGACAGTTTGCTGCCTGAACAGTCACCCAAAATTCTATAATATTGGAGCACCATCTTCAGCCTTCTGGCCCATGTATCTGACAGACATATTTGTGAGGCAGGAACTATTGAGGACTTGCTTACCCTGTCTTGGCAGAGTTTGGTCATCTACTCTGCCTGCATTCAAACTTGCCCATTTTTGGCAGAATTCTGTCTGTGGCAGAAATGAGGGCATTTTGCCCAGTGACTGTTTTGATGCATTTGAAGCCATCTCCATAAAGAGGTTCTTTGATGCTCATCTTCTTGAGGTAGGCTGGGTGTTGCCAGGAGTTAACATGTTTTGTTGTCAAAGAATCTTTAAAATATTAAAAGCATATTTAAATGCCATATTCTGTAGGTCTCTGAGGTTTTGAAGACATTAACTATTTTACCTTATCTATTTATAGAATCATATCTATCTGTTAAACCTAAGATGTATATTCTTCTAATAAAACTAGACTAGTAATTGGCATGACCATGATTTGATCAACTAACAATTAGCTTGTATTAATTAATTACCCTAAAGAGCCTGCAATAGCACTTTTAAGGGACTGGAAGTAAACGTTGTAATATAATTGAGTTGCATGGGTTCAATACCTCGTATTAGAGTAGATATATTCATATAATGTGTGTGGAGAATAATCTTAAATTTGAATTCTATGTCAATGTATCAAAATTAAACTTATTTTATATCAATATACAAAATTCTATCCCAATGACTTAAAAATAACCTTATTTGTTAGTAACAAAACCTGTGATGTGCATGGCTATTTGTTTTGAAAAAAAGACATGTTTACAAAGGAATTTATTTATATTTTATGGACATTTTATATTAGAAGTTCTGCTTTTGCTTAAGTTACAGAAAGCTATTATGAATATTGTTCATGACCTAATAATATGTAAAAGTTGCTGAACCCACTATATTATCTTTCTGTTGAACTATCAGGCAGTTGAGATCAGGACAACTGAAGACTCTGAAGTCTAAGGCAAGAGAGTCCTCTAAATAGTGACAGGAACTGGAACACAGCCTTACTTACACTAGCTAGTGGGAAAGAGAGAAATCAAGAACTGCACACATGGGAATAAAGCCCTCAGACACAAGCATTGAGTTCATACATGTGATATGGATTGGTATGACACTGTAGAATCCTAAGAAGTCAAGGGTACAGGGTCTGCACACACTCATGGACTCAGCTTCACAGATCTGCAGCAGGTACTCATCAGAAGGTCTGGGAGAACATGAGGGAACAGAACGGACCAAGTAGTATAGCCTTTCAAGAGTGGGGGGCTACTACCACTGTGGAAAACGCATAGTGCCTGAGTAGGATCTAGCTTCCCCAAAATAAACATCTTAACAATAGATAGATTTGCAGCAACTTTTATTGTAACAAAGTGAAAACCAAATGCAGGCAGGAGAAGGGGACCAACCAAGATTGTACTCCAAAATTTAGGAAAGAAACAGTGCTAGGCCCAGTGTTACAATGGGCCAATACCATTACAAATCTCCTATCACTGAGGACAAGAAACCTTCTCCCACAGGAGAACTGCCAAGATAGTAGGCAGAGTTGGATGCTATGAAACGTGCCTGCACTTGCACAAACAGACACACACACACACACACACACACACACACACACAAATACATGCATGCACACACAGAGAGATGGGGGGAGGGAGAGAGGAAGGGAGGAGGAGAGAGGAAAGAGAAAAAGAGAGAGGGGGAGAGAGAGGAACTAGGAATGGATTGAAGGGTAGAAATTGTTCTCATAAATATGAAGGGCTAGTGTTCGTTGTTGTTTTTTAAGTATATAGGTATAGGTCATAAAGCTGAAAAGGAGAAGAAGAGATCTTGAGAGGAGATGAGGTGATAATAGATATGGCATGAAAGCAAAAGCAGGACTATTGGTGATGCAGGAAGGAGCTCATCAAAAGGAGGCTCAAGGGAAGTGGGGAGGACAATAGGGAGCGTCATGTAAAAACACCATATTATGAAAGATGCCTAAATGAAATCCATTATTTTGAATACTAACTTTAAAAAATTAATTGAAAACAAACCTTTAAGAAAACAAAAATATAAAATCCTTACAAATTTATTTTCACATTAAAAACTTACCATTGCTCTTTCTTTCATGTCTTATTAAAAAATATATATTTGTGCAGCTGGATGCAGTGGAACACACCTGAAATCCGAGCACTCTGGAGCAGAGGCAGGTGGATCACTGTGAGTTCAAGGCCAGCCTAGTCTGCAAAACAAGTCCAGGACAGCCAAGGCTTTACAGAGAAAACCTGTCTCAAAAAACCAAATATATACACACTTCATGCATACCTTCAACAAGTTTTACTACTACCATGGTGCAATACCATACCAGGAAGCACTGGAGAGACAGTCTTCGATGGCCCTGCAGGCTCTGTGTCCATAGTTTTCCACCTGGTTCTGTAGAAGTCATTGACATTCCATGCAGCGTCATCACTCTCACTAGAAAAGAAACATGCATGGGATTTGCAGAAACATCTAACACAGACATTTAGAAAAGACTTGAATAATCTCAACACTCAATAGATATCCACCCCTTCATTTCATTTCGGCCAAGTGCTCCTAGTACTGCTACTTACTCCCGTCGCCTGCATCTGCTCCCTTCTAGGGTAATTCCAAATGTCTAGCGCCTAATCACAAACTTCATCTCCCCTCACACTGGGCTTGCAAGCCCTTGGGATAACCCGCCTATTCGTTTAGTCTCTCTTCTCCCTTAGCTAGGCCACAAGAAGTAGTGAAACAACTGGGAGTCTGCGTAGCAATTTAAAGGCTAGTGCTTCGTAATTCTCCTCCTTCCTGAAGAGCAATTACCACTTCTACAAAGTGCAAACCAGAATGTACTCTTGGAAAACAAATACTTAGATTATCAACTTTCCTCATTACTACTTATTTGCTTCCTTTAATGAACTTCTGAATGTTATACACATACATTTTACACAAATACACACATGTAAAAATATTAACATTATTATCTAATACTGTTCTAATGAATATATCTAATGTTATTGATAAATCTCTCTGGAAACAACTCTAATCAAACAGCTTTTGATTTAATATGTAATATCTAAAATTGGACACTTTATGAACATGTTTTATATAACTCTCATTCTTTTGTTTTTAAAATAGAAATTTACTTTCTTCTGATTCTTTTTCCTCAGACACTGTACTAAGAATTCCCCATCCTAGTAGTGCCATTAATTAAAAACAGAAATTTCTGTCTGAAAATAAATCAACTGTTTAACAAATCTGAATAGGCATTATGTTTTATGCTACTTCAAAAACACTCTCCCCTCCAGAAGCTCTCTGCACATTTACAAAAGCTTTTTATCTACCCAGGTGATACAGATACTAAGTATTTTGAGAATTTCTTTTTCTTGTCAATGTCACATTTATTATATAATACATAAAAGATATTTCTAAGAAAGAGAAATCAAGTTTGGACATCATGAAAAAATAAACAGATATTAAGGGTCATTGACCATCATCTCCATTTAGTGGGCCAGATATGAATATGAAGAGAAAAAACAGAAAACTCACTAAATAAATATGTAGTTTTTACCTTTCTGAAGGCTCCTGAAAAAGAAAATCATAATTCTTACTTGAGAATGCCAGATGGGAGGATTTTACCTTCTCTGAATTAACTTTATTCCCAAAAACCTATAGTCACGAGAAAGGAAACAAATTATAGGCACAATTTTAGGAAAATATAGGTAAAAGAAGTATGATTGACACAGACTTAAGAGTAATAAGATCTTTAATGATGAAATTAAAGTCCTAATCACATAGTCATTAACTCTCAAAAAATCACTTGAAAGGCACACTGACTTAGTAAATATTTCCCAATTTTCCAAAATAGAGTACAGAGTGCTACATAAGTACAAATAATATACATTTAATACTTAAGCTATCTAAAGCTAATGAAAATTAGCTTTTTTGAAAAATATTATTACTACAAGCTAAAAGAAAAAAAAGAAAGGAAAGAAAGAAATTCCTGTATGTACTTATGGTATTCCATTTACTGTGAATAAAAAAATTATTAGCTCTTCTTTGAAGGTTTGGTAGAATTCTGTGATGAAACCATCTGGCCCTGGGCTTTTGGGGGTGGGGGTTGGGAGACTTTTGATGACTGTTTCTATTTCCTTAGAGAATATAAGACTACTTCATTTGTCTACCTGATCTCAATTCAACTTTGGTAAGTAGAATTTATCAAGAAAAACATCCACTTCGTTTAGATTTTCAAATTTGTGGCATATAGGATTTTGAAGTAAGACCTAATGATTCTTTTGATTTCCTCAGTGTCTGTTGTTATGTCCTCCTTTTCATTTCTGATTTTCTTGATGTGGGTAGTGTCTCTGTTTTTAGTTAGTTTGGCTAAGGGTTTGTCTATCTTGTTGATTTTCTCAAAGAATTAGCTCTTAGCTTCGTAGATTCTTTGAATTGTTCTCTTTGTTCCTAATTTATTGGTTTCAGCCCCAAGTTTGATGATTTCCAGCTATCTACTCCTCTTGGATGTGTCTACTTTTTCTCCTCCTTAGGGCTTTCAGTTGTGCCCTTAAGTTGTTCCTATGAGATGTTTCCAATCTCTTTGTGAAGGCACTTCGTGCTATGAACTTAGCACTACTTTCATTGTGTCCTGGAAGCTTGGGTATGCTGTACCTTCATTTTCATTGAATTTTAGGAAGTTCTTAATCTCTTTATTTCTTTCCTGACACAGTTGGCATTGAGTAGAGAGTTGTTCAGTTTCCATGTGTGTGTAGCCTAACATAGATGTCCTCTGAAAGACTCCACCAAGCAGGGGATCTAAACAGATGCTAAGACTCACAGCCAAACTCTGGGCAGAGCATTGAGAGTCATAAGCAGAGTGGGGAGCTAGGAGGACACAGAGGGGACAGGAGCTCCACAAGGAGAACATCAAAGCCAACAAATCTGGACCCAGGGGTGTCTGCAGTACCCATGATTTGATCACTTCCCCTTGGCAGGGTAGCCTTGCCAGGCCACAAAGGATGAGGATGCAGGCTATCCTAATGAGACTTCACAGGCTGGGATCAGATGGTGGGGGAGGAGGGCTCTCCCTGTCAGAGGACAAGGGTAGGGGAACAGGGGAAGAGGGAGGAAGGATGGGAACAGGAGAATACAGGCAAGGGGGTAACAATAGGGAGGTAATGTGAATAAATTATTAACAATAAAAAATTAATTTAAAAAATCATAGCACTATATTTATCTTTACTTTAGCACTTTCACAACCTAAATTAATTAATTCTGCATGTGTCTTTGCCATGAAATCTTGCACTGCATAAGAAAAATTGTTACTCTTCTTTCCCTTACTGCCACCATGTTGTATTGCACCTGTCTCATTGGTAGACAACCCTGAATTTAATTAGATGAATAAAAATTGGATGAAGATACTTTAAAAATCACACTTCAAAATCAACACAATTACATTTTTAAAGAAGCAACCATTCTAGGGGCTGCTGAGATGGCTCGGGACTTAAGAACACCTGTTGTTCTTTCAAAAGACCCAGGTTCAGTTCCCAGCACCCATCTGGCAGCTCACAACCGTCTGTAACTCTAGTTCCATTCTAGGTGATGCAACCCCCTCTTCTAACATCCATGTATAGACACATGCACATGGATCGCATGCATACATGCAAGCAAAATACTTACATACACACAGCAAAATAAATATTTAAAAGTATTTTAAAGCCAACTATCCAACATGGCTATATTCAAACTGAAGGCTATATCATATTTCTGGTTGAATGAAATGGGATTAGCTAACAAGAACAAGAAGAAATACAATGTAATAGGAAGACACCAGGTCTTTTGACAACTGCTAAATGGACCAAATTAATAGCAAATTAAAGAAAGGGTTGGGTAAATTTTTTCTGAACAGCCTAAGCATACCCTTGCTGGACAAAGTGAAAATCGTAATATTAGGAGGCAAGGTGTTTTCTCTGCTCCTGAAAGCCATATAGTTATGGCACAACTACCTCACCTTCCTAGGTCTCAGTTTCTTCATAAGTTAAATAAGAAACAGACAAAAATTTAACTATCTTCCAATATAAAATTTGCAAATCTATAAACAACACAATTCCTAAGAGACAACATCATAGTCAAAAGGAAAGCAAATATTTACAGTATCAAATTGTCTTATGAAATAAAGTTAAGTAAATTCTTGTGAAGTTAGGTAATTTCCCTTACAGATCCCAGAAGCCATTCAGGAATGTCCTGAGATACTATCTATAAGTAGGAAACATATAAAATTCTTTCTACATAGGCAATTCCATAACATTTGACAAGATAAACAAAAATTGAGTCACAAAATATATTCCATTTTAGAAAGGAAGCAAGTTAAACATGGTGTTGCATGCCTATAATCTAGCATGTAGGTGATGGAGGCAGGGTTCAAAGTCAGTCTATGCGACATAAGGAGACCCTGTTTCAAAATAAAAATGTACACAGGAATCAAATAAGGTTACATGAAGCTAATTTTAAAAATAGATAAATTAAAAACATCAAGGGTTTGAACAGAGATATCCTGTATAGGTGGCTAAAACTAATCCCAAAATCAGTTACTGAGTGAGGATTGCAGCCAGGCTGGGCTCTTTCCCTACAAGTTGTTCAGGGAAGTTCCTGGGACCCCTAAAACAATACAGGTAATTACCAATGTGTTTGGATGCTCATTACAGCTAGACAGTAAAATTCTCTTGCTGAAGACACTAAATGCTCTGGCTGTAAAACATACAGAAACCAAGCTCTAACTGATATGGAAGCTACCTGCTGACTAGCCCTCATATTGATAGAAAAGTGTAATGGAGGGGAGTGGGGTGTCATCAGTAACCTTGCTGAGCCACAGGCACTGAATGCTATACTTCTGACTGGTCAGGCAAGATGTGTCCTCTGGTACGATAGTGGCAAGTCTGTTCTGGGGGTAACTAATCACTTTCTTATTAGAACTAAGGCCTATTCCATAGGAGCAAATTCTATTTTCACAAACATGGTCAAATGCCTGTGGCTGGGGAGATAGCTACAGCTATTGTTTTGATAAAAGTGCTCATCAATTACCTTCTCAATAACTATGTTTATTCCCATATATTGCTTTTGTGTTTGGTCAGAACAAATGAGCAGTAAAAACAGCAGTCTCATAATAGGCCAACAGTCAGTTACTGTTGAATGTTTAGCCATAAATGGGACATTTATATCACAGTGTGACTTGGAGAGCATTGTAGTAGACAAGGCAAAAATAATGTAACAGCCAGAAGATAGAGTAATGTAGAACACTGTCTCCTGGGCATGACGCAGACATGGCACTTTTTTCCTTTTTATTAATTCATTCATATTACATCTCAATTGTTATCCCATTCCTTGTATCCTCCCATTCTTCCCTCCCTCCTGCTTTCCCCCTACTCCCCTCCCCTATGGCTGTGACTGAGGGGGACCTCCTCCTCCTGTATATAGACATGGCACTCTCGAACTCACAGCAACCATGATAACTTTTGAAAGACTGGACATTCAGTATCCTGTCATTGGGGAAGGATGTTGTAACATGGCCCACTCTTCCTTGGGGAGTTCAGGAATGAGCTTCACAGGGTCCTACCCTCCATGAAGATCTATGAGTAGTCAAATGGCTGCTGGTGTGGTGGTTTAGTGAGAAATGACCCCATAGGCACATGTATCTGAACACTTGGTACCAGTTAGTGGTGTGACTTGGGGATGTTCTAGAACTTCCACACCATGGAGCCTTACTGGAGGATGCACATCACTAGTAGTGGACTCTGAGAGTTTATGACCTCATATCACTTCCAGCTGGCTCTCTGTTTCCTTGTGTATAGTTGATAGTGGTCGCTTGGCATCCTGTTACTGCTGCTTTTCCACCATTATGGGCATATACTCCTCTGTAACTTTATGCCAAAATAAACACCGTAAGTTGCCTTTGATAATAATATTTTATCACAGTAACAAAAAGGTAACTTATACAGAACTTGGTATCAGAGTGGGGTGTTTCTCTGAAGAACCTGACCACATTGGTTTTTGGAATAATGTGGAGGATTTGAAGCTCTGGACTAGAAGAGCAGCTGAAGGCTATAAGCAGAGGTTAACAGACTGTTGTAGGAGGATCCTGAAAGGCAGCAGTGCAGGGAGTAACATAGAGGGTGGAGGCCCAGCTCTAGAGGTCTCAGAGGGCAACAAATGCTGTATTAGCAACTGGGCTAAAGGAAATTGCTATATTATTTAGGCAAAGAATCTAGCACTCTCTGCCCACATCCCTGAGACCTTGCCTAAGGCTAAATTAAAAAGTAAAGGACTGATCTATTTGCCCAGAGAAATTTCAAGTCTGAATAACATTGAGCCTGTGGAATGGTTATTAGTGATAAACAGCACACACCCTCTTTTTTTTCAAGACATGGTTTCTTTGCATAGCCATGGTTGTTCTGGACTTGCTTTGCAGACCAGGCTGGCCTCAAACTCAGTGACCTGCTTCTGCCTCCCTGAGTGCTAGGATTAAAGGCACCACACCTGGCTTAGTGATTACTCTTATATAGAGCTCTATAATGAGAAAAAGCAAGTAAGGCAGAGAAGAATAAAAAATGTACAGTTTGGACAGGGAAAAAGAGCACCAGTAATCTTAATGTTGCCCAAAGATATGGAGTAGAAAGAGAATGTAGCTTCAGGAGACACCTATTCTGTACGGGAACAATGAGAAGGGTGCCTCAGAAAGATCTCACCCCACCAAGCTTCCAATTTGTGAAAAAAAGGCCTAGGGATAGAACATGATAAAACACATTATATACATGCATAAAAATGTCATAATGAAATAATATGTGATATAATTATTAATTAGCATAATTAATATGTGTTAATAAAAAAGAAGTTCCTTGAGACATTCTGTAAAGTTGCTTACTTTCAAGTCTCTTTTTGAAGAAAAAAGTCATTCTGTGGACCAACACTCAAACACTGCACTGAGCTGGAGATTTCAAGCCAGATGTGGTGATGACCTTGACATGTCCACTACACATGTAACAGAAAGATTGACCAGACTACAGGAGACTACAACCAAGCTACATTATTCCTTAAAGTAGCACTCTTGCCAGTCTTGGGTGGAAGCAGAAGTTCAGTTAAGGAACTATTACTACTGGAACTCCTAGGAGATGAAAATGAGGGCAGCCCTGAAATCCCCAAGTTCCAGTTGATTGGATAAGAGAAAAAGAAAATGCAACTGGGCAATGATGACACACATGTGTGATCCCAGCTGAGGGAGGAGGAGTATAAGGTAAATGCAAGCCTCGGCTCACTAGCAAGACCCTGTCTCAAAGAAAAAAAGGAGCACAAAGCACCTATAAGCTTACAATATTCTTTTCTTCTTGTGCTGTGTACCTGAGCAACTTCTCAAAAAGGCAGTATTCTAAGTATTGTTTACAACCTTGCCTTTCCATAATTTGATGCTATATACCAAATGGTTCCTACAAATAAAAAAATCATCATCAATGTATCTAAGTGTGCTTCAAAATCTAAGAGATTTTTATTTTGTACCTGTTAGTAACATAAAATAGCATTAATATCAAAACAAGAAAATTTCTAAAATAGCAATGAAAGTAGTTTCCTTTAGATAGACAAAATCAAATCTCCCAATCTTTTCAACCCCTATTTTGCTTATATTTAATATCAAAATTATTTTTTAAATAAGAAATTACTATGGTAAGAAAAAGCAAATGAAAACCTATTCCTAAAAAAGCTAAGCCAATAATCTCAGTACTATCACCACCAATTAGCAGAGACCCACCCCCTTTCAGTTTTACCTTTTTTGCAGGTGTCTTTTTCTGACTTGATGAAGGCAACGTCTTCTGGAAATTCAGGTCATGTGAATCATCCTCTTTGGAAGCATTAACTATTCCTGAACAAAGAGATGCAAAGACTTCATCAACTGAGAAGTTTGAATAGAGATTGAAATCTGAATGAGAAAAGTCAAGCTATATGAGAAAACTCACCTACTTTTCAAAGCATCTGATCTTGACCTCATATTAATTTCTTCCCCCTGTTTTGAAAACCCAGCATAAAGGAGTATTTTGTTTCTTAATGTTACACTTAAGAAGCTGGTTCCTTCTTAAGAAGCAACTGTTTGTCCATATTATTCAAGAAAATATTCTTCAAGTAAATTTTAAGTATAAACAACACATAGAACCTATGCATTGAGAGCTATAAAATAAAATTACTCTGTATATCAGAGTCTATGAAGCAGGAGGATATCTGTGAGTTATGGCCAGCCTAGTCTACACAGTGAGTTCTAAGACAATCAGGAAGATATAATAGAGAGACAGTGTCTGAAAAAAAAAGAGCCAAAACAAGTATAGCAAAATAATCCTAGACATCTGAGAAGTGAAAAACCAAAAGAAACTCAAGGTGGTGATTTTATAACAAATTAATAACATTTATTTTTGTCATGATTTCACAAATGTTGCTGGGTTTTACAGTGTAAGTGGCATATTGTTGGTAAAGTGCTTTTAATCTGTTCTGAAAAATGATACAGCAACACCAAAAAATTCAGATCCACTATGTCTATTTCCCAATCCTGTGTATTTATTCTAAAGCATCAATTCAATAAAATAAAATCTAAAGTTATCAGTATGTGGTCCACAATATGTCTTCATTAAAAGAGGAACGCTGAGAATAATTGTGTGCTAAGTATATATCACAAAGAGGAAGAAAACAGCTACCTGGTCTGTCTGATTATAAAGAGGCCCAGGAGCAGAACAACATCTAGAGTTGGAGCTACAAAGTCAAGAGACAACTGCGCTACTTAGAACCTAGCTTGTACCTTTAAGGCACTAATTACAAAGGATCCTGAAAAGGCAAAGTAATCTTGAGCTAGAAGGAAAAGTTAGCTCAGCCTCCAAGCCTGGGCTCTACAAGGCTTCCTAAGGAGATCTGCCAGAACAGACCCCAGGATCATCCATATTAGACCCCCACACATCCCCTAATCCTCTGCCTGGGGGTCCAACTGGAACACAGCCAGCAGAGGAGAACTGTGGGCTATTTCCTGAGTTCCAGCCTCAGTCTCATGGTAATACCTGCCTCCCCAGGATGGCTCCCAGGCCCCAGGATCATCCAGCCTCTGGTCTAAGGCTCTACTCACCTTCCCGAGGAAGCAGGCAAGAGCCCCAGGAACACAAGGTTTGAACCTCTGGCCCAAGGCTCTACCTGCCTTCCTGAGCACCAGAAACACCCATATAAACTCGCATAAACTGAACAACTCTCTACTCAATGACCACTAGGTCAGGAAAGAAATAAAGAACAAAGCTGAAGACTTCCAGGAATTCAATGAAAATGAAGACACAACATACCCAAACTTATGGGACTAAATAAAAGCAGTGCTGAAAGGAAAGTTCATAGCATTAAGTGTCTTTATAAAGAAATTGGAGTGGTCTCATACTAACAACATAACAGCAAACCTGAAAGCTCAAGAAAAGAAAGAAGCAAGCACACCCAAGAGGAATAGTAGATGACTGTAAATACTCAAACTCGGGGCTGAAATCATTAAATTAAAAACAAGGAAAACAATATAAAGAATCAATGAAACCCAGAGTTGGTTCTTTGAGAAAATCAACAAAATAGACAAACCCTTAGCCAAACTAACTAAAAGGTAGAGAGACAGTATCCAAATTAACAAAATCAGAATGAAAAGGGGGACATAACAACAGATGCTGAGGAAATCCAAAGAGTCATTAGGTCCTACTTCAAAAGCCTATACTCCACAAAATTGGAAATTTTAAATGAAATGGACAATTTTCTTGATAGACTCCACATATTAATGTTGAATCAAGAGCAGGCAAACAGTTTACATAGTCCTATAATCCCTAATGAAATAGAAATGGTCATTAAAATCCTCCCAAGCCAAAAAAAAAAAAAAAGTGCAGGGCCAGATGGTTTCAGTGTACAATTCTACCAGATGCAGAAAAAGACTTTCACAAAATCCAACACCCCTTCATGTTAAAAGTCTTAGAAACATCAAGAACACAGGCACATACCTAAGCAAAATAAAGGCAATATACAATAAGCTGATAGCCAATATAAAATTAAATGGAGAGAAACTTAAAGCAATTCCACTAAAACCAGGGACAAGACAAAGCTGTCCAACCTCTCCATATCTTTTCAGTATAATACTTGAAGTCCTAGCTAGAGCAATAAGACAACTAACTGAGATCAAGGGGATACAAATTGGAAAGGAAGAAGTCAAAGGATTACTACTCACAGATGATATGATAGTATATGTAAGTGACCCCAAAATATTGTACCAGAGAACTCATACAGCTGATAAACACCTTCAGCAAAGTGGCTGAATACAAAACTAACTCAAAAAATCAGTAGCCCTCTTGTATACAAAAGATAAATGGGCTGAAAGAAATTAGGGAAACTATACTCTTCACAATAGCCACAATAATATAAAATACCTTGGTGTAACTCTAACCAAGCAAGTAAAAGACCCATATGACAAGAACTTCAAGTTTCTGAAGAAAGAAATTGAAGAAGATATCAGAAGTTGGAAAGAGCTCCCATTCTCATGGACCAGTAGGATGAACATAGTAAAAAATGGCCATCTTACCAAAAGCAATCTACAGAGTCAATGAAATTCCCATCAAAATCCCTACACAATTATTTACAGACCTTGAAATAATAATTCTCAACTTCATGTGGAAAAACAAGACACCAAAAATAGCTAAAAACAACCCTGTAGAATAAAAGAACTTCTGGAGGTACCATCATCCCTGACTTTAGGCTATACTACAGAGCAATAGTAATAAAAAAAAAAACCTGCAAGGTACTGGTAAGAAACAGACAGGTTGATCAGTGGAATTGAATCCAAGACCCAGAAATAAACCCACACATCTACAGACACTTAAGTTTTGACAAAGAAGCTGAAACCATACAATGGAAGAAAGAAAGAAAGAAAGAAAGAAAGAAAGAAAGAAAGAAAGAAAGAAAGAAAGAAAGAAAGAAAGAAAGAAAGCATCTTCTACAAATTGTGCTGCTCTAACTGAAGGTCTGCCTGTAGAAGAGTGCAAGTAGATCCATATCTGTCATCCTGCACAAAACTTAAGTTCAAGTGGATGAAAGATCTCAACATAAATCTACATACACTAAATCTAATAGAAGAAAAAGTGGGTAAGAGCCTTTGAATTCATTGGCACAGTAGAAGAGAACACCAATAGTTCAGGCTCTACGATCAACAATTAATAAATAGGACCTCATAAAACTGAAAAGCTTTTTAAAGCAAAGGACACTGTCAATAGGACAAAATGGCAGCCAACAGAATGGGAAAGGATCTTACCAACCCTACATCCAAAAGAGGGATAATATCCAAAATATATTTTAAAACTCATGAAATTAGACACCAACAAACCAAATAACCCAATTTTAAAAACAGGGTATACAGAGCTAAACAGAGAATTCTAAACAGAGGACTCTCTAATGACAGAGAAGCACTTAGAGAAATGTTAAAGGTCCTTAGTCACCAAAGAAATGCAAATCACAAGACCCTGAGATTC
This sequence comes from Acomys percivali, assembly GCA_907169655.1. Lineage (NCBI taxonomy): Eukaryota > Metazoa > Chordata > Mammalia > Rodentia > Muridae > Acomys > Acomys percivali. The sequence continues at coordinate 108,505,664 of OU015746.1, read as the reverse complement.
CATCTTAAACCATCAGGATGGCTAAGATAAAAAATTCAATTGACAGCAAATGCTGGTGAAGATGTGAAGAAACAGAAACACTCCTCCATTGCTGGCAGTTGTACAGATGTGTACAACCACTTTGTAAGTCAATCTGGTGCTTTTTCAGAAAACTGAGAATAATTCTACCTCAAGATTCAGCTATATCACTCCTAGGCATATACCAAAAGATGCTCTACCATACAATAAGGACATTTGCTCAACTATGTTCATAGCAGCCTTACTTGTAATAGCCAGAAACCAAAAACAACCCAGATGTCCCTCAACTGAAGAATGGATAAAGAAACTGTGGAACATTTACACAATGGAATACTACTCAGTTGTTAAAAGCAAGGACATCTTGAAATCTGCACAAAGTGGAGCTATAAAATATTATCCTGAATAAGGTAACCCAAATCCAAAAAGATATGCATGGTATGTACTCACTTATAAGTACAGGATAACCATGCTACACTCTACAGATCTAAAAAAAGCTAAGTTACAAGGAAGGCCCAAAGGAGGGTGCTTGATTCTCATTCAGAAATAGAAATAAAATAGGCACTGGAGATGGATGGATGGAATTTGGTATAAGAAGAACTGGAGAAGGTGCAAGGGTGGGGATTAGGAGTTGAGAGAGCAAGGGAGAGAGGGCCTGGTGAGAGAACAAAAAAATCAACGGTAAGGGGCATCTCTGGGACTAGGCAGAGACTGGGATAGGGGAGGCCCCAGGACACCTGTCAGGGTCACCCTAGCACAGACTCTTAACTATGAGTCATATGGAGCCTGAAGTGGAGGGATAAGATAACCAACCCACTCACAAAATCTTTGACACAAAATTTGTCCTGCTGACAAGATGTGCAGGGACAAAGATGGAGCAAAGATTGATGGAATGGTCAAGTGAAGACTGGCCCTACTTGAGCTCCATCCCATGGGAGAGAACCAATCTCTGACACTATTAATATTACTCTGCTATTCTTATAGACAGCCTAGCATAACTCCACTGACAGGCTTCACACAGAAGCTGATGGAAATAGATGCAGAGACCCACAGCCAAACATTAGACAGAGCTCAGGGAGTCCTCCGGGAGAGCTACAAGAATGATCGATGGAGTCAGAGGGGTCAACTACTCCCCAAAAAGACCAACAGGGTCAACTAACCTGGGTCCATGGGGGGCGAGATCTCACAGACTGAAGCACCAACCAAAGAGCATGCATGGACTGGTCCTAGGCTCCTGCACATATGTAGCAGATGCACAGTTTGGTCTTCATGTGGATTCCCCCAACAACTGGAGCAGGGGCCCTTCTGACACGAATCCTGTTCCCCAACTGGGCTGCCTTGTCTCCCCTAACTGGGAGAGGATGTACCTTGTTCTACAGTGACTTAATGTGTTGGAGCATGATGATACCCAGGGCGGCCTTCTCTGAGGAGTAGGAGACAAGAGAATGGGGGAGGGGTGCCCAAGGCGGGGAACTGGGAGGAGAAGAGGAGAGCTACAATCAGGATGTAAAGTGAATAAATAAATAAATTTTTAAAAAGAAGAAAAAGTTTAATCTATCATACTTCCTAATATCAAATGACTTCACAAAGCTATAGCTATGATGATCAAAATAGTGTGGTACTGGTATAAAAACATGGACTAATGGAACAGAATATGCAACACAAAATAAAAGCAGATTTTGACTGTTAACTTATCTTCCTCAAGAGGCCAAGAATAAACACTGAAGAAAAAGGTAGTATCTCATGCTAGCACTGTACAACTAGGCATGCACCCACTGACAGAGAGGCCAAAGACTACAGTAGAAGCTACTGATGTCCTTTTCCTAAACTAATACAATCTCTAATTATGTTGAATGTCTCCTTTACCCACAGTTAGATAGCTCTCACCTATCACCAGAGAAGTGTCTTTTTACAACAGATAAAGGCAACTGCAGAGATCAACAACTAGTCACAAGGTAGAGAATTAAGTGTACTCAGGTTGCCCAGCTCCGGCTGGTACAATACAGCCGTACACCCAAGACTCAGACAACATCACAGAAGAAGGAGCTGAAGATTTTGAGAACCAGATAACCATAATGGCTTGTGCTAGATAGTGTCTTCTAGACGTGATAGTTAAGTTGGTATAGCTGCATCCATGAAATCTCAACAACAAGGATGCCTAAAACTGGCATAACAAAGGTCCTACCCTTAGATGAAGAGCTACAGGCAATCAATGGCTGCTTAGAGAAGGAGAATCAGTCTTCTCCAGGGATGAGCGCCCCAATCGGTTCCCTAATCCCACTTGCTCATCCCTAAATACACGTACATAAGGACAATACTAAATGTTCTCACTAGGGTAGTGGAGGGCATGGATGTGTCCTGAATGGTTTTTGGTCAACTTGATATAAGATATGGAACTAAGAGCTCCAATTGAGAAAATGCTTTCACCAGATAGGCCTGTAGGGATTTGATTTATTATTATTATTATTATTATTATTATTATTATTATTATTAATGACTGATATGAGAGGTGCCAATCCATTGTGATGGTGTCATGCCTGGGCTGGTGGCCCTAGATGCTGTAAGAAAGCAGGCTCAGCAAGCCATGGGGAGAAGCCAAAAAGCAGCAGTCTTCCATGACTTCTGCATCAGCTCCTGCCTTCCACTTCCTGCCCTGTATGATTTTTCTGTCCTGACTTTCTTTGATGATGAATAGTGATGTGGAAGTATAAGCCAACTTGATTTGGTCATGGTGTTTTATCACAGCAAGAGAGACGCTAATGGAGACTTGTGTGTGTGTGTGTGTGTGTGTGTGTGTGTGTGTGTGTGTGTGTGTGTGT
>OU015746.1:108468363-108502820 GCA_907169655.1 Acomys percivali | reverse complement strand
TGTGTGTGTGTGTGTGTGTGTGTGTGTGTGTGTGTGTGTGTGTGTGTATGTGTGTGTGTAAAATGTCATGAACTTGAGAGGGAAGGCTCTCTCATGAACTGGAGTTGGAGTTTAAAAAGGTAGGGGTGGAAACAATACTCATGCATGAAATTATTTTTAAAAAGAATAATAATTAAATTTAAGGAAAAGGCTAGTCTCTTCAATAAGTGGTATTAGCAAAACTAGGAGAAAAATGCAGAAAAATAACACTGTACACCTAACCCAAACTAAAAACAAGTCATTGAAATTTATAAATATAAATTTATATTAAATCTTAAAATATAAAACCAAGACTATAAAATTCTTGGAACTATCTTGGATAATGTTTTTTTTATATGATGCTAAAAGTAAAAGTAACAAATGTAAACCTAATCAAGCATCAAATTAAAGTACCTGGAAAGCAAAAGAAACAACAGGATAAAAGGGAAGCCTAGAGAATGAGGAGCTATTTAAAGCCATCCCTGATAAGAGGCTAATATGCAAAGTATATAAAAATTTCAGATAACTCAAAAAAGGAAAGTCAAACAGCCAGATTCTAAAATGGGCAAAAGGCTAAATCGACATTTATCCAAGGAAAAAATAAAAACAGTGACCAAATCATGAAAAGGTGCTCAACGTCAGTGATCACTAGGACAATGAAAGTCAAGAGTGCCATGAGTGTGAGCACACACCAAAAAGACAGAAGATAACAAGTGTTGGCAAGGATGCTTAAAGAGCTCCATTTGTGTGCTGTTAGCTGTTAGTGAGGGACCACCTGTTATAGAAACAGTATGGTCTTTCCAAACAAAGCTTATAACTATCATAAAGTCCAGAAATCCTATTGCTAGGTATGTTATACTCAAAATAAATTATTAAGTATCTTAAAGGAACATAGCATTCCCACGATCACTGCAGTATGACTCTCAGCAGCCAAGATGTGGAACTAACCTAACTGCCTGTCAAAAAAGAAATGGATAAATAAAATATTGTAAACATAAATATCATTTAAAATTGTTCATAAAAAGAAGGAAATTCAGCCATTTATATTACAACATGGATAAACCTAGAGGACATTGTCCTAAGTAATATAAGCCAAGTACAGAAAGACAAAACTGAATTATCTCAATTATAAATGGAATCCAAAATCAAATGCATAAAATCAGATGATAGAATAGCAATTATCAGGGACAAATATTGTGTTGTTGGTTTAAAAATAAGTATTACTTACATAAAATGAAAAAATCCTGAAGGGCTAATGTACAACTCTCTTTCTATATTTAATGATACTGTCACTGTAGCTTGAGATTTTCTACAAGTGCAGACCTTAAATGTTCTTACTACACACCAAGAAATAAAAATGTTAGTTATATAAAGTGCTGGATATGTTCACTAGCTTGGTAGTAGTAGTTATCTCACAATGTACAACAACGCTGGGTAAGGAGCCCCAGAGGAATGGAAGGCTACTGTGAACAAAGCCCAGGAACTAGAAGTTGGAAGAGTAAAAGAGAGGAATACTAAGCAATGGCCAGAGCTGGGTATGGGGCCACATGCACACAATCCAGCACATAGGAGGCTGCAGCAGGAGAGCTGCCAATCCTAGACCATTGCATAGCAAGCTTGAGGCCAGTCTAGGCTAAACAGAAGACTCTACTACCTCATAAAACTAAACAAGAAGGAAAAAAGAAGGAAGGAAGGACAGAAAAATCATGGCAAGCTACTAATATGGGCTAGTTGAGAGGAGAGGCCATCTGCATTATGAACCAAGGCTTTATAAATGTGTATACCCTGAGCTCATATCTAAGAAAAAAAGAAATAAGTACAACTTTGTGAGTAAGTTGTCAGTTTTACTACCTTCTTTATGTTTTTATGGGGGGGGGCGGTCATAAAATCTGTATAATAAACTTGGTTTATGTAGACAAAAAAAACTGTTATTTGAAAGAAGTAAAGTTAAACTAGAATGCACTCCTTAGTACTTTGCATATCATAGCATCTTATATGGGTGCTCCCAGAGTCAGAGATTGGCCTCTGCAAGCTAACAAAGCCACAGTCGGTCCCTATGCATGGCTACAGCATGGCAGATACAGCTCTAGTTGCTTCTATCACCAAGTTAGGTACAGAACGCATGAGAACCTACCAGTGCTTCTTCTAACCTCCCTAGGTGAAGACATGTTGTCCCCATAGCCGGAATGAGATGGGCAAAAGGCTTCTGCAGATACTGAGCCTTAGTTCCTGGAGTCGGGCAGGTCTAATTAGCATCCAGGGGTCAGCATACAATTGGAGTGCTCCTAATCAAACAGATGAAGCAAAGGGTTTTCTATTAGACAACTGGGATTTTCATGTTTGAATTCCTAACTCAATCATTGTCATTCAAAGGGCACTCAATTCTTTAAATGCCAAATCTATGTTAATTAGGTGCTTCAAATTCAATACAGAATAAAAAGAACTAGGTGCAAAGCCTGTCATAGAGATGTTCATGTTCATTCCATCTACAAAAAGTCCTCACATTAATTTTTTTAATTTTCTAATCATTGTCATAATTGCACCATAAAATCATGCTTCACTCTTTCTATTGGCTAAAACCATTATATATAGAAACTCACTATGTAATCTTGAACTTAAAGCCCATGCCTCAGCAACTCAAATTCTGGGATTTTAAGCAAGGAGATACATTTTCATTAGCTACCTGAAAATGAATTAATCTAAATTTAAAGTGAATGTCTTGATAGAAAAATATTTTTAAACTGAGAGATAGGATATTAAGAAAGATTACTTAAAACTTGAAATAAGGTAAAAAAAGACAGGTGGAAGGTTCTTCCAGTGTCTTGTGATGACAAACTACCCCAGTGTTTACTTATATAGGAAAATTACAAATCGTCAGTTGTTTCCTACAACATTCTCCACATTTATGGAACTTGTATAAATGGCCTGTATACTTTTGCTTAGTAGTGATACAAATACTTAGAAAAGATAGCACCCCCTTTCTTTCTGTTCAGCTCCTATCTCCTTACCTACAAAAGAAAGATAAAGGAAAAGAGATATGTCCCTGAGTCAAACCTAGTTTCTTCTCTGTAAAAGACCAATAACTTATAACCAACTCCTAATGGAAATAAGCATCTGTAGACCAAGAGAGTAAACAGAAACCTGTCCAACCCCCCTTAGAGGAAATGGAATGTTGTTCTCTTAAGGTTTCTTCAGGCAGATTTAGGGCAAATAATTCCTTTGAAGATCTCCCAACAATTTGGGAAAATGGGTAAGCCAGCCAGGGATAGCAGTTGTGGTCCATTTTTCAAAAGTTACAAAATTCCAGGCTTAATAGCAGTTCTGTGTGGGGCAGTCTGAACTGCTGGACCAACTGGAACCAGAAGCTTTCTACAATGCTGTCCTGGAAGCTGTCCTGTTCTGATGGGTGACAGCAACTGAGGCACCTGGGGCTGGAACATGGAGGATACAGCATGTCAGCATCCAGCTTGCTGAGAGGAATGAATCCTGTCAGGTCTGATTCAGCATCGGGATATAGAAATACAGAGGGAGGACAGAACAAAAGGTAGGTTATTGAATCTACTCCTCATCTCAAGGCCCTATATGGTTATTTTTTTAATTCAATGGTATTGAATTTTGTAAATTGATGCAAATCATGCTCATGTCAAGACCTAGTCTAATTTTATCACAAGAATATATATTCTAGGTCTAATAGATAGATATGATTCTATAGACATATGAGGTAAAATAGTTAAATAAGGTGTTCAAAAATCTCAGAGACCTACAGAATATGGCACTTAAAGATGTTTTTATTTTTCTAAAGATTCTTTGAAAACCAGACAAATTAACTCCTGGAAACACCCAGCCTGCCTCAAGAAGATGAGCATCAAAGAATCTCCTTAAGGAGCTGCCTTCAAATGTGACAAACAAGCCACTGGGCAAAATGTCCTTGTCTCTGCCACAGATAGAATTCTGCCTAAAAATAGGCAAGTTTAGATGTAGGCAGAGTAGACAGCCAAACTCTGCCAAGACAGGGTAAGCAAGTCCTCAATACTTCCTGCCTCGCAAATATGTCTGTCAGATATATTGGGCCAGAAGGCTGAAGATGATGCTCCAATGTTATAGAGAGTGTTGGGTGACTTTTCAGGCAGTAAACTGTCTCAGTCATTTTTTCATTTTGGAAACTGATAACCTGCACTCTGGGTTCACTCAGGTATTTAAGTTTTATCTCTTCTCAAGTCTCTGATGGGTTTGAAGACCAGATATTTTAATCTTACAGTTAAGCTTAGTAGGTTAGGGGTTAAGATGTTTTTAGATCAAGATAGATGTTTCAGTTTAATAGAGATGAGATATGATTGGTATTAGTCTACATTCAGAAATTTAGACCCAACAGGATAGGAAAGATGTTTACTTCAAGTTTGCCAAATACAAATGGCCAAATCACTATGAATGTAACATTTATACAATTCCTGATTGTCTTGTGGTTCTTCCTGCTGTATGTAGTTTATTTTACTCATGTGTAATAATATAAATGCATATGTTAAAAAAGAAACACAATAAAAATATTTTTTAAAAAAAAGAAAAAATACAGAACTTAAAACCAGAACTCACTGCTGTCCTGACCACTAACCAGTGTTTTAAATGTAACCAGTGCTTGCTCTACCCTTAGCTCAAAGGTCCAGTATAAACCTAGACCTTCAGACCATCTCAGAACCACCTTTGCCATCTTCCTGGTTCCTTCAGTGATTAATATGTTTAATAAGATCTTATAATTTCAAATTTATATGAGTTGCATCTCTGATTTCTTGGAAATTCTACCTTAATACAGAAAAAAGAAAATATAGTTGTTATAAAAGGAAGCTAACAGAAACCTTATGGCTGGTAGTGAGGCAAGGATTTCCCTGAGGAGCACTCCCAAAGGCAGAACTGCTCCTGTGTGCTAAGAGCTTCTGAGAATGACATTACTCCTTCATCCTTCCAACTGCATTGTTAAAAATATATTCAACAGCTCATTTTTAATTAAAGCCAAAATTAATTTCCCTTGGAATTTCATCAGTTAATTTCTAAATATTCCTTGGTAAGCAAAGATCTCATTTCTTATTTAAATATTAGAGTTTAAATATGCCATACCTGACAACCCACCAAATAAATGTGTGAAAAACTCAAATCCAATGAATAGTTCTTTGTATATAAGTTTATATAAATTTGATCTCTCTAGAACACAAATAGACAGAATGAGGTCTTTATTAATCTACACCCAGCAATCACTAGTTCCAAATCTATATAAGTCAACAATGTACACAAACAATGTTTTATTCCTTTTAAAATTGCTTCTAGCATAAATGGAGGTTTTTTAATTGCTTCTTTTAATATATAAAAATAACCAACATTCATAGTTTCTATTGGTAATATCATTCAAAAATCACATCTATTTCTGAGATTTTGCCCAACTCCAGTGCAGTCAGAGATAATCCTATAGAAATAGAAAAATCTAGCTGTATGAATAAATGAAAAATTAATATTAAGTTGAATATTTAATTCAATTTTTGAGCCGCAGCTTCAGTAATGAACAGGAATATTACAAGATCTTACAACTCAGCACCGTAGAGAATAGATAGAGAATAGAAAGAATAGCACTGTGGTCTATTCTTAACTTTTCCATATTGTACAAAACAGTGCTTTTTCAGACTGTGGAATCCCCTAAGCATTTCATTTTACATGTAGCTTTTGACATCATGCAGCTGAGTGCATTGAAAAAGTATCGTGCCATTGAGAAGCACTAGAAGGTAATCTATTTCAGCAGAGGCCACTACTCTTTATTTTGAGTGGCAACAGGAAGCCAGTTCATACATGGAGATGTTCTGCCCATGAATCTCTCACTCAGGAGCTCCAGTATGTCCACTTCCTCTCCTGTCAGTTCTGCTGGCTACTGCGTGCGCCTGATTTGGTAAAGTTGCCTTTGGTTTCTCAGTCAGTCTTCCACGTCCCTTCAGGTGTTGCACCTGATTTCATGCTGTGCTGCTATCTCTCCACTGCTTCTATTTGCTAGTCTTGTGCTTTTGCTTTCCAAGTCCCTCATAAACTCCTTCACTTGAATATGGCATCATAGATCATGCTCCAGACCCAATACAAAATGGTCTCTCTCAAACTCTTAAGAGATGTGATCGTGTAGAAAACCAAAGATTTGGCCCTGAGAAGAAAGAACCTTAAAAAAAGATCTTCAGTTGAGGTACTATTTTCATTTTATCTCACTCTTATAGATAATAAAACAAACTCTTCATGATGGATTTTAATCTGGGTAAAAGATGCCAAATTTACTACTTAAAGTGACATGCTCAGCATACTGGCCTGGCAGTTACTCCTGGGGCTGTTGCTGCTCCAAATACTTCTTAAAGTGCTGAAGTTCCTACTCTCAGGAATCTATGCCAGCCAAGAAAGAAGAAATCAAAACTCTGGATGCCCTACAGTCACTTGAATATGTGTTCTTTCTTGAAAAAAAAAACTTTGTTTCCTATAAAGAAATTCCGAATACAAGTTTCTTGGGCTTTATTACTTGCTATGACTCACATACTTAGAAATCTTTTTGGTTTAGTTGGAATTCTTTTAAAATTAATGGTGTTGCTTTATCTAATTACAAAAACAACCAGGGCTAGGGATGTAGCTGAGTTTTCAGGATGCCTGCCTAGCCTTACCAAAGTGCTGCAATCCCTAACACCACATAGCAGGTGTGATGATGGTACACACTGTACTCTGAGTATGTAGGAAGTTAGAAGACAGTAAGGATCAGAATTTTAAGGTTATCACATAGTGAGTTCAAGACACATCTGAGCTATACAAGACCCTGTCTCAAAAAAAAAAAAAAAAAAAAACAACCAATATTCACAGTAAATGCCCCAATGGCACACTGCATTTAGTGGGCTACTAATCACTCTGCAGTACAGGTGCGTGAATATTGAGGGCTACCAGGAAAGCATGGGAAAAGTAAAGGGTGACATACCTTCTAAGCATAAACACTTCTTTTTTATACTATCAGGGGAAAAAATGCAAGAAGGAAAAAGAAAAAAATCAGATTAAAAATGAAGAAGGCTGAAGAGATGGCTCATTCATTAAATGCTAGACTCACAACCAAAAATATAAAAGTGAAGTAAGCACACCACGTTTAATCATAAAACCAAGATATTTGTGTGTGGTTATACTTCAATAAGGTTAATTTTGAATGCAATACAAAATATAATATAGGTCAGGTGTGGTGGTACACATCTGTAATCCCAGTACTCTGGAAGGCAGAGGCAGGCGCATCTGTGAGTTCAAGGCCAGCCTGGTCTATAAAGCGAGCTCAGGACAGATTAACAGAATGAATTTGTAAACAGGGCCCAGCAGTCTGTTGCTTACAAGAAACACACTTCAGCCACAAAGATAAATATTTCCTCAGAGTGAAGGGCTGAAAGAAGGTCTTCCAAACAAATGAGCACAAGAAGCAAGCTGGAGTAGCTACGCTAATATCTAATAAAATAGACTTCCAACCAAAATTAATCAAAAGATGAAGAAAGATTCAGCCAAGATGACATCACAACTCTGAACATCTATGCCCAAAATACAAGGCCACCCACATTTGTAAAGAAAGATTAATAAAGCTTAAACCACACATGGATCCCCACACATTAATAATGGGAGACTTCAACACCCCACTTTCACCAAAGGATAGGTCAATGAAAGAGAAGCTAAACTAACAGATACTTTTCCCTAAAACACAAAAGATTATACCTTCTTCTTAGCACTTCATGGAACATTCTCCAAAATTGACTATATAGTAGGTCACAAAGCAAGCCTCAACAATACAAGAAGATTGAAATAATACCTTGTATCCTGTCAGACCACCATGGACTCAACCTGGACCTCAACAACAACAGAAATAACAAAAAGCCTACACACTTACACACACACACACACACACACACACACACACAGAAACTGAAGGACCCTCTATTCCATGACAACTGTGTCAGTGAAGAAATAAAGAAATGAGAGACTTCCTAAAATTCAATGAAAATAAAGGTACAACACACCGAACTACTGTTTCATTCATCACATAACTCCTTTGACAAAGCTCTCCCAACCTTCTGAACCTCAGAGCCTTCTGCCTTTCCATTCTTTTAGAAGTATACATCTAATTGCATGAGTGCTTTATTTCAAAATGCATAGTTCTTTATCTCCAATGCCGAAGAACTACTGACTCACAAGGCAGAGAGGAGCCACTGTAACTGCTATCATGCCAGACAGCATATGCACGTTACAAAAAAACCAAAGTTGATACGACAGATCTGAAACTCTTCTTAGAAATGTCTGCTCCAAAGTCTGGCTCTTAGTTGATATCTGATTTTTAAAATAACAACAAAATGGTGCCTACTCTAATACAAAACTTTCTCAAATTAGGAAGCTCACTGTGCCCAGATATTTCACATGCCATGGTTTGCAATGAATACACACCACTGTTCTGTGTATCTACAGCGTCAGCAATAGCCTTCAGTGACGCAGACACATTGTGCCTTCACGCTTGTCTCTCATAAATACTCTAGACTTCAAACCTTAAGTAAATGTCAGTCATAGAAAACACTTCAAGCTTCCCAAGCTAGTTGATGGACAGTGGGGTTGGCAGGGGTGCCTCTAAGAGAAGTCTAGGATGCTTGTATCTAGTTTCCTTTTCCCTAATTCGCCTTATACTCTTAGCCATGAACTTAACTATTTGTCAAGTTCTATGAGTCCTCATAGACAGTCACTGAAACTAGGAGGTCTTGCTAAACGATGATAGATTATGTTTTTAGCCAGCATGGGAAATACATTGCCACCTTCATAAACATTATATTTAGCTGGATCCCACCATCTGACTTCCTGCCTGAAAACAGGAGAAAAAAAACCCTATGTTATGCTTCCTGTGTATTGGCCCTGAACAACCACAGAAACAGCCATATCTGCAAAAGGAACAAATAATTTTTATTTATATTGTAAATTTTTGCATACAAAGCCAGCCTCTGCCTGTTCTCGTATAAATGTTTTAGGAGTTAATGAACTACTATTTCTTTAGTACAAAAATAGATCTGGTAAATTTCAACTTATTCTATTATTATGAAGAAAGAAACTCCAGACAAATGCCTCATTATGTGTGGTCTATGAGTACATGTAATTAATGTCTAAAGTATGAGACTCAAAAAAAGGTAAACCAGGACAGGTCCTATAAAACTATAAAACAGTACTGTTCTCCCACATGCGACTCAACCCTCCCTGCACTATGTCTGTCCTGCCTAGTCTCTCAAGACTCTCTCTTTAAAATATAAGTCTTCTCACAACAGCAGTCTCCTAAAACTGAATATGAATAAATCACCTAAAGTGCAAGAAACATCTGCATAAATAAGACAAAGGTGAGAGGGAAAACTCCTGGCTGTATTCAGACTATGTCCATACAACCCTAAAGGCTAGCCTTGTCACTAATACTTAGTTTCTTTCTTTTATTTTATTTTCAAGACAGGGTTTCTCTGTGTATCTCTGGCTATCCTGGAACTCACTCTGTAGACCAGGCTGGCCTTGAACTCAAGCGATCTGCCTGCCTTTGCCTCCCAAGTGCTGGAACTAAACACACCAGGCATATTTAGTTTCTTAAACTGTGGTTTGTCACCCAATATGGGGCTGTTTAATTGAATGTGATAGATGTGAACATTTGTTAACAACAAAAAGTTTCTGAGCAATCAATGACTAAAAAGTAGTTCAAAGTCAAATCATAATCAACCAGAAATTAGCTGCATTACAGGTTTTCACTGCACTTTTGGTTGTAAATGTATACCACATGCCCTTCATACTGAACATGCTGTCTGCCACAGTATGTAATGCCAATGGATGCTGCCTGAAACATTTTGGCTCAGACTGGAAGCAGTGCTGTATGTCACAGCCTGCACTACTCTTATTGTACAAGGTGTTGTGCTCTTATGGAAACAACAATGGCTTTACTGCAGGGACAAAGGATGTTTTCTACCATCACTCTTCAACACACACAGTGTTAAAGTATCAATATGTCTCTGGATTGTAGAGTTAGCATATTTGATTTTTAAAACAGCTTTGCTTAGTTGCTAACTTCATTTTCATAAATATCAATTAAGAAAGTTTGATTTGGGACGAGACTATAGTTTCCAACTATTTATTTAAAGACTCTAGATATACTTCTGCAATTTTGTGTTGCACATTTATGATAGTGGTGTCCTCATCGTTGACAACAATAATAAAGATGACAATCAGCCTACTCTGAAAATTGCTAAAGATTCTCTGCTCCCTGTAATATTGGTTATCAGCAAACATTCAGTTCTTTACATAAAAACAACAAGCATGACCATCTTACTAGTATGCAAGTTTCATTGCACCTTTAATAGATGGTTAAATTTTATATATACCAAAGCATTGTTTGAACATAATTTTATGATTTATTATCAGTAAACATTTTATTTATATTTTGTACACACTATTTTGTACACACTTACTGAAGATCACATAAATACTCCTCAGATGAAGGGGTTCCACAAGAGGAAAAGGCTTGAGTAGCCCCTATCTAATGTGTAACGCAAATGATTCAGGCAGGGCAATCAGTATGAAGACCTTTCCCAGATACAGTTTTAAAGTCCATAAAGCATGTCTCTAAAATTCTTAAAATCCTTGTTATGCCTGTAATATTCTTCTCTGACTGAAAAGCTCTAACACAAACAGAAAAAAATAAAGCAAAAGCAAACTGTGCTGCTCAATCCTCACTCTGCCTGTGAGAGGTTGATAGGGAGAAGAGAAAAGCCAACCTCTGCCTAAGCTACATCAGTTAAAGGTTTTAAACTAGAATGTCTATGGACTGTTTTGTTTTGTTTTTAAGGCAAGTTTTCCTCTCCAGCACACTTCCCGGGGACACTTTCATCCTTCTCTGTGGTCTCCTTAACAGGTATAGGGTGAAAATGTAAAGCTACTGTCCTGAGGGTAAGGAGTGATGGAGGGACAATCCATTCCTGGAAACAAACCACAATCCAGGCAAGTTTCTGACACTCTTAATAAGGTGTTCACCTTTCCTCAGTGAAAGTTATTGTAGTCATAGCTCCTTTAAGATCTCACCTTTGGTCTGATTATAGAATTTTCCATCTCACAGGGACCCTGCTTTGTAAGGAAAACATCATACTGAGTTCTCTTTTCTACTGAATCTGCCTCCTTCTATGCTCAGATGTGAGTTCCAGGGCTGTTAGGCAAATGTATTTTATAAAGAAAATTGAACAGGTAGAGTGCATGAGGAGAATTATCGACGGGAGAGAAAGGAAATGAGAGCGGGATGGGTATCAGAATAATCAATGAGGAAAGGACAACAGAGAAAATAAGCAAAGAATTGAAATGCAACTACTGCACACCATCGATGCTTATACACACAGCCAAAGCTACTCCCAGCCTTGGAGAAGCCTCTGTGTGTGGTGAATGTCCGGGAATGCAGACTCTCATCTGCCAACAATGCTGAAAATAAGTGACTTTTGAGAGCTCAGCACTAAACAAGACATGTATACCACTCCCTATAAGGCCCAGGGAGCACGACAGAAACTGTGATGGGAAGTTTGTAAGAGCAGGAAGAGAAAGGGCTATGACACACCATCCTCTGGTCACTCTGAAATCATAAGCTCACAGCACATGAGACTGGCCTGTCTACAGGCAGCCATGGATGGGGAAGAAAATGGCAGGCTCATTGCTGGCTATTGGCCACTGATATATTCTGGGAGAAAAGGAGGCACTGCCTTCAGTTGTCCATCCATTGCTGAGCCCACCATGCTCCAACAGATAGCTCCAAATTCACGCTCGCAGAGATGGCCTTGTTAACTCAGTGGGTCATAACACTGAGACTGGAGAGGTGGCTCAGTGGTCAAGAGTACTTGTTGCTCTTCCAGATGACCCTTATTCTATTCCCAGAACTCATATAACAACACACAATCACCTGTAACTCTGGTTCCAAGGGATCTGATCCCCTCTTCTGGCTTCTACAGGTACCAAGCAGCATGTGGTGCACTCAAATACAGGCAAACACTAGTATACATTAAAGAAAATAAATGAAAGACAAACTGAATAGACTCAAACACAAGAAAGATATTTATAGGGAAGAGGTGGTGTAGACAGGGGCAATAGGGAGATAGGAGAAGGGGGAGCATCAGAATACTTGGTATGTATTATGTACATGCGTGAAATTGTCAAAGAACAAAACTAATTACTAAAACACACACACACACACACACACACACACACACACACACAAATATCTCACTTTGAAGTCCACGTTTCAAATAAAATTCTGTTCATGATGATAGACATACTCTCTAAAACAAATGCGGTCTGCACAATTCCCTTCTCTTGGGAGCCTTTTACAGAATCACACTCACACTGCTATCCAAGTCTTGTTATAGCTTATCTAGAGCTTTTATGTCATGTGCCTCAACACTCTTCTTGTGTCTACCCACATTACCCAATTCTAAAACCTGAGCCAGAATATGCTGGTTTCCTGGGGCTTCCAAAAAAAGTACTATACCACAAACTGTTTGGTCTTTAAAAAAATAAAATGTATTATCTCATAGTCTGGAAACAGAAGTTCAAGTGTCAGCGAGGCAATTCCCTCTCTCAGAAGCCTTGAGGGAAGGCTTCTATCGTCTTCATATGATTAGATTTAAAGTCATTTTCTTGCACCTGAAGATGACAGAAGCCTTTGAAGAGGAAATGAATAAATTCATCAAAGAAATAGAGGGAAATACAATCAAACAAGTAAAAGAAATGAATAAATCCCTTAAAATACAAGAAAATACAAGCAAAGAGGAGAAGGAAATGAATAAAACATTTCAGTAGCTGAAAATGAAAATAGAAACAATAAAGAAAACACAAACTGAGGAAATCCTGGAGATGAAAAATCTAGATATGTAACAGGAGCTAAAGATGCAAGCATCACCAAAAGAATACAAGAGATGGAAGAGAGAATGTCAGGCATTTAAGATATGATAGAAGAAATTGATACATCAGTCAAAAAAAAAAGTTAAATCTAAAAAGCTTCTGACACAAAACATCCAGGAAATTTTAAAAACTATGAAGAGACCAAACCTAAGAACAATAGAAATAGAAGATGATGATTCCCAGCTCCAATGCCCAGAAAATATCTTTAACAAAATCATAGAAGAAAATTTCCCCAAACAAAAGAAAGAGATGCTTGTAACATACAAGATGCTTCCAGAACACGACCTAGGTTGGACCAAAAAAGAAAATCCTCCCATGACGTAATAATCAAAACACTAAATATACAGAACAAAGAATTTAAAAGCCACAAAGGATAAAGGCATACCTATTAGAATTACACCAGACTTCTCAACAGAGACTTTAAAAGCCAGACGGGCCTGAGAAGATATCATGTGCAGACCCTATGAGACCACAGATTTCAGCCCAGACTACCATATCAAGTAAAACTTTCAATCACCATAGATAGAAAAAACAAGATATCCATGACAAAACCAAAAATGTTTAATTATTTATTCACTTTACATTGTAATCATTTCCCCATCCCTCCTCACCTCCAAGTCACACCCTCCTTCCCTCTCCCCAATCCCCCTATCTCTTCCTCAGAAAAAGGGAGCCTTACTTCAATCTACCCCCGCTAATCAAGTTGTGTCAAGACTGAATGTGTTCTCTTTTCCTGTGACCTGGCAAGGCAGTTGTGCCAGGGGGAAGTGATCAAAAGGTTTGCAACAGAGTTCATGTCAGAGAAGGCCCCCAGTCCTCTTACTAGAGGACCCACCTGAAGCCTGAGCTGCCCATTGGCTACATATTTGTAAGGGGCCTAGTTCCAGTCCATGCATGGTCCTTGGGTGATGCTTCAATCTCAGAAAGCCCCTCTGGGCCCTGGTTAGTTGGATTTACTCTGTAATGCTTGCATACTAGAGCCTAGCAGAGTTGTCCTCCGAGGGGCTCCACCCAGCAGCACTTCGAAACAGATGCTGAGACTCACAGCCAAACATTGAGTGATGTGTAAAGAGTCTTATGAAAAAGTTGGGGGAAGGAAAAAAAAAAAAGGACCTGGAGGAGGCAGGAGCTCCACAAGACACAAAACCAAATTTAAATATCTTTCCACTAACCAAACTCTACAGAGGATACTAGAAGAAAAGCTCCAACACAAGGTGGGTAACAACACCCAAGAAAATACAGGGAATAAATAATTTCACAAAAGCAAAACCAAAAGAAGAGAAACACACACAACAACAACAACAACATCAAAATTACAGAAATCAACAATCATTGGTCATTAATAGCTTTCAACATCAAAAAACCCCATTTCCCAATAAAAAGACATAGGCTAACAGAGTAGATGTGAAACAAGATCCATCATTCTGCTGCATACAAGAAACACACTTCAGAAACAAATATAGATATTATTAGCACAGAGTAAAGGGCTGGAAAAAGGTTTTCAACCAAATGGATCCAAGAGATAAGTAGCATCTAATAAATAGTCTTTCAACCAAAAGTAAACAAAAGGGATAGGGAAAGACACTTCATACTAATCAAAGGAAAACTCCACCAATATGATGTCTCAATTCTGACCATCTCTTCCCCAAATGCAAGGGCACCCATATTTGTAAAAGAAACATTACTAGAGCTTAAATCATATATTGACCCCCACAGATTAATACTGGGAGACTTCAATACCCCACTCTCACCAATGGAGAGAAACTAAAGAGAGAAATAATGACACTAAACAATGTTATGAATCAAGTGGACCTATCTACAGAGCATTACACCCAAACACAAAAGAATATGCCTTCTTCTAACCACCACAGGGAACCTTCTCCAAAATGGACCATATACTCTGTGACAAAGTAAACCTAAACAGATGAAAGAAGATTAAAATAATCTCTTGTATCTTATCATACCACCATGGACTAAAGCTGGACTTCAACAACAACAGAAAGCCTACAAACTCATAGAAACTGACCAACTCTGTACTCAATGACCACTGGATCAGGTCAGAAATTAAAGACACTTTAGAATTCAATGAAAATGAAAGCACAACATACCCAAACTTAGGAGGCACAACGAAAGGAGTGCTAAGAGCAATATTCATAGCATGAGGAACCTTCATAAAAAATGGAGTGGTCTCATACTAGCAACTTAATAGAATATCTGAAAGTTCTAGAAGAAAAAAAAGCAAGCACACCATGGAGGAGTAGATGGCAGGAAATAAGCAAACTCAGGGCTGAAATCAATAAATTAGAAACAAAAGAGAACAATACAAAGAATCAATGAAACTAAAAGCTGGTTCTTTGAGAAGATCAACAAGTTAGACAAACTAACTAAAAAGCAGAGGGAAAATATCCAAATTAACAAACTCAGAAATGAAAGGGAGGACATAACAGACACTGAGAAAAGTCAAAGAATCATTAGGTATTAATTCAAAACCCTGTACAAAACTGGAAAATCTAAATGAAATCGATGTTTTTCTAGATAGATTCCATTTACCAATGTTAAATCAAGATCAGGTTAACAATCTAAATAGTACTAGAACCCCTAACTAAGTAGAAGCAGTCATCAGAAGTCTCTCAACAAAAAAAGCCCAGGACCTGATGGTTTTAGTTCAGAATTCTACCAGACTTTCAAAGAAGAGCTAATACCAATATTCTTCAAACTATTCTACAAAATAGAAACAGAAGGAACATTGCAAAAACACATTCTATGAAGCTACAGTCACCCTGATACCTAAACCACACAAAGAAACAGAATTTCAGACCAATTTCCATTATGATCATTCATACAAAATACTCAACAAAATACTCACTAAATGAATACAAAAACTCATCAAAAACATCATCCACTATGATCAAGTAGGCTTCATCCCATGCATGCAGGGATGGTTCAACATACAAAAAAAAAAAAATCAATGTAATCCACATTGTAAATAAACTGAAAGAAAAAACACATTATCATCTCATTAGATGCTAAAAAAGCCTTTGACAAAATCCAACACTCCTTCATGATAAAAATCTTGGAGAGATCAGGGATACAAGGCACATACCTAAACACAATAAAGGCAATATACAGCAAGCCAATAGCCAACATCAAATTAAATGGAGAGAAACTTAAAGCAATTCCACTAAAATTAGGTTTAAAAAAAAAAAACCACAAGTCTGTCCATTCTCTCCATATCTATTCAACATAGTAGTGGAAGTTTTAGCTAAATACAAATTAGAAAGGAAGAAGTCAAAATATCACTATTCGCAGATGATATGACAGTATACATAAAGGACCCCCAAAACTGTACCAGAGAACTCCAATAGCTGATTAAAAACCGTCATCAAAGTGGCTGAATACAACATTAACTCTGAAAAATCAGTAGCCCTCCTTTATACAAAAAATGAATGGGCTGAGAAAGAAATTAGGGAAACAACACCAATCACAATAGCCAAAAACAACGAAAGTATCTTGTTGTAACTCTAACCAAGCAAGAGAAAGGCCTGTACGACAAGAGCTTCAAGTCTCTGAAGAAAGAAACTGAAGAAGATATCAGAAGATGGAAAGATCTCTCAAGCTCATTGATAGGTAGGATTCACATAGTAAAAATGACCATCTCACCAAAAGCAGTCTAAAGATTCAATGCAATTCCTATCAAAATACCAACATAATTCTTTATAGACCTTGTTCTTTGTAGACCTTGAAAGAGCAATCCTAAACTTCATATGGAAAAATTAAAAAACAGGGCTGGAGAGATGGCTCAGAGGTTAAGAGCTCTGACTGTTCTTCCAAAGGTCCTGAGTTCAATTCCCAGCAACCACATGGTGGCTCACAAGCATCTGTAAAGAGATCTGGTGCCGTCTTCTGGCATGTAGGCAGAATACTGTATCCACATAGTGGCTCGCAACCATCTATAATGAGATCTGCTGCCCTCTTCTGGCCTGCTGGCTCAACATGCAGGCCAAATACTGTACAAATAATAAATAAATAAATCTTTTTTTTTTTTTAAAGGCAGCTAAAAAAACTTCTGGAGGTACCACCATCCCTGATTTCAAGCTGTACTTAAAGTGAAAGTAATAAAAACCACATGGTATTGGCATAAAAACAGACAGGTTGATCAACAGAACCGAATCAAAGACCCAGAAATAAACCCACACACCTATAGACACTTGATTTCTGACAAAGAAGCCAAAACTACACAATGGAAAAAGACAACATCTTGAAAATTGGTGCTTGTCTAACTAAATGTAGAAGAATGCAAACAGATACATATTTATCACCCTGCATAAAACTTAAGTCCAAAAGGATCAAAGACCTCAACATAAAAGCAGATACATTAGCTGAGTGCGGTGGCACATATGTGTAATACCAGTACTCAGGGAGGCAGAAGCAAGTAGATCTCTGTGAGTTCGAGGCCAGTCTTGCCTACAAAGTAAGCCCAGGAAGCCAAGGCTACACAACAAAAAATAACAAGAAAACAAATACACTAAATCTAATAGAAGAAAAAGTGGTAAATACTTTGAACTCATTGGTACAAGAGACAAGTTCCTGAACAGAATACCAACAGTTCAGGCTCTAAGATCAACAATTAATAAATGAGACCTTCTGAAACTGAAAAGCTTCTGTAAGGCAAAGAACACTGTCAATAGAACAAAAATGGCAGCCTACAGATTGGGAAAAGATCTTCACCAACTCTACATCCTACAGAGGGCTAATATCCAAAATACATAAAGAACTCAAGAAATTAAACATCATAAAACCAATTAAAAGTGGGGTACAGAGCTAAACCAAGAATTCCAAACAAAGGAATTTCTAATGGCTGAGAAGCACTTAAAGAAATGCACAAAGTCCTTAGCCACCAGGGAAATGAAAATAAGTATGACTCTGAGATTCCATTTTACACCCATCAGAATGGCTAAGATCAAGTCACAGCACATGCTGGCAAAGATGTGGAGAAAAAGGAACACTCCACAATTGTTGGGAATGAAAACTTGTGCAACCACTTTGGAAATCAATCTGGCACTTTCTCAGAAAATTGGGAGTAGTTGTACCTCAAGATCCAGCTATACCATTCCTAGGCATAACACTCCACCATACCACAAGGATATATGCTCAACTATGTTCACAGCAGCTTTATTCATAATAGCCAGAATCTGAAAACAACCCATATGTCTCTCAACTAAAGAATGGATAAAGAAACTGTGGTACATTTACACAATGGAATACTACTCAGCTATTAAAAGCAAAGAAATCATGAAAATTTCAGTGGGTATAGAAAATATTATCCTGAGTGAGGTAACCCAAACCCAGAAATACAGACATGGTATGTACTCATTTATAAGTGGATATTAGCCATATAGTACAGGATAACCATTCTATAGTCCACCAACTCAAAGAAGCTAAGTAACAAAGAGGGCCCAAGGGAGGATGTTTGAATCTCCCTCAGAAGGGGAAATAAAATAGACATCAGAAGTGAAGAGAGAGAACTGGGTAGGAGAGGAGACAGGAAGGGGAACGAGTGGGGGGGGTCAGGTGAGGGGAGAGCTGGGGCAGGAGGTGAGAGGGTTGGGAGAGAGAAGGGAAACCAATGCAGGGGTGGGCATCTCTGGGACAAGCTGGAGACCCGTGATGGGGAAGGCTCCTGGGAGGATATGCGGGGTGATGCTAGCTGAGATTCCTAGCAGTGGGGGACATGGAGGCTGAAGTAGCCACCTTCTATAGCCAAGCAGGAGTTCCAGTGGAGGGAGGGGGACACCAACCTACCCACAAAACCTTGAACCCAAAATTTACCCTGTGAACAAGGTGTGCAGGGATAAAGATGGAGCAAAGATTGAGGGAGGTTCAAACAGTGATTGGTCCAACTTGAGATCCACCCCGGGGAGAAAGGCAAACTGACTCTATTAATGATACTCTGCTATGCTTGAAGACCAGATATTTATGCTTGCAGACAGCATAACTGTCTTCTGAGAGGCTCCACTCAGCAGCAGATCAAAACAGATGTAGAGACCCATAGCCAAACATTAGGTGGAGCTCAGGGAGTCTTGCAGAAGAATTGGGGGAAGGATAGAGGTACCCAGAGGGGAAAAGAACTCCACAAGACCAAGAGAGTCACCTAACTGAGGACCATGGGTGCTCACAGAGACAGAAGCACCAACCAAAGATCATGCATGGAATGGACCTAAGTCCCCTACATACGTGGAGCTGATGAGCAGCTTTATCTTCATGAGGGTCCCCTAGAAATTAGAGCAGGCTGTCTCTGACATAGATGCTGTTGTCTGTTGAATGATTATTATTATTTAATATTCACATTATCGTTTTTAATAAATCAGCAGTTACTCCTTAAACAGCTTTATACTCAAATAACCACAGAGAGACTAGGATTATTGAATTAGCCTGAGCAATCCTGAGCAATAACTATTTCATCCTAAACCTCCATGCTAGTATTGCTTACACCCATTCAGATTTCCCACACTATCCTTGCATTTTACTTGTGTCCTAGTTCAACTTATTCCTCTTGGTACTTCCCCAGTCCTCTCCATGTGCATCCCTCCTGTCTTCATCCTCTTTCTCCTCCCCTCACTTGACCAGGATGTTCCACCTTATTCTCCTCTGTTATTGCTCAGCATTGGCTATTTGGCTTTTATTGGCAATACAGAGAACAAGTGGTGACATGTTTATACCATGTTTATACAAACTTGAGACAGGAGATACTTGCACAATGCAATGTCTGGATTGAAACCAGATAGTAGTGTAGAGAAATCAACATTGGAATGAACAAGGGTAAACTGTACACAGTCCACAAGAACATCATACCAACAGTTGCCTGCTTCTGCATCACTTTCCCCTAGCTGGCATGCCTTGTCATGCCTCAGTGCAAGGGGATGTGCTTAGTCCCAAAGAGACTTGATGTGCTGGGGTGGGTTGAGTGGGGCTTCGCTTTCCTGAGGAGAAGAGCTGGGAGGAAAAGGTGGAAGTGGATCGGAGGGCAGACCAGGAGGAGAGAATAAGGGGGCTGTGATGGGGATGTAAAGTGAAAATATATACATATATTTATTCATTAAGAGATCCAGATACTAAATTATACTGCACTTACCAAAAAAAAGCTTATGAAATAAAAATATTTAAACAAAAGATATCAGAAAATTCTAAGGCAAAAGCATTGCCCAAAGTACCTGTGAGACACCATATAAAATCATTACATTCTATGTGAAATGAGACTATATTAAAAATAGACTGTGATACAATGTAAGCCTAAAACAACTACGTACTAAGAAAAAGAATAAAAGAGGGAAGAAGAGATAGAAAGGAGGAAATGTCGCAACTAATGTCATGAAAAGGCTAAAAAGATACACTCAAACTACCCCATTTAAATAAAAAAGCGATGAGAAAGAAAATGGGATTAAAGAATAAATCCGATGAACAGAAAAAGGGCGAGATTTCAGATAAACATCCAACCACATCAATAACCCCAACCCTAACCCTGATAGAATCAATATTTTACTCTATTCGTGCGGTTTTCATTCATTTCCTTCATAATATTTTATGGTTTGAGAATTCAAATATTGCAGTACTTCATTAAACCTACCTGTAATTTTTTCACAGCATAGTAAATCATAGTTATGTTTGAATTTTTAACTTGTCCACTGCCAGTGTACGGAAGTACAACCCTGACCTCATATTTTCTTTGTTATAGCCGCTCTCTATTTCTGATAACCTCTTTGTAGACTGCATGGGATTTCCAATATAATCAGGTCCACAATTACATTTCATGTCCTTTTAGAAGTCTGTATACTTTCATATCTCTAGCATGACTGAAAACATGTTGGTATTAGGGCCTTGTGATTTTTCGTTCTTCTTCCTGCCTCCAACCAGCACAAGCTGTGCTGCTCAAAAGCAGTGCTATCATATTTTCAAAAGACCGCATCTCACTATGAGCCTGTATTAGCGTCTGCGAAATCTGTTGCTTACTGCGTCTACTCTTAACATACCCTGTGTATCTGTAAACATCGAGAAAGACTAGACGGTTCACATAAGGACAAGTATCTGCACTACAAGGAGCTCCTTACGATGAATAGAAATGGTGAAACCTACCATCCGGACCCACTGCGTTGGTGTAGCAACAGAAATATTGCTAATCATAAACAATAAGAAGGTAGAAATAATTCACACGGGGTCAATTAAATTGTGTGAAAGGTGCCAAGACAGTGGAGACAGGCCAGTGCTTTCAACAAATAATGATGAAAAACTGGACATATAGATGCAAAATTACAGATTTCACCCAATTCTCTTGCTTTGTATAAAAATGAACTCAAAATAGATCACACAGCAAACCTAAACCCATAAAGGCTGCTAAATGGAGACCAAGGGGAAGCCAAGCAGCACAACACAGACCTGTCTGTGAATCCCAGCACTTGAGGGATGGAGAGAGGGAGGCCACAAGTTCAAGACCAGTCTGGATTACATGAGACTTTGTCTAAAACAAAAACAAAAAAACATAGCCTAGGGGACAATAAGCCAGGAAAAATGGAAGTTAAACTATCACAAAAATGCATGGTAGACTGGTGAGATGGTTCATTGGGTGAAGATGCATATCCATCAAACCTGGCAGCCTGAGTGGAGGAGACGGCTGATTCCTCGGTATGGTCCTCTAGCACCTGTGAATGTGCCATGATGTGTACACACGTAAATAATAAGCAAAGGTTTCCTTAGATGTGCAAATCCCTATTCCCAATCTTATGTACATACTAGCATCAGCAGAAGAATTTTGCAAAAGCCCAGGGCCTGGCCACTGCAGAATAACAAAATCAGCATCTTTGAGAAAGAGATCCCCGGTTTTAAAACACTGGTCATTTCTAAAGTTCCCTCGGGTTATTCCAGGGTGGGCTCCAATCTGAGAGGCACTGAAAAAATGAATACAGGCTTAGTAACTGTCTATACCTAGACATAAAAATATATTCAAGTTACTCAACCCTCCCTCTGCCTCAGAACTGCCATCTAAATTATGGAAGAAATATGCAATCTACCCGAGTTGCTGAAAGACTGAAATTATACATAAAGCTCCTGATAAACATTAATTCTCTTTACCCAGAGTAAGTCTGAGCAAATCTCCATTGCTAAGTGTGAGAAATGCTAATTCAATCATCAGTTCCTCTCATTTTCAGTGTATTTGATTGAATATTTGTATTGAACAGTTCAGAAATGCGATTTTTTTTTCACTTTCCTAATACCATGCCACTTGAAGCTATCCCTGTTTTAAAATTCCTTCTATAGAAGGAAATCTGGTTACTTATGGCAGTGGTCTTCAAACCTAGTAGCCCTGGAAAATCACCGGCAAACATTTGAAAAACACCAACATCCAAACCCTATCCGAGCCACTGGAGCCAATTAAATCTGAATCCCCGGGGATGGCGCCAGAACACTGGTAGTTTTTAAACAGCTGGTTGAAAAGTGATTATAAAAAACAGTCAGAGCTGAAAAGCACTGGTTTGCACTAATGAGATTCCAATCTAACTGCACACCTCAGTCACTCATGGAATCCTTTAAAAATCGATGTATTTCAGAACCTTACTATGGCTTACTGGTTCTGGATCTTTGAAAATGGAGCACATCACTTGGCAAATTTTCACACAGTTCTCAATGCAGACTCCCTGGGTCACTCCTTTGCAGCATGCATTTACTCTCCCTGTCGCTGTATAGCAGCAAAGATTGTTTGGAATTTCCACCAGTCCCAAAGGCCAAGCCTGTCCAGTTGCTTTCAGTCAGTAACAGATGCAGCGCAATCACAGTAATCATCTTACAGGTTTTGTTTCTGGGTCTCCTAGGTGCAGCCAAACAGCCTACATCACTTACCATGCACTGTAGCCAGCATTGGCCAGGTAGATCACTCATCTTTCTAGCCAAGTATCTTCAGTGGTTTGCCAGTTTAGGACAAAAAAGAAAAACAGAACGGACTCACTCCCCAAGCCCTTTGTGGCAGACAGTGCCAGCACTAATGAAATGTACCCCGTTGATGAGCTGCATAAATCCAGGTGACATGTAAGCTATTTTTGTATCTATAAGCAAGCTCATATCCATTTATTTTTCTCATCCAGACAATCAGAAAAAAGCAAGCAAACCCCAGGGTGAAGAAATTATACCGTGTCTGAACTCTAAATCAACACAATGGCTAGATGATTTTAATAGAACCAACCAACCAGTAAAAAATACTTCTATGAAGTCATCACATTAACTCCTTTGACCCTTAAAGCAACTACTAGAATTATTCACACATCACGAATTAAAAAAAAAGAAAGAAAGAAACACAGTAGTTGAAGGACTGGCCCACAGTCAGATAATACTGCTCACCTGGCTTTGGGTCAAATATTTTTAAGTATTCCACTGATGTTGTAGAACAGTTATGGCCAAGCAGTTGGGGAAAGATGTAGATAAAGTCTACAACAAAAGCAAAAACTGGATCTCAGTCAATGTCAGCCATTATTATATTTGTATCTTAATACAGCTCAATTGGTCAGGAAGGAATCACAGTCTATAAACCAAATGTTTTGCCTGGTGATATTAGAACTGTGGATTTTATAACTGTGAGAAAATTAGATCCAATATGAAATACAAAAGCAAAAATTTGTTCACAAGAGCTTAGTGATTGTCACTTGGATGAGCTCCCAACACACCCAGGGCAATAGCTCCAAACACAAGCAGCCCGAATCACAAATATAACCACATCAGGACCAACATCTGTCCAAAGCGCCACAAACACAACCACACCACGAGCAGATGCCTACAGGCAGCTGAACACTTCAGTGGAATCAGGTTTGACTGAGGAATGTGCCAAAGGAGAAGACTCTGCCCATTGGTAAGTGTCACCCCTCTTAGGCACATTTGTAAAAACAGGAAAAAAATGAGAACTCAGAGATTATATTATAATGTACCTGGCAATAAAGTCGATGCTTTTCGTGACTCTAATTTCTTTTAATCTTTTAAAACCTTCCCAAGATTGAATATCTGCACAGAAAAAAATCATAAAGCCATAATGGTTGCCATCACAAACTCATGGCTATAAACAAGCACTTAGCAATGCAGAAATGCAGTTGCATTTCCTGTTTCCTTTCCCACTCTGCAGAACTGTTAAGGTGTTCTCCTCCAGCAAAGGTTTTCCTGGTCCTCGCTGCCCTCACTGCAGACACACACATCTTCCTGTATCCCTAACCCGACCTGCACTTGTCTCGGTTTCTCTTCTGCCTGATAGTCTGTTCTAACTCTCCTCTCAGATTTTCAAGGACACCCTCAAGCGACGTTCTCTCTTTTATCCACATCATTTCCCCCTCCTATGATCTCAATTACATTAACATATGGACAAATTCTAGCTTCTCCCATTTTTTTTTAAAAGTCCATTTCACCAAAAGTCACCTCTTTCTTATACACTAAAGCTATGTTTATTAAAATGATTAAAAGTTTTCTACTCATCAAAAACACTTGGGGTGAGTGTTGTTTCCATTTGGCCTTGGTTTTTAGTTTGGGATTGTTTGGAGTCAGGCTAGAGCAGGCTGGCCTGAAACAATGTTGCCTCAGCTAGCCTCACAAACATCTTACAGGGTAGCATTCCAAACAAGTGACCATCAGTTTTCCCCTCCTTGGGGTTGGGGATTTAGCTCAGTGGTAGAGAGCACAAGGCCCTGGGTTCGGTCCTCAGCTCAGGGAAAAAAAAAAAAAAAAAAAGACAAAAAGATCAAAAAATAACCAAGGTAATAGGTTTCCCCTCCTTATTTATTTGATGCCCCTTTTCTTTATTTCTCAATTTCATCCATTTCCTTAAATGACAAACATAAGGTACTAACTACCCTAGCCCTAACACCCTGCACCGATTTAGAACCAAACAGACACTGGCCTATTTGACTTCAAATTAAATTTGATCTTAATTTTTAAAAATCCACTGCGTAATTTATATTGTGCTTTTTCATGACAAAAAGAAATCTACTTGGTGATTGATAGAAGAATTGGGACAAATTACTATAACATGGAAAACTAACATGGTGTGTACAAAGGTTCACTGTAAAATTCTTCCCAGGTACATTCTTTGTATGCTATACATATAGGTATTTTAAAGTCAACATCAAAAACAACTTCCACAAGGAAAACACTACTCCCACCCAGCTTTCCCTGAGCTAAGAGTCAACCGTGACTGGCTACCTCCCACTTGGAATACCAAGGCAGGGGACCTCTCTTGTTTCTTTGCTCTAAACCTAGCAGTGCCGGGTACACAGAAGACTTTCCCAAACTGTTACTGGGTAAGTGGTATTCTCTCTAGACACCCCAACCCCCAGTGGCTCTTGAGTGTCCATGGTGCCCTTGGCCTCCAAACCTCTGGGTCATTAAAGCCTGGTCTTAGATAGAGGCCCAGGCTTCCTATCCCAATCCTATCGGAACCATTCTCTTCAGCAGGACTTCCAAACCTTGCTCTACAACACAGCCAGGACTGAGGGCCACACCTGTCACCCCGACACCCGTCACTCTGAGGCTAAGCAGAGTCCTACCCTCCAGGCCCCAAGGTCAGGCTCACTCTACAGGCCTGTGCTCGAGGCCTCTGCGCACCAATAGCCCCTACTCCTCCCTGAGAGGCAGAAGGAGGACGCCCCCTCTTGCCTCAGCACCCCCTGACCTGGCACACCTCTCCTCACCTGGGCCTGTCGGCCCACGGCCCCAACCGCCTCACCAGGAGGTTCGCGCCAGAGCCTCGACTTGTGGCCTGGAGACTCTCACGAGCCTGCGCACTGCCGTCTTATCGTGGGCCAGGGTGAGCCTGTTGTTCGGAGCGGGCAGTGCTGCCCCCTGCTGGTCTTCCGAGGACCTTCAGCGCCCACTGTGGGTCCCGCAGTTAAGTTCCGGCTCACAGGCCAGGCTCTTAAAGCACGCCGCGGTTGGAGCAGTCTCTAAGGCGTCTGCTGAGTCTAAAAGGAGTGAGATTAGCACAAAAGGAGTCCCTAGTGTGTGAGCCACCAGAGTACGAAGTCAACTGATGGCTTCAGTTGAGACAGTTTCAGCTAGAGCGGTCAGAGTAAAGGAACTCAAGACATTGCCAGAAAGTGTGAGACTAGAATCCTTTTTCTATCTTCATGACTACACAGCCAACCATTTGGTCCGGTTTCCTTGAAATTAAGACAAGATGTGTGTGCTTCACTTAGCCGCAGCTTTTCATGCTTGTCCAGGAAGAAAGCCAAATGTTGGCGCTGCCGTGTAGCTCAATAGTAAGAGCTACCCTTTGTCCAGGAACAGAGCAGTGAGTTTCCTGTTCTAGGCTTCAGGGCTCAGAGATACCCTCTCCTCATTGGTGACTTTCTAAACCTTGTGTTTCCCCAACTGTCGGTAGCATGAAGCGTCTTTCAGGCCAGACCACAAGCAAGTCGTTACTTCGCGTCCAGAGAGCAGGCCACCTAGGAAACCTTCCAACCTTTGTGTCAGAGTTTAAAAGGAAACAGAACTATGGGCGTTGGTTGAGAGAAGAGACAGAATCATTCAGCCCCATTGTCTGGCCAGAGTCCTTCCGTACTCAACTTGCCTGTCTTTACTTTCTGCTTCTTCCTAAGCAGCAAACCCACTGCTAACTCTGCTGGGTTCTGCTGAGAGTCGGGCTTGATCCCTTCATGGACCAGACATGATCCCCAAACAGATGCCAAAAACCTGGTTACCAAGGTTCCTCTCTTCGTTGAGAACTTAACCTCACAGGGCTTCCTACCACATCCCCAGTCCCTTGCCCCCCAGTGCAGGCCTGGTCCCACTCTGTAGTCTACCAGGCCAGGTGTCGGCTTTGCCTGCCTGGGTCTGTCCTTCCACGTCCCATTTCAACTTTGGCCTTCTGTTCCTCAGATCCCACCAGCCTATTATTAATTTTGGTGCTATAAGAAAATATCTGAGACTGAGCACAGTAGACTCCGTCTGTGGAATACATTCCAAGAACCAACATAGATGCATGAGACCCATATATACTCTTCTTTCTGCATATATAGAAATATTAAGAAGCTTAATTTATAAATGAAACACAGTAAGATATAGTTGACAATATAATAATGTAGAAAATTTATAATAATTTTGGTGTAGTAAAACTACCACCATCGCTACTCTTACATTCTGTAGCCATTATTAAATAAGAGTTTTAGAACAAAGTCCTGAGATATCATGACAGTTGATCTAAAAACCAAGGATACTAATTGACCAATGGGTGGGTAGCATCTACTGTTGACAAGGAAATTATTCATGGCCCAGGCATATGGAGTAGAAGAAGCTGGGCTTTTACCATACTGAGAATTGTAATGCTAAATCTATAAATTATTTGGAGAGATTTTTCCATTAAACATTTTTTGGACCATAGGTAACTAAAAATTGTTTTTAAATCAAAACTGTGGATAGAGTAAAGGGAAAATGGGAGGGAGGGAGGAATGGGAGGATACAAGGGAGGGGATTACCATTGAGATGTAATATAAATAAATTAATAAAATAAAATAAACTGTGGATAGGTTATGTAATTTATAAAGAATGTCAACCAGTTCTTATAGTTCTAGAGAGCAGAAAGTCCAAAATCAAGGAACCAGAACCTGCCAAAGACCTTCATACTGTGTCCTCCAGAAAAGAAATACACTGCTTCATCACCTGGCAGAAGGCAAAAAGATAAAGAGAGAAAGGCAGCAATCCCCTGTTCTACCGTGCCATCAGCTCTACCTGTGAGGATCCTGCCCAAGGCCCAGTGTTGCTCAGATTCCAGCATGAGGGTTTGTGTTCTGATTAAGGGATCTTGGTGGTTGGTTGGTTGGTTGGTTGGTTGCTTGCTTGCTTGCTTGCTTGCTCCCTTGGTTGGGAACAATCATCCAAACCATAACATGGGAGAAGTTGAGCTGAAAGACAGCAGTAATCAGGCCAAGGAGGTAATACTGGTTCTGAAATCTGGCTTTGCCATCCCTGACCCTAATCTGGGTACCAAGAATGCCACTGGGAAAGCCCCTAAAGACTAAGCTCATCCACTCACTCCCTACAAGTGCAAGAACTGGTTGCTAAAATGGCCTCTCATTCCAATCTAAGGCTTAGAAAGGACCTTAGCAGATACCCAGACCCAGGACCTCAAGATCCTAAGTTATTTTGTCTTTAAATATATTTATTTAATATTCATGTATGCATATAATTATGAATCTACCTGTTTTTCCTCTCCAGAAATGTCTCCTTTATTCTCATCACTTCCCTTTTCAACTTCATGTGTTCACTCTTATTTCTTTTTAATACCCACCAAGTCTATTTAGTGCTGTTTGTATTTGCATGCGTGTAGACACATGTTTGGAGCACAAGCAGTCTCTGAGGGAAACTAACCGCCCTCCCTCTTGTGCAGATCTTACTCATGCCATCACACCCTGTGTGAATTTATGTATGCACAGCTACATTGTCATATCCAGAAAATACTGTTTTGCTACAGGAATCTAGTTCCTCTGACACTTGCAATCTTTCTGCCTCCCTCCCCCTTCCTGGATGATCCCTAAGCCTTGAGGGCAAGGATATGATACAAATATTCCATTCAGAATTGAGCACTCTATTGTCTTTTATTCTCTGTGTGTGACCAGTTGTGGTCTCTGTATTAATTGCCACCTGCTGAAAAAAAAAAAAAACTTTGTCTGATGAGAATGAGAGATACACACTAATCTATGGCTATAAAGACAAGAACTTAAAGATCAGTTGGTCACAATGTCCATTCAGCAGAACAATAGAACTCCTTTAAGATTGGTAAATTTAAAGCCTGTATCACGAGACGAAACCCATGCCTGGTGCCATTAACTGGGCCAAAAGTCCAGAGCTGGCAAAGTTACTTCTTTATAGTTTCCAAGGCCCAGGCTTAAGCTCAAGTTAAGCACTTCCCATCAAGGCTTGGAGCCTGGAAAAGCAGATAATAAAAAAAGAAATAGTGACAGAAGCCTAAGCATCATGATACATACCTCTTGAAAGCCTGCATTCAGGAGCCTGAGGCAGGAGGATCAAAAGTTTGTAGGCAAACTGGGGAGGTGATTTGGTTGGTAAAGTTCATGCCATTAAAAGTATGAGAACCTGGGTTCAGATCCCCAGAATGCAAGTAAAAAGCTGGGCACAGTGGCTCATGTCTATAACACTAACTCTAGGAGAGGGGGTGTGAAACTGGTGGATACCAGATGCTTATTCCTGCCAGCCTGGCCCAGTAGATAAGCTTCAGGCTTAGGGAGAGAACTGGTCTCAAATAAATACATACATAAAGATAGATGGATGGATGGACTGACGGACGGACGGATGGACGGATGGACAGACAGACAATGATCTGACATCTACCTTTGTCTTCTACATGTGTGTACACACTTGTTTACAACTAGCCACACACACATCATGTGGGAACACTTACATTAACAATCACATACAACATCAACATATATCATACAAACGCCTCATAATGTACACACATGCAGAGAGAGAGAGAGAGAGAGAGAGAGAGAGAGAGAGAGAGAGAGAGAGAGGGAGACTGACTTAGTTCAAGGCAAATTTCAGGCCAGTGTGGGAGCCTGTCAAAGGAGAAGAAAAAAAGAAGAAACAGTGACAGAAACAGAATAACCCCTTGAGTGACATCCGCCCTCCACAGCACCCCTGGTGCAGGCCTCTGCTTGGCTGCCCAGTTTATTTTGGGATACTTTTCTTCACATCCGGAACTAAATATGAGTTGATGACAACCGTGAGCTGGAAAGAAGCTGTGCAGCCCCTCTGTGTGCTGCTTTCTTGCTGCCTGCCTGAGACACTTGCCATAAAAGACTCTATAAAAAGAAACTGAGCCAAGTCTAAGCCCAATAAAAGTCCCAGTGGAGACTGAAAATCATTTTATTTAAAGAGCAGAAGGCTATACACTTACCTAGCCATGAATTTCTGGATGCCTAGTCCTTGAGCCCGGCAGACAGCAGGTACCCCGCAAACATAAAATGATTGTTCCAATAGGTGGCTGCTAACCCATCTACAGCTTCAACGTCCCCTCAAGGAGAGGAACTGTAGGCTTTGCCTGGAGAGAGCTGCTAAAACTCTTGCATACCCACACCTAGTTCTACATATTAACTATAAACTAATGATGTGGCATAAGGCTAAATGCAGACTGCCAGGCTCCAAGAGACAAGCTGCAAGCTGGACTCATGGCTTTTGGTCCTATGTGTTACTACCTGTTCAGAGCCAAGCCTGTGTTTCATAGAAAAAAAAAAATACAGATGCTGCCACGCTATTATATCTTATTATTTGAACTTAATAGAGTGAAAAGTCTTTGTGTCCTTCCAATGTCATTTGAACTTATCCTTGTGTCTTTTTTTTTCCCACCGGGCTCTTGCATGTCAAAATCTTGGGCTGGCCCACAGTGTGGAGCACCCGGGACAGTCCCATTTCAGAATAAGGCTCACTCTGACTTCTATTCTATTTTCCTGCCTAGGAAAGGGAGCACCGCAGTCTTCTCCTTTCTCATCCAGCTTTACACGTATGCCCCGCCTACCAGACACAGGTGCTGGCACCTCTGCAAAGAGCTGAGTACATGAGCTGCATAAAAGATACTTATTGGTGTCTCAGGGATTTTCCTGCAGGAAATCACCACCTCCAGCTTCATTGCCTGTGTGATAGCACATAACCTCCACCCATTGTGGTCATTAACCCTTGCAAGGGTGTCACCATAATATCTCCAGCACCCACTGCAGGACTCCTAGACAGGTGGCTCAGAAGCTCAGTCACATCAGATGTTCTCTCCATCTTCCTGGCATCCTGGCATCCATAACACTGATTTCTTTTGGCTGACTCTTAAGATTGGTTTCATTCTTGGGGTCCTGGAAAGGCCATCAGAATCTACCCAGTGGGGTGCATAAATAACTACTTGTGAACTTCCTCTGTAGACTCATGGAGGAACTTTTCTAATACCTCCCCGCCCCCAATATCTATATGTCCCCTGAACTAAATGCAATGGTTCATTCTATCACTACAAAGGGACATTTCTCTGAAGCCACCCAGGCTTCTCTGAAGCCACCCAGGCTTCTCTGAAGCCAGGCATACCCAGACAGGAAAAAAGATGGCAAACTGAAAAACAAACAAACAAACAAACAAAAACAAAAAACAAAAAGCCATTCACAGTCTATTCTATCTCCAGTGCTGTTGAGAGTAGATTCAGAAAGATATTGGGAGCCTGTTGATCTTGAACAGCCTGTTATCAGAGGGGAGGGCCATGGATAAGTCTAATAAAAAAGCAGAGGACTCAGGGCATCCATCATTTCCTCTCCTGTTTTTCCTGTGGCCCTCAGCTGTGCCCACATATGCTCACATCCACACCCTCCTACTGCTGCACCCCCAGTTTATCAGTGTGTGCAGCACATCTATCTCAAGGGGCCTTTCTACACAGTCTCAGGTAGATAACGCCATGGCTCATATTGCTTTGAGGCCTTGGTAATTGCATCCTCTGCAAAAGAGTACAGTG
The DNA here is from genome assembly GCA_907169655.1 of Acomys percivali. NCBI lineage: Eukaryota > Metazoa > Chordata > Mammalia > Rodentia > Muridae > Acomys > Acomys percivali. The sequence continues at coordinate 108,471,316 of OU015746.1, read as the reverse complement.
CAATCTCACTCCAATAATAGCATCCCTTTATGATGCCCTATATCTTGGGAGACCTCAAATTCTAAGTGTGCAGAACCAAACTTATCACCAAATACATCATTCCTCAATGGTCCCTGTGCTGGTCAGTTTCCTGTTACTGTAACAAAAATATCTGCAATTTAGATTTTCAGTTTGGGATGTGCTAGTCCCATTGTCATTTGGTCTCATGGCATTTGGGGACTGTTTTCCTTGAGCCAATAACTCCTTTACTCCACAAACCATATTTATCTATCCAATGTGAACATCCACCTAATGAACGCCAACTGAGAACCCATGCGCCATGCCTCTTCACACACAATCCATCCCACCTGTTGCCTCTTCCTCTACCTGAACTTGCCAAAACCCCATGTCTCTCTTCTCATACAAGTTCTACTTCTCCGACAGGGGTAGACATTTCTTTTGAGGCTAAAAGAGTATCTGTTGTTTATATGGATGTTGATTTCTGTACCACCATTTGGCGCCAACCCCATGATTATAATGCTATTTCATATGCTTGTATTTGATCTCCTCCAAATGAGGCAGGATCCCCCCTAGACAACCCATATCCTTACTCATCTCCATCCCCTTGGCCTGGCTACGTAACTCAGAGAATTTCTTTAGATTATTTTAATTTGTGAATATACTAATACAAGTATACCACAGTGATGGCTTTATGTAGCAGAGCTGGTGAGCAGTCATGGGCAACTCAGATACAACCAGTCCCTGAGGCTGATCACCTCTGTCCTTGGTCTATAGATCTGTAGCGTTTGGTAGAACCCATCCTGACAGTAGATGGAACAGCTGTATAGTAGTTAAAGCAGAGTTGGGAATCCCACCATTTTTCATTAAACTTTTTAGTTTTGAAATGATTGTATTTTCACAATCTATTGAAAGAAACAAGACTGAGGATCCTCTCCACCCACTTTGCCCAAATGATAATATCTTGCAAAACTATGGAATGGTGCCATAATTGTGATTTATAATCCATCCATCTTGGTGAGAGCTTCTCTGACATTTTCACTCCTATGTGTTAAGTTCCATACAATTGTGTCACACAGATTCACACACTCACTATCCTGCCACCATCAATACTTCAGGGTAGCTCCATCATCAAGGGAGTAACTTCTCTGTCTTACAACACACTCTTCCCTCTTTATCCTCCTCTTTATCCCCCTTAACTTCTCATCTATCCAACTTTTATAGAATTTTGTCATTTTAAGAATGTTATCCAGGGGGCTGGAGAGATGGCTCAGAGGTTAAGGGCACTAACTGCTCCTCCAGAGGTCCTGAGTTTGATTCCCAGCAACCACAAGGTAGCTCACGACCAGCTATGATGTGATTTGATGCCCTCTTCTGGTCTGCAGGTGTATGTGCAGGCAGAGCACTGTATACATAATAAGAAATAAAAAATTAAAAAATAAGAATGTTATCCAAATGGTATCAGACTTGCCCTGTGTTTTAGACTGCCCTTTTTTCTTCTTTAGCATAATTCTTTGGAGTTCCATCCACCTGGTTGTGTGTGCTAATGGCCCATTCATTTTTATATGGATTTTATATTGTGTTGTCTTCGTTTCCCTGTCGTAAGACCTTGTCCCTGCCATGTGGTCCCCATTATATAGTGTCACACTAATGGCTTACACTGTGGCCCACCAGGTCTATTTCTTTTATGTATTTGATAATTCAGTGTGTTTTAATTTTTTAGTGATGGCAGCTACATATCAACATCAAGAAATGTTAGCTTTAAAAAAAAAAGAAATGTTAGCTTTACTTCACTTTCTATATAAGAATCAGGAATTTAGGATCAAAAAGGAAAAAACAAATTAAAAAAGAACACACGACTATTTGGAGCTAAAGGAAGGACATAGAAAAAGCAATACAGAAAGTTATTTCCCCTGTGGCCTTTGAGCCAGGCCCCTTGCCCATTCCTTCCAGGACAATGGGACACTTTGATAAGCACAGAGCCCTTTGACCAATGATGACTCAACAGTACAAACCAGAATGTTTCATCCATCTTGGAAAATGGTGCACCAGTGTAACAGCTAGACTTTTCCCCCTGCTCCAGTTTGTCTTACTTAACGAAGTTAGTTCTCAGCTCCCTCTGTGAGAGGAACCCCATCCCATACACACAAAGACTTGCTTGACTTAAACTCCAGAACTGAAAAGGAAGTCATGGCTACTAATGATGATTAGTCTCAGAAATAACAGGCACAATCTCTTAGAAGTTCGCACTTCATAGGCCAGGAGCTCCATCCCTGCCCATCCTCCCGGGGATGATGATGCTTTCATGGTAGTAGAACAAGTAGGTACATTCTCTGGACCAATGTCAGCTGAGGCTCTCTTCCTCCAAAAGTATGCCCTTGCAGAAACCCTCAGGTTCCGTCCCAGGAGATGGCTCACATGGCGCATTCACCTAAAAGAGAAAGCAGCTTTTAGCAAGTGGCACATTGTTTGGCTAGAACCCTCTCTAAACCACATAACGCACTCATTTTATTGCAATCCCCCTGGACTGTGGGTTGGTGACTTTATTGTTACTGTTGGTGGTGGTTTGTGGGTTTTTTTTTTGTTTTGATTTGTTGGTTTGGGGGGGGGCAGTTGGTGAGGATTTACAAAAGAAAAATATTTGTTAATAAAAAATTTGTCTTCATGCTATTTGATGGAAAGGTGTGTGTGTTGTGCAGAGACTCAGGTGGAAATAATGCATTTTATGGAAAATGTGAAAATGTACCAAAAGCAGATTCTAACAGCTGTAGAATGACTCCACCAGTAAAATATGATCCTGGACAAATTAATAAAATGTATAAGCCCATTAATAGAAGAGAAATAAGAATATCACAAAGAGTGGCTAAATAGTATATAGAAAATATATTTTTCAAGAGGCTTTTTTAAAATTTGTGCATATTTATGTGTATGAGTATGCATATGTGTCCATGTCCAT
>OU015746.1:108433501-108468353 GCA_907169655.1 Acomys percivali | reverse complement strand
GAGTGACATTTAGTCCCCGTGTGAAAAGAAGGACACAGGAGGCAGAGGGCCGGCGAGGATCATTATCTAGCGATGCACATGCAGATGGAAGAAAGGGATTCAGCCGTTCAGAGAGGATCCATGATAGCCACGCATGCCTTGGATGAGAAAGCGCAGTCCTGCAGACGGCAGGGTGCTTTGTGTAGCACTGTGGACATGCAGAGAGGCCCTCAGAAAATATCTGTTGCTAATCTGGTTAGAGAAGACGAGAAGGAAAATCTAAGAGAAAAAGCACAGAGATTTTATTGTTGTTGTTTTAACCAAATACATGGATCCTCATTTCTCAGCCTCTCTCCCCACTCCCACATCACTGAGTTAGTTTTGCTGCCTGTGCCCATCTCCACTTCCGTTTTTCTTAAAAACTGACTCTAGAATACCCCAATAGCTACAAACCCACAAACACCAGCCCGAGCTTTGCTGTGAAGGGACGTCATTTCCCAAATTACTGAAAGATAGCTACAGGGTATGTGTCAAAGTGCATTTCATGTGAGTGTATGCATGCTTGTGCATAAAAATAAGTGGTGTTTTTTTTAACCAAGAAAACAATTTAGATATTGTCAAGTACTTGGAAAGAAAATTGGTTTACAAATTTAATAAACTTGGTCAAATTGTACATAAATTATGTTTTCTTATTAACATAGCGAGGGGGGAACACCAGGCTGTTATAACACAAAGCGAGAAAAGCCATGCGCTGAGCAGGCAGAAACAGGAGGCCCTAGGGGTACAGCACACAGCTACCTGTGGGCCTGTACATCTGCCTGTATAAGCTGCATCGTCACTGTCATCCCCCTCCACGCTTTCCAGGAATACGTCCAGCGTTGACGTGAGACTTAGCCCAGAGAAGGCGATCAACTCCTACACCAAGAGGCTAGATGGAGCTGGATGCCCAATCATAATGAGATGTGATGTGATTGTCACCTTAGGCTCAAACTTTAGCAAGTAGCCTTGTATAAAACTGTGCCCTCAGCCAAGCCCCCTCTTCCATAGGTAGGCAATCCAGCTCTTCCATGACTATGGACTCAGGGAGCTTTATATTCTCTGGGCATAGAATATAGATGAGAATGAGAAAGGAAAAACGAAATCTATTCTGTATTTGTTTGGGTGCTGGCGGCCATCTGGTGTTAAGGAGCCACCTGGCAGGGAGTAAGTTCTGCCAGCTTTCGGTGAGGCCTGTCCTTTACCAAGAAATTGCCCTAGAGAGCAAGAATACATTATAGTTCTGAGTTCCTATCGGGTGCCCAGGCACTGTGCTGTCTTATCATTTCTGACTTGCGCAGTGGCCCGGGACTCGTGGTGCTGGGTTACAGCTGGGAATCCATCAGCTGAGGGAAGACAACTCCCCAGACACATGCACTAGCCAGTGGTAATGCTGACCCTAAACTGCGTGCTCCACAGGGTTGTGCCTTTTGCTCCTGACTACAGAAGCTTTGACCCAGAGAGGCCAGAATCAAAGCAACAGCCACCTCAGGGTCCTCCTAAGGAGTCCATAGAGAACCTTAGTGTCCCCTTGAAACACTATCTAGGACCCTACTTACAAGTTGAGGACCTTTCTTTCAGTGATGTCAGGGTACACACTACACTTTTATTTCTTCAGAAATAGTCCCTATGAGTGCATTAAATGGCAGTTAATGGCTGTCCTACGGAGGAGGGGCTACGATGCTTTGCGTGCTTCTTTCAGAGAGGAGAGACGTTCTTAAATGGAAGAAGAAAATGGGGCAAAAGTAAAACCAGGAAATGTGGTGGGAGGGAAGCATGTTGCCATGCCCAGGACCACCATGAAAGCAGGAGCAAAGGGGTGTGTGGTCCCCAAGGGAACAGTGCAAAGGGGTGTGCAGCTGCCCATGGCCACAAGGGCTAGGAATGCCGTAACCATAGCAACTGAAGATCAGAAGCCTCACTAGAAATGTTCTGGACAAACCTGTAGGGCTCTAAGTGACTTTCAGAGGGAAATACCCTCTAAGAATGACAGGTTTGGAACATATGGTATACTCTAACAAGTAAGCCAAATTTAATCTGATTTAGAAAAAAAATGAATAAAATGATTCTCTTGTAAAAATGTTCCACCCCTTGCCAAGAAGCTCTTGGCATCTACCTTCTGCTAGGTGAAGGAAAGTCAGTGTTCTTTAATGAAATTACACTTGGTCACACACACAATCCAGGGCCAGCCACACTCCCAGGAGTAGTCAGCCAACCCCAACTAGACTACATAATGTTTGTTTGTTTGTTTGTTTGTTTGTTTTTTAAGAGGTGAGGAATGAAATTGGGTGGGTAGGGAAGGAACAGGACTGGAGAGGAGGCAGAGATCTGGGTGGAGTTGGGGGAAGATGAACACAAACAAAATATATTGCATAGAAATTTTAAATAATAAGTAAAAACATTTTCTAAAAGCAAATAACAAGATAGGAGGAGATGGGGTTAAGACTTGCAAGTAAAAAATATGAAAAGGTAAATTTCACACAACATAAGGGAATGTCTGACCAACAAGGGTGTGGTAACAAAAGGCTGCTCATGCAGGAGCAATCTGTGCATCCTGGAAACATTCAGGGAGCCCTCCCTGCAGGAAGCTACAGTGTGTGTCCCATGTGCAGTATGAGGTTAGAGTTGACCATTATTTTTTATATGAAACCAACATGGTGTGGTAGCATGAATGACGTACTGATGGCCTGTGCTAACTAAAACTTAAAAGTGGTTTTATTAAACATTAAATAAATATTTTATTAAATAAAATAATGTAAGTCTGGATCTAATTAGACTTGTACTTAAACCGAGGAATATGTTTAACTCACCTGTCAGTGGCCCCCTTTCAAACTTGCTGATAATAAAACTGTTAGACTTCAGGGCTGCTGAGATAGGTCAGCAAGTAAAGGGGCTTGCTATCAAATGTGATGACCTGAGTCTAAGTGTAAGGAAAGAACTAATTCTCCCAAGTGTTCTAGTGACACATACTCTATAATTCTACATTCATCACACACATACACACATTAATGTTTTTAAAATTGTTAGAAATCTAAACAAATGGCCTTATTCTACAGGAAAAGAAAATTCTCTTGTGTCCCACAGAAGCACACCAATGGCTGGCCTGGGGTAAATCTCTAAGTTGCTGCCTCTATCACTTCATCAAGCATGACATAAGATACCCAGGATTCTATTATAAAGAACTGTAACTGGGCCAAGCATGGTGGCGCACACCTTTAATCCCAGCACTCTAGAGGCAGAGGCAGGTGGATCGCTGTGAGTTCAAGGCCAGACTGGTCTACAAAATGAGTTCAGCATAACCAAGGCTACACAGAGAAACTCTGTCTCAAAAAAACCAAAAAATTAAAATTAAAAAAAATTTTTAAAAAAGAAAGAAAGAAAAAGAACAGAACTGTAACTGTAACACTGTAAGGAACTATAACTCTGACACTCAGGAGGCAAAGGCAGGTGGATTAATGTGAGTTTGAGGCCAGCCTAGTCTACAAAGCAAGTCCAAGATACCCAAGGCTACACAGAGAAACCCTGTCTCGAAAAAGCCCCTGAACACTAGGGATGTATGTGCTCGCCCATGCTGTTTCTATGTTGCAATGTAGCTGATTTCTGTTGTACAGCAAAAAATGTACAGCAACGATGGCTTGTACATTTAAATTCTTTAAAAATTTTTGCCAGGATATCTTCAGATATCCTGGCCTCTATTTGCCACATTTCTCCCTGAACCCAGCTGTATAATCCTGCCTTCTGCTTCATAGAACAGTCTCTCACTATCCATCTGAGATCAGCTCTAGGACCACCTCCAGATACCAGAATCCCCAAATGCCGAAGCCCTCTATAGAAAATGTAGAACATGCTTGCATATCAGCTACAGACCTCCTATTGTAAACATTAACTCATTTCTAGATCACTTATAATAACTAGTACAATGAAAATGGAGAGTGGTTTACAAATAGTTGTTATACTATATTGCTTAGAAAATAATAACCAAAACATCTGTATCTGTGCAATACAAATGCATTTTCTAATATTTTCAACCTAGGGTTGGTCAGACATAGAAATAGAGAACCCATAGATAGGCACAGGTGGTTGAACATGTCATGCCAGCCTTTTACAATGACCAAGAAAGAGAGTCATTGAGTCCCAAACACAAATTATTATTTCGGGTTGTTGCCTGTTTATATCCATGCATTAAGCTTACAAATGCCTAGAAGAAGAAACATACCCTGCCTCCCTCTAAACTCCTCCTTCTCTCTTCCCATCCCCCTCTCTACCCCAATAAGTTTCAAGGTATATGTATGTAATAAATGGTTTTCAAACTGAATTGGAAAGTATTCTTATGAGAATAGGAACTAAAACTAGAAATACCTAAGGGTGGGTAGGCACTGAACCACAGACTAAATAAAACACAGTCATTAAAATGAAGGCTTTCGGCCAGTTTTAGAGATGGAAATTATTAGTAATAAAGCTTATATCTTCAATAGAGATGAGGATGTGCACAAGGTCCCTCTTTCTACCACAGCAGCTAAAAGAGGCCATGGGGGTGCAGAACACACACTGTGTGCTGGAAGAGAACACAAGGCCTGCCATCAGTAGTAGTCTCTAGGACACACTGGGATGATTGCCATCTGGGTGGAGTTTGCTTTTATCCAAAATTCACAGATAAGGTTGCAGTGATGCCAAGCACAGGTGTCTATTGTTTCTTACCACCCTCAAATGCCCCACACAGTGCTGGGAGCATTAATCCTTTCTTCAGCAGATGACTGCTTGATTGTAATCAGCTGGCTATGCAATGGACACTGTGTACAAAGCAACAACAAGCATAGCAGTTCTTACCTTCCCAGTCTCCTGATATCACACAGAGAATAGCAGTTTTGTCTCATATCCTTTTCCAAAGAGGTAGCCAATGCTGGTGCGGCCGGTTCTGGGTGCAGTTTGCACAAATGAGGATGGGACTCCATAGGATGCATCAAGGACCTGTTCCAGGGTCTCTGTGTGTCTTGGTCCCCTTTCACGTCTCTGACAGCCTTGTAGGAAGACTCTGGCCTGGGAGCCCGGCCTTCTCCAGTGTCCAGGGAGGCACTGTCCCTCCAGTTGTCCTCTTGATCTAGGCTGGGGCTCTGCTCTGATTCGGTACGTGTCACCATGGTGAATCTTTGCTCTGCTGATAGTTCATGGGTCTATTGAAAAAATGTGAATGGTTACAAGCACTGTCTCACACACCGAAGGAACTCTTTAAAAAGTTTTAAAAATAAAGTTTTGGGCTAAAGAGATGGCACAGTGGATAATGGCATATACTATTCTTGCAGGGGACAAGAATCCAGATCTCATTATCCACATCTGGCAGCTCATGATCACCTGTAACTGTGGATCCAGGGGATCTGATGCCCTTTTCTGACCTCTGTAGGCACCTGCACTCATATGCACATACGTGCCCACAGGCAGACATACACATACACATATAATTTTTTTAAAAAATCAGAAGTCTTTCCAGGTCTGCTTTTACATCTGAGCTATAAAGACACAGACTTTGCAATCAGTGTCTCTTCTGTCAGAGTCCCAGATCCAGAGACATGTTCCCTGGGCAAAATACTAAGCCTTGAGGGCAGTGAATGTGAGTTCTGGGTTTGGATGGAAAAAATATAGTAGTTGCACTTGCCTGTAATTTCGTTCCCCATGATTTCACCCACTGGAGTCTGAGAGTATTCAATGGAAAATTCTAGAAATAATGAATCTATGCTTTAAAAGTCAGATGTTGTTCTGAGTAGCATGACAAACTCTCAAACTATCTTCTTGCTGCATCCTGCCCAGAACATGGTTCCTCCCTTTCATCTAGGCTTGTGTGCTGTATATACTACCTGCTCATTAGCATACTAGCTCTCTTGGCCTGAATCAGCGATACAGTGGTGCAATGCATGTGTTCATTTGAATTACTGATGTCCCCAAAACACAAGAAAGTGATGCAAAGAAGAAATGTGGAACCAGAATAGCTCTGTGTAGTTAATGTGGGTATTTAGGAAAAGGCAGTACACAGAGGGTTCAGAAAAACATTGTTCTTTAAAAAAGAACAAAAAACAAAAAATCCCCAGTCTCGCTCCTACCACTGCTAAAGAACACCAGCTGCTGCTGTCACTTCTCACATCTCCTGTGAATTTCACAGACCATCCCCTCTTACCATCTTCCCTCCATGTGCCCTAGACCCCAACTCCATCATGTGCCCCCTGCTAACCAAAGGGCTGCTCATCCTAGGAAAACAAGTAGGCTGAGGGAAGATCCACACTCCTACTGCTCCTGAGATCCAGCCCCCCACCCCCGCCCTGTCCCATCCCTGTCTCTATAGCTGGAAACCTGCTGTGTTCTCTCTTTCCTCACAAATACCTTTTCTTCCAATGTTCCTTGCCCCAACCCATTCCATGTACCTAGCATCCAACCTCAGCAGGCATTCCCTGTGAACACAGTATCAGCTGAACAGGCCAGAAAAATGGGCAACACACAGCATCCAGACTCCTCGAAAACTCAGAGAGGAAACAGAAAACAAGGAACAAAACACCCACCCAACAAAGACAAGTCTAGAAATCAGCAACTAGATCTTGAATCATCCCCAAGATACCAAGACATCAGCATAAAAAGAGGTCCCCTGCTGTCAGAAGTCTAGGGGAAGGGAATAGGGCAGAAGAGGGATGGAGGGTGAGAACAGGAAGAAACAAGTGAGGGGATAACATTCAGGACGTTATCTGAATACATTATAATAAATTAAAATAAAAAACACAATCAACAACAGCCGAGCTATCTTGCCAGGGGGTCCTGAGTGCTCCAATATAGCTGAAAGACAAGAAAGCGACCTTAACACTAACTATATAAAGATGACAGAGGCCCTTAAACATAAAATGAATAAACCCCTCAAAAAATCTAGGGAAATAAAATAAGCAATTGGAAGAAATTAATAAATACCTTAAAGAAAGCCAGGAAAATACAAACAATGGGAGAAAAGAAATCCCTTAAAGAAAGCCAAGAAAACACAAACAGCAAAAGCAAATGACTAAAACTGTTCAAGATTTAAAAATGGAAATTGGAACAATAAAGAAAACACAAATTAAGGGAATTGGAGAAGTGAAAATTTTAGGATTTTGAACAGGAACTTACAAAGGCAAGCTTCACTCACAGAATACAAGACATAGAAGAGAGACTCTCGGTCATTGAAGATATGATAGAAGAAACAGATGCACTGGTCAAAGAAGATGTTAAGTCTGAAACACTGTTGACACAAAAAATTCATGAAACTATGAAAAGACCAAAGCTAAGAATAACATACATAGAGGAAGAAGAAACCCAGATCAAAGGTTCCAAAAATGTTTTCAACAAAATCATAGAAAAAAATTTCCCTACCTAAAGAAGGAGATGTCTATAAAAGTAGAAAAATCTTACAGAACACCAAATAAGCTTGGCCAGAAAAGAAAGTGCCCTCATCACATAATAATCAAAACACTAAACATACAAAAACAAAGAAAGAATAGTAAACGTTTCATGGGAAAATGATCAAGTAACATATAAAGGCAACCCTATTACAGTTACACTGACTTCTAGATAGAGACTCTAAAAGCCAGAGGAGCCTGGATAGATGTGCTGCAGACTAGAACAGACTAGTCCACTCTACTACACCCAGAAAAAAAAAACTCAAAGGCCATAGATGGAGAAAGTCATGATATAGTCAAATTTAAGCAATATCTATAGACAAATCCAGCCCTACGGAGGGTACTAGAGGGAAAACTCCAACCTAAGGATGTTAACTACACTTATGATATCTCTCAGTATCAAGGGTCTCAATTCCTTAATATAAAGATACATACTAACAGAATAGATGTGAGAACAGGATCCATCCTTCTGCTGGATCCAAAAAGCACACCTCATCATCGAAGGTAGATATTAACTCAGGGTAAAGGGCTGAAAAAAATATCTCAAGAAAAGGACATAAGAAACAAGGTGGTGTAGCTATTTTAATATCTAACAAAATAGACTTCAAACCAAAACTAATTAAAAGAGAGAAGGACACTACATACTCATGAAAGGAAACATCCACTAAGATGACATTTCAATTCCTTACATCTATGTCCCAAACACACGGGCACCCAAGTTTGTATAAGAAACACTACTTCAGTTTAAATCACATGTGGACCCTCACACACTGATAGTGGGACACTTTAATATCTCATCTCATCAATGGACAGGTTATGCAGACAAAAACTAAACAGACAAACACTGGAGCAAATAAACGTTATAAACCAAAAACTCCTAACAGATATTTAAAGAAAATTTCACCCAAACACAAAAGAATATACATTCTTCTCTATATCTCATGGGACTTTCTCTAAAATTGGCCATGTACTTGGACAGAAAACAAGTTCCAACATACACAATAAAATTAAAATAATTCCCTACGTCCTATCAGATGACCATAGATTAAAGCTGAATATCAACAACAGAAACAACAGAAAGCCTACAAACTCATGGAAGCTGAACAACTCCTTATTGAATGAAAAAGGGGTCAAGATAGAAATAAAGAAATTAAAAGTTTTCTAAAATTCAATGAAAATGAATACACAGCATACCAAACTTACAGGACATGATTGAAAAGAATGCTAAGAGGAAAGTTCATAGCACTAAGTGTCTACATAAGACAAAACCTTTGGGGAGATCTTATGTTGGCAACTTCACAGCATACCTGAAAGTTATAAGATGTAAAGAAGTAATTGCACCCAAGATGGGTAGATGGCAAGAAATAAGCAAAATCAGGGCTGAAATCAATAAAATAAAAAAGAAAGAAAGAATACAAAGACTAAACGAAACAAATGGTTTGCTCTTTTAGAAAAGCAATAAGATAGACAAAACCTTATCCAAACCAACTGAAAGTCAAAGAGAGGGTATCCAAATAAACAAAATCAGAAATGAAAAGGGGACATAACAACAGACACTGAGGAAATCCAGAGGACCATAAGGACATACTTTAAAAATCTGTATCCACCAAATTGGAAAATTACAAAGAAATGGATAATTTTCCTAACAGGTATCACTTACCAAAATTAAATCAAGATCAAATAAACAATTTAAATAGACCTATAACTCCTAGTGAAATAGGAGAAGTCATTAAAAGTCTCCTAACCAAAAAGTGCACAGGGCCAGATGGTTTTAGTACAGAGTACTACCAGACTTTCAAAGAAGAGTTAACAGCAATACCCCTCAAATATTTCCACAAAGTAGAAACAGAAGGAGCATGGCTCAGCTCACATAAAGACCCAACAAAGAAAGAGAATTACAGATCAATTTCTCTTGTGAACATAGATGCAAAAATACTCAATAAAACAAATCAAATCCAAGAACACATAAAAAAAATCATTCACTTTGATCAAGTAGGCTTCATCTCAGAGATGCAGGGATAGTTAAATATACAAAAATCAGTAAATATAATCCACTATATAAACAAAATTTTAAAAACCACCATCATCTCATTTGATGCAGAAAAAGACTTTGACAAAAATCCAACATCTCTTCATGATAAAAGTCCCAGAGAGATTAGTGATCTGAGGCATATAACTAAACATAATAAAGGCAGTTTACAGGAAGCCTATAGCCAACATCAAATTAAATTGAGAGAAACTCAAGGAAATTTCACTAAAATTAGGGACAATACAAGGTTGCCCACTCTCTCCACATCTATTCAATTTAGTACTTGAAGTTTTAGCTAGCGCAATAAGACAACTAAAGGAGATCAAGGGGATACGAATTAGAAAAGAACAAGTCAAAGTATCTTCATTCATAGAAGATATGATAGTATACATAAGAAACTCTAAAAGTTCCACCAGGGAACTCCTACAGCTGATAAACATTTTCAGCAAAGTATCTGGATACAAAATTATCTTACAAAAATTAGTATCTTTCCTATTTACAAATAACAAATGGACTGAGAGAGAAATCAAGAAATCAACACCTTCACAATACCCTGAAATAATATAAAGTATTTTAGGGTAACTCTAATCAAGCAAATAAAAACTTGTAGTCTTTTAAGAAAGAAAATGAAGCAATCAGAAGATGGAACTATCCCCGTGCTCACTGATAAGTACATGCACATTAACATAGTAAAAGTGGGCATTCTATCAAAAGCAATCTACAGATTCAATGCAATTCTCCTCAAAATTCCAATACAATTCTTTACAGACCTTAAAAGGACAATTCTTAACTTCATATGAAAAAAACAATCCTTAGCTAAAACAATTCTTAACAATAAAGGAACTGCTAGATGTCCCACCATTCCTGGTTTCAAGTTGTCCTACAAATATGGATACACAGCTATCTACATATGTGTGTAGATTTATGTCTTGATTTTTAGTTCAATTCCTTTGTCAATAAGTCTGTTTTTATGCCAATACCATGTAGTTGTTATCAAATGGGCGGAGATGGGGTGTAGGGAGAAAATATAGTGAGAGATGTCTAGAATTGGAGGAGAGCTCTTGGTTATGGGGGGAGTGGACAGTGCAATAGAAACTTCCTGGAATCTATGAAGTGATTTAATGAGGACTCATAGAAATGGAGGATATGGAGTTTCAATTGATCATCTCTGGTAGCCAGGCAAGGCTTCCAGTGGTGGGACTAGGGTGCATTGAGTTGAGTTGTTGGCCAAGTGGGTCTTACAGGAATCCCTAAACAATCCAGGCTGTTGCTAAAACAAAAAGCTGCTCTCTGAAAACTGACAGTGGCCCCCCCTTGCCCAGGACAGCAACCACACAGAATAAGTCAGGCTGGTGCCTACATGGAATTCCCACCCCTACATTCTATTCTCTTTGGTGTGGGTAGGGACTCAGCAGGCTACCAAGAGGAAACATGAACATCAACCCAGCCACAAAACCTTTGACCTACAATCTGTCCTGCCAGCAAAAGATGTTATGGCAGTGGTGGCACAGAACCTGTGGAGTAGCTAGCTAATGTCTGATTTGATCTAAGGCCCACTCCATGAGAAGGAGCCCATACCTGACACTGCTTGGTACCCAAGAACCAGGGACTAGATAGCCCAGAGATCTAGGGTAAAACCAAACACTACTGATATAAAATAAATGAATAAACAAATAAATTGATTCCTCATGATATACATAGATAAGTGCCTCATCCAGTCTCATCGGAGAGGCTTCCTCCAGCAGCTGATGGGAGATATAGTTAGTATTTTTATGGGACTTTTGACTGTGAGAACAAGTGAGCCCCTGACTCTTGTACCTGTTCTTGGGACTCTTTTCCTCCTGTTGGGTTGCTGTGTTCAATTTTGCTTCATATTATTATGTTTTACTTTGCCATGATTGATTTTTGTCTCTTAGAAGCCTGATCGTTTCTAATGGGAGATAGAAATGGAGTGGTTCTGGAGGAAATGGAAGGAGATGGAGAGGGAGGAAGTGCGGCACTATAATCAGGGCACACTGTGTGAAAAGAACATATTTTCAATAAAAAGAAAAAAGAGAAGAAAAACATCAAATTTAAAAATACCTCTTTTCTATAAGAATTCTTTTTTTACTTTTTATTAATTTTTTATTTTTACTTATACATTTATATTATTACACATATATACAATAAACTACCTACAGCAAGAAGAACCATGAAAATATCAGAAATTATATAAATGTTACATTCATAATATATTGGCTATTTGTATTTGGCAATCTTAAGGAAAACATCGTTTAAGTTTTTTTTTAAACTTTCTCTTTACTTGTCATCAGAGATCTGTCTGGTCTCCTAGCAACAGAGCTCTTTCCTGGTCCCCTCAACACTCCTCCAGGCATGACTTAGTTCACTTCAGCTGCTGGCAGCCCTATGACTGGTTAGTTTCTGGTTTTAATGATCTATTATGACTTTTTTGGTTTTTGTTTTGTTTTGGTTTGGTTTTTTACACAGGGTTTCTCTGTGTAGCCTTGGCTGTCCTGAACTCGCTTTGTAGATCAGGCTGGCCTCGAATTTATCGATCCACTTGCCTCTGCCTCCTGAGTACTGGAATTAAAGGCGTGCACCACCACATACAGCTCCTATTGAACTTTTTAAAGTGTGCAGCCACCTTTATTTTATTTTATTTTATTTGTAGCAAGACAGTCAATGTTTCAGTGGAAACCTCTACACTGTCTACAGCAGGGTATTCTTGTCTGGTCCCAGCCCCACTGACAACAATAGAGACTTTTGACAACTCCATAAATGAACACGCTGGCCTTTGACATCTCTTTTGAACTATTATCAGTTTTAACATCTGCCTGGTTCCATTTTTGAATGGGTTACACACGTGTTAGTGTTTATAATTGTATGAAATTAGGATTATACACTTTCCTGAAAATGAGGTCAGCACTTCTACCCCACAGCCAACTCCATTCCATCATAGAGTGAAAAAGCAAATGGCTGAAGTCCTAGCCCTGGTCTCACTTAAACAGAGAAAAGTTCACATCCACCACCAAGGATCCTCCCTTAGGTGAGCCTTTGTGAGAGTATATCTCCCTCCTCAAGAGGAAGGGACACCCCCAAAGATGCACATTTGACTTATAAATCATAATCAGTCCCTCACAGATAGACTGTGCTTTTATGAAAATCTAAATCTAAAGTGGACGAGATTTTTAAAAATAAAGAGGCAGAGCAACTATGCCCTTCTCCCTCCTGGGACATCTCCTGCGTCTCCTTGAAGCCCTTGCTCCTTCTCTGCCGAGACAGTCTCTGCTGTCAGTCCTCAAAGCTTCCAGCCTGTGGTCACATGCCTTTTGTCGTCCCCAACACCAACATCCTCAGTCCCATTGACACTGCCTCCTCCACAGTGTTACCCTCTCACAAAGAACATCCCCCAGCTTCCTCCTGTCACACCTTTCAGCTTCCGCCTCTGTTCCTTGTGCACACTACAAGTTCCTTCCAGTTCCCAGTGAAACTATGTGGGCTTCCCAGCTGCTGCGAGACACCTCTGGCCCTATGAATGCCAGCGTGCGGCTGTGGATGTCAACGCCCACTCAAGGCTTCCAGAGAGCCTCTCTCAGCATCAGTTCTGCTTCCTATAGACACTCTTCCATATCTCTCAAGCCCCCAGCAACTTTCTCCCACTTTTTCTCTTACTTCACAGCAAGAACACCATATTAGATAAGAGTCTGCCCTCATCCACAGAAGTATTACTGGCCAGCCTGTACCCTCACCTCATTCATCCTCCGCCCCCCCACACACACACACACACCAGCCATCTACTCCCTTACCCTGCTTCGTGGTAAACTCTGAGGGAAACGTCTCTAGTAGATCATCTCTTCCTAAAGCCACAGGGAACTTCTCCGACCTTTTTTTTATTCTCTCTCTAGCTTTCAGCAACCATCTTCAAACTGGTACACCCTGCTTACTGGATGCACCCTTACTCACGTTCTATGTACAAATGTCCTCTGCTGCCTGGTTCCACCTCTTCCCACCCTCAGCTCTCTATTCCAGACTTTCAGTGCTGGGTTCCTCATGTTCCCAAGGTGAGGTGGTTGACTCAAGCCTTCCATACCTTTATACAAGTCTATATACTAGCAACTCCCAAACTCATTATTTTTTTTCTAGCCAGGACCTCATACCTGTTCTCCACAAACAACTGCCCAATGGAATCCTTTATCGGCTCCCTACAAGCATCTCCATTTCCTGTGGTACATACCTAGAACTATCGCTTCTCCTCCATGTGCTCTGGGAAGACAGCTTGTGGCCCATGACCATGCAGTCAGCTCAAGGGATGTGTTTCAGTCAAAATTAGGGCTGGGCGTGGTGGCGCATGCCTTTAATCTCAGCACTCGGGAGGCAGAGGCAGGCAGATCGCTGTGAGTTTGAAGCCAGCCTCCTCTACAAAGTGAGTCCAGGACAGCCAAGGATACACAGAGAAACCCTGTCTCAAAAAACAAAATTAGGGCTTGTCTCTTGAGCCAGTACACACTCCAATGTGAGTGTGCTACTCTGGACAGGTGCCAGAGGCCATCTCATTGCTGAGCTCCCTGTGGTGTCAGCTGAGAACCCTGTATGGCTGTACACTGACTTCCTTCTCTGCTAAGGACAGCTTCCTGTCCCACACAGATGATGCTCCAGTGGGCCATGGGCTCCCTGTCTGCACATCTCTGTCAAAGATTCAATTTCCCAGAGACCCAGCAAGGACTCCCCTCCAACAGGTGACATATCATTTCATGTGTCAACTTGACTGGGCCAAGGTAGCCAGATATTTGGTTAAACACCACCACTGACATCACTATAAATGTATGTTTTTACGTGTGGTTTGCCTTTGAGCAGAGTACCCTCCAAGCTGTGGGGAGCTTTGTCTAGCCGTCAGAAGTCTTGGAGAGTAAAGACTAGCTTTCACTCAGAAAGATGGAATGTCATCTCCATCCCCCTCACATACACACACAGCTCACCATACAGAACCTGTGTCAACCTGCTGCCACCTTCTCCAGCTCCTCTGTCCCAGTTGCTCTCCTGTGCACTGCAGTTCAAGCTGCTATCCAGGTCTACAGCCTGCTGGTTGGTCTTGTAGAGTTTACAATGGCCAGCCCCAGAATTATATAAGTTAATTTCTTACAATATGGATTCTATTTATCTAGGGTCTATCTGTTCTCCTATCATCTATCTTTCTATCCATCCATCCATCCATCCATCCATCTGTTATATCTCTCCTTCATTCTATTTCTCTGGAGAACCAGACTAATATAAACATCCAGGTAAAGACTCCACATCTCTGGTCCCAGGGGCTCTGATCTCTGCACCAGCCACACTTGTCTGTTTCAGGCTTTAGGGGGATGGGTATACATGTTATTCCTCGGTATGGAAACTCCTGTAGGAAGCTCTTTGTCTTGGTTCTGTGCTGAGGAGGCCAGATGACACAGGCTAGAACTTTTTTTTTTTAACTGAGACAGAGTTTCTCTGTGTAGCCTTGGATATCCTAGACTCACTTTGTAGACTAGGCTGGCCTCGAACTCACAGTGATCCGCCTACCTCTGCCTCCCAAGTACTGGGATTAAAGGTGTGTGCCACCATGCCCAGCCTACCGGCTAGAACTTTTATGACAAAATTCTAGCCATTTTCTGCATATCTACAAGGAGATCCCAGTGGTGGGAGCAAGAGGAACAGGAAGGGAAATAGATGTGCTAAGATTTGGGAGCCAGATGTTTTCCTATCCCATGGAAAAGACTGTTGTAGTGCCCTCTAAAGGTCTCACTCAGAAAGACAAATAGAATAGACACCAGAGGCAGTTGAAGAGAAGGAACAGGATGGGAACCTACCACAGAGGTCCTCTGAAAGACCGCCCAGCAGGAGATCCAAGCAGATGCTGAGACTCACAGCCAAACTTCAGGATGGAGCACAGGGAGTCTTTTGGAAGAGTTGGGAAATAGAAGGACCTGGAGGGGTCAGGAGCTCCACAAGGAGACCAATGGGGCCAACAAACGTGGAGGGAGGAAGGGGGTACTGCAGAGACTGATGCACCAACCAAGAACTATGCATGGTTGAGCAAATTTTCTTGTTGTGTGCTGGCGCATCTTCTGGGTGTATTCCAAGGAGTGAAATAGCTGGGTCTTGAGGAAGCCCTGTTACCAGTTTTCTGAGATAGCACCAGATAGATTTCCAAAGTGGCTGTAGTAGTTTGCATTCTCACCAGCAATGAAGGAGTGTTCCTCCCTCTCCACATCCTCGCCAGCATGTGGTGTCACTTGAATTTTTTATCTTAGCCATTCTGATGGGTGTAAGATGGAATCTCAGAGTTGTTTTAATTTGCATTTCCCTGATGACTAAGGAGGTTGAGCATTTCTTTAAGTGTTTCTCAGCCATTTGATAGTCCTCTGTTGAGAATTCTCTGTTTAGTTCCAAGCCCCATTTCTCAATTGGGTTATTTGGTTTGGTGGTGTTTAATTTCTTCAGTTCTTTATATATTTTGGATATTAGACGTTTGTCAGATGTAGGGTTGGTGAAGATCTTTTCCCAGTCAATAGGCTGAAACTTTGCTCAACCATGTTCATAGCAGCCTTATTCATAATAGCCAGATCATGGAAACAGCCTAAGTGTCCCTCAGTAGAAGAATGGATAAAGAAACTGTGGTACATTTACACTATGGAATACTACTCAGCTATTAAAAACAAGGAATTCCCGAAATTTGTGGACAAATGGATTGAGCTATAAATGATCATAATGAGTGAGTTAATCCAGAAGCAGAAAAACTCAAATGGTATATACTCACTTATATCTGCATACTAGCCCAAGGGGCCTGTCTCATGAAAGTCTTCACTTACCAGGAAATTGGGAGAGAGGGGAGGACATCCTATTGGGACTCTAGATAAGAGAAGCATGGGAGAATAGCAAAGTACAAGGATCCAGAGGATCCTAGAAACCTACAAGAAGAACATTATGATAGGCAGATTTGGGCCCAGGGGTACCGCTCAAAATATGGCACCAGCCAAGGACAATACAGGCTGTAAACTTCAAACCCCTACCCAGATCTAGCCAATGGACAGGACATCTCCACAGTTGAATGGAGAGTGGGGTATGACTTTCACACGTACTCTGGTGCCTCATATTTGACCATGTCCCCTGGAGGGGGAGATCTGGTGGCACTCAGAGGAAAGATAGCAGGCTACCCAGAAGAGACTTGATATCCTATGAGCATATAAAAGAGGAGGAAGTCCCCCTCAGGCACAGTCATAGGGGAGGGGAGTAAGGGGAAAATGGGAGGGAGGGAAGAATGGGAGGTTACAAGGGATGGGATAACCATTGAGATGTAACAAGAATAAATTAATTAAAAAAAAACTGAAAAAAAAAAAAAACAAGAACCATGCATGGTGATGACCTAGACCCTCTGCTCAGATGTAATAGATAGGCAACACAGTCTCCTTGTGGGTCCCATAATATGGGAAGTAGGGACTATTTCTGACATGGACTCTGGCCCCCACATGTTGATCACTTCCCCCTGCTGGGGCAGTCTTGCCAGGCCACAGAGGAAGAGGATACAGGCATGTACCCTCTTGATAGGCTGAGGTCAGATGTTAGGGGAGGAGGGTTCCCCTTTCTGAGAACTAGAGGAAGGAAGGAAAGGGTATAAAAGTGGGAGGGTGGGGTCAGGAGGCAACAAGGGAGGGACTACAATTGGAATGTAAACTGAACAAAATAAAAATAGATAAATAAAAGTAATAGGCATGTCAGGACCACAAGACTGACAAGACTGAAAAGTGAGTGACCAAGTGGCCCCCACATAGAGAAATAAGGACCCATGTCTTACCTGCCACCCCTGTTCCATCTCAGGCAGTATCCCTGGAGGGGGTCGGCAGAGGAGGAGCGTCACTTCCTCTGGAGCCCCTCGCAATAAATGGAGCACGTCCTACAAGAAAACCAGTCACAGTTACATCTGGGGTTGCCTCACTGGGGGCTGCGGCTTTGTGCTGTTCACTGCTTCTAGGAAACCAGTGCCCCAGCTCTCACTACTGTCTGTCTCCAGATGACTTGAGAAAACGCCACCGTAAGCTTAGCTCCCCAAATTCCCAGGAGCCAAGAGCCACAAACAGCATCTTAGGATCTCATAGCAACAATACACTGAGGCCTTTGGGAATGTCTTCCTAAAGAGCATCCTAGGGATGCTCCCCTATGGAACTGTGGTGACCTCATCTCTGCTCCTTGCCTTCTCTCACGTCTCTGCCTGAATCCTTCTATACTGCCCAAGGCTAGTCTTTCCAAAATGAACCTACTCTCCTGCTGTGCCACATCCCTGCTCACCCCAACCAAACAGCTCACAGAACCTGCAGTTGCCCTCCACTGCCTTTTACAACTGCTGTCTCCTACCAGCTCATCTTTGCAACACAACCTGAACTTCCCCAATACTGAGCCTATGCTTAAGGCACCTTCTCACTGCAGGGGGCACAAGGTGCCTTTGTATTCCCATATCTATGCCAGGGTCTTTCAACCTCCTCACCTTATCCACATTTGAGGCTAGATAATTCTTTGTTGGGACCCACACCCTTTGTGTCAAAAGGTGTTCAGCAGCAACATTAGTCTCTACCCACAGAATGACAACAGCATGTATCAGCTGTGACAACTACAATTGTCTCAAGATTCATAAAGTCCCCCAAGAGCCAAGCAACATCATGCCTCTTTGAGAATCTCTAGCCCAGGGGCTCTACAATGTTCCCTCAGTTGCTCATGTCTGCCATTGACTGTATTATTTAAGTTTATATCTGGAATGTCCTCCAAAGTCTCATGTGACAAACGCTTGGTCCCCAACTCATGGAGTTGTTTGGAGGTGATGAGATCTATAGGAAGTAGAGCCTATTGGACACAGTCAGGCTATTGGGCTGTGCCCGTAAAGGGGATATTGGATCTCTCTGTCTCTGTCTCTGTGTCTCTGTGTCTCTGTGTCTCTGTCTCTGTCTGCCTGTCTGTCTGTCTGTCTCTCTTTCTCTCTCTCTCCCTCCCTCTCTCATTCTCCATCCCAGCTGCCATGAGGAGAGAAGCTATACTTTGCCACACTCCCCATTGTAAATTTTGCTTCACCACAGGTCCAAGTGGTCATAGACTACAACCCCTGAAACTGTGAGCCAAAACAAACCATCTCTTTTTAAAGTCAGTTTTCTCAAGCATTTTGTCACAGTGGCAGAATGTTCTCAGTCCCTCTTCCTGGCACATGAATACATCTTTGACTCATCCTCTGTAGCTTCTGTGGTTTTCCTGTCTTCTCATCCCTGCCATGACCTCTGAGGATACCCAACGGTCTCCTCACATCGCCCCCATGTCTAAAGTCCCTTGTGGGAATCCCCAATAGTGGCTCTTCATTTGGATCATGTAAACATTTGTGGGCAAAGCCTCCTCATCTATAAACTCATACAGTTCTGAGACCTGCACAGACTACCTACCCCACCCAGAGCTTCTTTCTCCTTTTGAATAGCCCACTTTGACATACCCTATGTGTGGGCTGCATGAAGCTTCCCCTTGGACTTGGCTGGAGAAAGGGACAAGGAGAGAAGGAGGTTGGTGTTGGCTCCTGGCTTCCTCTATTGGGTCATCATAGATGATTACATCCCTCAGTGAAGACCTCAGACCATGCCAATGAATTCTGCTACCCATTCTGTCTCGAGGGTTGAGTAGCTATTCCTTCCCATGCCCTTTTGAGTTTGGAAAGGTAAATGGCTGTACTCCATGTCACTACACTCACCTCTAACCTCCTAATAACATGCCCACACCTTTACTAAAGTCTCTTCAAATGACTACTTTCCACCAATACCACCAATTAACAAAGACATTTCCTTGGGGTTTTTACTACAAGTCAGGCCCCCTGTGTCTCTGTCTGTCTGTCAGTCTGTCTGTCTATCTGTCTCTCATCCTCACACTCATATTTTTTTAATGATGTGTGTCTGTAAGTATGCACATGTAAGTGCAAGTGGCTGCCAAGACCATGAGTAGGATCGGATCGGCTGGAGCTGGAGCTACAGGAAGCTGCGAGTCACTGGCCCCAGGTGCTGAGAACCAAACTCAGGCCCTCTGCAAACCAGCACGTGCTCTCGCTCACTGAGCCATCTCTCCTGCCCTGCACGGTTTTGACCCCAGGTGAGACAGGCTATGTTTCACTATGTGTGCGTGCAAAGCTATACACGCAGCACTTGAATCTCAAGGAGAGTGGAAAGGGAGCCTCTTTATTTCTTCCAGCCTCAGATCGCCTCCTAGAATGCACACAGAGAAACCATTCACCACACAAGCCTGCTTTCATGTTGACATTCACCAAGGAGCCTACTGAAAAGCAATACTTACTGAAGGTCAGACAGTTTTAAACTGAGATAGAAAATAAAATGTGGGCACATCCTGTCGACTGGTTTCTATAGGCTCCAAGCCCAGATCCAGGTGTAAATTCCAAAGTATTCTCCATGGGGCTGGCTCTCAAAGAAATGTGGCTTAAACCAGCACACATCCAGAGCTGTACTCCCCCACCCCCACGGCTCTGAGCACCTGGAAAGCGAGCCCTTCTGTGGGCTTTCCATTCACTGCAAGGATAATGTCTCCAGCTGCTATGGCTCCGTGCTCTTCAGCTGGCTGCCCAGGAAAGAGTGTCTTAATCCTTACAAGGTGGCTCTTTGGGTGGCTGCGGTGTCCTCTCTCCATCTGTATGAAACTGAATCCCAAGCCACGGCTATTCTTCTTTAGTTTGACTTCAAACTTAGGACCTGCAACATGGGATTTCATGAAAATAGACCCTTCAGTGTAGTGCAACTCGCCAGCCTTGACCATGAGTCGTCAAGGAGATGAGATGCTTCTGTTTTGCAGAGAAGTGTTTCATGTGCTAGTTTTGATGATAGATTCCATCACACACATTACAGGTCAGTGCTGCCCACAGAGTCTAAGTTGTAAATACAAACCATAAAGGGCCTATCAAAAACAGCTACATGTTTTAAAAATGAAAGAAAACAGGTAAGGTTGAATCATATTTAAGTGAATGGTATTTACAGATGCTCCTCAAATTTCAAGGGGATTGCATCCTGACAAATCCTATGCAAGATGGAACGGCTGTGTTGAGAGTGCATTGAAGGAACCTAACTTCCCCAGCTTCCTAGCTTAGCAATACAGCCTACTGCAGTTTCCCCTGGCAACTGTAGTACTAAGCTACATCTCACCACCACTTCCCAGCATCTCAACGAGAGACTCAAGCTCAAAATATGCTCTCTTTTGAATATGTGTGACTATCACACCCTCATTATGCCATGTCAGAGACTGTCGGCATGTCTAAATCACTACCGCATAGGTATGGAATCGGCACAGATGATGATTGAGGCTTTGCACTCTACTGCACCCTATCCATTTGGGTTTCCACGTTTTAAATGTTCAACAATCAGTCACATATGGTGAGTGACTGCCGAATTAAATGTTTAAATATAAACAACCGAATTTATATGTAAGGACGGGGCTTTAGACATGCACCATCTGCTTACAGTATCAAGTAAAAACTTATCACATATAGATTGCAGTGTGGGATCTTAATAGTGTTTTAGTTCATGCAACATGAAATTTTAGTAAATGGATCGTAGTGACAATGACAGTCAACTTGGAAGGATGTTCTAGCTGCCATTTTGCTTAGCCATGTCCACTGACCAGTCACTTCTAGATACCAGAGTTGGACACAGCCTTGGGCAGCTATGGAGGCTGGTGACCAAAGGGATTCTTCTGGTTTGTCTTCATTAATTTAGAAGGTAAATGTGAACAGAATGACAGAGCCTTGGCTTGTAAGTTTTCACTGGAGCAAGAATGAAAATAGCTGAAGCCAAGAATGAGGTCTGTGGCACGAGCACGTCTGCGATGGCCACACAGGCCTGAGCTGCTGAGCGTTTAGCTCACTGTTCACAGGTTCCGCTTGGAGTGCACAGAGGAGGTAAAGGGAGAAGAGGCAGAACTGATTTAAGGACAATGGCACCACTGCGCCCCACCTGCCTCACACCTCCTGTGGCAGGGCCATAAACCTCCCTGTGGAAGGGGTGGGATACAGCTATGCTCCAATCCATTTCTGACAGGAGAGAAAGTCACACAAACGTGCAGAGCGATGACCCAAGATATGCAGTAGACTGGTCACGGCTTTGCCCTGGTAAATGACACCACTAACAAGGCTAGGTTCCTGATGGCCTTGTCCCCCTGTCTGCCTGATCAGTGCTGGGATGGCTTTGCTACAAGTGCCTGGCAGGCCCATGGAACCAATTGTACCTGAACATACCTGACCCTTCATGTCAACTCCATTCCTAAATGTTTATGTGCAAACATTAATGTTTGGGAGGTGATCAGGAAACTGCACAAGGCTTGGGGGTAGGGTGGGAATTCTTGGTGGTGGCAGTCATTTGGGCACTTTTGTTTTTCAAAGAATGTTATCCACTAGCTTGGATGATGATCGTGAGCAACACTGCTGGTGTGTGTGTGTGTGTGTGTGTGTGTGTGTGTGTGTGTGTGTATGTGTGTGTGTAACCCAGAGGAAGTCTTCCTGCCTTTCCCTTTGACTTGACAACTATATAGCAGTATATAATGATATGACAATAGTAACACTCAATTTTCTCTCCTCTTACCATCTGTCACTGAGACACAGCTCGTAGGTCTGCCAGGCCCGCCTGTTACCAGGGAAACAGCCATGTGCTCGTCTCCCATCCTGCCTTCAGCTGAAGGACACTGTGGTGCAGCCCTGGGGCCTCTTCTCTCTAAGACTAGCTGTGCCACCTAGAAAAACGAGTGGACAAACTCAGCTCATGGCTCACATGGCAACCACAGATGCATTTTAACTTGCTGGTGCCTCCAACCAGCTGCTTCATCTAATTCTCAAATCCACACTAGCTCTTGCTGGGATACAGACGGGCAGATCCAAGTGTAAGTAGACAAGCGCTGCTGAGGGTCACATGTGTGCCCCCGTGTCAGCACACACGCTAGCAAGCCTGCCTTCCCTCGTCGCTCGCTCTCCCCCGCCCCCACTCATTCTCCTTAAAGCATCCTTCCCCTTGTGCATGCTCCTTCAGAACATGGGTTCATCCCCCTAGAAACTTCTCGAGGACCACACTTGGAGTCATCCAGCTGTTCCCCTTCTGCCTCCATGACCACTTGGTTTTAAAGCTTATGAATTCTCCAGCAAAAAACAAAAAAACAAAAAAACAAAAACAAAAAAATCTACCTTTTCAGAGTGCCTCCATTCCCTCTCCACAGCCAGGGGCACTGCAGTAAGCTTGACCCTGGCTCGCTGGCCCATTTCCATTTCTTTAGTCCAGTCGCAGCGTGGCTACTAGTGGACTTGTCTAAGACACAAAACTGAACCTGCAATATCCAGTTTAAAGTCCCCCAATATCTCCCATCACCTGAATCCCAAAGGCTTGGAATGCCATCCCAGGCCCCCGGCTGGCTGATGGGCCCTCGCCCCATTTGTTTGCCTGGCTCAGTTTCTCATACTTCCCCCATAGCACCTCATGCTCTCATTACCCAGAACAGCTCAAAACCTGGACGTCACCAGTAAGCTGATTAGAAATGCCGGGCTCCCGTTTGGAGCACTTGACCTTGACTCCGTCCTTCTGCTGCAGCCGTCTTTTAGCACCAGGCCCGCGGCCCCACAGTGGAGAGTCCTACTTGTTGTGCCAGTGTCCAGACCTATCTTCTCTAACCACGTGCATTAGTGAAAGCCTAATAAACAGACAGCGCTAATTAGCTAGGAGCCCTTCCCAGGGTATGAGGAGACAGAGAGACCTCACCTGGACCTGGCAGCTGGGCAAAAGGCCCTTGAAACCCTTTCTTTCCCTGTTAACTCCTCCATCCCCAAGAGGAAGCTATAGCAATATGTAGCTCGGGATATTGGAGCAATTAAAGAGCTCCAATGTGAGGCAGAGGACAGAGCCCAGTGGCGATACTGGGACTCTGCCTGGGTGTCACGCAGGCCAGGGAGCATGCTGGTCCTGAATCTACACCTCACCATAGTGGACAGAAACCCAGAACAACCCGGCCTCAGGTCCTGGTGGGTGTAGGCACAGGGAGACAGACAATGACATAAACGGGGAAGGGGGTCATTGTAAAGTGTGAAAGAGAAAGGGTCTGAGTGCAGGTGGATGCCCTGGTCAATGGGGTTGGCATAGGTGGGAGTACAGCCAGTGCCAGCCTGCAGGAGCCTCTGTTCTCCCTCAGTTCTGTTCTGCTGTCTAAATCAAAGCAAGCAACTATAAGCTTTCCAGAGCTATTTAAAGGGTGTGAGGTTTTCTACTTTAGAAACAGCTGTCTGCTACCTTCTGGGTTTCACATTCTCACAGAAAAGCGGTGGTAAGATGAAGAGTGAAAAGGGGGAGAAAGATGACTAAAAAGTCCTTTTTTTGTTTCTTGGCTACCTCACTCCTACCTAGAAGCAGCTGTAACTTCCGATGTCGTTCTAGAAAGCTCTGAAAGTAAGAAAGGGTCCCCATTAATGATGTACTCACCTGCCCAGGGCCCTTGAGACACTGTACAGCCTGTTTGTGTGTGAGACCACACAGACTCACTCCATCCACCTGCAGAAGCCTGTCACCTGGGAAAGGAATTCTTGTCATGTTCCCTGTTCCCCAGGGATGCAAGAAGTCCTCTGTAAGGCTCCTGCCTAGGGCTCAGGAGGCAGAGCTGCCTGGTGCCCCTGGGCTCAGCGAGAGCCTGCAGGAAACTGAGCATTGGCTGCCTCTCTGATCACCCTGTGCCTGTTCCTGGGGCATACAACAGAGCAAGGACATGAAAGTCTGTCTATTATTAGCTCACAGAATGGCCAAGCAGGTCTGGTCACCCTTATCTTTCCTCCTATTTTCCTGTGAAACTGTTTTTTAAAACATTTTCAATTTACTCAAGGGTATTATTTATATCCCCAAGATGCTTTCTATTTCAAAAAAAGAATTCACAGAGACCATAGTTGTTGTTAGAGATTCTCAAATTCAAGAGGAAACTGAAATAAACAATATC
This sequence comes from Acomys percivali, assembly GCA_907169655.1. Lineage (NCBI taxonomy): Eukaryota > Metazoa > Chordata > Mammalia > Rodentia > Muridae > Acomys > Acomys percivali. Next base: position 108,443,897 of record OU015746.1, on the reverse strand, counting down.
GTTGGTGTCTTTTGTTGTTGTTGTTCAATTAGGACAATTTCAAGGAAAATAAAAATCACTCCTTTCCTTCAGAGCAATGAGAAATGATTCTAAGAGAAGTCTCACAGTACCCCATGTTAAACTGGGGGCATCAATGTCGGTTCTGTTTTCTAGGGAAAGTCAAAGAGAGGGTCATAGCTCATGGCGTCCCCTGTGCTATAGAGGGGTCATCAGTACCAGCCCTGTCTCCCTAAGGAATACCCTTTTCCAGCAGCGAGTTTCTCTTAAAAGTTCTACCCAATGTTTATTATGAACTTTAAACCACTGCCTAATGATCAGGTGGGTGAAGCAGGCAGGCAAAACCCTCCCTTCCCCAGGCAGAGAAATCAGGTCCCAGAGAGACAGAGTCTCTAGAGCTGAAATAAGCAAGGCTTGAGCTGTCCCTCTCAGCCAGGGTTCAAAGCCAGCTAAAGCAGAACTCCCAGCATGATGCAGCCCTTACCCTGTAGGATCTGCCCTTCCTTGGCAGCTGGGCCTCCAGGAATGATGGATTTCACATAGATTCCTCCATGAGGTACGCTGGTATTAATGCCACCCTAAAAAATACAAAGGCACAGTTACAACCCATCTGCTCCCTCTTGGGTGCTTCCCACCCTCCCTCAAAGGAGAAGCGACCTCGGCCAGCTACTATCTATCTCACTCTGACAGTCTTCTGCATTTGCCCAGACAAACTCTCCTCACCAGTGAGCAAGAAGGTCAGATTGATACAGACCATAGGACAAAACCAAGCCAAGCCAAGCCCCAGCTGGCGCACAGCATGCGTTCTGTAACCAGAGTAGTGTACGGTGCACAAAATCTGTCTAGGCAACAAGCAGCGTAGGTTAGGCTTGCTCTAAGGACTGAAGACTTGTTTTTGGCACACCTTGGATGTTTCCATGTTTGCTTGTGGATATAAATTCAGGAGTAAAAATAAGTTTAAACTACATAGTACCTTGAAATTCATATTTATTTATTTATTTATTTATTTATTTATTTATTTATTTTTGAGACAGGGTCTTTCTATGTAGTTGAGGCTGGCTTTGAAGCCAGGACATCTCCTACCTCCTAAATTGTAGAGTTACAGGCATGGTGGCACATGCCTGGCTCTGCACTTATTTTTACTAACTTGACAATAAAGCATGACCCTGCAGGTCAAAAGATCAAGATCCAAAGTTGCCTCTTTCTTCCAACTTACTTTACGTAGTAGACATACATATAGGCAGATATTTTATCAGTGCTATTTCTCATTCCTCTTCAGTCTTTTACTCCTTCCCTGCCTCATTTCCCACGCCACTACTAATGATACAGTAATAGCGAACATATGCTCATACACCTCTGTTTACTTTTCTCCACACCTGTATAGAATTCAAAATGGACAGCCAAGCCAGTCAGCTGAATGACTCTGCTTTAGTTTGGATCTTGAACATCCCGCAAAGGCCTAGTGCTAAAGCTTAGCCTCTGGCCCAGTGTTATCGGAAGGTAGTGGAACCTGTAAGTGTGGAGCATCATGGGAAGTCTTTAGGTCACAGGCGTGAGCACCTAAAGAAAAGACCACATTCTTCCTCTTTCCTTCACTTCCTGGCCACCAGAGAGTGGCTTTACCTAGGCTACTCTTTTGCCAGGATACGCTGCCACAGACCCAGAGCAGCAGAGCCCACCAATCATGAGTGGAAACCTCTAAAACTGCAGGCCAGAACGAACCTCTTCACTTTGTAATTTGATCATATCTCTCGTGTTTATTATCACAGTGGAAAACTAATTAACAGACTCTATGGGCTAATGCAAGTCTATGCAGCAGACTCAAGATTCCTCTGAAAGTACATTTCTAGCAACGCTAGCATAAAACTTCAAAGTGGCCAGGCACCAGGAAAGAGCCTGTGATCCACCCACGATCCGGCTGGCTGCAGCTGTGAACTCACACGGCTTTCCTTGCTACACTTCAGGCTTTTCACCCTCTGCCTGTCTAGTTACTCTGCTGGTCTAGGAAAGCGCACTGAGCTTGCAGGTGAATGATGCAGTTCTCACGTCCCAGGGAAACAGGTGTACGTTCATTTCACACTATAGAGTAGTCTTTGGGTTTTATTAACAAACACAGGTCAGTCAAACTCGGCTAGGTTGTGTGTTGTCCAAAACAGAGGCTCACAGTCAGTTTTCTCTATATAGTTTTCTTCTCAATAAACACCTGATAGAAACCTTTCCATGGGGGCGGAGCTAATGCTGACTCATTTGTCTTAGGGATACCAGCTTAGTTTACTTGCACGTGTGCCAGTCTGTGTGCAACCTTTTCTCAGTCGATCTGTACTCACTTTCTTCGATGCATTTGTCATGGTTAGCAACACATTCAATGCCTTCACATGCACAGTCTTACTTAGTGGGAGTCACATGTCTCTGTCTGTGTCCCAGGGATGTGTGGACTGTGTCATTACAGTAGATATTGCCAGCTCGCATCCCAATGTGAATGTGCATGTAATTATTCCCGTTGCCAGCAGCGCAGTGTGACAGTACCCTTTTCTATTTCACACCAGCTATATTTGGCCAAGCTGACAGTTATACAGCCTAAAGTTTCCCTTTAACTTTCTTGAATACTCCTGGAGCTTTTCATGGGCTTCAATGTCCTTTATTTATTTAATGACCATTTGGATTTAAGTGAGACTTCTTAATCATTATTTTTGAAATGAAAATTCTCCAAAGAAAATCAGTGGTTTTGCTAGTCAAAAGAAATCACCAGTCTCGTTTTGGCATATGTATATGCATATATCTGAATAATCTAAAATTTTTGAGAAAATGCTGTGTTGTTTGGTGTCATGTGAGAGGATTGTTTTGTCAAGCCAAGAATAAACTGACCAGACTTAGTCTCTGCCTGTCAGTCCTTATGGACTCATAAGCCTTATTTCCTGGTGTTAATCGTCTGCTGGAGGTTCAGCAATTCAGGGCTCCTTGCTCTACACCCACAGGGGAAGCAAAGGGTGCAGCTTCCCAGTCATCACCATTTGGGTTACCTGGGAAATGTTTCAATGCCTTTGACATTTCCTTACATGCTGGGAACTGCCATTCTCTTTCTTGGAATCCAGTCGTGTCATCACCGAAGTCCAGCCCTAACCCAAGGTCTTTAAGTAATAGGTCATATTCAGCGCTCACTGATACAAACAACGCCTTCCAAAACGGGGCCTTTGAATTTGTGTGCAGCACCCATTTCCCATTCCCTTGGGTGGTTAGTTGCATGGGGAATCCCTGTCTTACACATCTGCCAGGTGCTCAAAAGTCAAATGCAAAGTGTCAGACAAAGTAAAAGTGTCAAAGGTGGACTTTGTCCTGGCCCCTGGAGGATGGAGCACAAGTTTATTTCAGTCCTACTGCTGGGATGGCTGTGAGTTACCCACTCACCTTTTGTTTCTACCCGTGAAGTTCTGCCTCCCTGGCCTCTCTTTTACAGTCCAGCGTGAGCTTGGAGCCAGACTAATTCACCCCCGTTTCTTCTGCATTAGCTTCTACTGTTGTTCTTCCTTAGACCCCGCCCACAGCACAACCTCAGGCTACTCTGTGTCTCGCAGTTTGTCTTTCAATTCTCCTTCCACACAGGAAGCAGCTCAGTTTACCCCTTACATACAATGTGCACGTAAGCACATGAGCACATTGTCAGAGCAGAGTGCCCTTCAAGGCTCTGGAGGGATACTGTTTTACTGCTTTCCAAGTTTACTAAAATGTCTTACGGTCACGCTGAATCCAAGCGTCCCGTCTTCCTTAACCAGCTCCACGAAGTAGATTTCACCAGCTTTGGTTCCTAGAGGTGATGGGGGACAAGAGGCAGCACCCTGTCACAAACAAACAGAAAAACAGAGCCATGAGACACCTGCCCTACATCTGCGGCAGATGCTCAGCTCTCATACACTGCTAGGAGCTCGCAGCGTTGCCCCCAGAAAGAGCATGAGCCTAGAGAGACATCTCCAGCTTTATCAGTTCCTTTACATTGACCTTCTATAACTCCCAGACTCTCTGACCTCCATTTCATAGTCCACAAGTGGCCTCTAAGAGCGTCTCCTAACTGTGACTACAAATGTGCCGGGACATGGCAGGGATAAATAACTGCAGATCCCTCCTTTCTGCACTCCCATTGAAAACATCCATGTTGGAACTGAAGCTGTTCAAATACTTTCTGGGTCACTCAATATGTGATGCCAGCCAAGTACAGGATGCTGGCTACCAGATGCACAGCAACTTCTTGAGTCAAAAGCAAACCTCAGGAGAATTTCTGACCATTCCTCACAAGACTAGTCATGTTATGATTGATTTTTTTTCAATAGGTGAAGGCTTTATGAAAAAGACCATACTGTGTACTAGACAATTTCATTGGTACTTGTGACAATACCCATGTAAGACTTGTTTATCCATTCAACTAGTTATGCAACATTTATTGAGCACCTATTATGTCCAGGGTGCTGCGGTTAGAACATCTCCTCCAAAAAGCATCCTTAAATTTAACTACTACCAATATAATATTAAGAGATGAAGCTTGCATAGTAATTAGGTCATGAAGGCACAGCCTCATGAGTGTATTGCTATGGGAGTGGGCTGGGTGTCTAGGCACACTCTTCCCCACGTCATGCCTCCTGCCACAGCATGACACAACACAATACCTTCACCAGGTGTGGCTCCTTGATCTGGGACTTCCCAGTCACCAAAGAAACCATCGTTTGTAGTTCAGCCATTCTGTTCTGGCAATGGAAAGGAGAGGAAGGGCATGGAACTACTGTGCAAATCACTGGAGATGCTGAGGAGGCCCACCTGCCCACGCTGCACTGCTGCCTAAGGCGCTTGAGGCTTTTAGCAAGGCCATATCCTATCAGATGACCAGTAACTTCTATGATAAGAAGTTTATGTGAATGTAACAAAGAGATTGTCGTCACCTAGACACCCAGAAATGCCGCTAGTATGGAGAAGAACTGAGATGCAAAGCCAGGTCTAGCTAGAATGTAAGCCCAGAGGCACATCTGGATTCCAACACGGTGTTCTGAACTGATGCACCACTGCTTCTAGACAGGAAATGTGCTCCGCCCCCCCTCCACCCCACTCCCCCCATCCCCTGCTGTCCCTAGGCTCTCTTTGCTTTGAGATTCCTAGTCTATGTTGGAAAATACTACTAACTCACGGGAAAATAAATAAGCTGAAGTAAACTAAAAATAATCATTTCAACAGAAAGAGCTTTCAAAGAGATCACTGTATAACAGAGAAAGTGCCGCTTCTTTCAAAGACTACACACTCCTTGATTTGGCAAGGTTTTTATACAAACACTGAAACTTGAGGAATGAAACAACTGCCATGGATGAGAGCCAACATGGCTACTACACCACTGGTGACCTGGCCACAAAACTGGACACATAATCCAAAACAACCCAATTGATACAGGCCCTGTAGCTGTCCAGTCCCACTCACCTGCCCCTAAAGCCAGCTTGTAGGTTTCCCACCACAAAAGTCCCAAACACAGAAAGGCGCCGTCTGAAGAAAAGCCTGAGAGCATGGTTTCCGCTCTGTAATCCAGCTCCATAGATTTGGGTCTCATATATGCTACTGACTCCCCAGAGGCTTTAATACAACATTTCCCCCTTTGTGCCTTGGGTAAAACACTACAGTGGAGGTTGACTATCATAACTTCCTCGTGAGACTGTCATCCAGCTGTCATGAGGTCACTACATAAAAAACCCAGGGGACCACTGGACACATAGGCAGATGACTATTGCCCTTATTATTCTATGCTGACTCTCAACATCCAGCTTTTGTTTGTTTGTTTGTTTGTTTGTTTTTTAAAGATGTATTTATTATGTGTACACTGCGCATTAGATCACATTATAGATGTTGTGAGCCACCATGTGGTTGCTGGGAGTTGAACTCAGGACCTCTGGAAGAGCAGTCAGTGCTCTTAATCACTGAGCCATCTCTCCAGCCCCTGCCTAGACTTGAACTTGCTACATAGATCAGGCCTCTGGCCTCAGGCTCCCAAGTGCTAGGATTAGGGGTGATCCTTCAAGTCCAACTGCATCCAGCTCATCACGCCCGAGCTGTCTGAATGAGCCAACTAAGAAGACACCAACATGAATCGAGCCGTGATACATGCCAGACCTTGGTGCTTGGGTACAGAACATGCTACATCGTAATAAAGCCACTCAGCACACCGATTCTCCTAAGCTTAAGGGACCTGTGGGACAGTGTGAGTGGGCAGGTCGCCAGTCTCCTCTGGCCCCTGAAGCCTATCATTGGAACCAAGGATTTTCTTTCTTTCTTTCTTCTTAAGAATTATTTATTATTATGCATACAGTGTCTGCCTGCATGTGTACCTGCAGACCAGAGGAGGGCATCAGATCACATTATAGATGGTTCTGAGCCATCATGTGGTTGCTGGGAATTGAACTCAGGACCTCTGGAAGAGCAGAGAGTGCTCTTAACCTCTGAACCATCTCTCCAGGTCCAGGAACCAAGGATTCTCTAATCTTTCCCTGCGTGAAGAATAAGGCCTTCATGTGAGAAATGCCTTCTGTGTACCTGGAGGGCTATGCTCCAAATACGAAGGGTCAGGGATACAAGGAATTGAACGAACTGCCTCACTAAGTGTCTTCCAGTTGGCTCATGTTTTCTACTTAGTCACAGTTCCCCACAGTCCTCCATCGACACCAAGCCTTCTATAGAACACACTTGGGTTAACTGTGTCTTTGGGGCTGCATTTCCACACAAAATCTCCTGGAAACCATATAATCAATAAAGGTATGTGTTCTTCTTTGGTCAACATGCCTTTGTTACAAGGATCTTACCCAGTAAACGAAGAGGAAAATATTCCTTCTGCATACTGGGCACAGCACCCTTCTCTGGGCTGTGGGTGAGAGAACTGTCTATTTTGTTCTTTGCTGTGTTGGCCTCAGGACAGACCCCAGTACATATGTAGTGGTTGGCAACTGTTTGTGAAGTGAAAGAACATGTGCCTGGTGAAGCAACTGAGTCCAGAGAAAGCAGTGGCCCCAGCTGGGCTGGGAACAGCACTGCAGTGCCAGCTTGTCCTATGGATATACAGGACAAGTCCTCCTTTGGTGGCAGTTCAGAAGCAAACCACTTGGATGCCATGGCCTTGCTTTATCTTCTTGCTCCATTAGGCAATGGTAAGCACAAAGTTATTTAGCTACCAGCTCAAGGGCTGATTAGAAGTCAAGATTATAAGAGGCCTAGTGGTCCATGCCTTTCCCTAAGCACCAATCAATTCCCTCCTGTTGTCATCATCAGAAACAGTTCTAATAGGCCAATAGGAACATTAGAAGCTCTGAGCTGGGCCCTGATGCCCCAATGCAGTACCTCTGCCTGCTCTCCATGCTACCAGCTTGTAGCTGCTTGACATGGCACATGGAGAGCACAGGACATGGGAGCAGGCCTGGACTCGTAGACTAGAGGATAAGCATCTTTAAGGATAGAGGGGAGGCTGGAGGCCCTAGCCTGAGCGGTGAGCTCTGCACCTGAGCCATTTCCGGTCCTCTGACATTTCTGTCCTGGTCATATGTGTGTGTTGACTGTCTTCCCATGTGTCCATGGCTCAGGATGCCTGTACATAACATGCCAGATCTTGCTGTGCTGCTCTTTTCTTCACTGGAGATATTTCCACAAACACCTATGAAAAACAAGCCAAGAAGTCAATGCTTGGAGAGGTGGCATATCAGCAGCATCCTATATGAGACACAGAGTTGTCCTTGAATGACAGAGAAAGAGTTTATAGTTGCAGAGGGTGTTATGAGTTCAGCATTTCATGAAGAATGGTGCACCCAGAGTACAGAAAGGGAACATTCTAGATGTGACTAGATACATAAATAGAAGTCACTTGTGTGACTTCCTAGTTATGATAACATGGGAGCAAGGATAGCAAAGAATGCCATCTCCTCTTTATTAAGCTTCTGTCATTTGTGTGATGGCAGGAGAGAGGATAAGAAAAGAGTTAAGGAGAAGAGAGTAGAAGGGAAGAGAGGAGACGGGAAGGAAGGGAAGGAAGAGAAGGGGAGGGATGAGGAAGGGAAAGGAGGTGATAAGTTCTTTCTATCTTCTCAACAGGCTACCAAGAAAATGTCTTCTCACTTTAGTTAGAATCACATTAATTGTTTGTTTAATTGATTAGTTAAGACAGAATCAAAAGGATGAACTAATTTGTCCCAAATCCCATATTCAACATGTGGGGCTTCTCTTAACCCTAACCTTAAACACAACCACTCGGAGCACAGATGTTACCAGCATGTGACACAGAGACCAACATGTAGCATCCTTGGGGTATACTTGGTAATACTAGGCTCTGGGCTCCTTTAAGTGAAATCTGGCCAAGAGTTCCTGCTTATGCCAACTGGCATAGAACAAATCCAAAAAACATGAGATGTGGATCAATCAGTAGACCCTGGAGTAAGGTAACTACCATTTCTGGCCTTTGATTTCTTTATATATAAAATAGATATGTTAGTAGCATAATACTGCAGGATTAGTGAAACAGATTATTCATAGACTGAGGCCTTTATGTGTGTATATAAAGATGTGTGTATATATATATATATATTCTCAGATACATATATAGATTGCCATATATAAATCATCAAATATATTTACTGTCAGTGAGCTAATTCAATATCAATGGCTCAACAGGTCTTTGCTGGAGAAAAGAGGCATGATAGAGTTTCTTTAGACCTGGATGTGGGAACATATGAGCAGACGTACTGCTTTGATACAGCTTGCTTGCATCCAGTGAAGTGCATGTGCTTAAATGCTGCATCGGTTTGACTTAATAAATTTGGTCTTGAGCAATCCAAATGTAAGGCTTTTTGGTATACAGTAAGTGGGGAGGGTGCCAGCATGGTCTATAACGCCATATTCCTGATTATTTTTCTCAGAGCCCACTGTCATTGTCCTTTGGGCAGTATTGCAAACATCTGTTCACTTTCTTCCCATGCCCTACATGAGAGCAGAGGATGGGACTTTAGACCTGAAAGCCAGACTATCCCACTGTGCCCTTTGTGACAGAAGTATAAGCTAGGAGTCATGGGTAATCGTGATTGACAACCTGATAGGATCTGAGAGGCGAGCCTTTCCTCAGAGCGAGCGGCATCTTTTGACTTTGCGAGGGAAGGTGGTAGCACTGCTCACTTCCTGTACCTTCCCATCTTGTCTCTGAGTATCTGTCCTCAGCACTGAAGACCAGCAGCTTCCCAGGAAGCCTCGAGCCCTTCAGTGACAAATGGGGCTGCTGAAGCCCTCCATCCTGAGTAATGTCCTCAGCCTCTGCAGCGTGCAGACAGTCACTGTTGCCCAACCCATCCTGCATCATTCAAGCCAGTCTGAAAACCACCCCCTTTTGTAGTACATAGCATTCTATCGGTTCCATTCCTCTCGAGAGCCCGGACCTTCTGTGCATGATTACAACTCAGTTTACAGTACATTTTTCATAACTGCTTATGATAGCTGTTAGCAGCTGGCTCCTAGTGTCCAATCTAGAACAGCTACCTTAACAGGAAACCATCACTAGACTTCTTGTCTTAGCAATGGACCAGCTTAGGGGAAATACCAACTGTAGCAAAGTCATGTTATCAAAAAGTAACTGGGCCACCACAGGGAGATGGCATGTAACTCCCAGACAGTGAATACACTGGAATATACAAGACTATAGTTAGAGCACTGTAGATTTTGGACACCAATTTTTAACATCTTGACCATTATAGCAGGCTGTCCTTGGACTACACTGAACTGTGATTTGATCATCTGGTATTATTACCTGACAACACAAGAAGTGAACTGAATGCGCTCAAAAGGGAGAATGTGAAAGGAAAATACAAAGATTACTGCCCTGCCTCAGAAAGAGCTATCGGTGCTGTAACATCCAACAGAGACAGTGATCTTGAGGCTGGCAGGATGGGAATGCTGGGGCTGGCCCCTGAGACATTGTGAAAGACCCTAGTGCCATTACCTGCAGTAAGGGTGAGAGAAAGCTACCTGGTGACAGCATGTACAAGCGTGAGACTGGTTTTCCAAGGGCACAGCAGGTGGGAGGTCTGCATTTAGAGACGAGCCTGAGTTTGCAGGCCACCTCCTTACAAAATCACCCAACCAAAAAGCATCAGTGGTCCTTAGTAACCAGGGTGAGAGGAAGGCATCCAATGTGTGGTCCTTAGTGACCAATTCCTCCATTCCCTCTACAAAAAATCCCCACCAAACTGCCCCAAGTAAACATAATGTTGTCCTTTGGCCTATGCTTAGCTGTTGTCCTTTAAGTCAAAAGATGAAACTAACCAACCCTTACCCAACAAAGATTTTAGGGGGTGGATGAGTAGCTACACATGTAAGAACACTGTGCCTACACATGTAAGAACACTGTGCC
>OU015746.1:108389765-108415947 GCA_907169655.1 Acomys percivali | reverse complement strand
TGTGTGTGTGTGTGTGTGTGTGTGTGTGTGTGTGTGTGTGTGTGTGTAGGCAGCAATAAAAACTCAGCTCCTCAGTTCAGTATCAACACACTGATGGAAGCACATGTCAGGGAATGTTTGACAAAGGCCCAATTTCTTTTCTTAGACAATGGCTAAACAAAATCCCTCTATTTATTCTTCTCCTTCATTTGTGAGCCAAATGTTTGTCATATAAATGCTATTGTCAAAGAGTGTGCTGGACAGAAAGAACATGAAAGTACATTGTGGAGTGGCCAGCAAACATCCCCGTCGTTTTTATTGTATGAGCTCCAAGCTTCTTGCTCTTGCTCTGATGAGACAGGGAGCCAGCAGAAAACAAGCCGGCAGCTGCACTGTAACAAGCAAGCAGAGAAACTGCGCTGCAGTCAGAACCAGCCACCACCAAGGCAGCAAGGAAACTGGCAGGGAACTGACCCAGATCCTCATTACACCACATTATAATACATTAGCATAGTGAAGGGAGAGATCGAACAAAAATATAGGAGTGTTTTGAGCCATCCGCAAAGTAGTACATGCGCACTGGCAGCCTCCTCCCTTGTCTGGAAAGAGCATGAAAACAGAAACCCTTCTGCACAAAACACAGCCTGCATCTTTGTTCCTGTTCCTCTGCCTATGGGAGGTCTGCTCTTCTTTTCTGTAACAAACTTTCACTTGTTGGTTTCTGTCATACGCAAGACAAAAAGGCCCCATAAAAAGGTGCGCAGGTTCTAATTATGCTAAGAATGTTGTGAGTGTTTATACACCTTGTCTCGTGGCTGCAGAATGAGGTATCGTTGTCTTTACCTTAAACATGATATAGAAATCCTTGAATCTAGGAAGCAGATCTAGAGTCCTCAGAATGCACCCCAGAATGCACCCATTAAAGGTGTGGTGGCACATTTCTTTAATCCCAGCATTCAGGAAGCAGAGGCAGGTGGATCTCCACCGCCAGGGCTACATAATTATCAATCTCAAGCAGATAAATAAAAAGGGAAATGTAATAACTATACTCAAATCTGAAAAGAGAGAAGCACAGAGTCTCATTCTCCCCCCTCCCCCTACTCCCCTCCCTCTCTCTGTCTCTTTCTGCATTTGTAGCACAGAAATTTATAACACTACTACAATGAACAACAGATTTCTGCGCAAACTGCACATTTTACCTATCCTACCTCAGCCACACTAAATGATAAGTTGAGCTGTATTACTATTCTCTCTAGATAAAATGATATTATAAATGCTATCATATGAATAAAAGAATATGAAAATCCAAAATCTGAAAAGAGAATGCATACAGGCTCTGCCAGGGAGTTAGTGAATGAAGTGTTTTTCTGGCATTTGCACTATTTAAAGGGTATGTCCTCTGGCTTTACATGTGTAACTTTGGCAGCTTCTTTTCTTATTCTAAACAACATTCCCTTTCACGAAGCAGCCACCCTTTGCAACTTTGTATTCTTTTGCTTAAAGAGGGCCATGTGTTGTCTTGAGTGGTCTGTTCTGTTCCGTGCATTTATCTCTAGAGATGAGGGTGAGGGTGAATGCTGGAAAACACTACAGCTACCAACACCATTAGGCTCCTTGTTCTAGAAGGGACAGTTTTTGATTAACTATTAAGTATGCATAGAAACCAAGGTACTCCGGGATTGTATTCTTTGAAAATGGCATCCTTAGTCCTTTGGCTACTTCCCTGCTGGGTGAAAGGATGAATGAGATGTGATTGAAGGTCTTTTTCGGCTCCAGCTATTAGTACACAAAACTGAAGCTTCCTGAAGTGATCTCGGATTTCTCAGAACTCACTACTTGGAGCTTGCAGAAGCATGAAGAGTCATTTTCTGTGGAGGATGCTTAACCAGCATGAGCATCTAGTGATATTACTTCATGCAAAATAGTCCATTCACGCCAAGGAGGATATTGATCATCAGGGGATGGAAATCCTAATTAAATAGTTTTTGGGGGCTTGTAAGCTTAATGACTTCCCAGATTTGATTACAAAAAAAAATTCTGGCCTAGTAATGAGAAAACAAATACCTGGAAAGTAAAACCAATGTACATATGTACATATATATGTATATATGTATGTATGTGTAAGAATAATGGAACTATTGAACTTTGTGGCCTCAAAATTTTCCATGTTTCAAGATTACTACTTGGAGAATCTGCATTTAGACAAATCACATTGAAGTCTTGGTTTAGTTAAGCAGCATGCAATGAGTATAAACATTGCTTATACTTAAGTTTGGTTTAAAAAAAAAATCAATATCCTAAAAATAAATACACAGGTCAGTTTAATGAACTCAAATTATGCTAATTATTACATATTTTTGCATATGCTTTATTTTCCTAAACACCAATGATAGTTTATTAGGAAATAGTATTATGTATCATACATGACAATGTTAATTTAAAAAAATCATGATTTTAAAAAACACAAAAGAAACATTCAGAAACTGAATAAAAAGCAACTGTTTTTAAACAATAGGAAAAAAAGTAAAAAGTATCTGAGCCACAAGTCAAGGGACTTTGTCTTAAGATGAGTCACCAGTGAAACATAAATATTGACCTGAATGACCCCCATGACAGACAGGGACAGTCAGCTACCAGGTCCCAGTGCCACATTGATAGAATTTAAATTCAGGAACTGAAGAGTGAAAAGAGCATTTTAAAAATGATTTGAAATTTACATCGAGTTGGATGTTTGGGGGAGTTTTGCATATTTAAAATTTTTCCGTGGCCATTCAACACTGTCTACCAGGGTTCCTGCAGTCCACCTGAGGCACACTGGGTGCCTGAGCTTGACGTGCAGAGGAGACACAAATCCTAAGGGCAGATATTTCTAAACCTTGCTGACTCCAGTCAACCTCAGCTTCATTCTTTTCCTTCAGATCCCACTTGTCCTTGCTTTGAGCACAGATGGGCTCCCCGGGATAGGGAGAATGAATGGAGAGAAAATATGGTGTTTGAGGCTTCAGGCTGTTTATAGAGGCTGAGATCAAGCTGGCAAGAGGATTGGGAAAGGCTTCCTGGGGATTTCATAGCCCCTACTCCCTTAAGTAGTTGGTCCTCCCAAATATGTCAGTGCACCAGAATTCAGGTTATCTGATGACAGAGTATATGTGAATATGTCAAGAGAAATACATGTAGCCACTGCCACTTAAAAGGGCCACAGATCAAAAGAAAGGGAGGCATGGATGGCTATCAACTGAGCTTCACTCACATGGGTTGAAATCATGCCAGTTTCTCTCCATGGAAACTGTAATGTCATCATCCTACGGCTGCTTTTCACTTTGTAGACCATGATGCCTTTGGCACAGACCCCCAAGGCCAGTTCCCCTTCTGGCCTCTTCTTCTCTGGGAAAACACGGTGTACTAGGACTCCATATTCTGGAAGTTGCTGTACAACCTGGAAGAAGGAAAAGGTCAATTTAGAGCCCATGAGTTCAAAGGTTCCAAACCGTGACCCTTGACCTCTTCTGTGAAAAAGGTCCAAACAAGACGAAGAAACACTCAGCTAGAGAGTTCTTTCTCACTCTGGAATAGATCTACACCTTTGATAGAATGACATTCTTCTTTGTTCTGTTTGTTTAACCTAAAGAATCCTTTATTGTAGACAACCTAAAAGAACATTTGGGGGAAAAGAGAGCGTGGGAGGGACAGGGAGTCGTGCTGTCCCTGGGAGGCGTGCGCTGGACCTGGCCTCCTCATATGGACGGTTTTAGATGGGCAGATGCCCAGACTTCCCACAGACCATCCAAGGAGGTCTAGGGGGAGATCTGCATCAAGTTCCTGATGACTCAAAACTCCAGAAGCTTACAGTTTCATAAGTTGAAGGTTCAAGGCTGAGTATGTGTAGAATCCCAAGAGAGGATGGGTTCCCCAGGACTAAATCCCTCAATAACATGCAGTGTGACAGCTTGAGTCAGTGACTTCACGGCTAACATATACTAGGCTCTAAGAACTACACATCAACGTGGTTCTTCAAGCTTTACGTGACTCATCTCCCTAAACTCTTTCATTAAACTTTTGACTTACGTTCTAAAAATTTTTTTAAAAATTGGGAATATAGGTCACCAAGATAAAAAGATGGCGAACAAGTGTTTTTTATTATTCTGATTCTCTTGGGATATTATCAAGGTTAAGGATCCCCTTCTCCAGCTGTGCCAATCATATGGTCCCATTGTTTCATGTTCCAATTGCAAAAGCTGAGGCTCAGGCACAAAAAGGAGTCTTCCAGTCATTAGCAAGGCTGTCACAGGGAGCTGAGCCAAGAGCAACCCGCAGGGCAAATACCTGTCACTCCAGCGTGCCTCTCTGAAACTTGGCAGTGCCTCTGTAGGCTCTCTCCAGCCCCCATTCTTGCCTCAGTTTACCAAGCTAGGAGATTGGAATTTGCCAGAGGGTAAGGGTCAATCAGAGCTGGTAGCCATATCAGCCCCATTGAATTCTCGTGAGTGTTTCAAGCATAAACTCAACACAAATGTTTTATTGCCTGAACAGTGGTCACATGGCCAGGAAGTCCTCATCGGAAGGTTGATGCATGTAGACCTACAGGAAAGGCTTCCTGCTCCAGAGAGCTAAGAGCCTCTCAGAAGGGCTTCGCTGCTGAGATCTGGTGCCATACCTCTTTCTCCAGCAGACTTCCATACCCTGTCTTTATGCTCTTCCTCATTGACCCACATAGTCACTGAAAGAGGCCAGTTAACAGTCTTGTTCATCTTTCTCAAGCTAGTCTAGCCTAATTGGTAAACCCCAGGCCCCAGTGAGAGACCCTGATTCAAAACCAGTGTAACGCTCCACACACACAAAGGAAACAGCTGCTGACAGTACAGAGATTCTATCCTGTACCTTTTTTACATCTGTAATTGCTTTCATAAAGCATACAACCAGATGAGGCTTGATGATCCATGTCATTGCTTGACAGTTGACAAGTCCTGTTTGGCCACGCAACCAAGTGTCATTAGGTCCCTGCTCAGATGAGGGATATATGGGCTTTGATGGCGTAGGTGTTCTTCATTAGACAGCTATAGGTTATTTGGACATTGTCAGTGACTGTTCTGCCCAGACTTTGTTTTCTGTTTTGAAGTTCACAGTTCAGCCTGCGTCTACGTTCACCCTGATTCACAGCAGTGGCTAAGGACACTCGGCCTCCAGTTTGTTTCCACTATGCTTAGGTAACCCGTGTGCTGCCAACTTGTGTTTTCTGTCCCTTTTGGTGTAAATGCCTAAAATATCAAGCCCTGTTGGACCAAATATAAAACAAGGTACAAGGCTAGGATAAGTTTTCAGCAATACATTGGAGAGTATGTGGCCATATTTATGTGGTTCAATCTGAAATAATAGTTTCAATTTCTTTTTACTACATATATCAGAACAATTTCCTGCTAGTGGATATGATGCTCCAACTTTTGGTTTAGTAAACTTAGGGAGGAAAATCTGAAAGACAAATCACTCAGCTGATCCAAGTAATACGCCTAAATTCCTCGGAGGCCAGAGTGGGAATCTGAATAGAAGAGTCTGTTTGATTCCAAAAATTCACTCTCAACAACTAAAATTCAAAGCATCCCTTGAGACTGGGAACGTAGATAAATATGCATAATGTTTTCTAGGGCATCTTCCATCTGCTAACAGTAAAATAGCACATCTGTCTCCTGTCTTCCACGGTGCCTTTCCTCATCCATTCCACCCGGCTGTCTCCCAGCAGCAGACAGCAAAGTGAGATGGGAACCCAGCAGTCCTAACTGTCCCTTGCTGTTCTGAAAACTGCGAGTCACAAGTGGATTGTTCTTTCCCAATTCACAGCCATTCATATGCTTTGGCCCTGGAATTCCATTTCTGTGAATGTATTCCAGGAAAGCATGCTGAGTAACCAAGACAAATCCTTCTGATAATTTTGTTCCTAATCTGGTGCAGACTTGCAGGGATAGGTCAAGGGAACAACCCACCTGCCAGGCTGGG
Source organism: Acomys percivali (assembly GCA_907169655.1). Taxonomy (NCBI): domain Eukaryota; kingdom Metazoa; phylum Chordata; class Mammalia; order Rodentia; family Muridae; genus Acomys; species Acomys percivali. The sequence continues at coordinate 108,409,980 of OU015746.1, read as the reverse complement.
AAGGACACAACACATGAAACACCTGGGGAACGCGTCCATTAGACGGCGAAGTAGAAAAGACACAGGATTTAACCAATGCAATTCCAACAGGTTACGGGAATTGTTTCCGCATAACACATCACAGTCCCTAGCTGAGCAGGAACAGCCCCAGCCTGGAGGATGCCTGGAACACAGTGAGCTAACCTTGAACAGGTTGTTCAGGGATTCACACACTCACACAGCTGTGAATGTTCCAGACTGAGGGTGGTGTTCGGTGGTGCCCACACTGGACTGCTGCCAAGTCTGCTGCCAGTGGGAGGAGATGAGTTGGCAGACACCAGCATCTGTGAGCCAAGCCAGCAGGCAGCCACCTGGGAATGACTTCCTCCTTTTATCAAAAAGAAGAGCCTAGAGGAGCTATAATTAAATATCTAGTGATTATTTGTGATATAATGGCTCTGTGTTAGGCTTTGTGGATCTGGGACACAGCTGGTACTGACATCCTGGTTAGAGGGACAAGAAATGTCCAGAGGTAAGTGGGATACAAGATGCCTTGACAATATGTAGCATTGGTGATTGAACTGAGCACTGCCACCTGTGTCAGCCCCCTGTGTGACTCCACTCATGAGATTCTACCAGTAATAAATGAACAGAAATACAGTCAATGGTGCATATAGAAAAATACTTCAGCATTGCACAGTGGGACTATTTATATGGCAAAGAACACAATGCTGAGTGGGGGGTATGTATTGATTCAGAGTAAGTTTTCAATTTTTTGCAATGCAGGATTATATGAATAGATAGAAGTACTTAAGTAATATATGCTCACTTTAAATGTACTTGTAGATATACATATATAAATGCATGTAGAAGTGTGAATATATCAAGATGTCAGTGTGCTCATTCTCTGAGGTGGCATGGCTGGGAAACGCTTTCTCCATATTTGGGGAAAGACTTTGACAAACTCACACTGTGATACAGATGCTTCCCGTGGGTGCAAAGCTCATCCTCTTCAACTCTCCGTGTATCAAGGACAGGCAGCCTACACATTAGTCATTGTGTTAGGCCACCACCAGGAAGGACGGGAGGCAGAGAATGTCTCCACATGAATGAACATTGCATGCAAATTATCAAAATCTGTCTGATGCTTTTTGTGAAAGATAGGAAGAAAAACGTCTTCAGCCTTTGGCTTGTTAAGATGGTAGCTATTTTCATAGTTACTTTTCATAGTTCGACCAGTGGAGGGAGGAATGTGACGGAGTCCAGGACAGGGAGCTGGGCTCAGGACAGGCTGCAGGCAGCATTTACCCCACCTGCAAGGGCGACAACCTTGGTCTCAACTCAGTTCTCTAGTTCTATGGCCACTCATCATCTGATGGCTTTGAGGTCGCCACACATTCCTCCTCAAAAGAATGCTCTTCACAGGGAATATGTGTGAGACTGGACCACAGTGCATGTGTGTGTGTGTGTGTGTGTGTGTGTGTGTGTGTGTGTGTGACGTAGACAATGACATACTCACTGGCTGTCCCCCTGCTAGAGGTTGGGATCATTTTCCTAGGTCATTGTCCAAAAAGAAAAGGCCAAACCTTATTTTTCCAGTTCTTCTCTTAAGCATAAATTCTTCTGTTATCTTCTTAAAAGCAAAAGCAAACAAGCAGACAAATATATGGAGAGAATAATTTGACCCAAGTTCGGAGGCTTAATTAAATACAGAGAAATGTGCATATGCCCATGCCCATGCGTCCCTTAGAAGGACTGTTCCCCAAGTCTGGAGATCCAGCCACATGCACCTCTTCTAAAAGACGCTCCGCTTTCCTTCACACACACCCCGCTCACGAGCCTGCAGAGAAGAGAGGCTATGTTCTCTTCTTCCTGCCAGTCACTGACATTGGGCCTAATCTCTCTAAGCATATCATAGTGTGCCCACTGCTAGATACACAGTTGTCATACTGAGGCCTGGGACCCACCAGTGACAAGAAACACATGCTCCTTGTCTCCATTCCCTATGGCCCCTGGCCGACAGTGTGGAGGAGGCAATGGAGCAAGTGAGGCATCCATCATCGTTGGTGTTGGCGTCATGGGTGCTCTCCAACCTGTGAGACCGAAGTCTGCTGCTTTAAGGCGAGGAGAGAAGAGACAACAAAAGGGAGATGTGTCCTATACAGCTGTGCTGACAGCTTCCCAGAAGGCTGCACACAAGGAATCTCCCGATAGCTCCACCCAGCTTGTTACCTAGTTCTCTATCTCATCTGCATCATCTAAGAGGTCTCCCTTCCCACAGGAGAGTGTCACAGACACGTCTCCAAGGTCAAAGCAAGCCCCTGTGACCCCTGGCCTAGTCCAGCAGATCCTATTCCCCTGAGGGGGTTATTCCTAAGACCACCTATTACCAGAAGCCTTCCCATGTTGCTCGGCATGATGAAAGAGTCTTCTTTTTGTGGGTTGAGCCCACTCCTTGCAAATTTGATCCCTTCTGGTTGCTAGAAATGGCTGCAGAGAGAATGGCTGACTACATTTCCTGGACCCTTGACCTTTCTCAAGACCCCAGAGGCCTCACCTCTAAGAACTCTAGCTCAGCATCCTCTCCCCATGGCGCAGAACTGAGCCGGTGCATCTCTGAGACTTCTACTTGGGCCCGGATTGCTGTCATGCACTCTATAAGCCTTGCCGGGATGTAATCTTGAATTCGGAAGTACGCTTTACCCTCCACCTGCTAGGAAGACAATGCAAAAGAAAGCTTAGCTAGGAAGCCTTCTGGCCACTTCTAAATAGAAGAAAAATGTGAAACCACATTTCCAATAGCCTGGGACAAGGATTTCCTTTGAGCTGCCTCTGGGACTTAGTGCTGGGTTCTGTATTAGAAATGGGGCCAAACAACAAGGAAGTCTCAGCTATGACATCATCTCCATATAGGACCATGTCTGGGGAGACCAGATCCCACCCCCACCGCAGACCTCAACCTTTAGCAGGTCTGCTACTCAAGAAGCTGATACTACAGCCCCTCAGGAGAGGCTAAAAGACTGGTGTCACTTAGTGCCCAGGACTGGGTTCCCTCAACACAGACATGGAGACAAATAGAAGTATGGTGAAGTTCACAGTGGTACAACCTACAGATCCACTGGGGGAAAAAATGAAAAAGACAGCCCTGGGTAGTGGGGAACTTACCCTGTTTCTTTACTTCTGATTCAATCTATCCAATCTCAAGGCACCCCTGCTAGCCTACCCCTAGGTGAACCATTGTGCCCCCAGCTTTGATAGTAGTTGTCATGAGGAAGGAAGCTGGTGTTGGGTGGATCTGGCCTCTATTCAGAAGGTGAGTGTGTCAGTCTGATGAGGTTCAGAAGAGCACACCACCGTGTCCACCACACCCCACATTCACGCTGTGGCACAGGTCTATTGACACGTGGTCGTAGACTGAGAATCCTGGAGTTCTCCACGTGATGAAGCTGAATCAGGGTTCAGATCGAAGGGACAAAATAAAAAATTAAAATTAAAAAAAGAAAAAGAAAAGAAACTTCTCAATGATCTACTGAATTAAAAAAAAATCATGTTGGATTGGCCAAAATTAACACTGACAACACCAAGTGGTGTTGGGAACAGAAGCAAGAGGAATCCACATTCGTTGTGGGTAGGGGTGGAAAGTGGTACAGCCACTTTGGAAGACAATTAGTCAGTGGCTCACAGAATTAAACAGACTCTAACTGAGGGCCTGGCAATCAACCCCAAAGACCTAAAGACCTATGTCCACAGAGAAAGCTACCATGGAGCCAAGACTATAGCTCGGTGGAAAAGTACCTGCAGGAGGTCCTGAGTTAGATGCAAGCATTGAACATATATATAAATAATTGCATATGGTTCTTAATCACAGCTTTATCCATAATTGCCAAACTTTGGAAGCAAAAGCTGTCTGGGGAGTAAGTGGGGGGAAATGGCACACCTCGGCAATGGTGTGCTTTTCAGCACTAAAAAAGAAGTGTGCTAACAGGAAAAGACATGAAGGTTGCTTAAATGCATGTTACTAAAGGACACAGGTCTATAGGAAAGGTTGCCTGCTGTCTCCAAATATGAGCTCTCCTGCTACAGATATGGTAAAGAGATGACTGGTCACCAGGGGACAGACAGGCAGAGAGCTAACAAGGGGAGCACTTAATGAATTTTACAGCAATGAGACTATGCTGTGATACATGTCATTATATATTTGTGAAAACCCATACAGCATATGACACCGGGAGTGAACCCTTGTGTAACTCCAGTGATGACAACCTGTCAGCTTCCCTCCTTTAGCGGGTTATCTCCGGTATTCTGTCACAGTGACAGAAAGTTGACTAACATGCATCCTGAAAAATAAAGTTTATTAAACATTTAGGGAAGGAGAAAGGCATATGGGATCTTTGTCCCTGCCTTTCTTCCAAAGAACATGCCTAAGGGAAGAAGTCATCATGGAACACAAGAACTTGTGGCATATGTAGAAGAGAACAGCTGGGTACAAATAGTGCGATGAGCATCATAATTAGCTCTTACATGGCACTATCAGGGGAATGCCCAACAGAGGGTCCTGGATACATGATGGGTGTCCCAGCCCCATGGAGTCATAGTATGCAAGCACTCCAGGTCCACAGCATCCTCAGGAAGGCTACTCGTCGTGTCAGGAAAGAGTGCAGATGGAGAGGAGCAATGACTATGGCTGTATAAAATCCCCACATGTGATCAGGCTGGAAGAGTCTGTGCCAGTGGAATGCTGCTCTGCTGTGATGGTGTGATTAAGGAGATTTATTTTTATACTAAACTGCCTTTGTCTCCCTCTTTAAAATGCAAATGCAATCATGTTACTTCCCTGCTTAAAATTCTGCAGGGGTGCCTGTCCTTCACAACAGCAGCTTTCTGCTTCCCCCCACCCCTGCTCCCCGCCACCAGAAGCATTTACAAAATATAAGCCCCTAAGCAAGACATACCAAGTCCTCCCAAGTGTGACAGGTGCCACCCAGCCAGCCCCATCACCTTATGAAATACCTAAAGCCTCTTCCTCTTGCCCACCTACAACAGAGAAAGGCTGTCCCTTTTGAAGCCTCCCTGCTGTGGTTAGAATGGTAAACGTCCCCTGAAGGCCAGGGGATGGCAAAGCCTTTGGTACTAATAGAAGGAAGTAGAACCTTTAAGACAGTGGTTCTCAACCTGTGGGTCATGACCCCATTGGGAGACTGAGTAACCTTTTCACAGGGGTCACATATCAGAGACTATATCAAAGGGCCATGGCAGTAGGAAGGTTGGGAACCACTCCTCTAAGAGGCAGCTATGTGAGAGAATTTGTGTCAGTAAAGGCACTCCCTTGAGACAGTGAGATACCAGACTCCTCTCCTCTCCTTCCTGCTTGCCTTGAGGTGAGCAGACTTCTATCATGATTTAATGTGTCACCACATCCCGAAGTGACAGAGCCATTGACCATGATTAAAGCCTCTGAAGCTATGAGCCAAGTAGATCTTTTCCCCTCATAAGTTGACAGCCACAGGTATTTTGTTATGCTGATGGAAACCAAGAGTGCTGCCCTAACGCTGCTTGAAACACCCAGGCACAGAGAATCAAGCACAAGTATGGGCTCTAGGTGATAACAATGTGTCAAAACACATTGGTTGGTTGTAACAAATATAGTAAGTTGGTTATATTGGGTTTTGGGGGGAGGAAGAATATACAGTGTGGGCAGGAAACCTCTGCATCGCCAAGGTAATCTTATTGTAAAACTAAAACTGCTCTAAAAAATAAAGTTCATTGACATTTTTATTGAAGATAGTTTTTCATACAATATATTCTTAGTACAGTTTTCCCTTCCCCCCACTCCCCCTCTCATCCTCCCCACTTCCCCACCTGCTCAAATCCTCACTTATATATGACTCTGATGCTATGGCAAAGTGATGCTAAAGCCAAGAAGAGCCACTGTTTGAGAGGACATGCTTCCCAGTAAAACTCTCACTGCCTGGCACATGTTCAGACTCAAATTTAGACTTTAACCATTCGTAGCCACATAAGCTACAGATTGTCCATCTAGAATATTTGACATCAACTTGCAGTGTTTATGTGGGTTAGATGTTTAGGTCAATGGCAGGTAGAGTGATCTCTTTATAAAGGTTGGCTATTAATACTGGTGATGGTGGTGATAAAAAATCTCAGTAAGCCACTGCTTTGGTCTGAGAAATTCCCCAAGAATCCAATGTGGATAGTCTTGATCTCCAGTGTAGTGCTATTGAGAAATGATGGAGCGTTCATGGAAGAACTAGTGAGGGTCATTAGATCATTGGAGGCTTCTCTTCAGAAGGGACTATGGAACCTCAGACTCTCTCCCTCTGACTTTGTATTTGGCATTGTGAGTTTCCCCCAACATGTGCTCCCACTATGAGGTTCTGATACCCAGCATCCTCATCAGAGGCTAAAAAAATGGGGTAGCCCAATCTTGGACTTTGAGCATCTCAACCTATTCAGTGAATGCTGGCTTGATAAGTGAATGGGTGTGTAGGTTGGTGGATGGAGATAGTTGGTCCCAGTCTCAGAAGTAGATGCTAAACAACACTTCTTAAAAGCAAAGCCTCTATATTCCTAACAGTCTCAGCATCCCATGGTCATCTTTCCAGTGGTCCCTCCCAGAGGCCCCAGGTACCACTCTACCTCCTTAGGATAACTGCCAAACTCAGCCTGCAGGGCAAGGACCCCCAGTTGCAGCAGTGTCTCATCGTTGCAATATAGTCTGTCTTCTAAAATGTCTTTCCGAAGCTGCAGGTAAAACTGATGCCTTGTCAGGCTGTGCCTGGCAAAGAAACACAGGAATAAAGACAGCTTGGATGCTGGGAGCCTGGAAAGCACTACACTATAGAGGTCTGGGGAAATGCATACAAAACCCATCAGAAACCAGACAAGAGAGACTAGTGTGGGTTCATCCTCCTCCTGGTGAGGGCTTCTCTATAGCAGATACCCTTGAGGATGTAGTTCAAGCCATAAAACTGATATTCAGTTAGGTGGTGTCTCTAGTAAGCAACACACAACAGAGACGGTGAACTGACATCAAAGCCAATGCATGCTCCTGGATCCCTCACCCCTGAGCTGTGGAGCTGTGCATGGCAGGGACTTAGGGAAAAGCGAACTTTAATGTTGAGTGGACTGTGTTTGAAATACATGGAGCAATTTCTCATTTTGATAGGGCCTGCCTCTGAAAGACATTTTGTCCTCTTGATTCTATTACATCGGAATCCCATGGATGGAAATTGACCTTTCTATGCAATCTATCACTCCTCCTGCCTATCCATTGCCTGCAGTGCCAGCCTGGACAGGCACAAACCCTTTAAGGATGCCAGAAATAGGCTGTGGCACTCACCGGAGCAGCCCATAGTGACTGACAAAGAACTTTATCCGCAGAAAGAGAGTTAAGGTGTCCATGGAACCTTTTGGGTGCTGCTCTTTCCAACCTTCTGGAGCAACTTTGCACAATCTGGTGTCCATGTCCAGGAAAAAGAACTCTTCACCTGGGATGGAAATAGAGTTTGGAAGAAGAATCTATAGGAAGTCCCTCGTCCCCCAAGATCCATCCCTTCAGCTCTGCTCAGAGGGGTGGGGTGTAAACTGCATTGGTGCAAGAGAGCACAGAAGGTCCTTTAAGTATCTGGTAACAGGGGACTCTTGCAGGGGATGTAGGAGCTGAGAGAAGGAAGCAAAGGAAAAAAAATATATATATATATGGACACTATCCCAAGGGGCATGTCCCATGAAAGTCTTCACTTACCAGGAAAGTGGGATGGAGGGGAGGACATCCTATTGGGACTCTAGGTGAGAGAAGCATGGGAGAATGGGGAAATAGAAGGATCCAAAGGGTCCTAGAAACCTACAAGAAGAACATTATGATAGGCAGATCTGGGCCCAGGGGTCCTGCCCAAACTATGGCACCAGCCAAGGACAATATGTGCAGTAAACTTTGAACCCCCTACCCAGATCTAGCCAATGGACAGGACATTCTCCACAGTTGAGTAGATAGTGGGATCTGATTTTCATACAGACTCTGGTGCCACATATTTGATCACATCCCCTGGATGGGGAGGCCTGGTGGCACTCAGAGGAAGGATAGCAGGGTACCAAAAAGAGACTTGATACCCTATGAGCATATACAGGGGGAAGAGGTCCCCCTCAGTCACAGTCATAGGGGAGGGAGTAAGGGGAAAATGGCAGGGAGGGAGGAATGGGAGGATACAAGGGATGGAATAACAATTGAGATGTAATATGAATAAATTAATAAAATATATTTAAAAATAAATAAATTGGAAAAACCACACAATTACCGCCAGCCTTCCATATGCACAGCCTTTGAGTCTGCAGGTTTAACCCACCAGATATTGAAATAATTATTTTACATGTACTACATATGTACAGGCCTTTTGTCACTGTCCCCTATACAATATAGCATAGCACCCAATTGGACAGTGTTCACATTGAACTGGGCATTCTGGGTACTCTAGAGACATGGAAGAGTGCACAGGAAGCATGCACACACCACTTCCTTTTATTTAAGAACGTCTGCAGATTTGGATATCTGCTGGAATCCTATAATCCATTTCCTGTGGATGCTGAGTGACAACTGTACTTATGATGAAGAGCTGTCACTTAGCATCTGGTTCCCAGCAGTCATCTTGTGACAAGGGAATGGAGGGTGGCATCCCTGCCACATGCCACACATCCTTCTGCATCGACTGGACCATCCTGCGCCTTCCAGGCACAGATACATCACCTACCTACTAAGTGATCACATACTCCTCCGACTCATCCAGTGAGCCCCAGCATCCAGAGGAATGGTACTCATGACTGAGCTTCCATCTCCCTCCCCTGCTCCCCTCTCTTGCTGTGTGTATATGTCTTTCCTTCCCTCCCTTTATCATTCTTTCCCTCTGCCACATAAGGACGTGGGGGAGGGATTTCCACTGCGAATCAGAAGGCAGGTCCCTACGAAGAACAAAATCAGCCTACGCTTTCATCTTAGAATTTCAAGATCCCAACTTTGAAGGGGGGGGGGGGAGGTGGAGCCTACTGTTTAAGCTACTACACGACTTTGCTGTAACAGCCCAAAGTGGCCAAGGCATGGATAAGAACAGCCTCATTTGCAGGCTCGGGTCTTTGGCCCCTGTGGAGTTGATCCTCCAGCTCACCTGCCTGGAAGGTTAGATCAGTCCAAACTACTGCATGCTGTCTCCACCCTTCTCCTTGAAAAGCTGCTCTCAACCGAACTGGGCAACAGAGGCCCCCAGGATTCCTGCAGGTCAGCCCTTGCCTGACATCCCATCTATGCCAAGCTGTCTCCACCTCCTGTACTCCACCCTCCAACCTCAGTGTGTAGGACAGCGGTTTGTCTGGGGTGAGACTCCCACTGCAGTTAGAAGGTGGGGCTTTTAAATTAGCCACCAGCCTTTGCTGCCTGGGGAGTATATGTGAAGAGGCAGGAAGATAGATGTCCGGTTACTTCTAACGGCCGTCACTCAAAGCCCAGCACTCCACCTTTGCTGCTGAGTTTGACTCCCCAACCGACACTCACTTTCCTTTAAGTTGAATTTTCTCCAATGGTAAATGGTTTGTGAATAGTCTGGTTGACAAACCCTCCCAAGATGGTCTCTACCCAGATCTGTAATTACCTCAGGAGGCCCCTCCCTAAGCAGCACCAGAAACTCAGGAATCATCCCCGTAAAAAGCATATTGGCACCTCCTTGATGGAAGACAGATGTTGCATTCACGTAGATCTTTTTTCTTCATTTAGTGTATTGAGCATATATGTGCATGTTCATGTATATGTGGGAGTGCATGTCTGCATGTGCCTATAAAGGCCAGACGAAAATCTTAAGTGCCATTATTCAGACATCATCCAGTATTTTTTTTTCTTACCAAGACAGGGACTCTATCTAGGTGGCCTGGAACTACCCCAAGTGGGTTAGATTGGCAGGAGCAAGCCCCAGGGATCCACCTGTCTCTGCGTCCCCAGAACTGGGATTACGATGACAGACCATAACACTGAGATTCTTTTGTACATGAGTCCTGGTAATCAAACTCAAGGACCGCTTACAAGGCAGGCACATTACCAACAGGCCCATCTCCCAAGCCCTGGCTTCTACTCAGATTATACATTGCTAAAGAGTAAACAGACTCAATAGGTTGTGGGGGGAAGGGGTGCTTTCATGCCTAACAATAATAATTAAGTAAGAAGCTGTTAATTTGAGAGGTGAGGCATGGGTAGGGTTGGAGGGAGGAATGGGATGGAATAAGTGACCTAACTAAATTTTAATTAAAATGGTTTTAAAGATAAAGTGATTTGAATAGCTCCTGGTACACAGCAGGCACTTAAAAAGAATACAATGCTTCATAGAGCAGGCTGGCCTTGAACTTACAGTGATCTGCCTGCCTCTGCCTCTTTAAGTGCTGGGATTAAAGGTATGTGTCACCTCACCTCAAGCTATACCACTCCTGGTTGTATACCTGAAGGATGTTCCAACATACAACAAGAACATTTGCTCAACTATGTTCATTGCAGCTTTATTCATAATAGCCAAAATCAGGAAACAACCTAGATGTCCCTCGACTGAAGGATGGATAAAGAATTTGGGGTACATTTACATAATGGAATACTATTCCGGTATTAAAAGCAAAGAAATCTTGAAATTAATTGCAGGCAAATGAATGGAACTAGAAAAGATCATCCTGAGTTAGGTAACCCAGAGTGAGAAGGACACACATAGTATGTACTCACTTATAAGCAGATATTAGCCATATAGTACAGGATAACCACACTACAAGCTAAGTATCAAGGAGGACCCTAGGAAAGATGCTCAATTCTGATTCAGGAGAGTAGCTAGAATAGGCACTGGAAGGGCTTGAAGAGAGGGAACCGGACAAGAGCCTACCCTAGAGGTCCTCTGAAAGACTCCACCCAGCTGAGACTCACAGCCAAACTTTGGGGCAGAGCACAGGGTGGCTTAGGGAAGAGCTGAGGGTTGGAGGACCTCCACAAAGAGCTCCACAAGGAGAACAGAGACAACAAATCTGGGCCCAAGGGGACCTATCGAGACTAATGTACCAACCAAGGACCATGCATGGAGAGGGCCTAGACCCCTGCTCAGATACAGTCGATAGGTAGCGCAGTCTCCATGTGAGCCCCATAATATGAGGAGTAAGGGCTGCCTCTGACATGGACCCTGTTGCCTGCTCATTGATCATTTTCCCCTGGTGGGGTAGCCATGGCAGCCCATAAAGGAAGAGGATGCAGTCAGTCCTGATGAGACTTGATAGGCTGGGGTCAGATGGTAGGTGAGGAGGGCTCCCCCTTTCTGAGGAGTAGGGGAGGGAAGGAAGGAGAGGGTATGAGGGAGGGAGGGTGGGACTGGGAGGAGATGAGGTAGGAGGGCTATAATCGGGATGTAAAGTGGATACATTTAAAAATAAACACACATACACACACAGATAGAATACAATGCTTACTAAAAATGTTTTAATTTGTTACAAAGGTTAAACTTCATCAGTCATTACCTACACAACGTCACAGAATTGGCTGTTCTTTCTGTTTGAAAGTGTGGTCCTCATGGTAGGGGGCTGATGAGAACATTGGAGAGACAAGGGTACTGCCACCAGCCCCACTGTGTCACACTAAGAACTCACAAAAATACCCTTCATGAATGGAAACGTAGAAAGAAATATCAAAACCATTCTCTTAGGAAAGATTAAGTTGGGTTCTTTGGGGCCAAGGTACAATATGCCAGCAGCACCCAGATAATTTAGAAATGTTTTTAATATTTGTGTGTCTAACTTCAGAACACTATAACTGATCAGACCTGGCCAGCCACTAACCCACATCCTACCCCAGTTATTTCATAACAATCTGTGCTCATTTGACGCTTTTCATGCAGGTACCCAAAGCATCCCCTGTGCTGACTTGTGTTGAGGTACACCAAGTAAGATGTCCCAGGATCAAGTAGCTTTTTGGGAGGAAGAGTTCAGGCACTCATGTACGTGAGTTCCCAGAAGCTCAGGTCAATAGCGTCCCCGGGAAACACCTACCTTTCACATAAGCCAAGCCAAAGTAGGTGGTCTCCCCAAGGTTGACAAAGGACATGACAGCACTGAAGACAGATCCTGCTGTGGATTCCATGTCACACTTCACCTCCAGACATTGACCATTCAGCAAGACCACACAGAGGTCTCTGAGAGCCAAGAAGGATTTCCCTTTTTTGGTCTAAAAACAATAAGGGTATCAATGCTCATAACTAAGACTTAAAGTCTTTAACCTGGATGAGTTGCCAGGCTAAGCACACTTCATGCAATAGCTCATGGAATTGTCTAACTTCCCATAAGATGAGTACAGTTTCTCCCTCTATCAGCCGATGAGAAGCTGGCGCTTAGAAACAACGGGGGACTTTTCCAGGGTTGCACAGTTGGTAAAAGGCAGAACGCAGACCAAGCTCTGAGCTCTGAAGACTCTATGGTCAGTGATGTGGGGGGTAAGACTGATCCATCTCCTTCCAGGGTTTTCTTCAGACTCACCCATGAGTCATGTGCCCCTGACTGAGCCAGAAGAGGGTTTCCTTGTGTGCATTTCCCTGAGCTACAGAGAAGACAGGCATAGGGGTGCCATACGAACCTAGGAAATGAAAGACACCATCCCAGCCTTCCTAGAGCCCTGCCTCCAGAAGCCCCAAGAACCAAAAGGCAGCACTGCCAGACAGGGTTGGCCAGACAGGCATCTCAGCTCTAGGAGGCCAAGGTGGGAAAGGCCCTCATCCTATATGCTCAACACTAGCTGAGTGCCTCAGGCACCAGGCTGGGCATGAGCTATGCGGGTGTGTACTGGGCTAAGCAGGTAGCACACCCATATGGTGTTCTCCGTCTGGCAGACCCTTTCCTCATGCCTCTCTCTTTCTCTTCTTGTCTTCTTAGAGCCATTTCCCTAGATAAAAGAGTATTTTTTTCCCCTCATCCTCACCTATCATCTTCTACTCTGCTCCATCCTCATGTGTCTTCTCAAATTTGCTTAAAGCACAAATCACTACCTGGTGTGATTTTCTGTTATGCCTTTGTCTCTCTTTTCCTCCTCCCGCCAGACTGTCGGCTTCACAGTAAAAGGTTTTTTTTTGTTTTTTTTTTTTTTTTTTGCCACAGCATACAGTGGGGCCTGGCAGAGTACCAGCCTACAGAGACACTCCACAGCTGAACGGGGAGATGAAGGCTGGCCTGGGAGTAGGCAGGAGAAGGACAGAAGCCACAAGGAGGAAAATTAGGACAGGAGTTGGAGGGCCACGCCCTGGTAAGGGTCTGGATGGATGAGAGCGATGGAAGAAGATGAAGTGGAGGGAGAGTAAAACTGTTTCTATAGCTTTGAGGAGACAGCATGAGCAGAGAAATGGGAGGAAGAAAGATACGGGGGGTGGGGGGGCTCATGGGAGAAGGGCCTCACCCAGGGGCATTACCAAGATGTCCTCAGAAGACTCTATTTAAAGTACAGTCAGCCTTGAGTTGGTTTGGCTTGAGGATTCCTTCCCATCCCTCCCAATCTAACCAGTACTTACCACAATGGATCCAGGCAAATGTAGGGTCACTGGGGCCTCTCCAGCCAACAGGATGAACTCTGGTCTGGAGAACTGAGAAAAAGATCCAGAATCACCAAACGGGGAAGAAGAAGTGGAGGAGATTCCGGGCTTGGAGCTCATCTCCTTCTGCCTCCCAGGGAGCTCCCCTCCCCCACCCAGAAACAGGTTCCAGATAGGATATGGGCAGAGACCCTCGGCTGTCTATCTCAGCAGAGGCCTAACCCTGAAGCATTAGGAGATCGACTACATGCTGACCCTCACTGGCTGCATCATTAGAGGTTAACATTCACACCGCAGTATGGAATCTTCATGTGTATGGAAAGCTTAAAATGAGCTGGGTGTAGCACCACACACCTGTAATCTCAATACTCAGGATGGTGAGGGAGAGCATCAGAAGTTTGCTGAGCTCCACAGTAAGACCCTGTCTCAAAAAAAAAAACCTTAAAGAAAATGAGGAGCTGAGGAGGTGTTTAGTAAGTGCCACGTACTACATGGTGACCTCGCACAGTGGCATGCATCTATAATGCCAGTGCTGGGGAGGTGGGAGCAGGAGGTTCCTGGGGCTCACTGCTCAGGAAATCTAACTGAATTTAATGTGTTCCAGGTTCAGGGAGAGACCCTGCCTCAAAAAAAGAAGGTGGTGAGCAATTGAGTGCAACCCCTGACACTGATCAGCAAGCTAACTGCCCCCTGCCCCCCGCCCCCTCAGCAGAGCTCTACCTGCCAATGAAAAATCCACAGGAAGTATAAGCAGACTGCGGGCATCACCCCATATCTCTATGTCCCATTAGCTTGGCCTTCGAGGCTGGGCAAGTTGGTATGGCTGCTCTTTGGCTTCAACACCCCTATATTTTCCCAATCCTGGCACACCCACCCCCGCTTGCCAACAAGAAAGAAGACTCTCATTTTACTCTCCACCTTGCAATCCCAAGAACGTTCCTGCCCAAAGCCTCTTACAAGTGCACTCTACCTTGATGGCTCTCTTACATGCCACACTGCGCTGTTGCCACACACACACACACACACACACACATACACACACACACACACACACACAGCCTCAAACTTCAGGAGGGGCAGGCCTAAAACCAACATCACTTCCTACACAGTATCTACTACACAGACAGTCGGGGTCGGGGAGGACTGAGTGACACCTAGTTTCAAGCGGCCAGGTTCAGATTTCTGCCGGTACAGGTCTATGAACCCCAGCCTAGCATCCCCTGGTCCTGAATCCCCTGCCTGTATTCTCCTTCTGTGTTACGGGTCTCAGCTGGGAGCATTCTTGACAGCGTCCTCCAGCTCCAGACCCCTTTGCTCACCTTTCCCTTTCTTTGCAGGAAATTCCCTGGAGAAGATGTTGCTGGCTGTGAGCTTTCTGCTTCTGTCAGGACCATAGGCCCAGAGCCACACCGCAGACCCTCCTCGCAGTCACAGGGACCTGCTCCTGCGAGAGTGCTGGCCAGGAGTGAGGAAGGGGGAGGCACTTGATGATGCATCAGTCCTGGGACAGATGCGGTCGCCACCTCCTGTTGTTACCTCCCACATCGTGAAAGGTAACATAGCCTCTTCTGTTGGTGAAGCTGGGACCCTCAGAAGTTAAGGCTACACAGCCACAGAGTGAGGAAAGACTTGAGGTATACAATCACATCTCCTCCCTTACCCCAGGATTCTGCCTCTGTGCTCACCATGATCCCCAAGATCCATCCATCATGACTCTGACTTTGTTTTTGAAACTTTAGACATCCCAACAATACACAGTCATGCACCACCTACTGATGCTTTGATCCATAGCAGGCCAACTGCATGTGCCGCAGGGGTCCTGTGACACAATAGAGCTGGCAAACTCCTGTCATGTAGAGAGGCTGAAGCCATCACGGTGTGCATAGTATGTCATGTACTCATGGGAGTTTGAGGGTAACAAACCCAGTCTCCAGGAGTGAAACCAGTCTCTCCAGTCTGCAGCTGGCCCCAGAGAGGCCAGGAGATTTGGCTGAACCTCCACTGAAATCACCAAAGCCCAGGCGCAAGCTCTGAGCTACTGTGGCCTGTAGCCATTGTGCTCAGTGGTCATTTGCTATGTAGTAGGCAGGATGTGCCTAGGGATCACCGCCAAAACACCCAGACTCCTGTCGTTCCATCTCTGGGCCTGAATGGGATTCTCAGAAGATAAGGGATTCTTGACAACACACCAAGCTCAGGGTAGCAGGAGACTGACCTGTTAAGGAAGCTGCTGCGACTGTGTGCTGTGGTGCTCCAGCATCGCTCCAAGGAGCTCTGTGTTTCTGTGCTCCTCTCTGAAACTAACAAAAGAGCACGGTGGGTCAGGGTGGAGCAAACAAAGAGATTGCCTATAGAGGATAAGCAGCCCATTGTGTGGATGCCGCCACAACTGATCAGCTGTGTGCCCTTGGTGAAATGTCTTGCGTCTGTATTCTCAGACTCCAAATGGAAGTCACAGTCACAGAGTAGGGAGGTGAGAGCAATGTCAGAGGGGAGTGTAAGCCTAGTGACAAAAAGCAAAGTAGTTCCTTAACTTAGAAACAATGAACAATTTAAATAAAAAATATGTAAAATTAGGCCTGGCGGCGCACTGCTGTAATCTCAGTTCTCAGAGGTTGAGACAGGGGGATCAAGAGTTTGAGGCTAGAGTATGAGATTCTGTTTTACCATAAATAAGGCAATGAATAGGGTATGATGGTTAAAGCTGACTGGCCTGACAAGATCTGCGCCAAAGCTCTGGGTTCGTCTTGAGAGACTTCTTAGCTTGGTTTAACTGAGACGGGAAGATCCACCCTAACTGTGAGTCTCGCCATCCCATGGGCCAGGTTCCCAACTAAATGAACAACACATAGCAAGCTGAGGACCATAGTTCATCTCTCTCTCTGCTTCCTGTCTGCAGGTGCAATGTGACCAGCCGCCTCAAGCTCGCGCAGCATGACTTCCTACACCATGGGCCGTATCCTCAAACCATGAACAAAACCAACCCCTGCCTCCTCCAGGTGCTTCTATCTGTTATCACCTCAACAGCCACAAGAGAAGCAACTAAAACATGACTCGAGTTCAGATAGCTGGAAACCAGGTAAAGGCGTATTTGGAGTTTATTGTAGAAGACATTCAATATATCTAAAGTAGTGACAACAAAAAAGTCTTTTATGAGCTATTTGTCATTCCGCTTTGACGGTCATTTCTAAAGCCTTTTTCTGTTTGGGGCCTGGAAAGATGGCTCAGTGGCTAAGAACACCAACTGCTCTTCTGGAGGCTCAAGCTTCCATTCCCAGCACCCACATGGTGGTTCATAAGCATCTGTAGCTGCAGTTAGAGAGAATCTGGTGCCTTCTACTGGCCTCCACAGCTGTCAGGCATGCACATGGTGCACAGACACACATGCTGACAAAACACTCATACAGAAAATAAAACCTTTTTCTTGCTTTTCTAACTTGCTCTCATCAATTTGAACGATCAGGCTTCAATTTAAAGAGCTAACATTTACTATCATGAACTCTATTAAACAGTTAAAACTTTACTAGGCGCAGTGACCCTAGGCCCAGGCCCAGAGTGTTTGCTGGGAGTGTGGCATTTGTGAGGGAGCTCTCAGTGTCTATACCAGGCATGTCCACACTCAGGGCAGGGGACAACAGAAACATCACCTTGAGTGGCCTCTGTCCAACCAGGAATGCTCAGGGCCTTCACTCACCTCTCCGAGGCTGCAGACCCTCAGAGGCCCGAGCTCCAGGGCTTTCGCTGCCAACCCGCTGAAGCCTGCTCCTGAGAAAGCAACTTCTGCTCTGCCGCTCGTGTGTACTTTCCTCCACAACTCTCCTCTCCACCTGAAGGAGGATTGAGGGAATAGCAAATCAACAACAGATCAGAAGGCTGTATTTTTTAGCAACAATGCAAGCTACCTGTCCAGCTAACTAACTCTTTATGGGCATTTGCTAGATACGTCGTCTATCACTGCGACCTCGATTTTTTGTTTTGTTTTGTTGAGACAGGGTTTCTTTCCATAGCCTTGGCTCTCTTGGACTCACTTTTTAGACCAGGACGGGCTCGAACTCACAGAGATCCACACCTGCCTTTGCCTCCCAGAGTGCTAGGATTACCAGCAAGTGCCACTGTGCCCAGCTTGCCCTTGAAGTTTTTATTTAATTTCTTTTTAACTAAAATTTGGCCATGCATAGCCATGGCTACCCAGTAGGAAAGATGGGTTCTATAACTGACCTCGGAGATGGTGCCCAGCACCAAACCCACCAGCCGACTGACATGGAGACTGGCAGGGGCTGGGTACACAGCCACTTCTTCCTGATGAATCCGGCAGGCCTCCAGAACTGCCTGCAGTGGCCGCCGTCTCTGAGGCTGGTCTTCACACATGGCCAGCAGGAGGGAGTGCACAGGTTCTTGAAGCTTCAAGGGCTGCGGAGCACAGACTGGTGAGAAGCATGCCAGGAGGAATGGCTGCTGCGGGCCACCGAGGCCAATAGGCCGCAGGGACGCCAGAAAGCACAGTCATCACAACCTGGTCACATTTGCTTTTTCTGGAGCCGACATCTGATTGTCAGTCAGGCCACGCAATGGTTTCTACATCCTACAGTACTGTTCTCTAATCTTAGCTCTCCTGATCAACTGCAAGCTTGGCAGGCTGATGGAAAGCCTTAACCTGAGCCAAATGCTTGGCCACACCAGTAGTCAGCCACACATATACCTATGCAAACACACACACACACACATACACACACACACACATACACACACACACACACACACACACACACACACACACGCACACACACACACACGCTGGAGGGGGGTCTTGTACAAGTACTCAGGGAACCTTGCATGGTACCTGTCTTCACAGCAAGTAGGCCACCATGTCAAGTCACTAGAGGCCACAGTGCCCAGCACAGTTGCTCTTCATCTTCAATGCCTTACAGATCTCAGTCCCACAGAAATGTTAGAAAGAGCGAGAAAAGCTAATGATCACAAGGGCTTAACCTCAGGAAACACAGGACCCCACAAGTATGCAGGCAAAAGACCTGGGCAGACCTCAAGCAATAGCAAGGGCTTAGGGACAAAGTAGAAAGTCTTCTCAGATGGCATATGTACAAAGGCAGAGGGGTACAGGTGAGCTGGTACAAATGGGTGGGTAGATGTGAGCTGGTGTGTGTGTGTGTGTGTGTGTCTGTCTGTCTGTCTGTCTGTCTGTCTGTCTAATTGGAAAGGGCTACAGTAGGGCCTATGACAGAGTGGCAATGTGTAGCCTCAAAGTACTGGGTACAAGATGGAGCTTAATAGAGCATTGAGCCAAGCATGGAATTGCAAATCATACATCCGTAAGACAAGCCCCGGGGCTGCCAGAGAACCAGCAGACAGGAGCAGAAGTCAAATTCTGGAGTCCACGTTCCCTGATGAGATGCTGAGATACAATCATGTGGGCAGCAGGTAGCAAGTGGGGGCGGTCTTGCCTCAGGCAGGATGAGTTGTAAATAGTTTTCTGCTTAAGAGAGGGGAAAAGGTGCATAAGAGAGGGAGGGAGAAAGAGACATGGTGGGCTGGTGAGAGGGGAGGGAGGGCCCTCTGGCCAGATTCAATGGTGCTTTTATAGCCTTAGTTTTTAAAGGATTCTTATGATGTCAAATGAAAATGCACATTCGCACCCACACGTAGCATGGACACACATGCACAGACACACACACAAACATGGATGTATGCATGCGCATGGTGCATGTGCTTATCAATTGAATTGTGCAAGATGCTTTACCCCACAAAGCTTCTATGTTTTGAGGCTTGCCATAGTCAGTAACAAGGTAGTGTAGTCTGAAACCTCTTCCAGAGGAGACACTGCAAGGTGCATTGTGACTCAATTGCTGAGCACAGAACCCTTTTCTCTTCTCTAGGCAGCAGTTCACTTTAGGAAGGGCTGATTCTAAGAGCGTTTGAGAGAATACATAAATAACTGCCTCTCTTATATACAAAATCCTCTAGCTTGCTACTTCCTTTGGCCAGAGCAGACATATGAATCTTGCATTGACTCCCAGTCCCAGCTGAGGTCTGCTTGGAGTGTCAGAGAAGACTCTGAAGTTGTTTATGGACTCGGGAACATGTTATGCAATTGGCTGGCAATGCCTGTGTAAGGCTTTGGACAGAAGGGCAGTGACAACCACACTCAATGCTTGTGGCACAGCCCGGGGGAGAGGTACTAAGCTAATCCAGATGGGTGACCTGGTAAGACATAAGCCATTTTTGTTTACAGACCTGGTTTGGTGGAACGCGAAATCCTGCTGACCAATAGAGAGTCGTCCCTAAGGAATACACATGCGTCTGCCCGAGAGAAAAACACATGGTTAGAAGTCAGGCAGGAGACTGCCCAGTCCAGCAGCCAAGCACAGTCCAACTTCACAAGCAAGGGCTGGGCATCTGGCTAGCCCAGCACCATCTGCACCTCCTTAACCTTTGCTGCCGCCCACGCTGCAGGCTAGAAATTTGTTTGCCAGCAGTAACTATGACTCCCAGTTTGGTGAAAAATAAGAGAGAACATCTGTTAGGGTGCTTCTGGAAGAAAATAAACAAAACAAAAAGAAACTTTGGCCTTACTGAAAAGAAAGAAAGAAAGAAAGAAAGAAAGAAAGAAAGAAAGAAAGAAAGAAAGAAAG
>OU015746.1:108376484-108389755 GCA_907169655.1 Acomys percivali | reverse complement strand
AAGAAAGAAAGAAAGAAAGAAAGAAAGAAAGAAAGAAAGAAAGAAAGCATGTGACTCGTCCCACACTTTCCCTGTTGTTTCTACCTGTAAAGTACATAATAAGGTGGAACAACAGCAGCCACCTTAGCCACAGCAGCCATCTTGCAAACATGTGGAAATAAACACAAGGAGCAAAGTGGAATAGACATACGCACCCTGAATCCTTGTTGATACCACTGAGCTGCAACCCATACCTAAATTCTTCCTTAAATAACTAAAGACTAACCAACTAACAGTGGATCTGGCTATTGTATTTTAGGTTTTCTGTTTCTTATAGCCAAAGCCAGCTGCACACTACCTGATATGGGTCATCTTACTACAAAGGCCTGTATCTTGTCAGAAAAGGACACAGTGTACCAGGAAAAGCATGGTCTGACTTCTCTGAAGCGCCTTGTTTTGGAAGTGAGTGTTCTGCCCAAACCCTCCTAAGGATGAAACACAAAAGTACATGTAAGTGGTCATTGTCAGGCCAAGCCTTGTTCTAAGCCTTTGCTTATTTAAATGCATTCGGTCTTCACAACAACCCTCCGAGGCAGGTGTTTAACTGACCCCATTTTAGATAAGAGCAAACTAAAGCAAAGCAAAGCTACAGGGTTTTCCTGACTTAGACCCAAACATGGGATTGAATGCAAGCTCTGGAGCTGACGTCCTGAGCCCCATAGTTGTGGCCTCCAGATGAAAGGATGTCCTGTAGTGGGTGCTGGGGGAGGTCTTCCAATGGAAGAATGTCAGGAAAAGACAGTTGGAACTCTGGAATAGAAGCCATGAGGTAGCATCTAATGCAAGTGGTTTCAGGTCCCACATCATAGGAATGAAGAGTGAACCAAGTGCCTCTGTGCCAGTAAATTAATGTCTGTATCTGAAATTGTACCCCTGAGACCCAGACCCAGTATGGGAGAGTTCCCAAGCTGTGTCTTCACAGCAGTGACCCTGACCAGAAGTGGCATGGCCTCTTGAGCACAGCTGGTGGCAACACTCACACCCAGGGCTGTCCAAGGATTCCAAGGCTCTATCCAAAAATGTCCTGGGGGACAAAGCTGAACCCAGTAGCCTTCATCCAAACCCTAAACACAGCCTCCAGAGTGACATGGAAGAACACTCCGGAGAAGGGGGTTGAGGCAACTCCTCTCCTGGCTCTGTAAGCAGCTCAAAGGACTCCCAGCTATGAGACTTGGCCACATCTGCCACCTATGCCTAGTCTAGACCTGGTTATGATGCTGACCACACTGGTTAGAGTAAGATGGCAGACTTGGAATGCAAGCAGGGCTTGGGCAGGGTCCGAAGCACAGTCCCTGCTGAAACCTCTAGGCTCCAGACTTCCCAGATCTCCCTCAAGGCCTTATGGTAAGTAGGAGAAAAGAAAATTGATGTGGTGAATAGAGGAAAGCCATGTTCATCAGAACTGTTTGCGTGTAATAGACCAAGAGGCCAAGAGATCCTGCCTACTTCTCCCTAAGTGGACAGAGGATCCTGCCTCCAGCACCTCCAGCAGGCACTCCAGAGGCCAGCCAGAATAGAGAGAGGGTAAGCGGCCAACACAAACACTTTCAAGCTGGTGTGGAACTCAGTCCCACCCCACACTGGCTCTCTCTGACTCAGAGGCACTGTCCAGTCTTTTCCTATCCGGCCTCTTAGCAGCATTCCTGCCCAGGTCTGGCCTCAGCCTCTTCTGGCCTTAGGCTTCCCCAGGGCCTGACACCTCTGCATGGAGGAAGCAACAAGACGAGCTGGGCTTTCTCTAACTCTGAACCCTAGGGCGGAAGTGTGGTCATATCTTCCTCAAGGCACTCTGAGGAAGCCAAACGGCCATACGGAATATGAAGCCTCCCCAGCAAGTGCCAGAGGACCCAGGGAAGTCCCCCAGCATCTCCACCTCAGTTCAGGCCCTCTGAAAAACAGAGCCTGGGCCAAGGATGGGATGCCAACACTTCATTTAGAAGCTACAAGCCTAGGACAATGAGACTGAGGGGAAAGAGGGAAAGAGAGCAAGGACCGAAGTGGCACACAAAGTCACCATGCTGCCACACGGCCCAAGGATGGACAGCAAGCATGACTCCCCAGATCTCAGAAGGCAGTGTGCAGAGACTGCACATTTTGAATCCATCCACGAGGGGAAGAGGAGAGAGGATTTGCCTTCTCAGTGCCTCCCTCTTACCCACCCACGGGCTAGAGCTTGTCCCTGCACTTAACTAATCCTTTACCAGTCTCCCTGCATTTGCCATCTCCTCACCCCCCAACCCTGTTTTTAATGCTGATAAAATTGGATCCACAAAGTTCTATTTGTCTCACTTAACTGACTGAGAAACTTGGGCTCAATGAAGTTGAACTGCCTTATCCAAGAGCCGTTAAGTTGATGGCAAGAAAATGCTTTGTCCCTCAGAATGCATGCTGAGCAAGGAGTTTGGGGCACCTCCCCCAGCACAGGCTTTCACCAGGGCACTGGAGGTGGGATGCCACACCACACACACATCCTACCCGTGATGCATCAGGCCGCTCATCCTCATTAGGTCCCTGTAGCAGTTCAGGAGCTTTGAAGGGTGCAGCCTCTATGTGAGAAACGTGGTCTTGGAAAGAAAGACTTCCAGCTGCAGAAAGTAGGAGTGACCAGGGGCAGACCACGTAGTCCGAGGAATCTGAAAATGAGATAAGGATGGGATGGGTTATAGGAACAGGGCCTGCCTGTGTGCCTGACAGCACTTGCTTCTATGGCTGAGTCTGACCAAGGCCTGTACAGACACAGAGCAGAATAAACTCTACCCGGCACATAGAAATCTGTACTACAGAAGGTAGCCGTAACTGTGGACAAGAATTTAGCTCCTACATCTGAACCTAGCAAGGACCTAAACATTTTAAAGTAAAAGGTCAAAAAAGGTCAAGACCAGCTGGAAATTGCTGCAGACATGAGCTTGTTGCAGATGGATCGGGCCCTGAGGCAGCTGGTCATGGGACAGCTCTACAGGAGATCATCAGAACCTCCATGCCACTGTTCCCCCCCTCCCCCGCCACCCCCGGGGCAGGAGACAGGAGGAAAAGAAGCTAAGGCATAGATGCGCAGCCTCCCTCCATTGGCTGACTCTGGGACCCAGCACCCAACAGAGCCCATGTGCTTTCACATGCCCTGACCGATGTTCTGTAACTGCTAAGTTGAGGGCGGAGGAGGCTTCCCAGTCACTACCTAAGTGTGGGCTCTCTGTGTGTACTTCATCTGCCAATTAAATAACCTCACAGCTCCAAGTCACCTTTCCATGCTGGCTTCTTTAAACACCTCTACTGTCAGCACTATGAACATTCTCCTCAGAAGAGGCTCTGCAGAAGACCTCACAGGAAGCAGGGCCCCTCCTTCCATCTCTCAGAGCCAGTGGTATGAATCTGAACTAGCCAGGCAGGGGTGTCTCTACCCAGGACTCAGCCACAGGATATGAAAGCCCTCGGATACTGTAAGGCCTGGTCTCACTCTGTGACCATTTTCTCATGGACCTGTCTATATGGGTGCCTCAGGCTCCAGTCTTCCTGTCTACATCCTGTCAAGCCTGTTCACCTGAGCATGCCCACATCCTAAAGGGTCCCCTTTAACTTCTAGGCCCCCTGTGAGTCATCACCTGACAATTGACTCTGCCCTACCTGAACCATAACTGAAGATTACCTCAGGCCAGATAATCCAGGGGCCTTCCTCATCATGAACTACAAGCACAGCTCCTCCATCAGGACAAAACCTAAGCTGAGGAGGGAGTATGTTCCTCGCTGGGGGACCTGCCCTTAAACTCTAGGGATCCTTGTAGAATTTCCCTACACCTTCATTATCTCCACAGCACAGTTTACTGTTTGTTCATATTAACCTCCTTCCTCTAGAACGTAGTGTAGGTTGTACCTTCTGATAGGACCGAGCAGTACAAAGGCTGACAGATGGAGTATGGGGATGTCCCAGGCATTAAAAGAGACCTACATTGCTGCCCTAGTCTCACTGTAAACACCATGCAAGCCCAAGACAGAAGCATGGCGTTTCAACTTGGTTGCATGATGCAGGCCTTGGAGACAAGCCACCTCTTGCTGCTGCTGCCTAGTGGGTACCATTTTCCCTCTTGTTCTAAAAGCTGATGATTGATCACAGGTCAAGAAGCTAAGGAAGCTTGTTTAGGAAGCTTTACTTTCAATTTCCTGTGACTCAGTTGCCCCAAATACTCTCTTACCATTACGTAGGTCTTCCAGGAGCCGCTCTGCAGCCAGTGACAAAAGGGACCAGATTTCCTCTTCAGACAGAGCTTCACCCCTGACCTGCAGGGCACTGGCAAGTGTCACAGAGGCCACACTCATGCCTGTGAAGACACACATGGGACAGAGTGCTACAATGCCTGGAAATATCCATCACTGCAGCTACTCGGTAGTGCGCAAACACACTGTTTTCATTATCTGCACCTCTGAGGCCCAGGGAAGGCAGATTGGAGAAGAAGAAGTAAGTGTTCACTATACCTGAACAGACAAGTCAGTGGCTTCTTCATGAATAAGCAAATAAATGGATCTATTTATTGCCTAGCTGATGAAAAGTTGAAGAAATAAATGAAGGACAAGTGACATGTAGCAAGTAAAAGAGAGAGAGAGATCCCTATTTCAGTGCCTGTTCTTTGTCTCTGTCTGGAAAATCAGACTGAAAACCATTTTAGCCTGAGACACATGAGTATGCCTTTAGTCACTGCCTGCCACCGCTGAGCTGGCTGCATTGCCTGCACAGGCCCTTCAGCCAATACTTGCCTGCAGAGCGAGAATCTCCCAATGGGAACAGGAGCCTAAATTTCAGAGCAAGAAAGATACACAGAAAAGCTGGAAGAGGCACCCCTGCCAGGAGAACTGCTCTCTTTTCTTCTAGAAGGATCCTTTAAACCAAAGCTGATATTTCAACCTGCCTGCCCCCCCCCAACAAAGACACCCCCCACTAATCTCCAAAGCCCTGTGGGAGGCAGCTGGAAGGCCTGCACTGGCACTGCAGCTTTCCCTAATCTGTTTATAGCTGCAGAGCTTTTTCTGTGGCCAGCGCCTGGAAAGCAGGTGGGGCTGGGTAGGGAACCCACAGGCGCCTTCAGCCTCCTGATGCTGAGCAAAGCTCCTCACCAGCTGCTCAGCATGCTGGGGATGGAGGCAGACTCCTGGCTCCTCCAGATGCACCTGGACACCGGGAGGGAGCGATACAAGTCCCTGAGGACACCTGACCTGGGAGCTGTGATTGCTCACAAGGAGTCTGTGAGGGCACCTGCAGTCTCTGGTCACTGAAGGGACTCCAGCCAGTCTCAGCATGGCAAACATAGCTCTGGCAGGCCTTGCCCTTCCCCCTTCCTCCTTCTGCCTTGCTAGACACTGTTAGATGACATTCCTAAAGCTAGCCACCAAAGGCTAGTCTCTTATTTGGCTACTTCCTCCTCCTGAGGCTGACTACCAAGGTCCAGTTATCAAAGTATATAAGTCCAACAATCAAAAGTCCCCATTGGCTTCACCTAATTAAGATGCCCAACTAAAATCAAACACCTCATCCTAACACGAGGTTTCCCCATTTACCTTTATAAACTGCCATTTACCCATGTGCCACCTATGTTCCCTCTTTATCCAGAGACAGTCCTTGGTCTCCGGGGAACAAATACTCCTTCCCTCTCTCCCGTGTTCCTCTCCTCTTCTCCCTCATCCTCTATCTTCTGTCTTTGTCTCCTATTCCCCACTCTTTGTGTCTTTGGGGAAAATAAATCTCCTTTGTGCTGAGAACTTGGTCTTAGGGGTGTCTTGAGCCAACTCTGAGGGTCCCTACAGTCACAGACAGAAAACAGTCCCAGGTGATTATCTGAGGCACTCGGTGTTCTGGTTACGCCCAGTTGGTCATTACTCCAGGCCTACATTCATCAGAATCACAGTGCACCCATATTTGTATAATTATATGTATCAATTAAAATTTTCCAGAGATGAACTAGGGCTCAACCCATGCCCTCTCCTTTTATTTCCCCCGTTTTCCTCTCTGTGACATTCTTTTCACTTTGTCCTTTTCTTTTGCCTTTTCTCCTTTTAAAAATTGTTATAGAGAACTGTGAACTAAACATTCCCATTTAACCAGAAGTTTCTAACTCTGTAATCACAGCGAATGACTTTGCTTCTCAGACAGAAAACCTCAAAATCCCAAAGGGAAGCCAAGACTAGAAGAAAACAGCTGCAGTGTAAGTGTGCTGGGCAGGCCAGCTGTTTGAGGCGTCACTTCAACGGGGCAATGCCAAGGAGGAAGGATGGAGGCCTTCTCAACAAACAACCATGGGACCTTCAGATTTAATGTAGTTCACAAAATTAAACACTTTCAGGGAAGCAAAGGAAAAATGTAGGGACCAAGACTAGGCAAAAGGTTTTGTGAACTTGATGCCAAGAGCATAATCTATAAAAAGACATTCAAGTGATAAGCAGAACATCATCAAAATTGAATTTTTTGCTCTGAGAAAAATCCCATGGAGAGTATGAAAAAGCAAATTATACGAAGATAAAATATTTTAAAAACCACACATCAGAAAAGACATACATATTTAGGGTGCATATTTTTAAACTCTCAAAACTCATCAATAAGAAAAAAATGGCTGACAGTTTGGTGGTCAAAAGCTCTTGCTGCCTAAGCGTGAAGTCCTGAGTTCGAATTCTCGGAATACATGTAAAGCTGCTGTGACACAAGAGCCTACAATCACCTGCAACATATGAGGGGGGCAGGCAGGTAAGTAGCCAGAAGTTCAAACGTCAGTGAGCCTGCTGTGCAGAGAAGCAGCCCATCAAGGCTTGGGGAAGCCTTTCTCAAACAAGATGGAAGGTGAGTACCGACACCAAGGTCACTATCTGACCTGTATGCACATGCCGTAGTAAGTGCATGCCCACACACACTCACATGAACACTTGCTCAGTTGTACAAACACACACAAGAAAGTAAACAATATAATTAGAAAATGACACAGACACTTCCCCCAAGATATTTCATAGATACCAAATTAAACCCATAAAAATATATTAAATGTCATTAGATATTAGAGAGATGCAAATTAAAGCCACAATGACGTGATGCTGCATATCCACTGGGATTACTAAAATAAGCATTTGTCACAACCCAAATGCCGGTGGGTATACATAAGAATCAGATCTCTCACACTGCCAGTGGGGCTGTGAAGTGAACGAGTACACTAGAAAATAGCTTGTTAGTATCTTATACAATGAAACACGCAGTTGCCATATGACCCAGCATAAACAAGTAAATCTGAACATGCATGTAAATACACATGCTCACACATACTCTAAGTGTGGATGCTCTGTTCAAGACCTCTTACTGGAGTTGGTAGCCCCAGATGCATGATGTGTGGGCACATACATGCACATATATGGACTGAGACAGTCTCAAAATTCAAACGGTGAACCCCTGCACAAAGGCCACACAGCACACAAGAGGCACATTGAACACTGTCAGAAATGCAACTGAAAAATCCAAAATAGGAACTGTGTAGGTCAAACAACTGGAGTCCTCACCAAAGACACTAAAGAAAGCAAAGGAAAGGAGGGAAGGAGGTCACAAAATGCCAAAGAAAGAACCTTCCCAATGCTTCCGGTTCATAAAAGTGGCGATGAAATGAATGGCTCCCTCAGACACCATGGGATTAGGACATAGCTGTGGCTCTTTCTAACCTCATTCTCTGACATTGTCGCTACCTGGCCTGTCAGTATGGCCCTTGGAAATCTCTCAAAAGAATTATTTATACTGGACTGGAAAGATGGCTCAGCAGTTAAGAGTAGGTACTGCTCTCACAGAGAACACAATGATTTTTTTAAAGTAAATATTTATTTATTTATTTGGCTTTTTGAGAGAGGGTTTCTCAGGCCTTGGTTGTCCTGGACTTGCTTTATAGACCAGGCTGGCCTTGAACTCAGAGACTTACCTGCCTCTGCCTTCCTGAGTAGTGGGATTACAGGCGTGTACCACCACATCTGGCTAAAAAGTAAAATCTTGAAACTAGCCTCAAACAATGCTCTAAAATAATTGTCTATATTGACCCAATTCAGTTCCTCCAGTGCCAACAGAAATTTCTATAGATGCATTTAAAAAAAAAAATCAGTGTAAATTATTTAACATTGCAGCTGTCCGTGATTACGATAACATTTTCACAGACAACAGATGAATCAAGAATCCATAAAGAAGCTGGTGAGTGAGAAGACAGTAGCCAATCTGAGGTCTTCAAACATCTCCAAGAGCCTAGAAAGTCCCTTTTATGTGTAGAACTGTCTCCCAGTTCAGGGTGGGGCATGAGCTCCGGAGAACTCACAAAGGCTCCAGGTATTCACCTCCAGCCCACCATGCGACACTGAACAATAGGAGGCAGATGCTGAGCCAGATTCATGGGCCGCTCAGCAAATGGATGGAGGCATGCCTTTGCATCACCCAAAGACCTGTTGGGAGCACAGAGGTCCTTGTGCTTAAAGGTAAGCACTAAGGAAGCCAGGAATGTTAAACACGCAGGATTGTCTCTTCAAGGAGACAGATGTATAGCCTGTTTTTCAACGCAGAAGGCTGGGAGTGGAGGTAGATAATAGGCTGGTGATATATCTATCTGTAGGTCCAGACCACATCAACCTCCAACAATCAGGACCAGAGGTGGCTAATAACCCAAATGACCTCTGTCTGTATGACCTATGACCAAGACCACACCAGATCCTCCCCTAGGCCCTAAGATAATACATGTAGCCTATCTCTAGAGTCCATCTTCACTGAAGAAGTGACATGTCCTTTGTGTTTTGATGCAATTATGCATACTTGTGCACTGGGGGATTATGTTACACCAGGAAATGTTTTTTTCCCCAAATAGTACCATACTCAACTATGCCTACAATAAACTGCCCACTGTCCGACTTTAGAAGTTTGAACCAACACCAGCTCCTGAGCCGCGTTGAACTGGATTTCCTTCTTGCCTCGCACAGATCAGCTCTGTGCTGGCCGTGGTGTTTGCAGAGACCCTCAGCAAAGACTAAGAAGACTTATTGGATCCAGGCATTTAAAGACATTCCTCACCAAGCTTAAGTGACTGTTAAATTAACTGAGTGGAGACCTCAGCGGTCACACAGAACGCAGAGTGCAGAGTTTGGAAAGCAATTAAAGCTGCAGGCGGGCGGCACCGATAAAGTACAACTGTGGCGATCCTGGAGAAGAGCACAGGGGAGACTTTCCCGGAAGTGCCCAATACGTTACTTAGAATCTTATTTTCAATCCACCCTAGAGAAGCATGAGACATGCAAAGCAACAAGAACAGTTTCCCATAGTGGCTGGAAAGATGTCTCAGAGGTTGAGAGCACTTGCTGCTCTTGCCGGGGACCAGAGCTCAGCTCCCAGCATCCA
This sequence comes from Acomys percivali, assembly GCA_907169655.1. Taxonomy (NCBI): domain Eukaryota; kingdom Metazoa; phylum Chordata; class Mammalia; order Rodentia; family Muridae; genus Acomys; species Acomys percivali. The sequence continues at coordinate 108,380,337 of OU015746.1, read as the reverse complement.
CATGGTGGCTCACGACTATCTGTAGCTCCGGTTCCAGGGAATATTCTGAACTCCGCTGGCACAGCATGCATGTGGCGCATGAACTCATATGCAGATGAAATATTCATGCACAAGAAATACAAATAAATAAATCTTTCATTAAGCAGCAGCAGCAGGAGGAGGAGGAGGGAGGAGGGAGAGGAGAAGGAGAAGAATGACAACAGAGAAAAAGCAGGAGAAAGCTCCACAGTAAGCAGAGGACAGCGTAACCAGGTAGAAAGTCTAAGGAGAGGAACCGAAGAGAAAAGCGCAGTGACTAAAGTGACCCATCAGAGGACCTCAACAGCTGACTGACATCATCCACAAGTGATGAACTCGAAAACAGGGGAATAAACACTATCAGCCTAAGAAAAGGGGAGGAAAAAAAATACCAAATGGAAATGAGCAAGCTCAGCTCCCTGTAGGACAAGGTCAGCTGCACCAACTTCAGGGCCAGGATCTCTGAGAGAGGAGAAAGAAGCGCAGACACGGCACTGAGCAGAATCACCCTGCAGGTAATGAAAACACTAAGCTACATATCTAAAAAGTTCAGCGAAGACCGAGGAGGATAAGGTCAGTGCGAGCCACAGCTTAGCGCACCTTAAGGAAGCGGTGAACAACAAACTAAAGAACACTGAAAGCAGCTGAAGGACAGACTCCTCAATAAGCTGCACACAGCTGGATTTGTCATTTAAACTCAGGCTGGTGCCAGGAGGTAACAGAGAGGCATATTCAAAGGGCAGGGAAGGAAAAGGCTGCCAAGAATTCTGTACCCAACAAAGCAATCCTTCAAAATTAAAGGAGAGGAGCTAGAGAGATGGCTTAGCAAATGAAAGTATTTGCTGCTCTTGCAAAAGACCCATGTTTAGTTCCCATCACCCACGTGGTAGCGCACATCTACCTGTAACTCCCAGATCCAGATCTGACACTCTCTTCTGTCCTCTGTGGGCTCCTGTACACACATGATGCACATAAACTTATTGTTTTTATATTATCTGTATGGCCTAATGATTGTGTATTATGAGGCCTATAATTATTATTACTTCAGTAAAACCGACTAGGAATCAATCGAGACTCAGATACCTGTTATATTTTAAAATAACTTTTGTTAACCTGGGGCAGGGAAGATATCAATCCTCTAAACTATTTCCCATAGTGGGGCAAGTATGGGATACCTGCCTCAATCCCATGCCGTCTGTTTTAATAACTTCTATCAAGCTACCTCCTATCCATAATCCCAAATACTTGCTAATGTTCTTCATCTGGGCCAAATCCCCATCCACGCCACAGGCCATGTGCTTCTCCTCCATCTAACCCATGGCAGCCTTCTTCTCTCCTGCCTTCCTCGGGTCTCTCCCTTCTTCTTCTTCTTCTTCTTCTTCTTCTTCTTCTTCTTCTTCTTCTTCTTCTTCTTCTTCTTCTTCTTCTTCTTCTTCTTCTTCTTCTTCTTCTCTTCCTCTTTTTCCCAGGATTCCTCTCTGTCTAAGCCCAGGAACCTTAGCCACATCTATCGCATCTGCCCTGCCCAGGTGGGATGGCTTTTTATTAATTAGCATCAACATACATTGGACCATCTCCCAACATAAAGTCATGCAAGCAAATACACATACACACAAATTAAAAACAAAAACAAACAAACAAAAAAAAAAAGTCCAAAAAGAAACTGAAAGTGAAATCAAGGCAATTCCTACATTATCAAAACCATGCATTTGTTGCTGGTAGGTTTGCCCTCCAACAGCTAAAGGGGCTCTTCAGATTGAGATGAGCACACAGTAGACAGTGATTCAGATCAACAGGAGAAATAAGAGCTCCAGGAAAGGCAACATGGAAGAGGTCAATTGCAACCCTTGTTTTAAAAGGAAAGACAACACCCAACAGGAAGAGAAAGAACCACACCCACACCCACGTGTGCCAACAAGCACCTCCCTTGTTGTCAAGGCGGAGAGGTCTTTAAGACCTGGGGCTGTGATTCTTATTATGGAAAGTCTCAATATCACAGCATCCATGCTGAGTGCAGCCCCGTGTCCACCCCCATAGCTGTTCCAAAGCATAAGCGCCATGGCTCTGCAGGAAGGAACATGAACATCCCACTTCTCTGTGCAAACTCCCTGTCTGACTCCAGAGTGACCGCACAGTGTTATTACCTGCCCCAAGGGATAAGAGGGAGCCGGAGGCAAGCCCAGGTGCCTAGAACCATCCAGAGTCCTAAATTCTCTGGCAGACCTTAGCTGCACCCAGCAATCTCAGCTGCCCACAGGAGATATCTCAACAGGCAGACTCCACTCCAGGCCAGCCCGCAAGAACCAACCTGAAATGGCAGTAAATGTTCTCTTCAAATGTGGCTTCAGTTCTAAATGACATTTCCTCTCATGGAAACAAGATCGCACTTCCCGGGTGCTCATTGGATATCAAGCAGGGTCCCTGTGTTAACTGGGTCAGTCATTTTAGCCTCATTGCAGAGTGGAGAGGGGACTGTCGTCACACCCACTTTACAGATATGAAGAATGAGGGGCAGAGATGGAATGACTTGGCCAGTGATACACGGTTTGGGTCGAGGCTCCTGTTTCTGATTTGTCAGGGCAATGCGCTTCTCCTCCACTCAGCTGGCTGCGGGGATGGCATGAAGCACCTTCCGGAGCAGGAGTCTGGAGCTGGGAAACATTCAGAGTCCTCAGCCTTTCATCACACCATGATGCCTCTGGGCTTTTCTCCAAGTTTCTCTAAATGGTCTGGTGGGCAAGGTACTGCTGTGCAATGAACTAAAAGGGGCACCGTTGACTATTAAAAGAATACAGGATCACATTACACAGATCAATCTGGTCAGCCAGCCAGTGAGGAGGCTCTGAAAAAGCACGAAGCTGATGGGCACTGCTTTGGCCTACACATCCAACCCCCATGCCCATTTCTCCTGGACCTTCCTGTATCTCGTCCCCATAGACCTCATTAACTGAGGACTTCTGGAGTCATCTCGGGACCTAAGATCCTTCCTGCCATCCTAGGCTCCCTTCTGCGCATTGACACAGCCAGCCCTGTGCATTTCAAGGCTGTTGTGCATCCTGCCTGCTGCCAAGATTCATTTTGGTTAACCTTGAGCCTTCAGCTGCCTTCAACCTGGTTTGGCGCAAGCTGACATAATCTACTACCCATGGCAATTAGTACTTCTCATGTGGACCATGGGGTCAGAGCTAGACTTTCATCTGTGGGCTATACTGGGCATGGCTATCAGTGCCACCCTTTATTTAACAGGTGTTTATTAAGGGCATAGTATACTTCAAGCTCTCTCAGTAGAGAGGTATAGCCCCCTACCATTGTGAGGGTTGGGGACAGGCATGGGAAAACAGGCAATGAACAGGTAAGCAAGTAAAATAACTGTCTCATAGACGGCCAGGCTGCAGAGAGAAAATGAGGCAAGCTGATGTATGTATGACAGCATCACAGTAGGGAGGGGGTGCTTTAACAGAATACCAGGAAAGGAATCTTGGGGGGGGTGGCATTTGAGCTGAGACTCAGAAGTTGAGAAAACACCCTATGGGGGTAAGGGTGAACTCGGGAAAAGAACAGGCCCACATATCCTTAGGCTTAATGGAATTCAAGAACACAAAAGCCTTGCGTGGTGGAGAAGGTGATGAGAAGGTGGAGCCACTGAGATGAGCGGGAGCTGTGTGTATGCTTGCCTGGCAGCAACAGGAAGCTTGGCCAGCTGCTAGTGCTAGCGTATAAAATAAGGGCAGCACTGAAACCTCTATGCCCAGGCCTGCGGCTGAGCAACTGAAGGAAGCACAGTCTGTGTGTGTGTGTGTGTGTGTGTGTGTGTGTGTGTGTGTGTGTGTGTGTG
>OU015746.1:108347027-108361940 GCA_907169655.1 Acomys percivali | reverse complement strand
TCAGGTGTCCAATGCTCTGAAGTCTCCAGAGGCTGCTGTCCTTCCTCCGACACCTGAGATGCTGGCTTATTTGGGTCTATAGAGTAATTTGGTTCTGTGCAGCATGAGCCAAGGAAGGCTCACACCTGCCACCGCTGTCTTCCTTTCTGGGAGTTTATGCTAAGGATGTAATTGACAAACAAGTGTGTGGAAAGATATTTCCCATGACACTTACTCAAGGACAAATAGCTAAATGTTGGTGATCCTCAGGATGCTTTTTTCCCTGGCAACTCTTTTTGAATCGCTCATGTGCTCTGAAGTTAACAGCTCTCAACCCATCAACTCCACAGCTGTGTCTCAAGCTCAGCCTTCCCCACGCCTACAGCTGCTGCTTAATCGTGTTTGGCTATCTATTCAAGAGTGAACTATTTCTCTCCTGCCCCTCATCATCATCATCATCACCATTATCACCACCACCACAATCATCATCATCCCTGTCCTTCATTATCCAAATACATAGCATACACACTGCTGCGGTTTGAGTATTGTCCCATCCATCACTCATGGAGAACTGGATCCCCAGATAGGCTGTACTTGGAGGTATGACCTTGAGGATTTTGCCCTTGTGGTGGGATTCGGTGCCTTTTGAACTTGATGCCCTTCTACCTTCTGCCACTGCATTCAAGGTGCCATCCTGGGAGCAGAGACGGGACTGCCACAAGACAGCCAGCTCAATGGTGTCTTCAGCTTGGACTTCATCTTAGACAGTGGAGCTATAAAAACCACAGTTCTGCTCTTTAGAAACTACCTAGTCTCCAGCTTTCTTCCACAGCATTACAAAGACAACAAGACAACTGCCTCTCTAGGCACTCGAGTCAAACCTCTAGGCACCGCTGTTGTTTCTTTTTCATCCCTCAACTCCACATCCACCTCCAAACCTGTTTCTCTCCAGGGCCAGCAAACCTGTCTCCTCTGTAGTCTATGGCATCAGTACCACTCCCTGAATGCTCACTGTAATCCTCCCAGATGGTTTCTTTCAATATAGTCTTGCTGATGTTCCAATCTTTTCTCAATCCTGCAGAGTCCTTGATTCCCAAAACACAAAGCCAATCTCATTACTCCCCCATGTTCAGGTCTTTAGCAGCTTTCTGATCTCTGCAGCATCTGCCCAGGCTGATGCAACTGAAAAAGGCTTAGGAACCTCCAGCCAGCCCTTCTAGAAGCCCTGCCCCCCCCACCCATCATCTTTACTGTCTTCAGATGTGCCACCCAGTTCTTTCCTGTCCTTGCTACATCAGCTTGAACACTGGGTAAATTGCTGAGGATGTGGAGAGCTGCTTCTACTTTGTGTATTTTCACCAGAAATGAAGAAGTAAAGGACGCCTGGCACTGTGGTTCATGGGCTTGACAGGAGGCTGAGGTAGGAGAATCTCCAGCTCCTGGCAAACGTAGGCTACATAACAAGGCTTCATCAAAACACCAGAGGAAGAGGAGGAACAGGAACAGGAAGGAAGGAGTGAGAGAAGGAAGGAGAGAGGGAGGACTGGTGGAAGGGAGGAAGGAAAAAGGAAGGAGGGAGGGAGGGAGGGAGGGAGAGAGGGAGGGAGGGAGGGAGGGAGGAAGAGAGGAGTGCTTAGACAGACTGCACTTTTTGAAATGGCCAGACACAATTTTCACACTACATTATCTGTGCAAAAGTAAGTTCTGATAGCTGAGTCTTGAAATCTTGCCATTCTGTTGGTGCCAGTCCCCTAGGACTTGTCCTTTGCACCACCCCCAAGCACTTCCTCTCTTCTTCCACCACCTCCTACTCGCTTTCCATCACCACCTGCACTATTTCCAAGAACCCTGGGTAAACACAGCCTCTTTACCTCCTGAAGATATAAGAATAAAGAGATCTATGGCCAAGGCAAGAAAAGCTGGGCAGACAATTCATAACAGAGCTGGAAACAACCTGGAGAAAAATGAAGTCCAAGTCTCCAGACAGTCCCCAGGGAAGGCCTCTGCAAAGAAAAGAGATTAAATACCCGTGGAGCAACCATGAGGCCATGCACACTCACAAGGATCTGGGAATCCCTAAGTAGAGTAGATAGAAAAGCCCTGAGGTAGGCACACAACCAGACCCCCACTCCACTTTGGAAGAGCTATATACTCTCTTTGTGCAATAAGTCAATGTCGGACATATGCTAATTTCTCAACAAATGCCATCTACTCCTGTTATTAACACTGGGCATGGGTGAGCACAGAAGGCAGCACACCTGTAAACCTGCAAGACCATGGTTTGAGAACAGAAAAGGCTTCACAAAAGAAGGCTGCAGGTGGCCTTGGGACCTGCACGGCTTCATGTCTTTATCCCTTCAACTCAGAGCATCCACAGTAGTCTGATGTTCACTACAAATGTTGACTCTGAGTGTCCTAGACCTCCTCGTCAGAACCTGCACCATCATCACCTGGAGATTCATTGGCATAGCAAAGGTTCTGAGTGTCACTTCTCTGAGTCCCCAGTGTGCCTGAAAGAAGGAGTTACAACCAGCTGCAGCCAGTTGGAATTTAGCAGTAGGATTGCTGTGCTGTAATCAAGGAGACCCACAATCAGGAGTAGTCAGTGGTCTGCAGAACCTGGATAACTGCTTTCTTAGGTCAGATGGGGGTTGTTTAGAGGAATCCTCAGACAAAGAACTTAGAATAGAGGCCAAGCCAAACTTTCTCCATCAAGTGGGCTTGTATGACAATAAACATCGGAGTTTAGGATGGACATGCGAAAAAGGAAAACATGTGGTGAGAGTGGCCAGAAGGCTCAGAGACCAGAGACACCCGTGAGGGGAGGAAGAGTCTCCAGGGCTGTTTCACAATGCTCCATGCAGACTCTGAGCCTGTCCATACTCCATTAGCCTACCAAACCACTCTGCCGCTTCTGCAGCCATAAGTAAAGAAGTACGGCTGATGGATGGGCAGACAGGGCACGGGAATGCCCTAGACTCCCCCAGGAAGGTCTGCGTCGCTCTGCACATACACCAATGGGCATGTAATGCATCTTTTAGGAAGGTTCATTATCTTCACTTTTATAGAAGAACAAAGCCAGTAGTACATATAAAAGAAAACAGAATAATTATCCAAGAGACATCCCATGAGACTTAGTATTCCAGTTAATGAAAGTAGTGTGTACTAAGCATGGTATCGCAGGCGCAGAGGTTTAGATGAGAGCATTCAGAGAGAGGCTCTCAGCTCTCCTCTCCCCACCCCCACCAGGGATTTGCTGGTGGGAGAAGGGCCCGTCAGTTCTCTCAGGCCTGTGAATATCCTCCAATGTCCTCTACTGTTTAAATTTTTTATTTTCTGTTTTGTTAGGTTCTCTCTCTCTCTCTCTCTCTCTCTCTCTCTCTCTCTCTCTCTCTCTCTCTCTCTCTCTCTCTCTCTAACACAGGTCCTTAACTCTGCTGTTCAGACTGTCATGAAGTTCACTGTCCTCCTGCATAGGATTCCTAATTAGAGGATTTCAGGCCACAGTACCTGGGTCACATTTAATCTCAGAATCATCTTTTTATCATGTGCTTTTCAAAGATTCCAGCTGTTCATTGAGGTACATCTTTGAACCAAAAGAGAGAAATAGGTTATTCTGAATCTCTCCTTGCATGTCCCCTCCCTGTCCCAATTTATCACTTTCCCATCACTGTGTTCTACTTTTGGAAAATTTTCCCTGCATCCTGAAGGAGGCTCCAACTAGCCGGTAGAAGCCAATCACAATATCTCCAAGACAGATGTGTGTGTGCTTGTGCATGTGTGTGTACACACATATAGAGGCTAGAAGCTAGTGTCAGATGTCTATTACTTTTCATCTTTTGTCTTACAGAGAGTCTCTCACTGAACCTGAAAGACTGGATGGCCAGCAAGCTTTAGGGGTCCAACTGTTCATGTCTACCTGTAGCTGGGATTACAGGTACAAACTGCCACACTTGGCTTAGCACATGGGTGGAGGGAATCCAACCTCAGGACTCAGGTTTGCTTGACAAGTACCGAGCTAACCGAGCCAGAGAGGGTTAGAGCCAGAGAGCCAGAGGGTTGTTACAGAACCCTCTGATTAAGTTATACTAGCACTGCACGTTGTCTTTCAGGTCTACTGTTCCGGCTCCTGTCAACCCAAATTCACATCAATGAGCATGAAGTTGAAAGAGATAGGTTTTTAAGCAATAATCAAAGCACTCATTTCGGGGAAACAAAGCTGCCATTGCTTACTAGGAAAGCACACGCTAAATGCTATAATGTGGCTGTTGTTGTTCCCACTTTACAGATGTGGAAACCGAGTCGTGGGAAATTTAAAACATTGTTTGAATTTGCACAGAAGCCAAGCAACTGAGCAGCGATTTAAACAAGGAAGAGTCTGACTCCAGTTACTATCTTCTCTTTTGAGTCCTTCCTTCCTGCTCAGAAAACAAACGCCATGTTATCCGGCCCTGGCAGAGGCCTGGAGCAAATAATGCCCCCAGAGTCACTAATGCAAGGCTGGGCCTAGGTACATCACCCTAATTTCCCCATCCTCTACCACCATAGATTCACTCTTTCCCTGACCCAGATTTACAGGAGAAAAGAGAGCCACGCCCAGCAGTACCTGTGTCCTTTGTCAACGATTGCATCCAGAGGTCTAGGCCTTCCCTTTAGAAGATTTTCTCAGCAATATTCAGGGACCAGTGGCCTGCAAATCTCTCTCCTTAAGGAGCAGTTCCAGGCCTGCTGGGCCTGCCTTTGTTTACTGGTTGTCACTAAGCACTCCGGTGACAGTCACTAAGCCCAGTGAGTGTGTCAACAAGGCCCCTCCACTTTCCGGCCTTGGGCCCTGCTGTTAACCGGTGGAGCCACCCCGCAGTCTTCTTAAGGCCAGTGAGCTCAGAAAGCTCAACCGGATTAGGCGCCAAGGAAGGACTGAAGGCCAAGGGAGCCGGCTCAGGAAGGCTTTTATGGTGATGTCACTACATCTCCAATAAAAGGAAGATCTCTGCGAGGAGAGGGTGGCAGGGACCAATGTCAAGAGCCACAGCTTGGTTTCATGACTCCCCAGTCCTCCCTGACAATGAACAGTAACCCAGGAGCATAGACGATCCTACCCAGGCCCCAAGGACTTGGAGCTGCTCGTGAAACTGCAAGAGGAATCCCTCCCCCGCCTCCTGCCCCTCCAGCCAGCCTCTGGTACCTGAATTCAGGAAGGACTGGACTGGGACAAGAGGTGCAAGAAACAGATCATAGCTCACTAGAGGTGGCTGTGAAAGAACAGATCTTTTAAGCCATTTTGGAAATAACAGGGTCAAACTGAGAAATATTTTTTGAAAGCAAAAATACAAGGTTTTTCTTGAGCAAAAGAATTTAATATATTTTTGATACAGTTGATGGGCCCAGTGAATGAATGTATTCTCATCTACAGTAGTAAAAAGATAGATCCTTAAGGAATGCCAAGTGCACACCTCATTTGCAAACCCAACTACTCTGAAGTAACTTCATAGGTACACTTGCAAAAGCCCATCCATGCAAGCATCTGAAAAAGGATGCGCTATAGTCTAGCTGTTTTATTTAGTTTTTAATAACATGTAAACTTATTGAAGTCTATTTTTGTAATACTAAAACCCTAAAAGCCATCAAGTACCTGTCAATAGTAGGTCTGCAAACAGTGTGTGGTTTACACACTCAAGAAAACTAAATGCACGGCTATACAGAGAAGAGAGCCAGATCTGGGTGTCCTGGAATTCAGCAGCTGCCAAGAAAATATATATTTTTAAGCAAAAGGTATGATTCATTTTATTGCAGATCAATAAACATAAAAAACTGGAGATGGCTTCCAGTCTAAGATCAAAGCCCGAGACCCAGGAAAACCAGTGGGTTAAGCCCCAGCCCAGGGGCAAAACATTAACAACTGGCCTGAGAGAAAAGTGAATTCTCATTTTTCTAAAAGGTCTGGGCCACCATCAATCTTTCCTGAATTAGGTTGTTATAGTATTCCTCACACCCTAACCACAAGACATGAGAGGGGATTTAAAGTGTGTGAAGGACGTGTGCAAGCTAGACACAAATGCTATACTGGCACACAGCTCACAGATTTAATCCAAGTCCAGGAGAAACTGGCCTTTTGTCAGACTGTCTTCTTCAGTCATGCTGTCAGGATCCAAGGGCACATTATATCTAACTCCATCATGACTGAGATACCCAGCTTTGGTACAACCATCCATAGTTTACAAGCAAAATCCTTACTCCTTGTGTGCTGACAGTGTACACTGCTATAGGTCTGCAGGTTTGATTCTAAGTTCTTTTTCTGGTCTGTACTTTCAGGGTCTTGACTACCCCAGCCAGGATGACTGGAAACTGCATGGGTATGAAGGAGTTGACTGTTTAACTGTTAGAGACTATCTCAGCCCAGAGAGACACTGGAAGTCACTGCTGTGCCACTCAACAGTGTCTGATGACTCTTAGTTGGGATGCCTTTTTTCACCCTCTGTCTCTCTCAACTCAGTAAGAAATCAGAAACAGGAGCTGGAGAGATGGCTCAGAGGTTAAGAACATTGGCTGCTCTTCTAAAGGTCCTGAGTTCAATTCCCAGCAACCACATAATGGCTCACAACCATCTGTAATGAGATCCGGTGCCCTCTTCTGGCCTGCAGGCATAATACTGAATAATAAATAAACAAATTTTAAAAAAAAAGAAAAAAAGAAAAAAATCAGAAGCAAACAAGACCCCCTGCTCCAGAGGCTTAGTACTTAGCATGTGTATCGATTGTTTTGCTCGATGCTGTGGCAAACTAGATGACAGCAGCACCTTTCAGGGACTTTTTTTCCCCCCCTTTTTGATTCATAGCTTCAGAAGCATTTCAGAGTGATTCTGGGGTGGTCTGACCTTGTGGTGAAGCTGCTCATGTGGCGACCAGATGATGAGGTAAACAATGGCAAGGGAAGCAGGGCCAGGCTTAAAGGCTTGTCCCCAGTCATCCACTTCCACCAGTCAGGCACCACCTCCCAAATGTTCCATAACAGCATCCCAAAATAGTGCCACCAGATGGTCACCAGATGTTCAAACGCAGCCTGTTGGGAGCATTTCACATTCAAGCTGTAACAACATGAGCATCTGCTACCTGGGGGCAGTAAAAGCATTTGGGGGACTCCAGAGTTGTTCTAGGATAGGAAGAAAGGAGAAAAGGAAAACAAGCAGTCGTCTGAAGACCTCAGGAAACATTTAGATTGCAGAGTATCATTCACACAGAACTTCATTTGGAAGTTCAACATCTGGATTATGGAGATTGCTCAGCCGGGAGGTTTCTTGCCATGCAAGCTCCAGGATGGGGATTTGGAATCTGTGTTGTAGTTAATTTGCCAGTATTATTAGGTCTACCACGTATCGCTGTTGCCTAATAATTGTCACATGTAGAGCACCCCTTGTTGTGGTTAATTTATCAGTATTGGCCTAGTAATGTTTATTATCAGGCCTATAATTATTGTTATGGCAGTATTTTCTAACCCGCTAGCAATCAATCAAGACACAGATTCTTGTTATATTTCAAATTAGCTTTAGTTAACCTGGAGCAGGGCAGATATTAATCCCCTAAACTACTTCATATAGTGGGGCAGGTATGGGATACCTGCCTCAATCTCATGCCATCTGGCTCTAATTATTTCTATCAAGCTACCACCCATCCATAATCCCATATGGATGGAAATTTGCTCAGTTCTTCATCTGGGCCAAATCCTCCATCCACACCAGCCATGTGCTTCTTTTCCATCTAACCCATGGCAGCCTTCTTCTCTTCTCCCCTTCTCCCGTCTCTCTGTCTCTCCAAGCCCAGGAACCTTTGCCATGCCTGTCCCATTTGCCCTATCCAGGCGTGATGGCTTTTTATTAACTAGCACCAAAATACATCAGACCAACAATTTCCCTTTTTTGTCTAGATAAAAGGTCATTTTTTATACAGTAAGAAAAAAAAAAAACTGGTAAGACTTACATACATAACACCTAATTAAAAGGTTTTTGGCAACCTTGAAGAAAATATCTGTTTTATCTTGGTGAGTCTAAAGTTTTGAACTAAATGAATTATCTATCAAAGCTCAAATCTATCAATCTAAAATATATATATCTAGACCTAAAAGTATCTTAACTCCTAAACAACTAAGTTTAGTTTTAAAATTAACTATCTGGTCTTTAACCTCATCAGAGACTTGCGAAGGAATGAATTTAATTACCTGAGTAAACAGGAAGTATAGGTTAGCAGCTTCCAAAATGAAAAAATGAAAGATAGTTTGCTGCCTGAACAATCACCCAAAACTCTTTCTAATGTTGGAGCATCATCTTTATCCTTCTGGCCCAGTATATCTGACAGACATATTTGTGAAGCTTGCCAATTTTAGGCAGAATTTTGTCTGCGGGGAATAAACGGACATTTTTGTCAAGTGGCTTGTTTTGCCACACTCGAAGCCATCTCCCTAAGGAGGTTCTTTGATGGTCATCATCTTTTTTGACGTAGGCTGGGTGTTGTGAGGAGTTAACCTGTCTTATTGTCAAAGAATCCTTAAAATAATAAAAAACATTTTTAAATTCTATATTCTGTAGGTCTCTGAGGATTTTGAAGACCATATCTAACTAGTTTATCTTATCAACTTATAGAATTATATCTATCTGTTAAACTTAGGATGTATATTCCTATACTTGATATGCCCATGACTTGATCAACTAACAATTGAATTGTATTACTTAATTATCCTAAACAGCCTGTAATAGCACTATCAGAATATTGGAAGTAAACCATGTATTAATTGAGCTGTATGTGTACAATACCTCATATTAGAGTAGAAATATAATGTGTGAAGAATAATATTAAATTTGAATTCTATTTGAATGTATTAAAATTAAACTTATTTTGCATCAATATACAAAATTCTATATCAATGAATTAAAATTAACCTTATTTGTGAGCAACAATTGAGGCCTTAAGTTGAGGAGTAGATTCAATAATTTACTTTTTGTCCTGTTGTCCCTATATTTCCATATCTCAGTACCTATGTAGGGGGGAAGTCTGGACATGTCAGCACACACCTCAACTCTCAGCCCGAGGGAGGTAGAGATGGAAGACTCCTGTTCGGCCAGCCTAGCTGAATCTGTGAGCTTCAGATTCATTGAAAGACTCTGTCTCAAAAATAAGGTGGAGATTAATTGAAGAAAACATCCAACACTGACCTCTGATCTCCAAACACAGGTGCATACAACATACCTGCATGCAAACACATGCACACAAAATCACATATACATACATATGCACCCTGTGAACGGTCTTTAGGGTTTTTGGTTTGGTTTTGTATTTTGTTTTGGTGCTTTATTTGTTTGGTTGGTTTTGGGTTTTTGTTTTTTGGGTTTTTTTGTTTTTTTTTTTTTGTTTTTTTTTTTTTTTTTGAGGCAGGGTTGCTGTCCTGGAACTCTCTCTGTAGACCAGGCTTGTAGGCTCAATTTTCTTAACCAATATATTTTATTACAACTTATTAACTGAGCATATGTCACTTATAACCCGACTAACCAAAACCATAGGAAATGAGGATTAAAGAACACAACAATACCGGAAGGATATCAGCTCTGAGGAGCAATTCTCCTGGCGTAATCAGCAAGATTTCTTCTACTGGAACCTGGAGTAACCAGAACCTGAAACCTCAGCAGGAGCCAGAGCCCCAAGCCTTCCCTCCAGTGGTTCTTTCTAGGAGCATCTCAAAGTGCAGCCAAAACTATCCCAAGTCTCCAAAAGCCCTGCCTCCGGTTCTGGGCTCATTTATATATCTCCTCCCAGAGTCTGTTCATGGGATCTTTTCAGCTGGCAACAATCAAGCTCCCGCACGAGGTGGGTTGTCTTCTAGTGCATTAACCTCACCTGTTCTCACAAGGCCATTCCTATCCCACACTTGGGATCATAACAAAAACAGGTTTATTTCTCCTTCACAGGCTGGCCTCTAACTCAAAGATCTACCTGTTTCTGCCTCCTAAGTGCTGGGATTAAAGGAGTGCACCTCCACCACCTAGCTACCTGTTAAAAGTCTTAATGAAGTCAAGCAGCCTGATGGGTTGCCTCTGCTCTCCGGTGCCTGAAGTAACCCTTTTCCAATGCTAAGCACATATGAGCACTCACATTATGGGGGTCTTTCCTTGATCCTGGCTGAGGAAAAGCCAACCAGTAGACAACAATAACTTCCTCCCCCATCCCCCAAGAGACACTTGACTACATGCTCTCATTTTAATTTCAGGTCTCCCAGGAGATACCTGGAGACGCAGCTGCCCTCTCCTGTCCCCTAGGTTAAGTGTAAATTGGGGGATGAGGGAAAAAAAAAAAAAAGCCTCTCATTCCTCAGGCCTTGAGCCCTCCTGTTGTGAAGAGCCCACAGTCCCTAGACCTGGCAACTCCTTTGTGTTTCCATAGTGACTGACACCCATAAAGTATCTAGGCACATTTTTCTACCAAGTACTGCACACTGCTCTTGCATGACTTCAGTATCTATGATAGAGAAGGCTAGATGAACTGTGGGTGGGATCCAGTGAAAATTAAAATGTTCAAAAAGCAAGGAAAAAGTTACATTAAAGAAGGGAATGCTTTCTCCTTTGCAATATCATATTAGTTACCAAATATAGCAGAAGTAATGATTCATCAGTAAGTAACAGCAAACCCTACACATCATGAAAATATGATCTTGGGGAATGGAATGATCTCTCAATGGTTATAACCATTTGCTACTCTTATAGAGGGTCAGAGTTCAGTTCCCAGCTCCCACACGAGGCAGCTCACAAACACATATAACTAGCTCCAAGGATCCGATACCTTCTTCTGGCCTCTGACAAGGGCTATGCATGTGTACACATAAATAAAAATAAAGTAAATCTTTTTTTAAAAAGAGATGGAGTAAGCCATCAAATCCCAGCACTCAGGGAGGTAGAAGCAGGCTGATCTCTGTGAGTTTGAGGCCAGCCTTGAACTATAATAAATAGAAGTGCTTGATTAATGTGCATCTTGATTGATCATGATGTTTTCTAGGCTCTTCTTCATGTGTCAGGTCATCAAAATGTATATACTTAGTAATTTCTCTAAGAATCAGCTTTCAGGTGTGTCTTAGTTAGATTTTTTTTTTCTGTGACTTACAAGAAAGAACTTGCTTGGGGCTTACAGTTTCAAAGGGTGAGTCCATGACCGTCTGATGGGGAGCGTGGCAGTGGGCAGTGGGCAGTGGGCACTATTGTGACCTACCTCCTCCAACAAGGCTGCACCTCTCCATGCTTCTCAAACAGTTCCACAAACTGGGGACTAAATATTCAGACATATGAGCTTATAAGGACCATTCTTATTCAAATTACCCCAAAGTGATGGGACTGACAGATAACGTTGGCTGCTCTTGACCAAGTGTAAGGTAGCAAATAATTGAAAATTTTGAGAAAGTTTTCTGCTAATATTAACTAATTTTAGATCTGTTAAGCATATTTTGTAAGCTGTGACATGTTTTCTGATAAAGTATTCAAAACTACCACTTTATCATATCTTGTATTGATAATATACTTAAATTTTTATATTTGTTTATTTTTGTTCTTGTGTATTAGTGCTTTTTCCTGCATATGTCTCTACATCATGTATGTTCAGTGCCTGAAGAGGCCAGAGAAGCCATTGGATTCTCTGGAACTGGAGTTCCAGACAGTAGTGAGCTGCCATATAGGTGCTGGGAATTAAACTCTGGACCTCTGAAAAAGCAGCCAGTGCTCTTAACTGCTGAGCCATCTCTCCAGCTCCCAGACCAATCGGTTATAAGGAACAATTTTGCTTAAAGACTATTTCTGCAGGATGGTTTTATGTACATTGCATGATTTGAAATGCAAACTAATATAACAACATCTTAATGTTTCCTCCAGAATTTCCTATGACTTGAAGATGCACAAGAAACAAAGTGGCTGCATGAGTTGCACATAATTTGAAACACTTATTTATGCATTATTGCTATATCAATGAATTAACAATTAGCGTCTCTGAAGCTTCACATGCAGGTGGTGTCCTTTTTCATTGATTGTGACAACAGTTTCTTTTTCATTTCTGTTTTCAAGCCTGCAGATGTGTACATTGTGAGATGGTTTTGAGGCTAGACATTCTATTCTCTTTGAAGAACTCTGAGGACACCCTGGCATGCTTTCCCTCGGTGTCTAAACTGCTTCTTGATTCCGTGGTGAGAGTACAATTTTGAACCTAACAAAGACTTCTTTCCCCCAAATAAGTTGAATGTTGAATGTTCTCCCAATGGTCCATATGTTAAAGGCTTAGTTCCTAGGGTATCAATTTGGGAATTTAGGAGGCAGAGCTTAATAGGAGCTCTTTAGGTCAGTAAGATGTGCCCTGGAACAGAATCCTGAGCCCAGACCTTTGCCCTCTTTTATTTCCTGTTCATGAGATGAGTGGATTTGCTATACCATACACTCCCACCACATTGTTTCCTACTGGCTGAAGGGAAATGAACATCAGCAAGGTTTGACTTGGACTAGGACTTCCAAAACTACATTTTTTTCCCTTATAAGTTAATTGCCATGGGTATAGACATTGTTCCTTCTGGATTTCAGACCAAGGAGTTTCTCATTTGTCCACTGGAATGGATTTTGGAGATCCATTAGAAGATACCTTCCATCAGGTCCTCCCACACGTCCTTTTTTCTGGACCTAAGCCACTGTATCAATCACTGCTCCATCACCGCAGCTGCCACAGCCAACATCAACATAGGCTCACACTCTGGGTGTGATTGCCTTTTCAGTGTCTCACAGTGCCCCAGATTTCACAGGCAAATAACGTATCCCCAGGCAGCCAGCAGCTGGGGGGGTGTTGCTTGTAGGTGTAACTCTGGGGTATACACCCTGCTGCCTGACTTGTCTACTTCATTGACAAAGCTCTAATCTAAAGACAGATCTTTACGAATTTTAAGCTAATAACATTAGAGCACTAAGTAAGCAAGTACCATTTGTTAATTATTTTCCAATAGTGACCTAGATGAAGAGGACTTATTTGATTCAGAGATTTCTGTCTCTAATCTGTGACTCTATTATTATAGATTCTGAGTCGATGATGAGGCAGAATATTATGACAACAGGAGTATGCAGCCGTGGCTACTCACTTCCAGGTGAACAGGAAACTACCAGGCAGGAGCAAGTAGCCACAGTCAAGATGCCCACAAGGACCCATTCCCAGAGACCTATTTTCTCCAGCCAGAGCCCACTTCCTAATGTCTCCAAAGCCTTCCAAAACAGCACTGCCAACTGGGACTAAACGTTCTACACATGAACCTACAGGACGTGTAGGCCCTTCATCAGAGGCCAGTGCTGTGCTGATGCACAAGTCAAATGTCTGTGAAACCAGGCCTGGTCTGAGGGGATACCTCATGAGAAAAATGGCCATGAGCTTAGTCATTCAAGCATGGACAGTTTTGAAAGCGTGGGTCTAATAATCACAGTGGAGTAATATGGGACACCTGGCCCCAGCTGGCTGCTCTTACACAAAGGCATGTGCGATTCTTTTTCTCCCAGTGTGAGTCTTTACTTCTGCTATCCACAAGCCACAGGACATTCCAGAAAACACCCCAGGCTGCTCCATATCAGAAACGTATACTATGCTTGCTCATGCCGTTCTTCTCTGTCCCTTTCCCTCTTGCATTCTCTTCCTGCATTTGCAGCCATTCGCAGTCTCTTAAAAAGGGATTAATTTGTCTTATATGTAGTAGTGTTTTGCCTGCATGCATGTATGCCCTGTACATAACTGCTGCCCTGGAAGAGGACACAAGACTTGCTGGCATTGGCAATATGGACTGCTGTGAGCTAGCATTTGAGTGCTAGGAATCAAGTTTGGGTCCTTTGCAAGAACCATGGTGAGCTTAGCCATCCCTCCAGCTCCAATCCTCAGTCTTACTTTCTATTTTTTATTTCCAAAAATTACATCCTGGTTGTACTTCCTTCTTAGGTCCATTTGTTTAAAATATATTTTTCCAACCCTTTACCCTGAGTCAATGTTTATCGAGATGTGTTTCTAGGATGCAGTAGAAGGATGGATCCTGTTTTCACATCCATTCTGTTAGTCTGTCTTTTTATTGGGAGAGTTGAGACCATTCTAATAGGTCTGCCTTTATATGTTACTTGGTCTTTTCCCTTGCAGATTTTAATATGCTTTATTTGTTCTGTATGTTTAGTGATTTGATTACTACGTGATGAGGGGATTTTCTTTTCTGGCTAGTCTGTTTGGTGTTCTGTATGCTTCTTGTATCTTTATAGGCATCTCCTTCTTTAGGTCTGGGAAATTTTCTTCTATGATTTTGTTGAAAACATTTTCTGGGCCTTTGAGCTGTGTTTTGTCTCCTTCCTCTATTCCTATTATCCTTAAGTTTGGTCTCTTTATAGTGTCCCAGATTTCCTGGATGTTTTGTGTCAAGAGATTTTTTTGTTTTTTACTTTCAGATTTAACATTTTCTTTGACTAATGTGTCCATTTCTTCTATCATATCTTCAATGCCTGAGATTCTCTTTTCCATTTCATATATTCCTTTGTTGAAGCTTGCCTCTGTAGTTCCTGTTCAAAATCCTAAATTTTTTCAATTTCCAGAATTACCTTAGTTTGGGTTGTCTTTATTGATTCTATTTTCATTTTCCAGTCTTGAACAGTTTTATTCGTTTCTTTTCATTGTTTGTATATTTCCGGATTTCTTTAAGAGATTTATTTGTTTGCTCTTTAGGGGCCTTTATCATCTTCATATAGTCATTTCTGAGGTTTCTGTATGTACACAGATACCTTTCTGTGTGTTTCAGATACATTGGAATATTCAGTGCCTGCTGTGGTAGAATAGCTAGGCTCTAATGGAGCCATGTTGCCCTGGTGTTCTCTCTCTCTCTCTCTCTCTCTCTCTCTCTCTCTCTCTCTCTCTCTCT
>OU015746.1:108312838-108347017 GCA_907169655.1 Acomys percivali | reverse complement strand
TCTCTCTCTCTCTCTCTCTCTCTCTCTCTCTCTCTCTCTCTCTCTCTAGCTTTTTATTGATTCTTTTTGAATTTCACATCATGGATCCCAGACCCAGTCATCTCCTCATCCCCTCATACTTGCCCTTCACCCTTGCAACCTCTCCCCAAAAATAATAACAAACAAACAAACAAACAAACAAAACAAAACAACAATGCTTAGAAAACATCTCATTGTGGAAGCTGTACTATGTCACAGTGTGTCCCACAGTATAAGCCTCTGTCCACACATGTTCACTTTCAAATGTTCATTGTAATGAGTCATTGGCCTGGTTTGAGTTCTCTGGCTTCTGTGACACCATTAATACTGAATTCTCACTGGGTCTTCTCCCGGCTATCCTGTTGTTGCCCTGTGTCATGGAGTGCATGCCCCTTGGGATCAGCAGGCCAGGCCCTTTCACACATCCCTGCTGTTGACAGATGGTATAGATTTTGGAGTGGGCCAATTCACAGGCCTGGTTCTGGGCCTGGGTGG
The DNA here is from genome assembly GCA_907169655.1 of Acomys percivali. Taxonomy (NCBI): domain Eukaryota; kingdom Metazoa; phylum Chordata; class Mammalia; order Rodentia; family Muridae; genus Acomys; species Acomys percivali. Next base: position 108,346,504 of record OU015746.1, on the reverse strand, counting down.
TAGCTGAGCTGGTCAGCAAGCTGGCTCTCCCTCATCCACACCACCAGGATCTACTTATTTTGTGTCCTTGGAACAGAGGGAGACAGTGAAGAGAGGTCACCACAGAAGGTCCACTGGAGCCCTGAGATGAGACTGGGGGTGTGTGTATGTAAAGGAATAGAAAGAGAGAGGCTCTACAGACAGCCTGCCTGCTTCCTTGGTCTGTGGGTTGGCAGGAAGCCCTGGCTGGAGTTGGGGAGTGAGATAAAGCAACAAGTGGGGAACAGCGGGGGGAAAAGGGCTGTAGCGGGAGTTCTGTTGCAGAGATAGACATTGCAGAGGCTGGGGCATTGGGTTTGGAGGACAGTGGTGGGGAGGTGAAGGTCTCAGTTCCCTGTGTCCCTGGCCTACCGAGCTGGTGTGTTCACAGAAAATGCCTGCTGCCATTGGGGCTGGGAAACTGGGGGAAGCAGGGTCGAAGGAGCAATCTTTGTGATCTGTTGGGGATGGCGCTAGAGAGGAAAGGGAAACTGTAGTGGGTTTTTCATTGCTACAGAGCTGAGGAGCAGACTGGGGACTGCATCCAGAGGAGCAGAAGGAGAGGTGTGGCTCCTGTGTCAGCAACTTGTTGCCCTCCATGGAGTGGGCCTTGGGTGAGCAGGAAGTGCCTGCAGGGGTCGAATGCTTCTCTTCAACAAAGCTACCAACAAAGGGGAGGGAGGTTAGAAGGGGAAGATCTGTGAAATCCACAGGAGATGGGGACAGGGGAACATGGAAGGCTGCCCAGGAGTTCTGCTGCAGAATGAGGGAAGAAACTGGGGGATTAGATCTGGGGAAACAAAGGGAGAAGAGAAGTTCTGCAGGGAGCCTGCCTGGGTCTCTGGCAGGCATGGCCTCCATTCTTGGTCTTAAAGAACAAAACCACTTGCTACCATGTGGATTTTGCTCCTATCTCTTTGGTCTCTACCAATCTTGTGGCCCTTCCTTAGCATCCTTATCACCTTATTTTGCCATCATAGGCACTTCCAACTGCTTTATCTTCCATTTTTCTCCCCAACTTGCCCAGGAAAGCCTTACCTCTTGGACCCCTCACAGGAAGAGCTGTCTCTGTCTCTCCACATAGGTTGACAGGACTGCAGAGAAATGTTCACAGTTTTTTGTCACTGTGAATCCCTGGCTCTTGGTCTTGGCTAGATATACTCAAGAATCCTTGGGTTTTTATTGGCCCCCTTAAATGTCCTGCCTGGGATCTGTAAACTATAGGGCTAATTGAGGTGGGAGAAATAGCTAGTATATGGCTAATTTCCTTAGGGAGGTTTTTTTCTGTGGTGTTAGTGGGATGAGTGGAAGTCTATACCCTAGTGATAAACCCTCAGTATTTTTGTTTTCTTCTTCCTCCTTGTCCAATCTTCCTCTTGAGGCCTTAAAAAAAAAATCTCTAAATTATTGAGTAAGATTCTGTTCTGATGCCCCACCCTGCTGTGAGATCAGAGTGTGCCAAAGATCTGAATCTGGTGTTGGTTTATAACCATTGGGGCAGGAACAACAATGTTGTTTTAGGGAAAAGGAAAAAAGGAAAAAAAAAAAAAAAAAGCACTGTAGCATTATACCTATCTTCTCAGTTCTTAGTCTCTTGACAAAACAAACCTCAAGAAATTGACGTTTCCCCCAGGAATTTCACAGTGAGAAAAGGAAAAGGCTGAAGCCAAAGGAGGGGAGCCTCGCCTGAGGAAGCCATTTCACACAGCTCTGAGGACAACTTCTCAGTGTTGCCAGGGTAGTCAGGGACAAAGCTGGGGCCTTGGCAGCCCCAGCCAAGGAAACTCAGTCACTCATTCTCCCTGGACCGATTAGAGTCAAGTAACTGTGAAAAGCATAAAAGGGAGGAGATGTATTCAATGTGGCCATGTCAGGAAGAAACAAAAAGAAGTCCAGCAATGCCCCTCACCCCACTCCGACACCACCCATTCCCCCACTCCTCCCCCACAACCCCATCTCCCACCCTATCCCCCCACACCCCCATTCCCCTACCCCTGTAATCCCCATTCCCCCACCCCATCCCACAACCCCCATCTCCCCACCCCACCCCCACACCCCACACCCCATGCACACACACCCTCCACAAGTCCATCCTTACGCCTTGACAGGAGGTTCAGGATCATATAGAGAACAAGAGGTATCCATAATTACGCAGTCCTGGTCAGGTGTGGGCCAGTTCCCCGTGGACAGGACATTGCCTGGGCTCAAATTTCTCCTACAAGGTGGTCTGGCAGGTTGCAGCTCCAGAAACGGTCACTGAGGACTAACCCTGGTACATCCTGTCTTGACATTTCCTCTGCCAGGCTATTGCCTTTACATTCAACCTTGCTTGGATTCTCTGGACACAGGCAGAATGCAACCAGGTTCTTTGCCAGATTGTCACAAAATGGTCCCTCATCCAGTTCCCAATAGGATCCTTGTTCCCCATGTCGCTACATGCTCTGAGCCTCTGCCGTGTGCATGTCTCTCAGTACCCACTATAGCAGCCCATGGATTCTGAATAGTGCTTACAGCATTCAAGGGCTTTCCCAGCTCAGAATTTCAACCTTTTCCACATTCCTTTTGCAAATCACTTCCCAAAGCCCAAGAATCGTGTATGGTCATGTGTATCACAACAGGCCCCCACTTTGAGGTACCAATATCTGTATTAGTTACTTGTTTTGCTGCTGTGACGAAATCCCATGACAAAGGCAACTGATGGGTAGAGGGGTTTGTTTGGATGTACAGTTCCGGGGTATAGTCTGTCATGGTAAAGGCAGTATGGTGGCAGGGATCTGAGGTAGCTGGCCCATTGCATCTGCAGTCGAGAAGCAGCCGGAGAGGAACGCTGATGCTCAGCTAATTAACTCAGTTTTGAGAAGTGCAGTACCCAGCCTGTGGAATGGAGCTTCCCAAACTGATGGTTCTTGTTCTAATCTCAGCTAACCTAACCTGGAAAACGCCCTCACTGACTTCTCCAGAGTCTGGTCTCTATGATTATTGCAAGTCCTACCAAGTTGGCAACTGATATTAACCTTCACAGAGGGTCACTGAATGTGGCGCCCGCACCACCAAGTCGAGGGCGAGGGACTGAGGATTTAACTCATACACACACACACACACACACACACACACACACACACACACACACAGCAGGTCCTTTGTGCTAAGAGAGCAGCAGCAGCAGCAGCAGCAGCAGCAGCCGCAGCAGCGGTTTATTATTCTCATCCTTTCAGAGTTCGAAAGAGCCTTCTTATAGGCAGCCAAACAGGCATCCTCCTCCCAGGTGAAATCCCTCAAGAGGTGATTGCACACAGGAGGGGAGGGGTGCGTTCTCAGAGCAGTAAGCATGACTAGCTAACCAAGATAAATACAGACATGGAAGCTGCTAGAAACAGGACATGAAACAGCAAGACAGGCAGGCAGCCCAGTCGGGCCTGGTTCCTACAACTGAACTTTTTTTATTTCTTCTTCTTCTCCATTGGCCACAGGAAATGCATTTTCTTATTTTCACCTTTCACCATTCGCATTGTTTAACTGGGCTGTTGAGGATATGTGGGAGAGCCTCGAGTGCTAAGGGCTATAAGGCTCTACTCCTAACTACAACTAACATTTAGAAATAACATCTAAAAATGCCAGACCCAAGCCATTACACCACCAAGAAAGTTGAAAACTAACATTTCAGGGACAGGTGGATGATTCAATGGGTAAGAAGAGGTGAGTTCAAATCCCCAGTACCCATATAAAAAGCCACGCACAGCCATGCAGATGCCTGTAAGGCACCGTGCTGTAAGGAGCAGAGACAAAATGATTGCTGAAGCTTGCTGGCCATCAGCCTAGTTCCAAGTTCAGTGTCAGCCTCTGTCTTAAGGGAAGATAGGAAAGTGATACAACAGGATGCTCAGTATCCTACTCTAGCCTCTATTCATGCACAAACACACAACATGCACATATGTGTATACAGGACACACACACATAAATCAATATTTTTCAAATTAGCATTTCAAGTAGTTAACATTTTAGTTAGGTAGGCCTGACGTTAGTAAAGTCCTGGATAAGTAAGGTGTTTTGGGTTTGGGTTTGATTTTGTTTTTCCTTAACTTTTACTGTTATTAGCCTCCCCAGCCACACACACCGTGTGTGTGTGTGTGTGTGTGTGTGTGTGTGTGTGTAGGCTTGAAGTTCATACCTTCTTTGATGGACCTCCACTTTATTTATCAAGATAGAGCCTCTTGCTGAACTTGGATCTTGCTAATTCTGGCTGGCCTAGCTTGTCAGCCCCCCTCTGCCCCAAGCCAGTTCCATGTGGTTAAAGTGCTGGTTTACAGGTGGTGGCCACCCTTGCCCAGTTCCTATGTGGGATCTAAGCTTTGCTCCTCATGCTTATAAAGCAAGTACTTCATCCGCCGAGCCTTCTCCCCAGACCAAATTCTTGCATTTTAGTTCATCTTTTTTGTCAAAAGAAAAGGAAAACAAACAAATAAACAAACAGAGGTGACAGCTCCTACACATTAGTATTAGCATAGTTCACTAATGGTCCCAAGTATTCACATATGAGTAAAACACACATATTCTTCTAATTATACGTGCCAAGAATAGCAGTCTTAGCATACTGTAAATTCAAGAATAATTGAAGAATGAAGTAGCCACAAATTTGCAGCTCAGTTATTTTCAGAAACTCCAGGGACAGATTAAACTCTGCCACATGCTGTTTTAGAAATCAGAAGTCTATGGGGCTAGAGGGATGGCTCAGTGGGTTTGGGTCCCAGCGCCTGTGTGTGGCTGCTCAAAATTACCTGTAACTCTAGCTCCCGGATAATCGGATGCCTCAGCCTCTGAGGGCACCCACACTCAGATGCACTTATCCACACATAGACACATGCATGGACATAATTAAACATAAGAACCAAACCTTTAAAGAAGCCATGCATTTACAGAAGTCTACTCATCTAGAATTCTCCCTGGTGGGTACCAAGATAGATAGACTTAGTTTCCATGATTACACAAATCACAGTAGAAATCTCCTCAACAACCTTGCCTCCATGGTTCAACACTACCCCAATGCCTCAACAAAGTCTCCAAAGACCATTCTAGCCCTCTCTACCAAACAATAAATCATGGGACTCATTCCTTGCCTTGTTGCTATGACGAAATACCTGACAAGAGCAACTTAAAGATGAGAAGGTTTATTTTGGTTCTGGTTCCCGCGGATACAGCCCATCCTGGCAGGGAAGGTACAGCAGCTGTAGGAGGAGGTCACATCACAGCCCACAGTGAGGAGGCAGAAGGCAGTGGATGTTTGTACTCAGTTCTCTTCCTCCTTTTTACTCAGTCTGGGACTACAGCCCATTGGAAGGATACCATCTACATTTAAGGAAATCTTATCGAATTCAGTTAGTCTAATGTAGGCCATCTCTTCAGATCTACTCAGAGATTTGTTTCCTTGGTGACTCTAAATCCCATCATATTGACAGCCAAGATTAACCACCAACACAGCTCCCACGTACTTAGCGGTAACGCAAAATCTGCTAAGAAGAACTTCCAAAACCGACACCTGCCGTCGAAACCGCACAAGAGGCCCGAGAGTTCAATAGAACGGACACTACTTAAACGAAGCCAGTCCTCAGAATGCCAAACTGAAAAGGAAGGCAAAGCCCAAGCTGCACCAATAGGGGAGAAACTTAGAAGGCTCAGACCCTCCCAAGAGGCCAGTGCAAAGTCTAGACACTCCTTCCTGTGCTTTCCAAACACAGGGGGAAAGGCACTGATGCTGGCTGAAATGGCAAGTGGAGAACTCGCTGGGATGACGCGATCCCATCACCTTTGTGAGCCCATACTTTGCTCTCCATTCAGGGTGAATTTGTCATGAGTAGCTCACACTTCAAATTTATCTATTCTCATGGACATGACTTGACCAAAAAAAAAAAAAAAAAAAAAAAAAGTTACCAGAGACATCAGTATCAGAGCCTGTGTCCTAACAAGCCCGGACAAGCTAGCAACTCATGCCTAATAAACCAATTAAGCAGACAGTACAAAGCAGAAGAAGAATATTCAATGTGGCCACTTTGGGAAGAGGAATAGAAAGGTTCACTGACACCCTCTCTACTGACGTGGGATTTAGGTTCAAATAGAAAGCTAGGGGTAAATGTAACTAAGCAGTCCCGGTCAGTAAAGGTGTGGTCCTGCTCATCACTGACCCAGCCTTGTCTGGGCTCCAGTCTCCCTTGCAAAATGACCTGACAAGTACTCAGCCCCGCGTGAAATCTCTTCTCTGCCTAGCACCAGGCTTTCGGTCTATTCCTTTTCTCCCAGCATGCAATCCATGGGGAAATTCCAGTCCTGGAGAATAGCTGTCTCAATAAAGAGTGCCACAGAGAGCAGAGCAGGGTTTCTTTTTAGGTTATCTCTGCTCCTGCCTGGATGGTTACAGCATCACCTAGGCATTGTCGTTGCGGATGATTTGCCCTTTAAGCATCTAATGGAGTGTAGAATGCCTTGGGTTCAGTAAGGAACACTCCCCTGTGTTCCTGGGTAGCTGTCACTTGTTATAGAGAGTCACAATTGAAAGGCTCATAACTCTCCTTTCTGCCTCATCCTGTGTCGTTAAACCATATCTCTTCCAACCACTTCCCAATCCCGTAAGCTGTGGGGCAGGGAGGGCTGACTAGTGATGTCAACCTTTACGCTAGAATGAATTCTGTGTACTTTTCAGTAAGAGAGGCAAAGAAAGTGACCCTCATAAATGACAGTGGTACTGTCTGCTAATCTGCTTTAGAGGAGAATTAACAACTATTGAAGTTTTTTTTTTTTTTTTTTTTTTACCAAATTGTCTTAAAAATACTTTCCCTTTAAGAGTAACATTAATTAAAAAAAAAAAAAAAAGATTAACATTAGTTGTACCTACTTCTAGAGGTTAGTATGGTATTTCACATATGTATACAGCCTGTAGTGATTGGATCGGGGGACTTGATGTAATACTAGCTCCTCAAATTTTTATCAATTTCTCCTGAAGGAACATTTAAAATCCCCTCTGCTTGCTCCTTTGAATATATAGTTCATTGTTGTCTGTCTTGGTTGGTATCCTACTGTGTCGGAGAACAATTTGCTTCACAACCTCTGCTTTCCTGAAGGATCTGTATCTTTTTATTAGCATTTGAGGGCCTTAGGGAGGTGAGACAAATCCTGTCCTATTATAGGCTGCTGGCAAGGCAACAGCAACCACATGCATCACATTTGCTTGCTGAGGGCCTCAAAAGCCTGCCACCTACAGACAAGGACTCTTTAACTGGGTGACCCTAGAAATCCTCTTACTTAATGGGGTCATAAAGAGCAATTTCAAATTCCACATCTAATTGAGGTATTTTTGGCAAAAATTGGAACTTCATAGGGGTCTTTATGCCCAGGGTTGTGGTAGACTAAATGCCTGTGCATCTGTCATGAGCTCCATGTTGGCATCTCAAGAATAAGGTGAGGGGCAGCAGTGGAACACAGATGGAGATAACAGTGGATCTCTAAATCCCCCCAAAGGAAGAGAGCAGGGCACGGGTGCTGTCTTTTCTGCCACAGGGTATACCCAAGTGTCCTGCAGTACCTTCGAACTACCAATGTAGTTGGTACCAATGTCTTCTCTTTTAAAGAGAAGAACTTTTTTTTTTTTTTTTTTTTTTTTTTTTTAGTAAGAATTGTACGTGGAGAAGAGGTCCATCTTGAGAGATCTAGAGAAGCCTCTTTGCAGTAAGAGATTTTTTTCAAGATGGCAGTATGATCACACTCTCTGTTGCTGTTGGCATACCAGGCCCTTCCCACTGTGCCTGGAATAAAGATGTTTCCAACATACAGTTTTTGTCTTTTTATCTGTCTTCTTGTTGTCACTTTGTAATTTCTTCTTCTTTGTTGTTCCAACATAACTGGCCTGTCCAGTTTTCTCAGTTTTCCCTGTTCTCTTGCTCTCTCATCACAGGACCTTCACACAGAGTAACTCTGCCATAATCTCTGTCTGGTCAAATCTGCTCTCAACTCAGGAGGCAGTGCCTTAGAGAAAACTTTCTTGGCCTAATTAATTTATTGGTTCCTTTCATAGTCTGATGTATCCTTAAAATTTGTATTCTAATGTTGATACTTTTATTTGTGTTTAGTTATTATTTTCATACCATAAGAAGTCTCTGTAAGCTTTATTTATTGCTAGCACTATGACACTGCCTTTAGAGAATGAGCAGGTGATAAAATATTTATTGAAGAAATGAATGGAATAAAAAATTGCTGAGAGATGTGAAATGGGGAGAGAATGAATGAATTTTTCACACTTGCCTCATTAATGCATCCCTGGCAACAGCATCTCAACGTGTAACAGGAATATAGTCTACATGAATTTATTTGATACATATTTATGTATTTTGGAAATTATAGGATACCACATAGGAGACTGCCCTTTATTCCCTACAATTGACATATTTCTTTCCAATTTTCTTTCTTTTTTTTTTTTTTTTGTGGTTTTTTGATAGTGGAATTTTTGTTTTGTTTTGTTTTTCTCTGTGTATCCTTGACTGTCCTGGACTCGCCCTGTAGACCAGGCTGGCTCTGAACTCACGAAGATCATTTGCCTCTACCTCCCGGAGTGGTGGGATTAAATGCATTCTCCACCACGCCTTGCTTCTTTCCAAGTTTCATATACTGTGAAAGTAATGCATTTTATATATACACGTAGAATCATTCTGTATGTACGTGTGTCTTGCTTCTTTCTCTATGTGGTATGTTATTCTCCCTCGTTGGTAAGAATGCCTTTGAACACACGGTCGTTAAAGTGCTAAACCCATTCTACTGCATGAATGATAGTAATTTCAATTTCTTTCCGTCCATAGTCAGATGGTTAGGCTGGTCAGTTTATCAGTCCATAGCTAACGTTTGCGGGAGCCAGGAGGTCTTGGAGGTAAATCAGACAACACAAAGATTGGAGCAGGAGGGTTGGGGGGAAAAAAGGGAGGCAACTTTTCCTTGGGAGCTAAAGAACGCTTACTTGTTGGTGAGTGTTAGGCTCTGGAAGAGTGTCTGTCAAAGCAGGATTCTCCATGGCTCAGGTGTGTGCCCTGGCACGTGTGCCTGACCTTCAAACACTAACCCCCAAACGCCTCCACGCGAAGTTAGCAACCCAGCAGGCTTAGTCTACGTCTGGTGTTTCGCCGCCACGCGCCGCCACGTGCCGTCGCGGACCCGCCCCCTGCTGTTCCCGGCCACGCCCCTCACGCGCGGCTTTTCCAGTCGCGGCCCTCGGCCCCGCCCTCAGGCGACCTCCAGCACTGCTGCCCTCCCTCCAGTGTAGCCACGCCCCCATCCGCGGGGCCACGCCTCCATAATCCGGGCCCCCGGGGCCGCCCCGCCTCCAGGCCGCTCGCAGGCGCGGAGGCGTGGCCCTGCGCGATGACGTGGGCGGGCGTGCGCGTAGACGGCCCGCGTCCCTGTTAGTCAGCGGAGCGGCCGAGGCCGGACGTTGCGGCCGAATCGCGGAGCCGCGAGCAGGGCTGAGTAGCGGCCACGGGCACCGCGGGACGGCGCCGCTCTCCGCTACGGGCTTCCCGGTCGCCGTTGGCTGCACTGCCGGGTGAGTGCGCGGGCGCTGCGGCTCGGGCGGCCGCCGCCTTCCCCCGGCCGTGACCCCCCTCCCGGGAACGCGCGCGGGGCGGGGGCGGCGCGGGAACAATAGCGCGGGCGGCGGGGGCAGCGGGGGGCGTGGTCCATTCCGCGCGACCTGGCTCTGCCGCTCCGGCCCGCTTCCACGTCGCGCCGGGGATAATGGAGCGGGTGGGCGGCAAATTCGGAGGTGCTCCCGCAGAGGTCGGGCCAACGCGTCCGTGCATACTCCTCCCGCACCCACGGGGAGCATGTTTTGACTGTGGGCGGTTTCTTTGTGCGGACGTGAGTGCGGCGACGCCGAGAAGAGCCCGGTAGCCGCGAGCGCGCCGGCCTACGGGCCGCGCCTTGAGAGGGGCGCCTGGCGCTGACCTTTTGACTTTCCCCCATTGCTGTCCCTTTGTCTTGCGCGTCGATTCCCAGTCCAGACTAGGTAGAACCAAGTCCATTTTCAGGTACCATAAGGAACAGTTTGCATTTTCATTCCCAAAAGTTCCCCCATCCCACCGGGAATTTAAGAACATGTTGACTTGCACGATGTCCGGTAGTTGCTATTTTTACTTCTAAAATTAAGTGGTCTTTTCAGTAAAATTCTAGTCTGTCGGCCTATTGTGTTTTGAGATCAGCACCTTTTGGTCAGTTAGAACATCTGTTTATTTCGTTCATTCATTTCGGCAACTGTTCTATATCCAGATGGAGAAGATGTGAAGGCCAAGAGGCAGACCTTAAGAATAGGGTACTTTGGAACAGAATAGATGTGCCTTTAAGTGAGCCAGTTATATAAAGGATGTATGTTAAGTAAGGTATGTGGCTCATTTTACTGGAACTTCCAAGGGTAGTGTTACGTTAGGAAGAAGAGCTAGATTTGGCTTAAATATATATACCATCTTTATTCTTAAATTTTGCATCTCTCCTTCCCCTAGTTTTTTTGTCATTGGTAATGGTTACCTCAGTTCTCTTGTTGACTGTTAAACCTGAGGGGTTTGCTGCCGTGTCTGACGAAAGCAAGCAAGCAAAATGGTACTTAGAGGCCTATCTTGCATCATTCCTCTGGCACCTAGCATGGAAGTCATACACATTGGGTTGATTAAAAGACTTTTATAGACAAACATTTGAAGTTAAGCCTTAAATCTCCACGAAGTTTCAAAGTGTCACATGTCACCTCAGGTGGCTAATCATAAATTAAAAGAGGATATTACATGTTAAGACCACAGAGGGTTGTTTGGAATCACTTTTTTTTTAAACTTCTAAAGGCCATTATCTATTCTAAAACCACCCCTGCAATTTTTTTGTATGTAGTTAATAAAGTAGAGGATTGTGGGGTGACTGTCTATATATACATGATAAAAGTTGAGCATCTGTAAAGGTTGGATTCTTTGTCCACTTCCAATATTTTAGCTAAGGGCTTTCTCCAGTCATATGTATGACTACATCCAGACACAACAGTGGTGTTCCACTCGGACTCTAACGTCATTGCATCTGTCTCCCTTAAAAAATTATTGTCGTGGATGTGTGTGTCTGATGTCTTTGCGGGGAGGGGTCACATGTGCCAGAAGACAGCTGTGTGAGATTGGCTGTCTTCTTCCACCTTTATGTGGATTCTAGACATCAAACTCAGGTTCCTAGGCTTTGAGGACCAGACCCACTGCGCCATATTTATCCTTTTGTGACTATTTCACAAGGTTTTATTTTTATTTTTATTTTTTGATTTTTGTAAGTAGAAAAGTACAATAAGCCAATTAAATGTATTTTACAAATATTTGATTTCTAGTAGTTGAGAGTTGCTTAGTATTTTAGAGGTGCTTACTAGGAAGGTTAAGACTTAACTTGTACTTACCACCTCACAAAGCATATGGGTTTAAAACTCCAAGGTTTGGCACATCTCACTATTTAAAAAACATTTCTTCTTGATATGAAAGTAGTTCATATGAATTTACTGTAAACTAGAAATGAAAAATAAGAAAATGACTATTACTATGAGATATATAGGTCTTGAAGTTCCAAACTTTTATTGCTTTACCTAGTTATCCAGAAGGGATTCTAGAATTAATAAATTATATGAGTGATTCACAGACAACATAGATTCAGTTAGGTTTTCTAAATTCTGTTGTTTAAGCAGCTTTCTTGAGATTTACTTCACAAAAAAGAGTTGCCCTTATAGAATATACTTTTTAGTGGTTTGTAGTCTATTCCTATAATTATTCATTGATCAGCACTACACTATTCTGGAGCATTATTGTGCCACAAAGAACTCCCACCCCTTTAAAAAAAAGCTGGTGTTCAAAAGGAAGAGAGTATGGATTCTGTTAATAAATACATTTGCTTAATGACTTTGAAAAGACTACCCTTTAATTGTCATGGCAGACATGAAAACTGTATACCTTGTGCTCCTTTTAATCCTGAGAGAAATTACTTGGAAAGGAAATTAATGTAAGAGTAAATTGAGCCATCATACATGGTGATGAATACCTGTAATCCTAGGATTTGGGAGGCTAAGGCAAGATGAGTTTGAGGCCAGTCTGGCCGCCCAAGCTAAAGAATAAATTGTACCAAAATGAATACAGTTAGAATCATAATTATTTGTTCCATGAATGATATTATGGAAATGTCCTAGAGAAGACACTAGATGTCTAGTGAAACAGTAATTTGTTGTTAATAACCAGCCGTAAAGCATCCTAGTGGGAATTAAGGGGTTGATGAATAGGAACCTGCTCCTTGTTGCTTTGCCTCGCGTGTCAGTTGACAAATTTGAGTCATCTCCATATTTGAGATGCTTTGCTGCCAGTGTAGAGGTATAAGGTCAGACTTAGGTGCCAGCTCTCTAGAAGACTGGTCAAGTCATGTCGGGCAAGGAATTGATAACCTGTGGAGCTTTCCACATGAATCACTTGCCTGTCTGAGCTGTGATGCTTGTTGCCTCAGTCCTGGTCACTACCGAGCATCCGGTAGCTGTGCGTTCCTACCCTAGTGCGCTCTCCCAAGCTTTGGGTTTAGAAAAGTGTCAGGCTTCAGAACTTACTAAAAGGTGGGAGAAGTACTTACGTGAGTCATCCCGCCTTTCGGAACAGTATATGGGAATAAGACAGTCCAGGAATCAAGACTTACGTTTCCTTGGCACTTTGCCATCAGCAAGGGTGGAGCCAGCTCTACAAGTTGTTCATTGGAGTTTTTTGGTTTTTTTACAATGTATTTGTATTTTTTTTTTTTTAAGACAGGGTTTCTCAGTATAGCCTTGGCTGTCCAGGACTCGTTTTGTAGACCAGGGTGGCCTCGAACTTACAGAGATCTGCCTGCCTCTGTCTCCTTAGGGCTGGGATTAAAGGGGTGCGCCACCACACCTGGCTTCACTGGAGTTCTAGAGTGACTGGAAAACTCTAGACAAGAAAAGAATCCGAACATTGTTAATTTGTCTCTGGTATCAGACTTACACAACAGTTTTTGCCATAAGCTAGAATTTTTTGAATGGTAAATTCTATTTGTTTCACAGCACCATACCTTCTGATGATATACTCTTCCAATACTGTGGAAGATGTGAAAATGGGGAGTTCATTCATGAACCCCAAGAAGTTTATGGTCACAAGAGGGGACTTAAATCATAGTTACACAGTGAATTATGCTCCTTTAAAGGATGTGAAAAGCCTCCCCGACCAGAGTCTGCTGTTTGTCTATGAACAGTTTAGTTTTTAAATTTGTGTGTGTGAGGGCTTTGAGAAAATTTGTGCCATTCTTTTCTGTATGCTGTGAGTTACATTACAAATAGACCAATTACCATTGTCCCTTGTTAGGTCTTCAGAGATTTCAGATTTGGTTAGGATTTGCCAATTCTTTAAAAAGTTTAGGAAATAAAACTTAGGAAATGGCTAGCATGACTTTAGGGCCATCTGATCTAAGTCCCAGGCCCATATTCCACATGTAGCTAATTCTGTGACATAGCTAATTCAGGTTGTATAGCATATCTCAGTCAGTTTTTATTAGCCCTTAGATGAGAAGAATAATATAATGCAACCCATAGTATCCGCAGGTTTATATTAGGCAGTGTATAGACTGCTGTGGTTCTTGGGTGGTAAATAAAGCAGTCAGGAAATTTGAGTTTTCACCTTTTTTTTTTTTAAAGCTTTGAATGAATGCAAAATATCAAGTAAATTTTAAATCATTTTGATGTCAAGTGCATATTTAGATGCTCCAGGATATGCTAGTTGTTTCTGTCCCCATCACTAGTGGATTTGTTAAAAGTTTGAAAATTTCAACTAACCTGAGTTGACTGAGATTATTTGTGTTAACATTTGGACCAGTAATCCTCTCTGCCTTAAAATTTGGAAACTCTCTAAAACCAAGTAATAATCTCTGGTATAATGCCATTCCTCCTCCCCCCTTTTAAGCCATTTCCTACAACAAGGTATTCCCTGCGCTTTCCTAGGTTTATTTTGGCAAATATCTGCAAAGTAGGAATCTAAAAGCTGAGAATTAATTCTAATCATCTAATATATTTGAAGAAAATGTAATGCTGTCTCATTTATGTTTAATCATATATATATATATTGTTCCTTCTTGAAGATAGCAACTGGGAAGACACTGATGTTACCTGAGCCAGAATACTGAGAACCTACTCTATGCCACTTGAGGTGGTTAGTACTGAAGTAAAGTCAGTCTCCCTTCTGTGGTCTGAATCTAACTTCACAGGGGATAAGGACAAGTATGCATGGCCTAACACAGAGAAGCAAACATTTTGGCCATTTCATTAGGAATTCTTTTGCCTTTGAGACATTTGGAAATGTTCCAGCGTTAGCATGGCTTAGTCTACCTTTAAAAAATACAGCTTGCTGCTGCCATGCTCATGTGCTCCTTTCCAGGTGCGAAAGCCTGAGACTCATGGAGGTGGGGGATGCTCAACTACCAGAACACAGTAATGAAGCCAGATGTCAGTCCCTGTGGGTGTGGCTTTGGTGGCAGAGGAGGCTTTGGTGGCACAGGCGATAGAGGAGGAGGACCAGGAGGCCTCAGAGGCTTTCGTGGAGGACAAGGCTTTGCTGGAGGTTGAGGTCGGGGCTTCAGGGGCCAAAGAGGAAACCAGTCAAGGAAGAGTGTGATGGTGGAACCACGTCAGCATGGGGGCGTCTCTATCTGTTGTGGAAAGGAGGATGCCCTTATCACAGAGAATCTGGTCCCTAGAGAATCTGTGTGTGGAGAGAAGAGAGTATTTCAGAGGAAGATGACATAATTGAGTATGGAGTCTGGAACCCCTTCCACTTCAAGCTGGCGGCATCAATCCTTGGCAGTGTAGACCAGATCCATATCAAGCCGGAGCTACCTTGGTGCAGCCTTAGGTGCCACTGTCTCCCATGTCTCTGATATTGTCAGCCTGGATGGTCTGCTCTGGCCGTGACCTCATCAACTTGGCCAAGAAGAGGACCAACAATATACCTGTAATTGACAATGCTCGGCACCTGCACAAATACCGCATGCTTATCACAGTGGTGAATGTGATCTTTGCCAATATAGCCCAGCCAGACCAAACCCGGATTGTAGCCCTGAATTGCCCACACCTTCCTGCAGAATGGACGACATTTTGTAATTTCCATTAAGGCCAACTGCATTAACTCCACAGCCTCCGCAGAAGCTGTGCTGGCGTCTGAAGTGAAGATGCAGCAGGGGAACATGAAGCCCCAGGAACAGTTGACACTAGAGCCCTATGAGTGAGACACGCTGTAGTTGTGTCCACCCCCCAAGGTTAAGAAGCGAAACTCAGAGCTGTCTAGAATTGGGGGAAAAATGTGTGTTGCTACTGTTGGACGAGTGGATTTTGTTTTTTGGTGTTTTTTTTTTTTTTTCCTATTAAAAGACTCGTCTGTCCAAAAAATTATATTGCTTGCTTAGTAAAGTACAGAAAGCAAAGTATCTTTCCTAATGTTTGGTTATAGTTGAAAGTGTACAAATGAATCAAAATCATAAAAGACAGACCTCAGTAAATGTGTTCCAAAAAGAGTATGAAATAAATTTACAAAAAGTATGAAAAGTAAGCGGAGAGAAGACATTGCTTGTACTGGAGTCCTCCAACTTGTATTGAGGCTCTGAAGGTAAAGCTTGATCTGTGGTCAGAGCACTTAAAAATTAAGTCTCCAGTACTGAGACGCTTTCTGATGCTCAGAGGACCCAGCCTGCCGGCCACCATATTACTAGGACAGCCCCACACACCTGCCATGTCTGGGAGGACTCCAAAAGCACTGAGGATTTCAAACTTCTTGAAGGCTGTTTGTGAGATAGGAACTCATATTCCCTGACTCTTGAGAGGATGGGCCTCTTACTCAGAAGTTAACTGAAGGTGAGAAAGAGGGGGGGAAAGCTGTTGCTGCAGACTAGAGAAAGGGTCTCTTTGCAGCTAAAACAAATCCTAAAGCAGTCTGACTTTGTTTCACTGAGAATTTATTTACACTTCATTTATATTTTGACAGAATGGTACACTAACTTTAATCAGCATTTCAAAGACTTAAAAAGTGATGCACACTGTGCCAGCCACCCAGTTCCTCTACTTGGAAACAGTGTTCCTGGGGAATCCTTCCGAAAATAGTTGATTTATGTACCAGTAAATGTAGATCTCTCTTATTCAAAACCCGGGGTGGGACTGTATTTTAGAATTAGGGCTTTTTCTGTAAGATGAAACAGCGTGTCTACCACTTTGTGCAGATCCTGATAGGTATATCCAGCCTTCTGAGAGTAGCAAGACCTTGTCAGGTATAAGGATCACATTTTAGAACTGGGCATTGGAGTTTTCTCCTCAAAAGCAATAGCAGCTTCAACGCAGTGTTTTAAGAAGGTTTACTGTTCGGTGTTGAACCACTTTCATAGCTAGTCTCAGCTACATGCAAGCTCCTGGGCCACAGGTAGAACATATGTGCATGTAATCAGACACACTAATAAGCATAGACATTACAATAATTGGCACAAGTAAAGATTATGAAGTCTCTTGCCAGTTTTTGTTAGATTCCCCCATTGTAGAGGGCACACTTACTTTAAGAAACCTTTCACTTTGATTTTCATGGATTTTGCTCTTTCCAGGAAGAGAATCATACTGAATACCATTCTCCCTCTACCTTTGTATCTAAGTGTTGCAGATTTGCTGTCCTTTGCAGTTTCATCTTCACCACCTTGTTGGAACTGCTAGATAGCCTGGAAGACAGTGGTTCTGATACCACATTTTCTTACTTTATTAGATCCTGGTCTTTTAGAGTGAAGTCACTCAGATATCTTCAATTTTGTTTTGTTTTTCCAAGTTTTCCTGGGAGATTTTTAAAAGTTATTATTATCTTATTTTTATATTTTTAGTGTGTCCACTTTTTTCTAGTTTCTCCCAATGAGATAGTATGAGTTACCTAGTTCATAATTGTGAGGAAAGTGGTTTGTTAGTCTGATGATATAGTAAAATTCCTCATTTGACATTTTAGGGTATATGGTTTAGTTCTTCCTCGAGGTGAGATTTGGAGTACTAGTTGCTGAGCCTTATCACTTAGTAGAAAAGAGAAAAATGGGATAAGAGGAAAAAAATTAAAAGAGAAAGGTAAGGCCTGGACAGATGGTTCAGTGGTTAAGAGCATTTGTTGCTCTTACAGAGGACCTGGGATCAGATCCCAGCATCTACATGATGGGTCACATCCCATGAAACTCCAGTTCCATTTTTCACTTCTAACTTCCACAAGCTCATGTACACACACATACACATTAAATAAATACATATTAAAAAAAGAAAGATGGCAGAGGAAACTGATTTTGCAAAGTTTTTAAGTATCAGTGAGAGAAAGCAGTCATACACAAGGGCACCTGGCATAGGTGGTGGCAAGCTCTTATAATAAAGGGCTGTAGAATCCCACTCACTGTAATGGAGGCATTGAGAAATCACATTGAGGTGGAATTTTTAAAAATTGCCACAGAAATCCTTGAATGATCTCTGAATTAGTAAATGGAAGAGTCAACATTTCTATGTCTACGACTATTTGTTAGTATGGTAAAGGATTGCAGAGAGGTTTGAAGAGGAAAAGTAGCGTTTGTTGTGAAATGAGTTACTGAAGTGTTCTGTTTTTGATGGTTTTCTCAGCAATCTTTGATGAAACCTCTGGAAGATAAAATTCGTTTCTTAAATTGACTGCCTATCTTTACAGGGCCTCATCTCTAGAAGTCAGTGTTTCCTAAGAGTTGGTTTAGAAACACGGTTTCTTTGTTGCCCTTGTCCTTACACTCTGCTACGACTGTTTGGTTGGCTGCTTGCTTTCCTTTCATTTTTGGTCCCATATTAACTGATCCCCTTACATGACTTCTTTAGAATACTTATATACAAACAAATTGAAATAATATAATAGGGAACTCCTGAACTGTTGTCACTCATACAGTAGTAAACATTTTATTCCCCCTCCTCAGTGACTTTAAAAATTTTTATTTTTTGAAATGTTCTCACTGTGAAGCTTTGACTGGCTGTTACTTGATTTGTAGACCAGGTTAGACTCTCCTGATTCTTCCTCCCAAATGCTGGGATTATAGAAATGGGCTTATTATAGAATCTGGTTTATTTGTTCCTTCAAAGCTCACTTTGCTGCAGCCAGGTACTGTGGGACTCTTGTGAAGGTATTTCCATACATGATAGTTCATATTTTATATTGGGGAGATGGGCTACGATCAGAGTCCTGTTCCACCGTCTGTTCTGCCCCTTTGCCTACAAAAATCAATCTATACCTGGTTGTCTCTAGCCAGGGTTCATACTTGTTAACCCACTAGAGTTGCCCTTACCTCTGATTTTTCATTTCATGATGCTGGGTCCTTGAACACACCAGGCCAATTGTCTGGTAGATGATTCCCACACTATGGATTTAGCTGATTGTTTCCTCCTGGTGGTTAACTTGTATCTTTAGGGACTGCTTCTAAAGACAGAAGCTTGGCTTTGCAGACTGCATTGCATTTAGAGTTTTCCAGCTTTGATGCTACTCTGTACTTTGTATGTAAGACAGGGCTTCAGGTCATGGCCTAAAGTATGGTCATGCCAAGTTAAGGAGGTATTTTAGCAGAGGCATTAGAAAGAGCAGAACTGTCTTCATGCTGTTAGTAATTGATCAGTGTGGTGACACTGTGGTTCCCTGTGTCTTGTTTCCTGGTGGTCTTTACCTGCTACTTTTAGCATTCATTGATTAGTTTTGGTTGAATCAGTTATTTCATTTGGTCTTGAAGAACAGTAGGGTTTTTTTGTTTGGTTGTTTGCCTTTGTTTGGTTGGTTGTTTTTCCTAACAATCTTTTGGAGTCTGTTACCTAGCTTTCTATTCTGTTTAAAAACTTTCTGAAGCCTAGTGCAGCAGTGCATACCTGTAATTTAAGCATTTGGAGTTTGAGATGCATAGCAAGACCCTGCCCCATCCCACCCACCAAAAATTGAAAAAAAAAATCCTTGAACTCCTAAGTTCTTCCTGACAAAAGAAAATGAGTGCTAATTTTTCTTTAATGTTCCAACTCTAAAAACTGGTTTATATTCATTGAAAGAGATGTCAAATAACTTCTTCCTCTTAGTATCACAGAGATTGTGTGTGTGTGTGTGCGTGCATGCGCATGTGTGTATGTACACAAATGCACATAAAGAACCTTGGGTGTTCTCAGGTCCTAGCTACCTTAAGGTAGGGTTCCTCACAGATCTAGCACTCCCCGCCCCTGCCAGCCTAGTGCTGCAGTTATATAGGCACACCACCATACCTGGCTTTGTATGTGGGTTCTGGGCATCTGACCCAGGCTCTCATGCTTGTGAGCAAGCACCTTACCAACGTAGGTGTCTCCCAGCCTAAGATCTTCATTTTCTTTATTACTGTATAATATTTCAGTCACTATTTTTGTGTGTATTTGTGTGTATACATACACTCTTGCACATGAAGTTAATATATTAACCTGTATTTTAATATAGTTTTTTAAAATATTTTTTTTTTTAATGTATGAGTGCTCCATCTGCATATATACATATATGCCAGAAGAGGGCATCAGATTCCAGTATAGATGGTTGTGAGCCACCTTGTGGTTGCTGGGGATTGAACTCAGGACCTCTGGAAGAGCAGAAAGTGCTCTTATCCACTGAGCCATCTCTCCAGCTTCCTGAATATAGGTTTTTTTTTTTAAGTTTATTTTTACAGGAAATTGGAGACCATATTACAGTTCACATATACCTAGCATGCAGGTTCTCTTGTTAGCATATTCTATTAGTATAGTGCATTTTCTAGAACATTCTGAATGTTGGTAATACATTATTATAAACTTTAACATTTATAGGATGTTCAGCTTTCCTTGGTTTTTAGACAGGACACCACAGTATATTTACTATTCTTCTATGAGTTGCACAGAGGCTCCTTTTTGATGACCTTGACATGTCTGTGTATGTCATAGGGTTGTGCGTGTTAGAGGCCAAGAGATTAGTATCTGGTGTCTTCCTGCATAAATCTCTTAGTGAACCTAGAGTTCCCTGATCCAGCTAGACTGGCTGGCCAAGGAGCCCCAGGAATCCTCGTTTCTTTCCTGACACTGGGTTAGAGGCAAGGGCCTGGCTTTTCTGTGGGTGTAGGGGATTTTTAAGGTTCTCATGCTTGTGCAGCATGTACCTCCCCCCACCTATTTAAGTTCTGGCAAGGAAATTGGCAAAGATACAATACCATTTTCATCACATGTCAAGGCTACACACTATATAGTTTGCTGCTAATGCTGTTGACTTTGATCTCTTGGCTAAGGTGAGCTTGTTAGTTTTCCTAGTATAAAGTTCCTCCCCCTCCATCCTGTTCTGTGGCATTTGGAAGAGGTGACTTACAGAGCCTTCGCTTAGAGAGGGAGAGTTATGTTATAAAGATATCTGTCCTCCTAGTTTCTGAAGGTTTTATCATGAATGGCTGTTAGGTTTTTCCGATTGCTTTTGTGCAGCCATTGCTGGCAATCATAGGACTTTTCTAATCCTACTTGATCCTAATGAAGAATTCCTCTTACACTCTGTTGAAATTCATCTAATGTTGTGTTGAGGATGTTTGCATTGTGTCTGTGCAAGTTACTGGTCTGTATCTTTGACTGGCTTTGGTGTTAGGATAATGTTTTCATTTAGACTGCGTTAGGACATTGGCCTTCTGCCTGTTTGAGATTATAAAGAATTAGAGGGGCTGGAGAGATGGGTCAGTGGTTAATTAGAGTATGATCCACTTACAGAGGTCCTGGGTTTGCTTCTCAGCACTCACATGGTAGCTCCCAATCTCCTGTTAACATAGGTTCCAGCTCTAATACCATCTTCTGACCTCCATGGCGCTAGGCATCCATGTGGTATACATACATAATTGCAGGCACACATACATATAAGATAAATAAAAAGAGAGAAAATATTCTTTTTCTTAAGTGCTTACCAAAGTTCACTAGTGAAATCACTGGAACCTTGTGCTTTCTGCTTAAGAATGTGAATAACTGCTGGTTCCCAGCTCTATTCAGGTGGCTGATTCTTTGTCTTTTATGTATATGCTTCTGTTTAGGTTATGTTTGTAAGAGCTTCGCTGGGCTGTTGGTTTCACAGAAATGGTTCGTGTCATCTTAAGTTACCAGTTTGTGGGCTCACAGTAATTCATAGTATTCCTTTGTCGTTCTTTAAATGGTGCTGCTAATAATCCATACTGTCTTGCACCTCACTTCATAGACCATTCTTGCCTCAAACTCTTTATTCTCCTGCCTTAGCATCCTAAGTGTTGGGTTATGAATGTGTGCTATCACACTTGCCCCTTCATCATATTTCCTGTGTCATTTAAGACAGTTATGATGACCCCTCTCTCATTTTTATACTGGTAGCTTCTGTTCACTTTTCTTCTTCTTTCCTCTTGTCTCTGTGTTCCCTCCACTTGCTCACTAGTACTGTGAATCCAACCCAGGGCCTCAGTCTAGGCAAGCAGTCTACACCCACCACTGTTCTTTTTAAAGAGACAGACACTAAGTGAACCAACTGGCTTTGAACTCACTGTAGCTCTTGCAAACCTTAAAGTTGTGATCATCCTGCTGCAGCCCCCTTAAGTAGCTGCAATCACAGGCTTGCACCACAAAGTTGCTGTTTCCTCCTTCCCTTCTTCCTTTTTCCTCTCAAACTACTACTTTCCACTTTTGCCTGCCTAGAGGTATCTATTTTTCAAACAGGCAGCTTTTGTTTTTTGTTGGTTTCATGTTTATTGATTTCTACCATGTTTTTTCTTGTGGTACTTGCTTTAGATGGTATCCATAATTTTTATGTAGAGTGTTCCATGTTTATTCAATGAGAATTCCTCAAGTTGGTTTCCCTATCATTTTGACCAGACATGACTGCTTACTGAGTGCTTCCTTGCTTGCTGGCAGAGTGAATGTTTCACTTGTATTTACCTCACCTTAGCCTGAAATACTCTCTTTCTTTAGGAAGTTGTCTTCAGACTATTTTACACGATTGTCCCCTTTCTTTCTTTCTTTCTTTCTTTCTTTCTTTCTTTCTTTCTTTCTTTCTTTCAACTTTGAACTGATTTACTTCTTAGGATTTGGGAAGCTTATGCAAGCGTGGCTGAGACTTTTCCTCATTGCAAAAACAGCATTTTCCTGCTCAGTTAGGTAAGTTAGTGATTTGTAGTTTGGCAGCTAAATCTTACACTAGATGAAGAGACGGTTGAATACCAAATGGCTATTCCCTTTTTAAAAAGGTATAATTCACTTTGTAATATTTTGGGTTAGCTGGTTTGGTGTTTATATCTCTATAATTTGCCACTTTTTAAAGCATTAGAATTTTAGTTTAATGAAAAAAATAAATAAAAAAACAGTACATAACCACTCTTCACAAATAGTTGTGTATTTACTTTTCCCAACAGCCTTTGTGTAAATACTGTTGGTCCTGCCTCCTCTTAGTTTTACAGAAGGGACATTAAGGCAGGATGAGATCAAGTAACACTGCTATAGTCTGATGCACAGTGAGGCCTGTGATTCTGCATCATGTTCATCCATCTCCTGTTGATTATAGTGCAATAGGTGTCACTCTTGTTACCATAGTGTCTTGGTTTGATATTGGAAGACTCATTTATTTAGGCAAAAGTTTGAGATTCTTAAATGGAAATATCTAGAGCTACTAACCCTTTGAATTAGTGTTCTTTGCTGCAATTCTGTTTGGCCAACAGATAGACATTTCATGAATAATGACATTTCTTTCAAAAGATTGAGACTTTAAAAATGCATATTAAATCTACCTAGAGTATATATTTTAAAGTATTCTGCTGTGGTATAAAGTTAGATAAGGCTAAAACACTTAAAACAGCTTATGTTTTTGGGTATAGTTACTGCTAGAGTTGGAAGATTTTTATTTTAATAGAAAAAAACATGTTTTATTCACAGTCTTAAGTTTTGGGTCAGAATTTAAAGTTTTAATTTTTTTTTAATATGTTGACATGGCACTCCTACATTCTCTTTCATGGCTTATTTTTGTCCTATCCTGTACTTTCCTAAGATTACTAGGCCTTGCTGGTCACTCCTTCATGACACACTGCTTTTGAAAGATTTTGCTTTTTGTTTTGTTGTTGTTTGCAACCTAGTTAGCCTGAAACTCACATCGTAGAGTAGGCTGGCCTTACACTCACAGAAGTCTATCTGTCTCTGTCTCTTGAATGTTGGAATTAAAGGCATGCATCACCATGCCTGGCAACAACAGTTTTGAAAGCTGCCGCATTGTATGATTAGAGCAAAATCTTTGGATCTCTCATGGAATGGCTATAAATCCATTTCTGAAAATTTAATTTGTACTTGAAAGTTTGCTGTTATTGTCAATGAACATTGCTATGTACTTTTCTTTGAAGTGATAAGACTTAATTTATTCATTACCAAAATGTTTTATGTGCCCTATTTCAAGTCACTATAGTTTGTAACTCTAGCACTTAAGAAGCAGAAGTAGGAGGATCCTGAGTTCTGTTAAGCCTGAGTTATATAATGAGCTCAGTCTCACTAATATAACACACACAAAACACACACACACCCAAAGTAAATAACAATAGTTTGTGTGTTAATAGTTCTTACAAAAATGTTTCATGAAAAAGTGGCTCACAAATAGTTTTCTGAGATGGCTTGTATCTTAGCAGGTAGTGGAAAGGGTGCTTATATAAACTTCCCATATCACAATATAGATAATTTGGAATTCTTATGTTACAATAGAATTTAGCAAATTAATTGCAATGTGGAATATGAAATCATGTAATATTTTTATAGTCTATATTAAAAATACAGTGATCTGTCCTCATTTTTGTTGTTGTTGTTGGTTTGTTTTTTGTTTTTGGAGACACAGTTTCTCTGTGTAGCCCTGGCTGTCCTGAAACTTGCTCTATAGCCCAGGCTGGCCTCTAACTTACAGATACTTGCCTGCCTCTTCCTCCTGAGAGGCGCCACAACCTCCTGGGGATCTGTGCTGTAGTTTAAGTGAGTCTTTTGCCTGTTTGAGTTTGAAACATCCATGTATTGATCATTTGGAAAATAGTGCTTCAATAAGGTGTACCTAAATGTTGCCATAATTTGTTAGATTACATTTGTCATAGTGTGGTCTGAGGTCAGAACAAGTGAATAGGGCAAATGCTAAACACTTCTGATTCGATACATTTGGTTGTGGAACTATGGTACAGTTTCCTCTTTTCCTTTGTTGTCTACTTAATGTGCTGCATTCACTGTGTTCACCCAGCTGCCTAACTACCTCTAAAGTTATTTCCTCCAGCTGCTATGGTTATCTTCTGGGACCTCATCATTTAACCACCATGTTCTTTGGCATATACAAGATCCAGGAGATCGGGGACAGGCTATGCCTGGAAGTGGAGAGCTAGCCAGTCAGTGGGACAGAGGTTGACATTAATAACTTGCTCATTGGTGGAAATGAGCCCTGTTGTGCCAGAGGGCTAACTGTAGGAAGCACATCAATGGTAGAAAACCAGCTTCATAACGAAAGCCTGTAAGAAGTGCAGCAAAGACCACAGTCAAATCAAAGTCAGACTTGAAGAATAGAGACCATAATAAGAGTGTTTATGGCAGGGGTTACCAGAGAAAACAAGAATGTCCTTTTAATTAATAAGCAAAGGTAAACATATCTGATCCTTTTTGGTAAAAACATGGATCTAGAGGCCATGGTTTCTCTGCTGTACTACAGTGATCTCATACAGTTTTCTTTAAGCCTAGTTTGGAAATGGAAGAATGCTAGCACAGTTGGCAGTTACTTTGGATCATTTATCTATCATCCACAGGGTAACAAGATTTAAAGACGGTGGCAGTGATGTCATCTTCAGTTCTGTGTTAGTTTTGACTGATTTGTTTGCACTGGAGTCATTGTTAAGAAAAAGGTTATGTCTTGTAGGTTGAAGATTTGTTTATACGTGTGTGGGCAGATGCTCTCAGAGGTCAGAAGGTCAGAGGCCTGAGATCCCTTGGAATTGGAGTTACAGGTGGAGAGTGTGCTGTGTGCTGTGTGCTGGAATGCTTACAATGTCTTATATTAGCAAAGCTGCACATAGGCAATGAGAATTAAATAGTTGTCAGGCCTAGTGGCGCATGCCTGTAATCCCAGCACTCAGGGATGCAGAGGCAGGTGGATCTCTGTGAGTCTGAGGCCAGCCTTGTCTACAAAGCAGTCCAGGATAGGCAAGGCTGCACAGAGAAATCCTGTCTTGAAAAAACAAAACACGTGGGGGGGGGGGAGAAGGGGGAAAGAATTAAATAATAGAAACAATGTATCAGACTAAAGAAAGGTCACATGGTATTTTGACTCTAATTATGGGTTAACTCTATGACCACAGAGGCAATTCTGATTGGTCATATTTTGGAATTTGTTTTGAGACAGAGTCCAGCTGTTTAGTTCAGACTGGAACTGTATAACCCAGGCCGGCCTTGAATTCAGCTTCCCAAGTTCTGGGATTATAGTATATGACATCAAGTTATAGTTTGTCATCTTGGAAAAAATCTTGTGTGTAAATATGGTTCATGGAGCTTTAAAAGTTTAGAGTAACAAATTTGCTTTTTCCATAACATTTTAAAAGCTGTACAGATTTTGTAAGCTACTTTAGAGTTTACAGATTCTGTTACTATTTATAACTTCCTGTTGTATTCCTAAAGAGCTACTCCTGTTTAAAGTTGTTGCCATCTGCTGTTATTTCCCAGGCATTATTACTTTTTCATTGAATACTTAACCAAATCAGGCCAGTGTGGCATTGGTGGATAGGTAGATGACTGGCCCAGTAGAACACATTAAAAACTTAGACTTTGCTTCATCGAAGGCCAGTTGTGTGAGTTTTGTTTTGTTTGAGATGGGGTCTTGTTATGTTGTTCAGGTTAGCTTCTAGCTTCCGGCCTCAGTCCCCCCAAACAGCTGGGATTACAGGTGCATGTAGTGAGCCAGGCCTCCAGTTGAATTTTGATGGAGTTGCATACAGTTTGCTCGAGCCAGGATGCCTTTTCAGTGAGCAGTGCTGGAATAAGAGTTTGGACATTGATAGGCTACAAAATGAGTCATTACTAAGCCTCCTACTCTATACAAAGTTTTCTCCAAAACAAATTGCAGATCTATCTGTAAATCTTAAAACTACGAAATACCCTCTTCCCTTTGTTCTCACAGTGCCACCTCTAGTCCCTGGCAAGAACTAGTCTGCTATTTTTTTCTCTAGTTCTATAGTTTTTTTTATTGTTTGAGACGAGATTAAAAAAAAAAAGTCATTTTTTTAAACATTCCTTTAAACTATTAAGTGTATCTCATTTGTTTTTATTGTGAGTAGGATTTTCATATGAAGGCACCAAAGATGTCTCAGGGACATGACTACTCAAGAAACATTTTACTTCCTTTGGATCTTCATCATTCAAAATAAAACCCTTTAACAACAACAAAACCCACATTTAAAAAAATACCTCAGCTAAAACATCAGGAAAAAATATCTCAGGGAAATAAGCTGAAGAAAGGCATAGAGTTTCTGGAAATTTAAGGCGCAGATACTTGAGCTGACTTTTATCCAGGAAGGCATTAAAACATTTTATTTTGTGTATATGGATTCTGCACGCATGTCTGTGCTACAGCTTCATGCATTTGCCATGGAACTCAGAGAGAACATTGGATCTCCTGGAACTGAAGTTGCAGATGATTGTGAGCCTCCATGTGGGTTCTGGAAATTGAATCCATGTCCTCTGGAAAAGCAGCCAGTGTTATTAACTGCTGAGCCATTTCTTCAGCCTCAAGCAGCAATTGAGGGACTTGAATATATAAGAATGTCTGTCTTGGATGATGAGTTTTTGACAAGTCTTCTCTTGTTTGTAACTATTTTAATTGTAAAACATATAAAATTTATCATTAGTATACGTACAATATTATGTTCCCATCACCAACTATTACATAGTTCCAAATACTTTCTGACCTCAAAAGGCTATCCTGTGTCTGTGAAATAGTCATTGTCTGTCCCTCCTACCCTTGCTCCTGACTGCTCCTGATACAGTTTTTCTCTCTGTAGATCCGACTGTCTAGATTATTTTATGTAGTGTAGCCATATAGTTATATGTCTAACTTAAGTAATGTCCTCAAAATCTATCCATGCGTGTATCCTGTGTCACTACTTCATTTCCAAATCATACTCCATTGCATGTATGTACCATAGTTGATTTATTCTTTCATCATGAATGAGCTTGAGTTACTTAAAGCATTTGGGTATTGTAAATAGTGCTACTATGAACATTTCATATATGCATTTTTGGGAGCATCATTTTTTTCTAGTTCTTTTGAGTATAGATTTAGCACTGAAGTGTTTTAACTTACTGAGATACTCACCTGTCATACAATGTTTTCATCATCTTCTCTTTCTGCTAGAGATGTATAAGGACTGATTTCTCCATATCTGCAGCCAATGCTTATTATCTGTCTTTTTGTGTTATAGCCATCCTAATGAGTATGAAGTTGTGTCCTCTAGTGAGGGAGGATGTACTTATATTAAAATAATTGCATCATTTCCTTTCCTCCCTCCAGTTGCTCCCAGGAACCCTTCTCTCAAATTTATGGCCTTAAAAAAAGTGAGTCTATTTCCAAATATATAAATACAAACTGCTGCGTTTCTACACTGTTACTTGTATGTGTATGCTCCAGGGCTGACAATTCTGTATTGATTAACCAATTGGTGTGCTCTTCCTGGGGAATGGCCATTTCTCTTCCTGTCCTTAGTTGCCTATAAGTCCTTGTCTAGGGTTGAGGCACCATGGGTTTCCTCCTTCTATGTTAGCATGTCTACTGGTGCCACCATTTTTCAGGCTTTTTGTTTTGTGATTTTGATTTATACTTGCCAGATTGTTAATGAGTTACCACTTTGCAAATACTTACTGCCATTTGTATTATCTTCTTTGGACAGTTGTGGGTTAGCCTATGCTTTCATGTTAAACTGTCTGAACTCTACGTGTACTTTAGATGTTAGTTACTTTAGAAACAAACAAGTTTTTCAGTTTCAGATATTTTCACCTGACCTTTGGGTTGTCTTTTGCTTCATTTGATGCATGGATTTTAACTTTGTTCAAGTCTGGATTGTCTACATATTTTTCATCTATTATTTATTCTTTAGGTGTCTTGTCTAAAACTCATAGTCAAATCCAGAGTCATGAAGATCCTTTTCTTTTGTTTTATAGTTTTCGCTTTTAGGTGTAGGTCTGTGATCTTTCCCATTAGTTTTTAAACATAGGTCAGTAGGACTACTTGACTTTTCACTTGTTTAACGTAGTTTCCAACACAATTATTGAAGACAACTGTTTTTATACTGAGCTGTCACAGCACCCTCGTCAAAAATCAATTGATCATTGATGTGTGCATTTATTTTTGGACTTTGGCTTCTATTATATTTATCTATATTGTCTGTTCTTATACCATGCAAAGTTTTATTTCTGTAATTAGGTATTAAGTTTTGGAATCAGTGTGTCTTCTAACTTAATTTTGTGTTTTCAAAGACTTAACTTTTGATAATTTTTCATTATTTGGCATTTTGTCATTAATTTTTATTCTCTGTCTCTTTACTCAAGCCTTTACTGTCATTTTCTTAGTTTCTTTGTGTGCAGTTTATGGTTCTAATTTAGATATAGCTTAGTTGTGTCATTGTTAAGAAAGCCTGTCACACATAAGTTTTTAATTTTTTAGTGCTGGGGATCAAATGCTATGGATAGTTTCATTAACTTCAATTGTTCCAATGTTTAAATTACACACATTTATTTATATTGTCTGTGTCTATAGAGTTTTCTAGTACAGTTAAGGGGATTTACCCTTTTAGATACTATTAAAATACAAAAACTTAAATGTTGTAATATTGGAAAGGGGGTAGAAAATAGGCAATGGAAAAAATAGAGAGCCTAGAACCACCGATCTGTGTATATGAGTAAATCTTACATGACAGAATACCATTGCAAAAAGTCATTAATGCAGGTTGCCCTTCAGCTAACAGTACCCAGATAATTGGATATACATTGGATATCCAAAGGTATATCCAAAAATAGAATGCCTTCTTCATACCAAGTGAAGATCAATTACAGACTGAATGAAGATCTTTATGTTAAAGATTGTAACTGTAGTGTTCCTAAAATATGAAGAAAAATATGCAAATGGAAAAGAGATTCTTAATCAACACTCTAAAAGCATTGATCTTGGCAAAGTGAGGGGTGAATAGTTATTTGAAACGCCTAATTTGAACGGCATTTATCAAGAAAATGTAAAGAAATTTAACAAATCAACTAGAAAAAACTTGAGAAAAATTGACAGGTAAATAGACATGAAATATACCCAATCTTATTAATACTCAGAAAAGTACAATTGAAGCCTTAAAAACAAGCAAATACGAACAAGAAAGAAACTTTAGAGTTGGAAAAGTTGATACTCTAGTTGGAAACTCATTTCCTGTTACCTAGTAAAGTTGAAAGTATGCTTATGTATGCTGTCAACCAGCATTTAACTCCCAGACTTCCTAGAAAATAGGGCAAATACTTTAGGAAAGTTAAGCAAATGTTGGCATGCTGTAGCGTTACTTTGATCACAGTGCATCCGTACAGTGGACTACCGCTATACACAATACCACAATACAAAGTAGTTGATGAGCTAGTTATACATATGCATTAAGTGTGGATTCTGTTTGGGTTCACCATCTCACTGCCTTTCCAGTCACACACTGTTATATCTTCTATTTTAGATTCTTTCTCATTTAATGTATATATTGCCACAAATCTATTGATTGCTTACAGTATTGACCAAATCTTTTCCTTATTTCCATTGATCTGTCCAAGTTCTCTAGGCTCTGTGGTGTAGAAAAAGTCCATTCTACCTTTCTAGACTTTCTAAAGATTTTTTGAAATGTTTTCAGACAGTCCAGTCAGCTGTTTGTTTTTCAGCAGTTACTGGATTTGCTTTGTATTCTTTTTCTCCCACAATTCACCCCCTTTACTCACATCACATTTCTCCTTCTGAACAGTGAATCTCAGAAAGAAGAAATACTAATGTTTTCAGACTAAATTCTTAGCTGATATTTCTGTAACAGTATTGCATTTGTACTTTTCTAACTCTAGTTTCTGCCTTCTTAGACTTCTGTGCCATAACCTAGTCTCTGTGTTCTTGTAGTCAGTCATCATCTGTTTTCCCTTCGTGGGAAAAATACAAATGAAAACATTTTCTTGTTACGCTGATAGGTTTTGGGGCAGTGTGCCTAAGATCCATCACACTTCAGAAGTAAAAGCAGTCACACCAGTAATTTATAATATGAAAACATTATTTTGTACAAGAGAAATACACCTCCTAATTGGGAATGAACCCAATATTATTATTCTATTTCAAGTGATTTGTAGCTTCTAACAGTTTCATACCCTGTTTTCTGACTTTCAATAGCGATCGGGTTGATTTGACTACTCTGAAGTGGTTTGCATTCTTTTTACAGGGTCTTTCTACTTTATGTTTGTGTTTACTTTAGGTCTGTGTCTCCCAAGGACCTGAATTGTGTAAGTTTGCCTCAGCCCTGTAGGTAAGCTGGGCTTACTAAGTTACTGCCCTGCCCCAGTTCTTCATAGCCGCTCAGGCTGCTGGTCCCAGCCCTCTCTACCACTCAGCCGGCGACTAGCCACCCCATTTTGTTTTCTGTCTATTCTCCTTCAGGCCTTCCTTATGGTCTGCAGTGTTTGTTTAAATTCAGGTTATATGGTTTAAAACAAAACAAAACACTGTGAGTGCTTATGTTCTCATCTTTACTTTTCTATAATATCTGATTTCCATTAAAATTTGTGACTATTCTGTCATTCATGTTTCTTGACATCTTGATTTTTCTGCTTTTATGGATTATAATATACTGTTCTCATTAATATTTCTCTTATAATTAAGCTTACTCTTATCCACTAGGTGGCTCATGTGTACCACTTTGGCTCAAATTGACATTTGCCAGCCATTGTTCATCATATCAGAAGTAAGGACAGTGCATTACATACTTAGGAGATTTTATATTTTACTTTTGACAGCTGAGTTGGAGCAGACATGATGGTGTACTTCTGTACTCATAGCACTTAGGAGGTGGAATTAGGAGAATGTTGAGTTTGAGGCCAACCTGAACTACGTATGTATGAAGTGTTGGAACTAGTAGATACATTTCTTTTTAGGTAGTGAGACAGGATCTTGATATTGTAGTTCAGACTCGTCTTTAATTCTTTATCTTGACCACATTGGCTTTGAATTTGTTCACTGCCTCTTCCTCTACAGTGCTGGAACTACAGGCTTGAACCACTATGCCTTGTCTGTCTTTATAAAAGCCTCTGATTTATCTTTTGAGTCCTTTTGATAAACTATGTAAATAGGAAATATGATCGTTACCCAGTTTTCTTAAGGAAACAGGTTTTTAAATGTTGATTATTTGAGATTCCGACATCATGCACCCTGAGCGCTTCCCTCCCAGTCCTCTCATGTTCACTCCCCTTCCTCGTGACCTACCTACTTCCCCCGCCCCCAAAAAAGTCTGTTTTCCGATGTCCATATACTTACTCACTGGAGCGTTGTCAAATTCCTGTTGGCCAGCTCCCACAGGGGAGGATGAGCCTTTCTCTGCCTGCATCCATGCTGGAACAACTGAGGAAACGCTTGTCTCCATGTGGGTGCTGGGAGAAGCAGGCTCAGCTCTCCCATGCTCATGGACATCAACATAGCTTCAAGCAGCAGCCCAGATCACAGACATCTTCATGGGCTTTGTAGTAACATGGGCCACATCATCAGGTCCCCTTGTGACTATCAGGACCACTGAATGACTCATGGCCCTCAATGGCTGCATGAACCCCAGGCCTCAACATGGCCTCAGGTGCCTTCGCGTACTCTTTATATCAATAAACATGGCCCCCTGAGGCAGCAAAACCTGAGGGCATCATCAAGGTCAGCAATACAGACAACAAACATCCACATGGCTCGCAGGGTTCCTCGTAGCCTGGGCCTCAGCATCAACCACAGACACCAACATGGCCTATTGTGGTATCACAGGCCACCGTGATCCTTCAAGGATGTCTGATCTCAGGCCTCCTTCATTGCCCAGAGCCAGGATAATCCTACAGCTGGGTGGCAGGTTCAGGGGCTGAGTCTTCCTCTGAATAAGCTCCAGGCTGCTGTACACTGTCCCACAAACCCACTGGGCCATGATAGCACGTCAACCTCAGCCCTGTCTCTCACCTGTCATCACTGTCATGTCTCCAGTTCTGCCTCTCTCCATAGTGCACACAACATTCTCTTTTTCTGTTTTCCCACCTCTTTATGTGTGTGTTCATCGTAGTACCCGCCACCTCATGCCACAAGGTGGCTGGCAGGCCTGAGCCATAACAGTTTTAAATGTTATAAAAGAAGCACTTAATTTCTCTGTATGTATAGAATCATTTTTCTATCTGGGCAGTCTTTGGTCCTTTTTGCTGTTAAGAAGCTATTATACAGTCTAAACAGTTTGGGGAGTTCTATCCTATCTATTCATACAAAATGATTATAACTTCTGACTAAACCTCTGATGTACCTTTGTGCTTACGATGTCATTCTCCCATGACTGTGAGTAAACTTACATCCCTCATGCGACCTTATATTTTTTCCTACACATTGACTAGATGCTGAAATTTTTATGTTTTATGAATTATCAAATATCATCAGTATTATTGTTTTATTTATACCATGTTGTCGTGTATAAAAATTCACAGACTTTGACTTTTTTATAACCGTTTTTGTTTTGTTTTGTTTGGAGACAGGGTTTTTCTTTGTAACAGCTCTGCCTGTCCAGGAACTCTCTATGTAGACTAGGTGGGCCTTGAACTCACAGAGATCTGCCTGCCTCTGCCTCCTGAGTGGTGAGATTAAAGACATGTGCTATCATGCCCAGCCTTGATTTATAATATATGATAACCAAATGGTAAAGAGATTCATATTCTGTCTTTTGGAGGAAATTTATTAGTATTTGTCGGTAAAGAATCTTTTACAAATTATTTTTGTCTGCTGGTTTTCTAGACATCTTAGTATTGAAAGCTTATGTAACCTGAAAATGCTTAGATATAAGAAAGGAATTTCAAGCTATGAGCATGTTTAATGGTTTACAGATGTGAAATGGTGATTAATTATTGAATCAACTTAATCTAAATATTAATTGCATAGTTCATTGTTTATTTTCATACTTCAGGGTTACAGTATGTGGTTATGATCCATCATGGAACTCAGTTTGGAAAACACTGCCATGCAGATTGAAAGTAAAGTTTTGCCCTAGGTGTTGTATTCTAGAATTGATTATTTTAACAGGTTTATTGTGGGTTAGTGGCAGCCTTGTAAAAAAAAAAAAACAAATAGTAAAACTTGGTTTCTTGCATCTTAAGTGCTTATATAGTTACTAAATTCTCTTTTCTGAACTTAAAAATTTTAACTGATTGGAAGGTGTTGACTGAGAACCAAGAACTGTCTGAGATATGACTGACAAGGAAAGTAGTATTTGTTGGGATCTCTCTCTCTCTCTCTCTCTCTCTCCCTCTCTCTCGTCTATCTGTCTTCTCCCTCCCCC
>OU015746.1:108282160-108311314 GCA_907169655.1 Acomys percivali | reverse complement strand
TAACTGTTGTAGAGGTAATATTTTGAGCAGAGGGAAGAGCTAATATTTCTTGCAGTCAATACATACTGACAAAAATTAAGCTAAAATATGTAGGGAACATTAATAAATGATTGGAGTGGCTTAAAGGAGAAATGGGCATGAAGTCGGGCAGTTATCTATAGAAACAGAAAAGCCAACTTACCAAGATAATTAGAATAAATTAAGCAATGTTTGACAAACACTTAGATTAATTTACTAGAAATTATCTTGAGTGTCTGCTCTGTAATTCCAGGAACACAACTATGAACAAAAATATATTCAGCCTTTAAAGAGGTCTTAGTCCTATGACTCCAGGCACTTAGACTTTAGGATAGTACATGTGCTAGCACTCAGGAAAGCCATGTGCACCTGAGAGTATGTGCACTACTGCTTGATCTCAGTGGTGGGGGAGGAATGTGTTTAAAACAAAGCAAAACTGACCTATATTGGTTTGGAAGTAAGAAAGATTGTGAATCTGCTTAAAACCAGTCATTGTGGGTGGATCCTGGAACTGAAGAGGGAGGAGGAGAGGCTTATAAGAGAGGAGCTGAAGGCTTAGACAGAAGGAGCTATGGTTTGATTTAAAGCAAGAGAGATTCTGGGTCAAATTGCATGTTAGATGAATTACTTTAGTTAAGAAGGTTTTAGTCATAAGTAAAAACTCAGGCAAAGGGCACAGAAAGTGACTCAGAGAAGCTTAATATGTAAAGGCTGGGAGTGCCCCTGGACCTGTCAGAGGTTTGGATCAAACAAGGTCTTTAATTAAGCAGCTGTTACATGGCATGCTGTCTTTCCTTTTCTCTTTTGTCTGCTTCTTTGTTCTTTGTGTGCATTGGCTACTCTGCTTCTCTAACTACAAAGCTAACTAAACCTTCACCAGCTTTCCTCATATTACTGATCCCCTGGAGAGATTCTTAGTGGTTTCTTAAATCAGTTATCTGCTGTTGATCTGCTCAGCTGTGGTGTGTGTGTGTTGTATAGCATTAAAAATTACTGCTACAAAGCATATCCTCTCATAGTTAAGGCATGCATTAAGTTTTATGATGGGCAGACTTTTCAGTAAGAACTTTAGACAATTATTCAGGCTGCAAATTAGAGAATAGGTAACAGAGAAGAGCCAGAGGCCCCCTTTAGGAGAATACAGGAATCCAGGCACTAGGTAATGTTAGACTATTGAATAAGAGAATGGATTTGTGGCTGATAAAGTTTGAATCTCCAGAACAAGCTGGATGTGAGGTGTGAAGAGTCAAGGATATGTTTCTGTCTTGCTTGACTACAGAGATGGTGTTGTAGTTTCTGAGCTGGAAGATCATAGGAGAAGCAGATTTAGTGGGAGTTGAAGGAAATGATTATTTTTGTACATGAAATTTGAGGTAGCTTTGAGATACCAAAGTGTTTGGTAGACCCTTGAATGTGTGTCCGAAGTAGAAGAAAAGCTCAACAGTAAACAAATACTTGAAACTTGTGAAGCTCTATGGGTAGATGAAATACCTCTGGGAATGTATAACAAAAGACAGGACCAAGACCGCCTTGAAGGACATCTAGTTTGAAGGCTAGTGAAGAACAAAGGCTGCAAAGGAGACTGACTGGACAGGAACAGAAAGGAATGAGTATACAGTATTTTTAGGAACCCAGACAAGAGCATGGCAGGCAGGAGACTGTCTGGACTTTTTTTTGTCAGGTTGGAAACAAAATTGGGGAGATACAATCTGTGAAGGCAGCGTAAAACGATCAGATCCTCTTAAGCACATTTAAAAGGAGTAAGGTGCTTGCTTGTGAGCATTAAACTATTTTATGAAACAACTCAAAGGAGAGAGTAATAAGTACACCCAGGAGGCCACTGATTAAGGTTCTTAATGACTCTCCAAAGGGTTCAGGAGATGGGAGAGCAGATTACCAACAATAATATATTACTATATGCTACTGTTTATCTCTCAACTATGCTGTTGATAACATTTTAAAAAATCTTAGTAGTTTATGTTAAGAAAAAGTATTAGCCATGTTCTGGCTTTTTAATTGGAATATACTAATGATTTAATTTCGTCATGGTTATTACTGAAGACACGAATACTCTCAGGACCATTTGAATTCTCTTAGGACCATTTGTTCTTGTGAAGCCAGAATGCTGTTTGAGTTTGCATTGTTTGTCATTGTATTAAGCCACAATATTTTTATTCAAAGGTCTTTTTTTTTTTTTTCTTTCTTCATAAAGCACTTCACTGTGTTAGAACTTAGAAATACCAAACTCTGTTTGGTATATGTGAGGAGGATGTGTTTCTCATGCTATGCTTTAGCAGGAAAATAAAAATCTGCGGATCTGGTCACCAAAATGTGTGATGCTCTCTTGCCACTGGAAGCAAGGTTTGTAGTAGATTCTCTCAGGGGGTACCAGCTGACTATTCTCTAAATCAGTCAACTCATCTCTGACACTGCCTACTTAGATTGAGGGCCCACTCTTGCAAGATTGTTCCCACTGCAGATGCTATTTACAAAGAACAATTTGTAGCTCTTTGTCCTACTTTGTCAACTTGACAGAAACTAGGATCATTTGAGAAGAGGGAATCTCCAGTGAACAAATGCTGCTATCAGATTGGCCCATAGGCAAGTCTTTCTGCCCTCCATTCGCCCTCTTTCTTTCATAATCTGCTAATTCTAATTTGTGTTGTACAGGTTTTCATGGGTGTCAGGCCGTCCACTGAAGCAGCCTACTAGTGGCCACCCTTCCACCCCACCCACACATCAAAGTAGAAGGATTCTTTCCTGTATGGTAGTTGTCAACTGCCAGTAGCTTCTCAGTGAGGGGCAGAGGCCTCATAAATTCCCTCATCCATGCTGTAATTTTGACTGGCTTGATTGTGCACAGAACTTAGCAGCTAGCCGTAGCTGCTGTAATTCCATGAGTGCAATAGCTATGTCATGTCACAGTACTCTTCCCCAGCCATCCTCGGGCTCTTATAGTCTTTCTGCCTCCTCTTCAATGTTCCTGAACCTAGAGTGGGTGAGGGAATCCTGATACAGCTGTCCCACTGAAGGATGACTCCCTATATTAGTTGCTGCCCACCACAAAAAGAAGCTTCACAAAGATTGAAGCAGCCCTCTCGTAAGTTGTGAATTATGTACCTCTCTGTGCCTATGGGCAGCTAGGGCTGCATCCACTGCTGTGAGTTGAGGAAGTGACTGTGTACCTTACTCTGGGTGAGATCTACTCTGATGAGTTTCATTCTCTCCCCCTTTATTTTTTGTTGTTGTTTGTTCTTTTTGTTTTAAATCCCTACTGGAAGCAGGCACATTTAGTTACAGAAATACTTTTGTCATGGAATCATTCTCTTTACACATAATACTTTTTAAAAATTGTGAATATAATTACATTGTTGGCACTATAAACTGGTGGTAATTATGTCTGGAATTAAATAATACAAATAAAATTTTCTATAAAGTATATCTGAGACATGTATCATTTGCTACTTGGGGGGGTATTGTTTTTTTTTGTTTGGTTTTTTTGAGACAAGGTTTCTCTGTATAGCCTCGGCTGTCCTGGAACTCACTCTGTAGACTAGGCTGGCCCTCAATTCAGAGATCCGCCTGCCCCTGCCTCCCAAGTGCTGGGATTAAAGGCATGCACCACCATTGCCCAGCACATTTGCTATTCTTAATTTGTGGTTTTAGGAAGTGTCTCTGGTGGTGGTTGAATGCCATCAACATTTTATTATAAACCCTGAGAATCTTAGTAAAATACTCGACAAAAGTTATTATTAAAAAGAAAAGAAAATGTCAGGCATTTGAGACTATCCCCAGAAATTATTTTATTTTATATGACTTAATATTTTGCATAGGTGAAGATTCAACCCAAATTAGTACAAAGGTACTTTTAAAACTAGGAATTAGAGTTGGGTATCATCAATTTTTGAGCCCAGACAGGGCCCTTTTTCCTTGTTGGAATTGTAGAACCAGTACTAACAAATCTTTGTGTCTAATTGAGACACAAAGGAGACTTTTATTATTGGCTATACATATGAGTAAAAAGGGGGGTGGAGACTTGAAGATCAACTTCAGAGCCTATATATACAGTATATATATGAGAGGTTTCCAGTTCCAGGCATGGTTTTACTCTTGTTAAGTGAGCCTTAAGTCAAATTAGAGAGCTGTTGGTTACAGCCAGTGTAAACTGCAAAAGTGTAGAGCCTGGTCTCAACTGTCCCTAGTCTACAGCAGAACTCCTGCCCCTAAAGAAAGGCTCGGGAACCATTGCAGAAGAGGAAATGTAAAGATGTAAGAGAACAGGAAGTATACTGCCTAGAAATGTCAACAATATGGCTGCCTAAACATGACCTGAAGAAGGATGACACCAGTAGATATATCAGTGTGGAAGAGGGAAAGCCTCAATCCTAGACAAAGAACAACAGGCTGCCAAGGAATGGTGAGAGAAGACTTTCCCAGGGAAGAGCACAAATAACACTATACAGAATGAGCAGGTTATATTTATATATTTAAGAATAGATATATGTATACACATATACATATACGTATGTACATGCATGCATGCAAATAATTAAAAAGAGGCCATGAGCCGGGCGGTGGTGGCGCACGCCTTTAATCCCAGCACTTGGGAGGCAGAGGTGGGCGGATCGCTGTGAGTTCGAGGCCAGCCTGGTCTACAAAGTGAGTCCAGGACAGCCAAGGCTACACAGAGAGACCCTGTCTCGAAAAACCAAAAAAATAAAAAAAGAGGCCATGTATTTGAATGAGAACAAGTTGGGGTACATTGGAGGGTTTGGGGGGAAGAAAAGGGAGAAGATAAATATAATTAGAATCTCAATATATATAAATGTGAAAAATAAGAGGGCAGGGGCAAGCTGATCAAGTCATCTCTTTCTTTCTTTCTTTCTTTCTTTCTTTCTTTCTTTCTTTCTTTCTTTCTTTCTTTCTTTCAAGATTCATTTATTTATTACATATACAGTGTTTTGCCTGCACACCAGAAGAAGCACCAGATCTCATTACAGATGGTTGTGACCTACCATGTGGTTGCTGGGAATTGAACTCAGGACCTTTGGAAGAGCAGACAGTGCTCTTAACCTCTGAGCCATCTCTCGAGCCCAAGTCATCTCTTTTTTGGAGTTGGGCAGAAATCTGAAGTTTTGGGTATCTCCTAAGATTAAAATGGATTATCAACTTGACAGGATTTAGAATCACTGTGGAAACAAACCTGAATATATCTGTGAGGGATTTTCTAGATTAGATTGATTGAGATTGGAAGACCCATCCTAAATATAGGTGGCACACAGTACCTTACTTGGGTCCTTGACTGCATCAAAAGGGGAAAGCAAGCTGAGATTGGCCATTCATCACTCTGTGCCGAGCTGAACTCAAAATGTGAGTCAAAATAAACAGCCCCTTCAAAACAGAAGTTCCCTTCAAGGGTTTTGCCCCAGCAGCATGGCAGTGTGTAAAGTGCCTAATACATTCCCTCCATGGTTTTTCTGGCAGTTGTCTCAGTAATTATATACTGTCCTGGTATGTCACTTAAAATGTAGATTTTAATGAAATTGGATGTCTGAACATCTTAGGTCCAACCAGTTTGCCTAGCTCACTTGAAGAGTGGATCACATGGAACATTCTTTACCCAAAGATAAAAGAGATAAGGGCAAGGTGGAAATATATGAGGTTATATAGGCATAAAAGAGTGTTAGATTGAGAGTGGGATGTAGGTCACTGGTAGAGCAAATGAGTAGCATCACTAGGCCTTGGAGTTTCCCTATCACTAAAAATGTGTTTGTGTGGTGTGTGTGTGTGTGTGTGTGTGTGTGTGTGTGTGTGTGTGTGTAGAAAATGATAAAGTTAGAGGAGTCCTTTCTGTATCCAAATTAATACCATTGGTATAGAAATTTATAAGTATAAAGTATTCTTATATACAATCAAAATACCTTTTGAGTGCCTTGGAAAATGACATCTCACCAATCAGGTCACCTGTTTTTATTCAGTGGAATGTCATTGAGAAAATTGGAATTCTTTTAAACAGCTAATGTTGAGCAGCCTAGAGCCACTTCTTAATAGTTTAAGATATTTGTGTTTTGAATAGAATGTAATATTAGATTCTTAGATACCAGCTAACTATAGTGTGATGGCAGCATACCTGTATTGTGTTCTGTTGCTTAAAGTACATTTTTTTTCTTCTTTCTGGTATTGTTTAAAAAGTGGCCTCTCCACTGAGAACAGGCACTTTGTTCTAATGAAGGGTCTCTCCAGGTTTTTGAAGGGAAGGGTCCCCTCCCCTTTAGGGCCCCATCATGTTGCCTCTGAATGATGTACTGTCACTGCTAATGCTCTTCTACGTCAGGGCCCAACTATATACCTATCCCTTAAAAAACTCATTATGAAGGGTAACTGGTCATTATGAAGGATAACAGCTTCCTTCTTTATTAACCACCTCATTTCACACTAATCTTTTACCTATCTTAACCTGAATTTCCTCTTGTCTCTTGGATAGAGAAACAAGGGAGAAGAGAATAGGGAAAAAAGAAAGGAAAACATTGGGTGTCATTAGATATCTCAGTACTGATACTAGAAATTGGGTCCATGCAAGGCAGAGATAATAAAATGGCCCCTGTACTCTTCAGATATGATCAGGGCTTACACGCTGCCAAATGCCAAGGCACCAGTAAAGCCCAGAGTATTAAGCACCCAGGCTAGGTATCTAGAATCATACATCTCTGGCCTCTAGAGTCCTGAGCCGTAAGACTTCAGTTGTCTGAGCTTGGCGAACTCCTGGGTCTGTCAGCTTAGCCATAAGCTCTTAGCGTTCAAGCATCCAGGTCGGCCACATAGCAGAAAGGCCACTGTTGCTCAACCACTCGGTTTCTGAGGAGAGCCAAAGGGGCCCAGGAAGCTGATTGCTAGCTCTCTTATGAACTATGCAGTAGTTTCTCTAGTTTTTTCTCTTCCACTTCTTGCTCTCTTTCTCCTCCAGGCTTCCTACCTTCCAGGCTTTACATCTGACCTCCTTACTATAAATCATAACCTGGACCCAGGCTGCCCATGATATTTATTGAATTAGTTGTTTGTATTAAAAATTGTCAGTTGGGTATGTGTGTACATATCTTTAATCCCAGAACTCAGGAGGCAGAGGCAAGTGAATCTGAGGCTAACCTGGTCTACAGAGCAAGGCTTCACAGAAAAACTGTGTCTTGGAGGGAAAAAAGAAAGATATTGTCAAAATTTTTATTATCATTGCCTTAGCACCCGCTCCTGCCCCCACCCCTGTAACACAGGTACTCGTGCATGTGTGCACATACAACCAACCAAAAATTATTTGGACTCCATTGGACTGGTGATTTACTGAGTTGGTGATTGGTAGCTTACAGCTGTCTGGCATACATTTTATTATTTTGTTTTAAATAAAATCTCTATGTAACCTGGGCTTAAATAGTCCTGTCTGCATCAGTTTCCAGAGAGCCAGGATTATAGGTCCAACCTGCATACCCAGTGCATGCATTTTGAAATAGAATACTTGCATAGTAAAGAAGTAGAGATCTGTCCAATACTCAAATAAGAGGGAAAAAAGATAGCCTTGACTTTCAACCTGACAGGTGGTAAAGAACTGAGATGAATTGTTTGATGCTCTAAACACACTAGAAGTGTTGTTGTTAAATTATCAGTAATGACTAATAATGTTTATTATCAGACTTATAATTATTACTATAGCAGTATAACCCTCTAGCAATCAGTCAAGACACAGACACTTGTTATGTTTTAAAATAGCCTTAGTTAACCAGAGGCAGGTCAGGGCAGATATCAATCCCCTAAACTATTTCCCATAGTGGAGCAAGTATGGGATACCTGCCCCAATCCCATGCCATCTGCTTCTAATAATTTCTATCAAGCTACCTCCCATCCAGAATCCTATATACTTGCTAATGTTCTTCATCTGGGCCAAATCTCCATCCACGCCAGCCATGTACTTCTCCTCCATCTAACCCATGCATGGCACAGCCGCCTTCTTCTCCCCTCTCCTCTGGTTTCCCTTCTTTCCAAGATTCTATCTCCCCGCACCCAGGAACCTTAGCCACACCTATCACATTTGCCCTGCCCAGGTATGACAGGCTTTTATTAATTAGCACCAGAGTACATCAGACCAACACTAGAAGAGTATAGTTTGTGTACTAATGTGTGAAGCCTAACCTTCTTGACTGGATGTTTTCTGTCCTGCTTCTTCTTATCCTTTCAGCCATGGTAGTTGTACCAGGATGTCACTGTCGGGGGGAAGGGGGGAAGGGGGGGCACATGTATATGTGGAGGTCTGAAGACAACCCTAGATGTTTATCAGGACATCCACTCTGTATTTTGAGACCATCTTACTAGCATGTGGGACTTGCAGATAAGGCCAAGCTTGATGTCCACTGATGGCATCTTACTTCCCCTACCCTGGGACTGCACATGGTGCTCCACTTAACCTAGTGTATATGGGTGTTGGGGCTTGAACTCAGGCCCTCATACTTATGTAACAAGGTCTTTCCTGACTAGCTTATCTCCCCAGCCCATCTTTTGTTATTTTTTTTGGTAAGGTAAGTATGCATTTATACCAGTGACTTAAAGATTAGAGAAACAGTTGATCATAATAAAGATGTTTTTAAAGAACCAGTTAGTATTTACTTACATGTAACATGTGCTGACCAAAGTTTGTGGTGGTTTTCTTTCTTCAGATGCATTCTTCTTAGTGAGGTTGACCTAGCAGCCTGTGTTACTGTGGTAATAGGCTAAGGACTTGGATGTTAATACTACACAAGGTCATTTTCTTATGTCATGTTTTCTTTTATTCTGCAGCCTCGGTGGATATTTGGATGAAGCCATTAAACTGATTGCTTGCCATCATGAGCAGAAGCAAGCGTGACAACAATTTTTATAGTGTAGAGATTGGAGACTCTACATTCACAGTCCTAAAACGATACCAAAATTTAAAGCCTATAGGCTCAGGAGCTCAAGGAATAGTGTGGTAAGTTTTTATTTCAACTAAGGCAGGCAGTCTTGAACTGCTACTTCTTCTCTTCGTAATATAGATCCTTTTCTAAGTAATCAGCTTCTCTTAAAAATAAGTCAGAGCCGTGTAAATAAAAGCCATAACATGGTAACTTTTCCTCATGGATTATTTTTTTATTATTCATAAGATGTAACTATTAACCAACACAACTATCTTGAAATATAAACTATGATTAAATACTTACTTGGTCAAAGTCATATAGAGACACATACTTATATCAGGAAAGAGAAAGTGGCAGGCTTGTTCATTCTTAAATCTACCTTTTCTCATAGTTAATTAGTGAGAGGCCTCATTTAATCTTCACTTTCACTCTGTAATAAAAGAAGAATTTCAGAAATCTTACTATTTTACTCTGGGGAATAAAGTCCGCTAAACATCTCACTGTGTTTCAAACCTCATGTATCTTTAAAGTTGATTTCAAGCTAACTTCTACAAAAAGGCCCAGGTTTTATAGATGAGCATAATTCTTTATAAACTGAAGTACATTTCGCTTTGAGGTAGTTCTGCTACTGACTTACAATCACTAAATTAACATTATAATCTAGTATTTGGGGAAATGCTAAGCCATCTTAATTACATCTTTATTACTTCTTAAACAACATTTATTTAAAATCTGTGAAAAGAAATTGGGAGTGTTTATGATTGAGCATGTCTGTAAGGTTCTAGAAAAGCTCCTGCATATGCCCACAGTTTCATGTACATACAGCGGTTCTTTGAGGCATTTTTCCTAATAGCAGAAGTTGAAACAGCATCAAGTCTGACAACAGGAAAATAAAAACTTATGCTACAGTCAAACAGCAAACGACTGTATAGCATTTAGAATGACCTGGAGCTATGTGTGTCAGCCGGCCATTATCAGAAGTATAGAGCTGAGTATTAAAGCAATCTACAAAAGAAAAATGTAAAACATGCAAAACAAGAACAGATAAAAGCTTACCTCTGAGAATAGAAGAAGAGGAAGTCTTATAATATGTTTTTCTTTTTTAAGAACTCAGAACAGTTATGATAAAATATTAAAATGAACAGAGTTGTACAGTGGAAACCCTGACTTACATTCATCTCTAGTGTCCTAAGGTCTAGTGTTCATTTTTATTAGTACCTTGAGGTTTTAGTTCTTCCTCCAAACAGAATGTTAAAGGGTTTGGATTTTTAGTCTTTTGTATACATCATCTCACCATTCTGCACTCACTCTTGTGTCCTATTAAAACTCTAATATTCTTCAATAAATATATTGTAATTTTAAAATGTATATATACACACGTGTGTGTGTGTGTGTGTGTGTGTGTGTGTGTGTGTGTGTGTGTAGGCATTTTGCCTGCATGTATGTCTATGTGCCACTCGTGTACTTAGTGCCTGTGGAGGCCAGAAAAGGGCATTGGATCCCTGGAACTGGAGTTACAGATGGTTCTGAGCTGCCAGGTGGTGCTGGGAATCAAATCTAGGTCCTTTGGGAAAGCAGCCAGTGAGCTTAACTGCTGAGCCATCTCTCCAGCTCCAAAATTCTTCAGTAAATATTTTAAGTAGAAGTCATGATCACAAATCCTGTCTTTCTTTATAGAGGTGCAAGGTGAAGGAGTCATTTAAACTTCAGACTGATACTAAGAATTTGTGCATCAGTAGCTCAGTGGATAAAGAAAGGAACCTCCCATTAAGCCTGATGGCCTGAGTTCACTCCCCAGGATCTGTAGGTGAAAGGAGAAAGCAATTCATACAAGTTATCTTCTATCTTCCATATGATACCCTTACACACTCACACTCATACATACATATGCAAAATAGGTACATTTAAAAAATGTAATTAAAAAAAAAAAAGACAAAAAGAACTTGTGTCCTAATACCCATCTGTGCTCCGTGGATCTTGGGTGGCACAGTCTGGGTAGAAAAGTAACGAGTCTATGGAATTGCTTTATAACTTTGGTTTTAGAGATTTGTGTTTAATGGGGTTTGTTTTGGTTTGTTTTTTTAAATTACAGTGCTGCTTATGATGCCATTCTTGAAAGAAATGTTGCAATCAAGAAGCTCAGCCGGCCATTTCAGAATCAAACTCATGCTAAGCGAGCCTACCGAGAACTAGTTCTTATGAAATGTGTTAATCACAAAAATGTAAGTGAATATTTCATGTTTCTAAAGTATAGATGAAGTCAAGATTTATTCATGAATACGTGCCAGTCAAGGGCTTTTAGAAAAATATTAGAGGCTTTAAATTGCTTCTCTAGATTGAAACGTTATTTAAAATCTACAGAA
This sequence comes from Acomys percivali, assembly GCA_907169655.1. Lineage (NCBI taxonomy): Eukaryota > Metazoa > Chordata > Mammalia > Rodentia > Muridae > Acomys > Acomys percivali. The sequence goes on along the minus strand of OU015746.1, from coordinate 108,300,021 downwards.
TAATCTTTGCCGCCACCCCCCTCCCAAATTATTAAGTAGTGCCAAAAGAAAAAGAATGAGCTTCCTGGCATTTTAATTTATAGGAGTTTTAAGGAGACAAGTATTTGAAAAGCTTTTTATTCAGAATTGATCTCATCTTAATGTCTTTTTGTTCCCTGTAAAGTTGGCTTTTCAGAAAGCTGTACAGAGATGAAATCATTCCCATTTCACTTGGACATTGGGACTTAGTGAGACAAAAAATTCTAACTTCTTCTCTGTACCCAATTCTCTGGCTACTTTGTTTGTTTGTTTGTTTGTTTGTTTGTTGTTTTTCTAGACAGGGTTTCTCTATGTAGCCTTGGCTGTCCTAGACTCATTTTTGTCGACCAGGCTGGCCTCGAACTCCCAACAATCTGCCTGTCTCTGCCTCCCGAGTGCTGGGATTAAAGGTGTGACCACCATGCCTGGCTTCTGACTTTTTATTTTTTAATTTATTTATTTATTAAGTGTACAGTGTTTTGCCTGCATGTGCGCCTGCACTCCAGAAGAGGGCACCAAATCTCAGTATGGATGGTTTTGAGCCACCATGTGGTTGCTGAGAATTGAACTCAGGACCTTTGGAAGAACAGGCAATGCTCTTAACCTCTGAGCCATCTCTCCAGCCCCCTTGACTTCTTTTAAGTGGATCATTACTTACCTTACTCAGATAACCACTGATAACAATAGTGGAACAGAAACTTTGGAAATAGCTGGTCCTTTAATCCCAGCAGTACTCAGGAGGCAGAGACAGGCAGATCTCTGAGTTTGAGGCTAACCAGGGATATACAGAGAAACCCTGTCTGAGAGGTAGGTGGGTGTGGGTGCTTTGGAAATATTTACAGAGAACTAGGAAAACATTGCTAACTTGAAAATAAAACTTCTGTTCATTTTGAAAATGAACAGTTAATGTTTTTAAGTTTGTACTAAGCATACTGATATGTTTGCGATATCTTAACTCAACAGTCCTTCCAAACTGGGAGGACATAAATGAGAAGAGAATTGCATAGAGGACAGTTTTATGAAGCACTGAACTGAAAGTGCTGGTCAGAGATATATTGTTTAATGGAGTTTATAAAATATAATGAGCTCCATATTTCTGGTGTAGAAAATACAGTTCATCATATTTTGAGAGCTAGCGACTTTTAGAACCTTTGTATATTAGAGTTATAAATTCATCACTAATGGGAAATCTATAGGTGTTAAGGATTAGGCTTATTATTTGGGAAGTTTATGATGTTTTGAAGGCAGTGAAACATGCTGAGTTAAATACCACAAAGCAGTAATAATTTACCTGCCCGGTGGTAGAGGGCATACAGTAAAAGCTGAGATCTCAAGAGGGAGATTTCTCTGAGCATCAGTGAGCTGGGAAGGCTACCAGGCCAGAGGAGTAGACTTAAACTCACTCTTCAAGTTGGGGTAAAATTTAGAGTTTTGGAAAAAGGGGCCTCACAGAGGGAAAGTGTTGGTTATCAAGGAAGAAACTGTAGTCTTTCTTGTTAAACATGGGAGCCAGACATGGTGCTTGTCAGAGTTCTGCTTGTGGTCCCTGCTTCTCTCTGCTAGAGCTGCTCCTGCCTCCTCTAGTCTGGACATAGTTTTTTTCAGGGCTGTGGAAGTGTTGCCTCAATTTTTCTTTGTTGAATTCAAATGTTCCTTCCCTACCCTTGGTGGCAACAAAGATTCTCCATTTGTAAGTGGAGACTGGGAAGCATGTCCTATATGCTTAGCCATCTAAAGTGGCCCAGGCCGGGGGAACACCACTCTGCCCCCCGTGGTGTAGAACAGGTATTTTGTAAGATTTTATCTTTTAAGCACTTTGCTAGTCTAGACAGATCATCTTGAAGTGATGTTTCCCCACTTTTTCCAAGGTTTTTGTAATTTTTAGTTTCTATTCACCTGGTTACTCTGATGAGACGCTTAGCACACAGTACTGCATGTCTAATGAATTCCTCTGATGGCTGTTGAGGCTTATCTCTTTATTGCATTTATTAAGCCACTTTACTCACATTGTCTAACAAGTAATTGTCAAAGGCCTTGATAGCAAGTCACATTGCATCCTGTTGCTTTGGGGAAATTAAGTATAGTACTTTCTGTTGTTCCCTTTTACATATCAAAGGTAAAGTGTGGCTAGTCTCAGATTTTAGGGATCCCCACCCTCATATGTGAGCACAGTGTCTTCATTCTAACTTCACATTTACTGCTTCACTTGGCTAGAATCACTCAGACTGTCTTCCTAATAGCTGGAACTGTTAAGCGTGTTGTAGAAGTTGCCATACATAACTATTAGAATTATCCAGGTTCTGAGACTTGATAGCCTATGACCATATAGAGGGGGAGGAGGTCCCCAACCTAGGGGAGGGGAATAGGGGAAAAGCGGGAGAGAGGGAGGAATGGGAGGATACAAGGGGAGGGATACAATTGGGTTGTAATCTGAATAAATTAATAAAATTAAAGTTAATTTTAAAAATTATCCAGGTTCCCCTAATTCTTCTTCCTGTACAGTGAAGGGTATTAAACACATTTTCACAAACACTTATTTGAAATCTTTATATATTACATCTAGTTGCATTATTCCTCTGTTGCTATTATTCTTCATTGTATTTTGTCCATAGAGGAAAATAGTACTCTTGGTAAGTTTTTTACTTGGTTGTGGTAATTATTAGTTCTTTCATATCTAGTCATATCCCATCCACTAATCAGTCTTTGACTTTTGCATGACTGTCTAATTTAAGATAATTTCTTGTTAGCTTTCTTGAAAAATAATACAGCTGTGTTTTCATTGCCTTACAAAAGCTCAGTAAGGGAAAGTTCAATCACTGTTCAGTTCACCAACTAAAAGTACAGTTAAATAGTTTAATATGTTCACTAATGTATGTAACCAGAAAGAAACCCTGTATCCTTTTGCTGTCCTCCCCTACCTCCTACACCTAACAGCTCTAAGTTTCCAGTAACCCCATTTTTGTTTCCATGTGTCTCTAACCTCTAGTATCTCTCTTTTACTCTTGGTTTTCACAAATATTTATAAGAATAACTTTACTACTTGTCCAGGTCTACATGTAGATACTATCTGTTTGAGACACTGAAATTTATATATATTACTCATGTATGCACACACAATCGCACACAATCACACACACACATATATATTATTCCCTCTATGTTAATTAATTAGTTTTACCCTTTCTGACTTAATGTTTTTCTGAATATTTACTGACAGATGCCTTCTATAAGCAGAGCTTAATGCATGCATGAATCTCATCTATTCTGTCCTCATGAAGATTTTATCTAGAAAAACATTCCCTTTCCTAAATTACCACAGGAGATTTTTTTTAAATTTATTTATTATTATATATACAGAACTCTGCCTGCATGTACACCCGCAGGCCAGAACAGGGCATCAGATTACATTATAGATGGTTATGAGCTACCATGTGGTTGCTGGGAGTTGAACTCAGGACCCCTGGATGTGCAGGCAAAGAGTGCTCTTAACCGCTGAGCCATCTCTCCAGCCCTACCACAGGAGATTTTTAAGTGCATTGTTGCATACTGGTCTATGAAAGCAGATCAACAACTACTTTCTACCAAGGATCCTTTGTGGTCTGGGTTGAACTTGTTATGAAAATTACATTCTGTTAAAATGTGCTGAGTGTAGGAATAGCATGGACAGTGACTGAGGACCAATAAGGATAGTCATCCTTCAAGGCTAGGGATTGTCAGAGTCTACAAAGTAGGTCTGTCTTTAGGTAAACTCAGTAAATAAATGACAAACATAAGAAAGAGTACATTTAAAGAGTTTTTTAAAACCAACATGCTTGAAACTCATTTGGTATGGCCAAAGTGACAAGTTACTATTTAGCAAAAGAGTCAGTGAGTTAGTGCTGTATCCTGGAGGGCTTCAGGGAGACTGCTAAGAGCTTTGGAACTCATTACTAGCTTCACATTTTGAAGGTGATAAATAACAGAATTGGGTCTTTCTTTTGCCATATTATAGGCAGTAAACTGGCATCTGGGTTTGCTGACTTGTTAGAGACTCTACTTGTACTAGTCTGTTCAGGCTAACTCCACAAAGTACAGAAGACTGTGTGGGTTAAACAACACATTTATTTCTTAAAACTCTCAAGGCTGGAAGACCCTGAGAAGGTGCCAGCTGACTTGGTTCCTGCTGCCGTTCTCTTCCTGGCTTGCAGAAAACAGCTTCTTGCTTTGTGTTCCCCTGGTACATGGACATGGAGAAAAAGATCTTTTTGTTATTCCTAGAAGACCACTAATCTTACTACTATGAGGGCCTTGGCTTTATGACCTAATCTAACCCTAAAGGCCCCATTGGTAGAGCCATCTAATTGGAATCTATGCCTAAAGCATGGGGGAGGGGGGCGGGGGCAGGGATGCACAGATAATCAGCCTGCCACTCCAGCATTAGAAGTAATTATAGTAGGAACAGTCCGGATGTGTTTTTAGACTCCTTGGCCTGTATGTACATGGAAGGAATGGGAAAACAAGGTTGAAATAGAGATTGATGATTGAACAGTATTCTTTGAAGTAGTTTATAGTACTAATACTGGAAAAGGAGTCAGAAATCACTCTAAGCCTTCTATTGTAAAAGGGTGCTCGGAGAAGTGACTCAGCAATGAATCTCTGAAACTGATAAGCCAAGTAAAGGCTTCTTAACGCATATATGGGAATAATGTACATATAAATTCTTGAAGAAAAAGACATAGGTAATATGTAAGAAAAGGATAGACGTAAAAAAGGAAAAGCTTAAGGACAGCAGTGAGACATAAAGTAGTCTCATGGATAAAATAATATGTTTGACTGGAAATGAAGAAAATTACAAAAAGGAAGTTGGAGGGCTGGTTTAATGGTAATAACTCTTGCTGTTCTTCCAGAGGACCTGAGTTTGATTCCTAACACATACCAGTGGCTTGCAGCTGTCCTTAAGTTCAATTCCACGTGATCTAGCACCCATTTCTAGCCTCCACAACTTCAAGTACATATATACATTCAGACAAAACACTCATACATACAAAATAAGGCCAGGCGTGGTGGTGCACGCCTTTAATCCCAGCACTCGGGAGGCAGAGGCAGGTGGATCGCTGTGAGTTCCAGGCCAGCCTGGTCTACAATGTGAGTCCAGGACATCCAAGGCTACAGAGAGAAACCCTGTCTCGAAAAAACAAAAACAAAACAAAACAAAAAAAGTAAATCTTCAAAACAAAACAAAAACAAAGTAAATGGCACAATGAAATATTATTAAAGTCAAGAGAAAGAAAGGACCTGGAGTCCACAGACCTACTGAGGTGTATAAGAACTAGTAGAATTTATGTAGGTATTAACATATAATAAATGTTTGTTGAATATTCGTAAATAAAAAGTGTTATGTGAAGCCCTTCTGTTGACTTACTGATTTCTAAGACTTGGGGCAATTCCATAGTAAATTTGATAGAAAGATACAAGCTTGTACATATCCCCTGCCCCTGTATATGTTCAGCACCCTCAAAATTAGTGTCCGCCACTTGGATGGTCATTTGTCTTAAATGATAAACCTTCATTAATATATTTCCCAAAGTCCAATATTTACATTAAATCACATTGTTCTTTTTTTTCCCCCCCCAGTGCTAGGAAATTCACCCAGGTTTTCTGCATGCCTAGTAAACGTGACCTATGGACTGCGTTCTTTGGCCATAAGGTTCACTTGATTTTAGAGAACCTATGAGCTCGAACAAGTGTAGTACTCATTTATTTGCCCCAAAGATCTTCTGTGCCTCCTGATCATTCCAAGCAATGAAACGTGTGTGTGTGTGTGTGTGTGTGTGTGTGTGTGTGTGTGTGTGTGTGTGTGTTTGTTTGTGCTTTGGGTATAAAACTGAATTGATTTTAAACTTACAGTGAATTGTTTTAACACATGTATTTGCAAATAATTAGGAAGTCATTTCTAATGTTTTTATTTCTTTGCTTTTGTGACAGATAATTGGCCTTTTGAATGTTTTCACACCACAGAAATCCCTAGAAGAATTTCAAGATGTGTAAGTGTGGTAATTAAAATGCTGTTAATACAAAATTTTGCTAGTACCTGTCTGTAGATTGTTGCTATACACTTTCACTGTCATCTTTTTTTACCCATGAAGTTACATAGTCATGGAGCTCATGGATGCAAATCTTTGCCAAGTGATTCAGATGGAGTTAGATCATGAAAGAATGTCCTACCTTCTCTATCAAATGCTGTGTGGAATCAAGCACCTTCACTCTGCTGGAATTATTCATCGGGTTAGTAGAAAAATATCACCATGTTCTTTTCTAAGTTTTTTTTGTTTGTTTGTGTGTTTGTTTGTTTTTAATTTTTGTGTAAGTACTTTGCTTGCATGTATTTAAGTGCACAATGCATGCAGTGCCTGCAGAGGCGAGATGATGATATCAGATCTACCAAAACTGGAGTTACAGACAGTTGTGAGCTGCCACATGGATGCTGGGAACCAAACCTCAGTCCTCTGCAAGAGCAGCAAGTGCTGTGAACTACTGAGTCACTCTCCAGCCCACCTTGATCTTTTTCTTCTAAATCGTTGAAGTGAATTCATATAACAAATTAACCATTTTGAAGTATATGATTCAATAACATTTAGTCCATTCAATGTTGTACAACCACCACCTATGTCAAATTCTAAAACTTTTATCACCCTCTAAATGAAATCCCTTAAACTGTTGATCTTCATTTTGTCTCTCTCCTCAGACCCTGGTAATTCAGTCCTATGTATTTACCTATTTTAGATATCTCATATAAATGTAATCATGTAATATTTTGTGTCAGGCTTCTATGACTTAGTGTAATGTTTTTGCAGTGTCTATGCTGTATTGTAATTTAGTTTGTCTTTCTGTGAATGAATAATACCTCATGTCATATTCCACAGATAATTTATGTATTACTACCTTTCAGTTAAGTAGTATTATGATGAGAAAATTCATGTATAAATATTTCCTCAATGTTCCTTAGTCTTTCTGGGTAGAATTACTAGATCATGTGATTAACTTTTTGAAGAACCATCAAACTGTTTTTTAAATTGGGTGCCATTTTACATTCCCAGAATCTATACATAATGGTTCCAGTTTTTCTGCAACTCTGCCAATATTTAGTACCCAACCGTTTCATTTTAGTCATCATAATGGGTATGAAGTGGAATGTTGTTGTGGTTTTGGTAAACAATATCCTAATGGCTAATGATGGTTGTCCTTTATATTGCCATGACAAAACACCATAACCAAGTCAACTTATAAAAGGCAAATTTTACTAGGGGCTTACAGTTTCAGAGGGTGAGTCCATGACTGTCATGGTAGGGAACATGGCAACAGACAGGAAGGCATGGCACTAGAACAGTAGCTGAGAGCTTAATCTGCAAGGCAGCGCTGCAGAGAGAGCTAACTGGAATGGTATTGGCTTTTGAAACCTCAAAGCCCACCCCCTGTTACATAGTTCCTAAAACCCTTGCTAAACAGTTTCACCAACTTGGATCCAAGTATTCAAACATATGAATCTATGGGGCCATTCTCATTCAAACTACCATGGTGGAAATGCATCCTTTCATTTGTTGGTTGGCCATTTCTGTTATTATTGAAAAACATGTATTTTTTGGCCCTTGTTTCTTAATCAGCTGTTTTCCTCTTTGTTACAGATTTGTATATGTATTCCAGACCTATATAATATAAATTTATAGATTGGTTTTCACTTTACTGATGATATCTTGTTAATATATTATGGTTTTAGTTTTCATATGTCATTTTTTTTGTTGTTGTTATTTCATGTGTTCTTGTGTCTTGCACAAGAATCTATTGCCAAATTGAAGGTCATAAAAATTCAACATTGTCTCTTTTTGTAATTTTGTGGGTCTTTGGTCCATTTTGAATTCATTTTTATATATGGTATAATGCAAGAGCCTGTCTTCATTTTCCAGTGTGTTGAAATGCAGTTGTCTAAGCTCTCAGTTGTACCAATACCCTTTCAGAATCCAGTTGGTCGCATATATGTGGTTCTCTTCCTGGACTGCCAATTCTATATAATTAGACTTTATGTCTGTCCCTATGTTGGAACCACTTTTTTTTTTTTTTTACAAATTTTATTATTTGTGTGTGTGGTGCCACATGGGTATGAGGGCCCATGGATTCCAGAGTTGATAAGATCCCCTGGAGCTGGATTTACAGGATTTTATGAGATTCCATTTGAATGCTAGAGGGTAAACCCAGGTCCTCTGCAAGAGCAGTATGTGCTCTTAACCCCTGAGCCATCTCTCCAGCCCACACATGTGCTTCTGTACTGCTTTGAAATGGGATACTATGGCTCCTATAGCCTTTCTCAGTAGAAACCGCTTTGAGTTTGAAGATTAGCTTTTTCCATTTCCACAGAAAAATCTAAATGGACTTTGAAGGAAGATTTCATTGAATCTGAAAAACGAGTTGCTAGTTTTATCATCAACAGTATTTAGTATCCCAATTTGTAAACATAAGCTCTTTCCAATTCCTAAGTTGTATTAGCCTGTAGTGCTGTAGATTGGGTAGCTGACACAGCAGGAGTTAATTGCCTCACAGTTCCCAGTGCCCAAAACTATGTGGTTTTGGTGAGGTCCATAAGCAGTCTCCTATAGCTTCTCGTGGTCTTCCCTGTAAGAAAGTAAGTCATTGTGCTTCTTTCTGACCTCCACTATGTGTCCATACACATGGAATTTCTTTTCTTCTTTTTTAACATCATGTCATCTGCACCATAGTTTAACTTCTTTTCAATTTGGGCACCTTCTTCCTTCCCAAGTTGCTCTATCTAGAACTTACAGTAAAATGTTGAAGAACAATAGTGAAACTAGGTATCTTTGTCATGCTTATTGTAGTACAGGGAAAGCTTTCCTTCTTTTACCTTTGTGTTCATCTGTTTCTTATTGTTGCAACAAATGTCTAAGGCAGAGTGTTTGTTTATAAGTAAAAGGGTTTATTTAGCACAAGTTTTAGAGGCTGAAACTCTGAGATCAGGTAGCCTCATCAGGTTCTGGTAGAGGACACTTAGGCAAGTTACAAGCATGGCACAACAGCAGCCAATCTGATGGTGTGCAGAAGGTGCTGAGTGTGCAGGGTTTTTTTTTTTGTTTGTTTTTGTTTGTTTTTTTTTTTTTTTTTTACACTCTCTTCCTCATGAGAGCTAACCCATTCCACACGACCAACGTTGGTCTCTTCAGAGGACAGTGCCTATGACTTAACTACTTTTCAGTAGTCCTAACTCTCTACAGACTCCAGCACTTTAACATTGCCATTCTAGGGACCAAATTTCTAGCTCATAGATCCTTGGAAAACACACTCTTTCTCAAACCGTACTCAACCTTTAACTGAGATACCAGTTATAGGGCTTTGGTAAATATTTTTTCTTATTGCAAAAGTTCTTTCAGAGTCACACTGTCTACTCAGAGGTTATAGATTCCATAAAAGTGTGCTTAATATATAAGGTGTGCATAGGCTCAAGAGTCTCCATAACTGCCCTCATTTCAGCCATCTGGTCACAAATCACCAATTCTGCGGTCTCCCCAAGGCTTACTGTTCACTAGAATGACATAGGACTTCTAGTGGTGATACACTTAAACTGTTACTGTAACTGAATGGTAAGAATCAGTACCAGGCCAAGAAAGAGACTTGTAGGGAAAGTTGAGTCCAACATAGGGCTTTTAGTTGTTTTGTTGGCTACAAAGTATGACAGTGCAATGTTGCCAGCCAGGGAAGCTCACCAAGACTTGTGATCCAAGTATTTTATTTGGTCACAGTGATGTGCCACACTCCTAGCTGTCAGTCAGCAAATCATGCTAATACATTGAGTCTCCATTGCCTTCAGAGGTTAGAACTGTTACAAGTTCCAAAGCTCTTATCATAAATTATGTTGTTTGATTGTTCATGACCCAAACCTGCATGTTAACAGGACAGTCCTGTCAAGCAGTATATTCCAGGTATGGCAGTCACTTGCAGTTTAGGGAAAAGATTAAGACCCTTTTTATAGAAGATTAATTTTTCTCCACATATCTTTTAGTTTTGTTTTGTTTGTTTGTGTTTGTGTTTGTGCTTGGTTTGGTTTGGTTTGTTTGAGACAGGGTTTCTTTGTGTAGCTTGGTTGTCCTGGACTCACTTTGTAGACCAGGCTAGCTTCAAACCCAGAGAGATCCACCTGCCTCTGCCTTCCCTAGTGCTGGGATTACAGGCATGTCCCACACCTGGCTCTCTATCTTTGATTCCTGATTTGATTTTTTTTTTTTTTTTCATTGAAGAGTGTTGAATTTAGCCAGGTTGGTGTGGTGAGGTGGCACACCTGTAATGCCAGCAATCAGGGAGGAAGAGGCAGGCGAATCTCTGTGAGTTCAAGGCCAACCTGGTCTACAAAACAGGTCCAGGACAGTAAAGCTACACAGAGAAACCCTGTCTTGAAAAAACAAATTTTAAAAAAAGAAAGTTTTGAACTTAGCCAAAGATTTTGTGCATCAATTTAAGTTACTGAATATATGGCTTCCCTTCAACTAATGAGTTATATCACATTGATAAGTTTTTGTATTTTTGAACTCTTCTATTTCTGGGATAAATTCCATTTGGACCTGGCATATAAATAGAATCTTTCCAATATTGGAACTGCTTTACTAGTATTTTTGTTGAGAATTTTTTACCCCTGGGTTTATTGATGATTTAGTTTCTAGTTTTCCTGTGGAGACGGTTTTAATCTGACTTTGGTATCAAGGTATTGCTAGTCTCAGTAAAGGTTAGGAAACATTCTTTCGTGTCTTTTGACTTTTTATTTGCTTTTATTTGTCTGTCTCAAAGACGTTATGAAAAATAAAGTATGACTGTAGAAATGTCCTTAATGTATAAATTTGAACTAACAGTAAACATAATGAGAGGTCTGTTTATGTGATGACCTATATCTTCGGCTGGACAATGTGCAGAACTGTGGTGAGCTATACAAATAAGCTTATTGCAGAGTTTTATTAGTGTTCACTCAGTATCCATAATAAAGTAAAAATGGACAAAGGGAGAGATTACATGGCAACATTTATTTCAAACGCCTCAGCTGGTGGCTCTCATTTAACCTCTGCACTGAAAGCAGGTCCTTCCTGGAGGAGTTGCTTAAGGCCACTAGCAGCCATCCCTCCTGGAAAATGGAAGAGTTAAGTGTCTTTGAGCCAAGGGTCTGAATATACATCACAGCACCTATGGAAGCCACTCCTTGAATCATTCTTCTCACTGTTTTAGGGTTCTAAATTCTAGCTGTTCCTGCCAGATTTCTCTTGCTGTCTTTTTCTGAAACAACTTCCAAAGATGATAGGATAACTGTAGCTGTGTCCTCCATTCTAGCTTCACCTTAACTCTTCCATTCTACAGTTGCTCACTTGGTTTAAGAAACAATCCCTTCCAGGGACTGCAGTTAGGTGTTCCTGTAGGCACTTAGAAACCCTTGGTGAGACTTCCTCAGACTAGTTCTCACTGTGTCAGCAGAAGAGAGCTGTGTGGTAATGCACTGACTTACATGTTGGCCTGGAAGTGACGCACATCACTTCTACTCAGTGCATCAGCAGAGCTAGTCGTAAAGACCTGCCTTATTATAAAAGAGCAGGGAAGTGCAGGGGAGCAGGCTTATGACTGTTGCTGAGTACTGCACCATAGCCCGTGGTTGTCTGACATACTACAGCTGTTTCACGCCTCCTAAGTGGGGATACACATTAATGTCTTAATCCTTTATGCCCAGAAACATAGGAACTGGCTCTGTCTTCCCTCTCCTCAAGTTCCGTCCATAGAATATTGAGATGGTGCCAGCGTAGCCATAATCATCTCATTGGAAAACTGAAAACTACAGTGGTTGGGTGATTAGTGGCAGTTGAAGTTCTGCTGGATGGACATTCTAAGTGTTCTTCCCTCTGGAGGTGGGAATGTTCACGCTTTAGGAGCTGAATCTGATTTCTACACAGTGCAACCTGTCCACTGTTGTCCATATTACCTGGCTGCTCCCTAGGGGAGCCTCCCTTTCCTCTTATCCTTCTTAAATAAAAATCAAGTGAGTATTGGAGGCTGTATACTAAAGGGCTGCTCATCCTTCTTGGCCTGCTTCCTACCCGTGAAAGAAAAGAGTAGTGTCTTCTACTAATGACATTTGGCACAGAATTTCTTTCTTGCTGTCCTGTCTATGTAAGGTCGTTAGCAACTTTCTTGGCAACAGGCTTAGAGTTTTGCTTTTCATAGTGTAGCGTGTTATAACAGTAACTTTTGAAGCTTTTTGATTGTATGTCTTTTTAAGGCATATTTGTTAGCTGACAGGCTCTCTTGAGTCCCACCTTCAAGCGTCCAGTTTTCTTGGGACAAACTGAAGTGATTTCATCATTTGGGGATTTGACAAGGGCTAAGGCTTTCAGGTTTGTTATAGGAAAATGATGCATAGAAACAACCCAAGATGTCCATGACTTCAAAGAGCACAGTGCTTACTCGGGGTCTGCAGACGTCTGGTCAGGTTCAGGTTTACTTCCATTGACATCCTTTAACCTTGCCATAAGGTAGAAGAATAGAAACTTGACTAAATCGAGCACATTCAGAATTTTTCTTCAGATCTGATGAGCATCACATTAATTTACGTTCCATTAACTGAGACAGGTCACAAGGGTAGGCATATGAAAGGATGATGCTTGGTTCAGGGATAAGCTAAACCATCTGTTGCCTTTTTCTGGTTTCTAGTAGCCTCTGGCTTGTCCAAAATGATGACACTGTTATCTTTCATTTCTACTTTTAAAGTTGCCAGCTCTTTCTAATGCAGACAGTTTCCACTGACAGAAGTCTGCTTTCCAACCTCTTCTAGAGCAAAGTTTAAGGAATTTTATATAAAGACCACATTCTAGGTGTCTTTTTTGTGGACACAGCTTCGGTCACAGCTACTGACCGGATTCTGCCCTTCTATCACAAAAGCACTCACTTATAGATAACATGGGGTCAAATTACTATGGTTAAGTTTGCATAAAACTTCTATTGCAAAAGCAGTCAGGCTCTCAGTTGTTAACCCCTGGTTATTATGCAAGTCCTTTGCAGATGACATAAAATACTTTGCTCGTGCATAATTTGGATCTTTTCCATTTTGATACTGCTTTCAGTGCTGTTCAGTCACCAACTCCTTGTGGTCCTGTGTTCTTGACTTGGGGCCAGAATGTTGCAGATACCAGAGTTTTTTAGATATTAGATATTTGTATGGACTCTACCAGACAAGCATCCCTAATCTGAAAATCAGAAATCCAATCCAGATTGCTCAAAAATCAAAGCACTGGCATGTGGGCTGTGTATTCTTGGACTGATTTGAGGCTACCTTATGTTTTCCTTAGCATGGACATCAAAGGAGATATAAAACCTTTTGAATACAACCAGTTAGACTAAAAAAGATGTAACTTTGGCCCTTTCAGAGCTTAGATTATGGATACTCAATGTGTAATTATAACTCCTCAGTGCTGGGCCAGTTTATGCTGGGATAACCTAGGTGTAGCTACAATAACAAATGTAAAAACATTTTGTTTTTTCTTTTTCAAGCAGAGTTTCTCTGTGTAGCATTGGTTGTCCTGGAACTCTATAGACAAGGCTGGTCTCAAATTGCTGGAATTAAAGGTGTTTGCCACTACCACCCAGGCAAATATCAAACTCTTAGTAGCTAAACGTGACCATAGTTTATTTCCTACACTAGGTGTGCAGGCAGATCATGGTGGAGATATACACTTGGCTTAATAGAGATGCCCACTATCTAGAATGTTCCTAATCACCAAAGCAAGAGAGGATTTGTAGATCACATGCTGGTCCTTCGCCACTTTGTTCCCACTTAGATACTATCAACTAGGTCTACTCATGTTACCTTTCCTGACTGGAGAGGCTTGGAAAATGGAATGCTGAGTTCCATTCTCATTCTCCCCGCCTCTCTGCTTTTGTTTTTTGTTTTGTTTTGTTGGATTTTTGAGACAGGGTTTCTCTGTGTAGCCCTGGTTATCCTGGACTCACTCTGTAGAGCAGACTGGCCTTGAACTCACAGTGGTCCACCTACCTCTGCCTCCCTGAGTGTATTTCTATTCTCTCAGCACAAATAAATGTAATCTCCAAGTACTCTTCCCATATGTAGTTAACAATGTTATGACATATGTAAAAAGATAAACACTGATATAGAAAGATGAATTTTAGTTAATATTTCTTAGAGCCAAATGCCCTTGCCAATGTATTTCCTTAAACTGTTATTTTTTTTTAATATTTATTTATTATGCATACAATGTTCTGCCTGCATGTACACCTGCAGGCCAGAAGAGGGAATCAGATCATATTATAGATGGTTGTGAGCCACCATGTGGTTGCTGGAAATTGAACTCAGGATCTTTGGAGGAGCAGTCAGTGCTGTTAACCTCTGAGCCATCTCTCCAGCCCATGTTCTTTTTTTTTTTAATGTATTTGCTCATAATTGTTCCAGAACAAAGAGTGTTAGGAGGTTTCTCTAGACTAAAACCACCTTGTATAAAGAGCCAATAATCTCCAGCTGTAACAACAGACATGGAAATGATATTAAAGTTCATAATGTTTATTCTTAATTGTTGGCATTCCTTTGTTTTGTATACCATATTTTAGGAATATCAGCAACATTCTATTTGCAGAATAGGAATGATAACATTTTTGTCTTTTGTTGGAGTAACATTGTATTCTTAGAGTGGCTTGTCAGAATAAGTTAGAAACAGCATACAAGCATTTCTGCAGATAGACATTTAAAAAGAGATCTTTGTCTTGGGGGCCTTAGCTTGCGGTATTTATATCTGCTGTTCATCTGTGCATGTGAGATAGTATGAGTGTTTATCAAAGCTAACAGGCAAAAGCATAATGGATGTGAAACCCTGGGTATTCATGCCACTGCCTTCATTTTAATAGGTATCACACAGACTTTGTTCTGTCTGGAGCCAAGTGGCAGTTTTTCACAAAGACATTATTTATTATTGTCAGCAGAAAGCAATTTTATTGACTAGTGTCTGCTACATGTAAATAAAAGTTTATGGAAAAATGTTTGTGATATTATGTGGGAAGTCAGGAATGGGCAGGCTGAATCGACTGTCTATTGACAAGATTGACTCCCAAGCCTCTCTCCCCACAAAGTAGATTATGTATGACTATCAGTGTTCAAATAATGTATACCAGGATTATGTTAAGACTGTGTGAATGAATAGTAGCAGAATGTTCCATAGTGGTTTTAGAGCAGTAAAAAGCTTACTGTAACATTAGAATGAGATTTTTAAAATGCTATTAATTTAGTATGTAAACTAATGTAAATGCTAATATGTGACTCTTATCATAGTAGCTCTTTTATTCTTGTTTTGATTGATAATTTGAGATGGAGTTGTGCTGTGTGTCATATTTGCTTTCTATTGCTATGGTAAAACACTGACCAAAAGTAATCTTGGGAAGAAAGAGCTTCTTTCATTTTACCTTCTCATGTAGCAGTCTATCTTGGAGGAAAGTCAGGGCAGGAACCTAGATTAGGAACTGAAGCCGATGCCATGGAGGAGTGCTATTTACTGGCTGGTTCTTCACACGTTGCCTGCCCAGGGATGGCACCATCTACAGTGGGTTGGACCATCCTGCATCAATTACTAATAAAGAAAATACCCCACAGAGTTGTCTAGTTCTCAGTTGTTCCCCTTTTTTGAATCAATCTAGCCTGTGTCAAGTTAGCAAAAAATAAGCAGTACATTTTGTATATTGAACCTCCAATCTTTCTGCTTTGTCCTTGGGTACAGGGATTTCAAAAGAGGAATGAACCTCCACTATGCCTAGCACAGAAGTTCTTAAAAGAACTTTATGATGCCTTTCCAAATCTCTTGCTGTATGTGTGCAAGAATGTCCAGCTAATACCAGTTTCTAGGAAATAAAACATTCCTGAGTTTATGTTCGTGTAAATGAGATGATCTGATATCTGACTTTTTGGGTTTGCCTATTTATAATGAATCTCTGCAGTGGTATTGCAGTGAAAACAATGAACAATTAACAAATTGTTTGACAGATTATGTAATTCAGTTGAGTAGTAAATCTTTGTATGTGTCTTAGCAATCATTTTAATGTTTATTTCTTGAAGGACTTAAAGCCTAGTAATATAGTAGTCAAATCAGACTGCACTTTGAAGATCCTTGATTTCGGACTGGCGAGGACTGCAGGGACGAGTTTTATGATGACGCCTTACGTGGTGACTCGCTACTACAGAGCACCAGAAGTCATCCTTGGCATGGGCTACAAGGAGAACGGTCAGCATACACTTTCACTTTGAAATATTCTTCTGACTTAGTTTATCAATAAGTTTTTTATATACTTAAACTGAAGTACATGGAGTTAAGTGTGCATCTGTGTTTCAACTTTATCAAGTATTTGAACATTTTACCACAAATGTTTTGGAAAGCATGAGGATCTTATCTTGAATGTGAATGCTCTCTATCAGCCCTACCCTAGACAGAGAATTCTGAAACCAGGGTGTCATAAACATATACTTCTTAATAATTTAATCATAGTAGTAATTCTAGTGTATATTGGTCATACTTGCTTGCATCTCCAACACTTTTAATCAGTGTTAATAGTAGTATTCACAGGCTTGGTGTGGTGGCAAACACCTTTAATCCCAGCACACAGGAGGCAGAGGCAGGCAGATCTCTGTGAGTTTGAGGCCAGCCTGGTCTACAAAACAGATGTCAGGACAACCAGGGCTACACAGAGAAACCCTTTCTGAAAAACAGACAAAAAAAAAAAAATAGTAGCACACGCTATAAACTCTGAAACCTACTAAGGCCTAGTTCTGGAAAGTTACTTGGCCTCATGTGCAAAGCACTGGTGTTTGATTAAAGCCTGTGTCCCTCCTTAAGGGGATTGCATACAGTATGATGTTGAATTAAACCATAACTTTTTAAATGTGGCATGTTTCTAGGGAGGAAATTGCACACTAGTTCACTTTGAATTGGGAAACTGTTAAGTTCATTTAGGTTCTTTATATGCATACACACAACACACACACACACACAGATGATACCATTGTAATTAGGGGCCTTCCTTAATTTCCCTCTTCTTTTTTGAGCTAATTGAAAACAAACACTTTATATAGCAACTATCAATTTTTGAAGTAAACATGCTATTCTGTTTTCTTAATCTCAACATAAAGTTTTGATAATTGCTGTGTAAATTGCTATTGCTTTTGCTGTGGAACTTTTATCACAGAAATTGCACCATGTATTAATGTCCTGTGAATATGATCTTGACATAGCTCCTTATCAGTAAGTAGAGAAGCTATCATCAAGAATTGACATACTGGGACTAGAGAGATGACTCAGTGGTTGAGAATACTGTCTGCTCTTCCAGAGGTCCTGAGTCCAATTCCCAGCAACCACATGGTGGCTCACAACCATCTATGAGATCTGGTGCCCTCTTCTGGCATGCAGGTGAACACGCAGATAGTGCACTCATAAAAATAAAATAAAAAATAATAACAATAAAAAAAAGAATTGACATACTGTCCTCACTATGAGTCACATAGATCATCTCATTGCTTATCCTGCCTGTTCCCCAGGTACCAAGTCAGATCCTTCACTCACTACATTAGCCAGCAGGAGGTGACATACAGATGTCTTTTCAGCTCCTGTCTCTGTCTCTGTGTATGTCTCTCTCTCCCCCTCCTCTCTCTTTCTCTCTCCCGCGCCCCCCCCCCCTCTATCCCCACCCCACTCATAACTACATTCTCCAGCAGGGGATGACATACAGATATTGTCCTTTGTCTCTGTCTTTCTCTGTCTCCCTCTCTGTGTGCCTGCCTCCCTCCC
>OU015746.1:108262276-108282060 GCA_907169655.1 Acomys percivali | reverse complement strand
TCTGCTAGGAGACTCTTTGTAGATCAGTATGCAGGTGCTTTGATACTACATTCAGCCAAAACTAACTTTTAAACCCAAAGTAATTTGGTTTTACAAGTTAAAAAAATAAAACCAAAACAAAACAAATGAACAAAAAACTTCAAATAGAAATAATGAAAAACATTTGTTTACCAAGGTTTCTCAGTAGATAAGCTGGTCTTTTCTCTGTGCATTTGTTCCTTTATGGGTAGAGGTGGGTATAAACTTAAAAACATGTTGCCAAGAAAATAACTGACTTTTTAGTTCAGAATAAACAAAGCCTTTTCAGTTAAATAAGCCTGTGAAACCTACTTTGAAATTTTCTAGAAAAGAAATAGATTAATATTTTATTGAAATTCAGAGACATTTCTTTCTGTTTTAAGTATGCTAAATTATTTCTGCTCATGCTTTTTTTTTTTACTTAAAGAGAGAGTAAAATGCACAGTTAAACCTCAAAATAGTACATCTTATTTTTATAATTTTATACATTTTTAACCTTATTTATAAAATTTGTTTCTACTTTGTATATTACCAGCAAATTCTCAGTTATAAAATATATAGTTTTTACATGCAATTTCTGTGCATACCTCTCACTTTAAAATTAGATATGTAATTAAAATGCCATAATACATGTTTTCTTTTGTGAATCAAAACTTTTTGAAAAGCATTTTATGTTTTAAATTATTCCATCATTTGAAATTGAAGCCATCTTTTTTGTGATGTTCTGCAGTTTCTTAGATGATACAGTCATATTACGCTTCTTTGATTTTAATGACCTTTTGCTTTGCTTTTCCTTCTTTTGTGCTGCAAACATATAGTGGATTTATGGTCTGTGGGGTGCATTATGGGAGAAATGGTTTGCCACAAAATCCTCTTTCCAGGAAGGGACTGTATCCTTGTGCTGCTGGAGCAGATTAATTAGCTAGGTGATGAACTTCCTTCTGTTTGCCAATGAAAGGAATATATGCTATATTTGTACATACAGGTTTTTAAGTAGATGTAAAGTTTGTGGCTGTTACAGTTCAAAATATTGTTGAGCTAAGAAACTAAAATGTTTGTAGGCTGCATCTGGCAGCAGGACATACAGTCTCTGCTGGTAGTCAGAGCACATTCACTGTCACTCATTTTTATTTTGTATTGCTTTTTATAATTTTAAGTGTATATGGTGTGTGTGTGTTGGTTTTTTTTTAAGTGTTTATATATTTTTCTTTTTATTTTAACCAAAATCTTTCTGTTAATGTCATTGCATTTTGTTTTCAGTTGACATTTGGTCAGTTGGGTGCATCATGGGAGAAATGATCAAAGGTGGTGTTTTGTTCCCAGGTACAGATCGTATCCTTATCTTTGGCCTAAACTATAGTCTTCAAAGGTCAAAATGTATGGTAACACGTCAGCCTGGTCAGGTGGGATGTATTTGTCTCTCCCTAATACAAAGTATTGATAAATTACTTTTCCAGAATACCACCTCTTATTTGACATAGACTTTGCTTTTCCTCGTTTATTGTTTCATATGTTAATTTTGAAACCTGCTCAAGTGTAACTATTTATAGTTCCTTGATGGCTTTAAGTTGATTAACATAAAGAAATTATGGCTTTCACTAAAAATTTCTAACATTTGAGTAAGTCATTAACTATTTTGAAGGTAGCATAAATTTTGGAATTACCTGTTTTTCCTGTTAGTCTTTTTGTTTGTCTCTCCATGTCTTTTTGTTACTGTTCTGCATGGTGTGTCTTCTTGTCTCATTACATTAACATAGCAAGCTGAAAATGTCATCAAGAAGTTTCCTATGTTAGTAATTAGCTTGAGATTCATGCTTTTAGTTCATCAATGTTTTTATATTTATGTTAACAATGATGTGTCGATCAGTGAGTAACAGAACTATTTTAGGGCGAATGAGAATATTCACATTACAGTAAGAATGTGTGGGACATTAGTCTTCAGAGGTTTGGAGTGTAAAGCCTAGAAGGAATAAGACCAGAAAGTTCTTGTCTACAGCACACTGAGATAGTGGCTTCACTTTCATGCATTTTAGAGCTTTACAAACATTACCAACATAGGCAAACCCAGGAGTGGCAAAAGAAAATGCTACGCTTATCAAAGTTATCATTTTTATTACTGTTAGTGTGAAGAACTCAAAAAAGGAGGACAGACTAGAAATATTTCTTAACTCTCTAGGCAGTGCATTTACATGTTTTTAAAGGTGTATTTATTATTTATACAGTATTCTGCCTACCACAAGAAGGCACCAGATCTCATTACAGGTGGTTGTAAGCCACCGTGCGGTTGCTGGGAATTGAACTTGGGACCTTCGGAAGAGCAGACGGTGCTCTTAACCTCTGAGCCATCTCTCCAGCCCGCATTTACATTTTTGAAGAGCTGGGAGAAAGGCACATTTTTAAATGTTAAAATTTTTGCAGTTCGCATTTAGAGTCTCTGTATAATAACGATAATTTTTAGTTATAATTTTTATTTTGAATTTGCTTGTTTATCACCATTTTATGGTAAAATTAGTGTTTATGTACACCTACACACATGCATGCACACATAGATACACTAAATAAGATTAACAAAGCTTATTTTATTGATCATTCTTATCCACTTGTAATCATTGCCTTTTGTAAGGTGGCTTTGAGGTATAACGTATATAGTAGCTACATTCTTTAGGATTTTTTAATTTCTAATTTTCATTTATTTAATGTGGATATGATTAAGGTGTTGAACATTTGGTACATGGAGTATTTTTCTTAGCTACTCGATAATAGATATTGATCAATGGAATAAAGTTATTGAACAGCTCGGAACACCTTGTCCTGAATTCATGAAGAAATTGCAACCAACAGTAAGGACTTATGTTGAAAACAGACCTAAATATGCTGGATATAGCTTTGAGAAACTGTTCCCTGATGTGCTGTTCCCAGCTGACTCAGAGCATAACAAACTTAAAGGTAAGTTTTATGAATGTGTGCTGTGAATTCTGTTTTGGTATGCATGTATGGGAAGAACATATAGTCATGTTCTTAAAGGATCGAACTCAAAATTTTGTCTGCTAGTGGAACACACAAAAGTTTTGTTCTTTTGCCTCCCTCTTTTCTCTATACAAACATACATACATAACTAAAAAATGCAATAAATCAAGCTGAGCAGTGATAGTGCCTCTAATTTCAACACTCAGAAGGCAGAGACAGACAGATCTCTCAAGTCCAGTGCCAGCCTGGTCTACGGAGTAAGTTCCAGGACAGCCAGAGCTACTTTTTTTTTTTTTTTTTTTTTTTTTTTTTAGTATTCACAAAAATAAATGTTTTTTTTTTTAAAACACAGGGTTTGCTCTGTCTTGGGTGTTGTGGAGCAGGCTAGCCTGGGCACGGTGACCCTTGGGTTTTGTGAAGCCGGCTAGCCTGGGCACGGTGACCCTTGGGTTTTGTGGAGCCGGCTAGCCTAGGCACGATGGCTCTTAGGTTTTATGGAGCAGGCTAGCCTGGGCACTGTGACCCTTGGGTTTTGTGGAGCAGGCTAGCCTGAGCATGGTGACCCTTGGGTTTTGTGAAGCAGGCTAGCCTGGGCACAGTGACCCTTGGGTTTTGTGGAGCAGGCTAGCCTAGGCACGGTGACCCTTGGGTTTTGTGGAGCAGACTAGTCTGGGCACTGTGACCCTTGGGTTTTATGAAGCAGGCTAGCCTAGGCACAGTGACCCTTGGGTTTTGTGGAGCAGGCTAGCCTAGGCACGGTGACCCTTGGGTTTTGGGGAGCAGGCTGCTCTGGGCACGGTGACCCTTGGGTTTTGTGGAGCAGGCTAGCCTAGGCACGGTGACCCTTGGGTTTTGTGGAGTAGGCTAGTCTGGGCACAGTGACCCTTGGGTTTTGTGGAGCAGGCTAGTCTGGGCACGGTGACCCTTGGGTTTTGTGGAGCAGGCTGCTCTGGGCACGGTGACCCTTGGGTTTTGTGGAGCAGGCTAGTCTGAGCACAGTGACCCTTGGGTTTTGTGGAGCAGGCTAGTCTGGGCACAGTGACTCTTTTGCTTCTGCATCTGCAGCTCAGCAACCGCAAGCGTGTGTACCACTTGCCTGACAAAGACAGCTTTGGTTTTTTGGTTTTAAGTAAAAATAACCTCAACTTTCTAAAGTGAATAATTGGGGAATCTCATCTCATGGTCAGGTGTATATTAATGTCATTACTTTTACAGCCAGTCAGGCAAGAGATTTGTTATCCAAAATGCTAGTAATAGATGCATCCAAAAGGATCTCGGTAGACGAAGCTCTCCAGCACCCGTACATCAACGTCTGGTATGATCCTTCGGAAGCAGAAGCTGTAAGTTGTTTTCTTAATGTTTGAAGAAAATACTGCAATCTTAGAGCTATGGTTAAAATTAAGTTTGAAAGGGTACTTGTCATTTTAAATAAAAATACAGATAGATGATGTTAGTATTTTCCTAGTTTTTCATGAAGAAAATATTAGGTTAATGAGCTTATTTCTAAGCCATCACACGTAGTCAAGTAACCTCCTACTGTTTGTCGCTCTTGACCTGATCTAGGATGTTTGTGGGAACATCCTTAGTTAGAAACAATGTTTTGTATCCAAAGCAGAGGTTTATAATATAGATAAAGTGTGACAGTTTCAGAAGTAGGGGGAATAAAAGAAAAAAGACAAGCATCTTATTTCCTACAAAGGAATTGTACAGAGCTACTTTCCAGAAAGTTAAACTTAACGATTGATTGATTCATTCATTTTTTACAAGTCTTACGTCTGGCTGATATTTCAAATAATTAATAGTATGTATACTTCGAGTAAACTAACTCAGTTATTACTGACTTGTGTCTTTCAGCCACCACCCAAGATCCCTGACAAGCAGTTAGATGAAAGGGAGCACACAATAGAGGAGTGGAAAGGTAACACCCACCAGAGTCCATGGCACTCGGGCCTTCTGGCTTTCTGCAGTGACCTCCTCATGTTAAGGAAGTTAATGTGGAAAGTGCTTCCTTAATGTTTGAAATTCTCCACCTCAGTTACAGGCACATAAATGTCTTCTCCTTTGTTTCTGCAACCATATTTGGGGTGTCCCATCTCTAAAAATCACCAGTGGTAGTAGTCTCAGTGTACTGTATACATTTGTTTGTGGATGCATCCATACATCTTGAAGGTGACACTCTTGGTCCACACAGCTACCTGTGCAGTTTAATAGCTGGTAAGTGCTGAGCTATAGGGAAGTTTGTCTGTCTGTGGCTAGCTCCTGTGTGAGAAGCACTGAAGGTGGACCTTCACACAGTCTGTTGGTGTAACCATGTGCTCATGTGTACATATTTGAATATAACAGAGAGAACAGTCTAAAAGGTCATCCTGGACCAATGTTAAATGTTAGTTATTTCCTGATTCTTTTATCAAAGAAGTTGTAGTTTCTGCTTCTGTCAACATTGTCACATGAGTCCCAGTACACCCTCAGTCTAACCAGTAGATGATGTAACTTACCATCTTTGAAATTGAGATTTAGTTGTTTTCTATTTTATGTATATTATAAATACGCTTTTTTTTTTTGGTTATTATTTTAGTGTACAAAGTAACAGGTTTCTTATAACATTTCAGATAGGTATATCACTATATTGTTCATATTAACCTCCTATCACCCTCTCATGTCCTCCCTTATGTTCTCTCTGGTCCCGTTTCTCCTGCTAATTAGCCCCCTATGTGCTTCTGTGTCATGTATATTTATATCGTCAAATACAGGTTGCACGTAGCAAAGAAAACGTGCAATATCTATCTTTCTGAGTTAAGTTTATTTTACTTAACATGATAATCTCCAGTTCTGTCCATTTTCTGACAAATCACTCTACTTTATGGCTAGCTAAAACCACTTTAAGATAGGATCTCACTGTGAAGTTCTGGCCGGCCTTGAACTTACCAAGAACTGCCTGCTCTGGAGTGCTGGGATTAAAGATATGTGCCACCACACCCCTTCTCGTCACATTTTCTCTACCCATTTTTCTGTTGATGGGCATCTAGACTAATAGCATATATTGCTGTTGTGAATAATACCTCAGTAAAAATGGGTGTTTGGGTATCTGTTGTATTCTGCCTTAGATTCCTTTAATAGAATTCTGTTTTTCTATTTTTGGGGTTTTTTTTGGGGGGAGGTTGGGTTTTTGTTGTTGTTGTTGTTTTTATTCTTTTAGGAACCAGTAATTTCTGTAGTAACTATTGTAATTTTCTTTACTAGTAGTATAAAGATTCCTTTTACCACATTTTCACTATCATTTGTTGCCATTAGTTTTCTTAATGGATGGTAGCCATTTTGATTGATGTTGGATAGAATCTCGGTACTGTTTTTGTAGTCTCTGATAGCTTGGAATGTTTAACTTTTTTTTTTTTAATATTTATTGTCTATTTGTATATCTTTTGAGAATTTTCTGTTTACTTGAAAAAGAAACTTCTCATTAATTGGTTAGGTGATTGATTGAGTATTCAGTTTCTTGATAATGCTTTTGAAGGTTGTAGGAATGTTAAAAATATGTATGTGGCCAAGACTGACCTAAGACTTGTGATCCTCCTATCTCACTCTCCCAAGTACTAGGATTATACTACCAGGCAGGTACTACCATGCCTGGTCTCCAGCAAGGGATTCTTCGTAAAAAGCTTGCCCTTCAGGAAGTATACAAATGTTTGGAATTCATTTGGTTCATACATTTTTCAGGATTACTTTTATGTAATTTTTAAGAGTGTATGTCCTAAGATACTAGATAATGGTAATGAACAAGTCAGAATCATGTGGAAGAGTAGGATGTAGGGTACCATATACCCTATTTTTTTTTCTCAGTCAGATCTATCTTTGCAGTGATTTGCTGCTTCCCCACACTCAGGGATATAAGAGTTTTAGGAAGGGGTGTTGGTGCTCATGCCAGCTATAGGCTACTTGGAAGGAGCTGCTGCTGCTGCTTTTCATTCAATAAAAGTGCCCTCCATCCCATTCTAAAGGTGTAGGATGCTTTGGTATAAGTCTTCATACTTACAACCTGGTTGCACAAGGCCAGAACTCAGGAAGTAGAAGGAAAAGAAGCACAGACCCCAGCCCTCACTTTGACAAAACTGACAAGCATTCGTAAGGCAGAGTGCATGTGTGTGGCTGATACTCTAAAGGCAGTGCTGGCTTCTGAGAGCAGCTGCCCTTTAGCCAGCTTGAAGTTAGAACAGAGAGCTTTGCTTTATGTCAGCATAGTCTGTGGTTGGAAATCTGAATTACTAACACCTGTGAGTCTGAAGCTTATACGATCCTCTGCCACTGCTGTTATTGTAAAGACCCAGCTTGATGCACCTAACAATACACAAGCTTTGAGTTAAATTTATATACCTGTGATTCACTCTGGTTTCAAAAAACTTATTTGTCCTCTTTTTCAGAACTGATATACAAGGAGGTGATGGACTTGGAGGAGCGAACTAAGAATGGAGTCATAAGAGGGCAGCCGTCCCCTTTAGGTTGGTTACAATATAAACCTGGTTGTGGGTTACTCCTTGTGTTATCAGCTTCAGGGAGCTGGGACCTGCCATTCCTCTCCTACTTATTCAGTTTGGTAGTTAAATTTGAAAGCACCAGCACACTGTTGTTTCTATACATTTGCTGTTGTCTCTGTTTTACTGATTTAAACCCAGTTTTTATTGGTACCACTGCTGTGTCTTTAAGAAAGAAATCCCTTAGTGTTGAATATGCTTTGATTTGAACAGTCTTCAGTTGGAGTAGATGAAAGCTTCACTACAGAACATTCTGTATGTACTATCAAGTACTGACGCTCATTTGGTACTTCGTCACATGTGAAAACAAGCTCTTGGAGGACCTCTTGTCCCTCACTGTTGTGTTCATCATTACACAGAATGGGCATGATCTTAGGTCCCGAGGTGTGGTTCAGCGGTTCCTGCCTGCTTGCTTTTGCCATCTTGGGGCCCTGAACACTTCCCACTGTTTTTATTCTGTAAATGAGTTCTTGAGACCTTTATCTAGTAACCTTTGGCTTGAAAGTTGCTATCTATTGTTGAGTTGCTTTAACATATTCCTACCCTAGAATGAGGCCTGACTCTTAAAAGGATTTCTGTCTCTGTATGAGATATTCCTGTTTTTTGAGGTTTGAGGTTTTTTTAAATGCAAGAAATGCTTGTTAGATACTACTTTTAGTAGAGAAAAACATTTGCTCCTCTCTCTGTGTATTAAGTATGTATTCGTTTTTGCCTCGTATTTACTAGACTCAAAGTAAGACCTGAATTTACCTAACTAGGCTGTTTAAGTTACCCTGGCAAATCATACAATTTCGTGTGCACTGGGGCACTTGATTCAGATCCCTCCTAATGGAAATGTTCTTTTGTGTTGGCTTCTATTCTATAAGATGTACCAGAAGCGTCATGAACATTGTGCTTTTTGTGAGAAACTATCAAAAATCATTTTCTGTAGTATTTTAGTTCTCAGACTTTTTTTGGTCACTTGGTACTTTGAGATCTTACGTCCCACAAAATGCAGTGTAAACAGTTTTATATGTACTCTCAATTCTTTTGGAACACACCTTAGGCCCATTCATGGATTTTGCTGTAGGGCCATTCTCCATGTTACTTTTAACTCTGTGGACTTTAACTTATCTTAAACTAAAAATGCATTATTGAGGAGTATAGGTTTCTAGATATTTTCAGAATTCTCCCCTCGTAGCTTGTGTTAGGTCCAGTATGATTCGGTGTCCCACTAAGCCCAAGAGAAGAAGGATGTTGACGCTGGAGGTGGGCAGAACAGTACAGGCGGTTCAGTCTGCAACTCTCTCTGCAACTGGTTTGCTGTTTTGTTTCTCATAGCACAGGTGCAGCAGTGATCAATGGCTCTCAGCACCCATCGTCTTCGCCATCTGCCAACGACATGTCTTCAATGTCCACAGATCCGACTCTGGCCTCGGATACAGACAGCAGTCTAGAAGCATCAGCCGGACCTTTGGGCTGCTGTAGATGACTACTTGGGCCTTGGGAGGGTGGGAGGGATGGGGAATCGGTTAGTCATTGATAGAACTGCTTTAAAAACAATTCAGTGGTCATATTTTTGAGTGATTTTTCAGAAAATGTAGAATTCATTTTGTAGTAAAGTAGTTTATTTTTTTTTAATTTCAGGTGTTGTAATTTAAAACCTAAGTTGTGTTTTTAAACAGCAACAAAAATGTATTGTATTTTTGCTGTAATTAACTGTATAATGTAAACCTAATTATTTTATCATGGTTTAAATTTTTGCATATTTGCTTTATCTATGCTGCTGATTTTTTTTTTACTGAATTTGTAAGATTTTTGTTTATCAGAGCAACTATTATGTGGTGACTTGCATATATCATGAATTATTTAAGATGTCTATAAGTTTTTTATTAGAATTTATTTCAGATGTTTGTTCATGATGCTATCCTTCAGGGTTATGTGCTTATCAATGAGATAACCCCAGAGGAGTAAGGGAAAATAACCCGTAGCCAGTTATATTCAGGAATAACTACTGTAAATGATGAACGTGTCAAGAAACCTCCAATATTTGCTGTTTGCCAATCCCCAACTTAGTTTAGACAATTGGTAGGCAACTTTACCTAAATTTTGGGAAATACTCTGTCATCTAAAGGACAGAATAACTCAGAGCATGTCTTTAAAGATGTTGGGCTCATCCTTCTACCTTTTGAATGTCCCCACCTCAAGCTAGCAAAAACTCAAATTAAGAAATGTGGTATATTCTGAACATTTGTGGCATGCTTAAAGCTTTTGACCACATGAAGTCAAGAGGATACTTTGTGAGTATACATTTCAGTGCAGATCAACAGATGGTTCCCCTAGACTAGCTATGATCCTGCTTCTGTATACACTGAGTTACTCTCCTCAGGCTGTATAGGTCCTGGCACTGGTCAAGAGTCTGGACTTTCCCTCTTGTACAGTTTCTGACCTCCGGACCTTTCCCAATTCCTGTTCCTTGGAGGGTCTGTCTGTTGATCACTAGTGTATGGTGTTTCTGGCCCTTTGATTCTACCTGTAGCATAATCCTATTTCTACTAGCTGTCAGGAGGTTCCAAAGCCTACTTAAATTTGTGTAGGTGACATTTAAATGAGCAATATACCGTTC
This sequence comes from Acomys percivali, assembly GCA_907169655.1. Lineage (NCBI taxonomy): Eukaryota > Metazoa > Chordata > Mammalia > Rodentia > Muridae > Acomys > Acomys percivali. The sequence continues at coordinate 108,271,944 of OU015746.1, read as the reverse complement.
ATCTGAAAATAGTAGCACACAGCCATATGTAGGATGTCATTTTCTAAGGACTGTTTCTTCACAGTGAGCAGAGCAGGCATAGTGGTGGTTCTTTAGGCCGAGTCTTTGATTTTTTTTTTTAAATACCTGATTTCCAATATAATACGCAGTGTGGACGTTGAGTAGTGTAAGAATGGTGCTGCTCCTGACAAGTGTGTATTAACTGTTTACATTTTATATCTTCAGAATCCTTTCTCTGTAACTGAATTTTTCCTAAGTAAAATGTCATCAAGGTCTCCTTATTTCTGAAATGATGTCTGTAATGCCCAGGCACCTTTGTTATTGTCTGGAACAAGAGGGATTCCATGTAATGAACTGGGAAATGCATACTACATGAGCTGCGAGGCTGTGGGAAGAAGCCCCTTGGAGCTCACAACCACCAGGAGGAAGAACAGGCACAGCTCAGCAAATTCCTGAAAGTCGGCTTGACCCTTTTTTGTATATTTAGTGTACAATTACTTTCAAGTAAGGTATTTTAAGTCATTGTTGATGTGCAATACTTAAGATGAAGATGCATTAGCCTTTTATATCCTTTTAAATATAGCAAGCTAGCTTATCATGATTTCTAGCCTCCAACCTTTTAGTGATTCCTTTTCTACATGTACAACATGGTGCATTCATTTTATTAGACAAGTATGAAGTTAAGACTCTTACGCCTCTTGGGTTGTAGAAATACAAGATTGGAGTCAGGATTTTAGCAGAAATTGGAGCATGAATGTGTCCTTATTTTATATTGGTTTTACAGCTAAATTGTTTTGTTTTCCCTAGGATAAGATGTGTCACTATTGCACTTTAACAGCTGACATGCTTTAGTTAGTTTCCTGTGTTTTATTTTTGATTACTGAGAAGCCATCTTTCTTGATGCAGATTGTGGTTAAGTAAGGAATACCAGTTGTTCTGATTGTGTCATTTGTTGTAACTGCCAGCTCCCACTTGCCAGCCATCATGTTTCAGTTGAATTAAAAGAAAACAAGCTTTCAATGCTTAATGTAAACTAAAATACTTACAAATTTATACCGTAAAAGCAAGGTCTGTTTGTTAAATGTGTGCCCCAGCTTCTTAAGATCTGTTGTTTATACAGCTCCCCCTTTTCTTTTTTCTGTTAACATAAATCATATTGGTACTTTTAGAGTCTTAAAGCTTCTTAAGTATTTTTTAAAGAAATTGCAAGTAACATTTCTGTCTAGCAGTACTTGTTAAACCACCCTATAATTTGACTTTTCAATTATATGTACTTAGGACACCCGTTGTCTTACTGTCCAGAAGTTGTTTAGCTGCGAATTAGCATTCAACTCCGTGGGTTAGGAAAGAGACCCTGATTCCTCTTACATGTCTTCCTGGTTACCGTTCTCTTTCCCCTAATTTATACTGACTGACTGTAAGACGACCATGTTGTTGGGATTGCTTCATTATAAATAGAGCATCTCAACTCTTCCATGCTGTTCGCTAAGCGGTTTTTACTGTGTCTTGCCGTGATGCTGATTGCCGTCTTGGAAGAGCACACACCACAAACAAAGGCCCAGTGCACTCACAGCCGACTTTTACTAGAAGCAGTAGCCCTACCAACACAGAGAAGCCTCACTGTGTACTCAGCAGCTGCTTGCCTGGCAGCCTGCATCACTGTCACCCCAAGACATGGAGGCAGGCGAATAGGACACTGACAGAGTGAGCAGTAGGCAAGTGAAGCTGTTTCCTGAATTACAAAAAGAACCTGGTTTACACTATTGGCCAGTTTCTGCCACACACATGAAGACAACCATTAGTGTTGCCTAAGCACTAGCACAGCATTTTGAGATAAAAGGAAAAAAAAAAAAATAGTATATTTTCAGAAATACTGTTGTAGTTCGTGAGTGTTGTTCATTAGTCACACATTAGTGTAGAGTGGATGCATGATGCCCTATGTCCCCAGTAATTCTTGCCAGTGAGTAGAAAACCCAGCACCATCCCTCATCCATAGTGCTCATCAGCATTGCCTCCATGGCCTGTTGCATTTTAGTGTGCATTGTGTTTCTTAGGTTTTTCCTGGACCACAGGAAACAAATGTGTCTTAATAGCACGGAAGATGAGAGAAGTAAAGGGCATTGAAACAGAAATGTGTAGTTTGGGGTAAGATAGGAAAACTTGTGTCCTAATTAATTTCAAAGCAACTGCTTTTAGGCAAAGTGCCCTTAAGGGGAGTCTAATAAGAGCAACTTTCTGGGCACTTCCGGCTTAGATTCTCTTCGTTACTGAAACTCCTGAGAAATATGACCTGTGGATTAGTTTTGCACAATGTCCTATTCTCACAATGACTTAAAATTAAACTAGGTTTTTATTGAACTACCTCACACTGATTTTCTATGCTTTCCCAAGTAAGCTATTGCCCTTACTGTTAGATCTTTACTGAGTGTAAATTATAAGTGTGCGTTGAATACTTTATAGCCACTGTTGACAAAGTAGCAGTAAGTATGTGAAGTGCATACCTTGCATCAGTAAGAGACAGTCCCGTGTAGTCTTCCACTGTGTCTGGGGAATTGTGCTACGTGTGCTCATTGACATCATCACTGTTTTTTGTAAGAAACCTGCTCGAGATATCAGTCCACGCTTTACATTTTACAAAAGGAGTAAATCTTAGTAAATTTTACGAAGAAATAAATTACTTTTGTAGGCCCAATATTTGGTATATTTTTGAGAAGCTGATAATCTTATAGTGAATGATGAAGTTAAACTGAAGTAGCTGTCTGCCCGGACTGTGACATCTATTTTCTCACTACAGTTTATCCTGTTAATAAGGTTTGAAACCTCAAAGCCTAAGGATGATATTTAGAAGTTCTTTCTCTCTCTCCCTGTACATCTCATTCCTTCTTCGTCCCTCCCTTGCCCTGTGCTCTCCCTCTCCTCTCTAGACAAAACAGAATGGGGCACTTTGTAGGGAATGCTGAGATCATTATTGTGGTTTTATTCGTTCATGCCCTAGTCATTCAACATGCACCACTGGATGTAAACAGTGTTACCTAGTATGTCAATTGGTTATAATATTTTAAATAAAAAAGAAAAAGTGGTATGAAAGTAAGAGTTTTTCATTGAAAGCAAAACAAAATTGTGGTTTTTTTCCTGGTGGTTTTAGGGTTTCCTATGGACTGAGGTAAGGCTATTAATAGGGCAAGTGGCTTAGGTTTGGATTGTATACACATTGTCTTCACTGCTGGTGCATGACTTGATCTAGACCTGCTGTTCCTGTGTTTGAAATCACTAAAAAAAGAACTTTGCTTCAATGCCCTGTGACCTAGTAACTGCATGAGACAGCAGCCATCGTGGCCACTTGGCAAAAATCAATACCATACCTTATTCTGTCAAAGCAAGCAGGAGGTTTGAGCATGGGGCCTGTTGTGTCTGTTCTGTGCACAGATTCTCATCACTGCTTATGAGAGCTGCATGTAGTTGTACCAGGTCCCGCCCTGAGTGCTAACCCAGCCTATTGGATGGCATTCCTTCATCTTGCCTGGCTCCTGTCCATGCCTTTGTGCCTGTGCCATCCATCCCTGCCTCTGAATACACTTAACTTCTGAAGACAGTCTGCTACCTGACACCTGCTGACTTGGCAGCCATGAGACTGCTGAGCTGGTGTATGCTGTCCTGTCAGTGTTGTTAGATAGGGAGGCAGAGTTGCAGAAGGTGACATCAGAATGTTAACTTTAAGCCTGTTACAAGTGATGAAGGTTTGCGCCCACTCAAAGTAGAGCTCTTCATTTGTCTAATACACGTATGGCTTTTTTTTTTTTTTTTTTAAGTATTACTCCTTTAAAAATATGGCAAACTTGTCTAAGTGAGGATGATTTACTTGTATTGATATTGTGGGTTTTTTTTTTTTAAGCTATTTAAGGTTATATACCAACATTTGAACTTCATTTGAAAATAAGATACTTCAAATATCCTTTGAAAATATTAGGTTTCCAACACAAGTTTTATTTCATTGGTTAATGAAAACAGTGTTGAGACTCTGCTGGAAGCTGGAACAAAAGAAGTCAAAAGAGAAAAAAAATGTATGGAGAGAAGCAAGACTGTTGAAGGGAAAGGGCAGGTCTGAGGCGAGCAAAATAGTATTGTACAAGGAGGTGTGCCTTTGTGTGAAAAGACTTGAAAAGAAAGTGTATTCTAAGCTAAAGGAAAAGTTAAGGTTTAAAAGTAAGTGCCTGGGTGGAAGTGGGGGCTGACGGGCAAGGCGTAAGTGTGCAAAGATGGAAGGCTGGAAAGCTGAGCTTCAGAATTGGAACACTGACAAAAGGAGCAGAACAGTAGGACCTGCTGCTTTCTCCAGCGCACTGGTTCTCATCCTGGGGCGCCTTTAATACTGTTCCTCAAGTCGTGGTGACCCCAACCATAAAACTATTTTCACTGCTACTTCATTACCAGTTGTGTTACGGTTGTGAATCATAATGTAAATATTTGCTGTGTGATTCCTAGGGGAGGGTTGTTTGGCCCCAGGTTGAGAACTGCTTCTCTAGATAGAACCCATTGTAGATGTGAGGCAATGACACCTTTGTCTTAGAGTCACTTGTGGTGAGAACAGATCCAGTTAGGCTGGAGGTGTGAACCAGGGCCTGGAGAAAGCAGTGAGATGGGAAAGAGGGGCTCACTTAAGCTTGTTGCCAAGCTTTGCTTAGCATAGGGACCTGGAGGATGCCCTGTTCCCTGCCCTAGGTGCAGTGAGTTTGTACCCAATGCATCCTGGAATTTGTACTTCACCTTGTTTGCAGGATCTATGGCAGAGGGTAAGCCAGGTAGGTAGGCTCTGTACTTAGGAGGAAGTGGGCAATTGATCTGCACCCTAGTTATCTCTGGGTTTCTCCAGTTTTGTGTTTGCCTGTGACATCTGCTTATCCTGGCCCCACTCCATTTCGTATCACTTTGTGGACAGAGGGAAAGGGAGAAGCATCCTAGTGAGTAACATGAATGAGAAACAGCAATTTACCTGGATAAGTAGAGGCATGGTGGACTGACTGGATGGTAAAAATTGGCCAAGAAATGCAAAGAGCTGTGAGGATCCAAGTGGACGGAAAGTCGCAAAATGCATTGTTTCCCTGGCAAGACTTGAGTCTTGGCAAGTTGGGTGATGGAGGTCCTGAAGAGGGAAGTTCAGATGCCCTCAGACAAGCCTCGATGCCATTGAAATGTGCTGTTTCTGCATCGCTGAGGATGGGGTACACTCAAGATGTTTGCTGGTCATGTGTACTTCAATGAAAGGCGGTGTAACTGGGAAAGAACATTGTGTGGAACAGATAGGCTGGCCTGAAAGGAAAGCGTTTTGTGTGCTTCAGAATGACTGTCCAAAACCCTGAGCTCCCTTCACCCCCTGCAGTCCCAAACTTGATGCGGTTGGTAAGAATTCCTAGAAAGATGTACATCGAGATCAACTTTGAGTTTACATGGAGAATTGGAGCATAATTGTGCCTTTTTGTGTCATTCCTACCAGGCCCTGTTGTGTCAGCAAAACCACCCCCATTATATATATCCTGTCCTATCTTGTGAGTGGGCTATGCACAGGCTATGCACACCCACACTTCCCCAGAGGTAGTCATTCTGCCTCTGTAAGCCTCTGGCTATCACCTCTTGTGGAGATCTGCCTTCCAGAAAGATGGCTTATGCCATCTTTGAAAAACAGCAGCTGTAACCCAAGACCCTCACAAGGTGGATGACTAGCATTCCCTGGTGGAGGTCGGTTCCTAGGGGCAGGAAGAGACTTCTCCAGTTGGGTAGCTGCCTCTGGGTTGTATGTGCTAAGTTAAGATCATTGGGTCAGTAAGCCAAGGATGGGTGGAGATGATTCTTTGATCTGGGAGTGCCCTGTCTGGGATAAATGGAGTCTGTTAATACCTTCACAGGAAGTCAGGCAACATAATTCTTGCTCACATCAAAATCAAATCTTCCTCGCAAAAAGTTGTGTGTGTGCGCGCACGTGCATGTGCATGTGTCCAGTTCTCACCTTCCACTTTGCTGAAGCAGAGTCTGTTTCTGCACATGTGCTGGATGCTCCAGGCTAGCTGGTTTGAGAGCTTCATGGTGAGTCTCTTGTCCCCACCTCTCACCACACTGTTGGGTTACAGGTGCCAGCTATTGCGTCTGCATGTTTTGCCCTCATGCTTGCTCACTTACTCTCCTGCACCAATAACTGAGAGGCAGCATGTTCATTTGTTATTGATGGCATCCTGTCCTCTGCTACTGATTCCTTGCCCCGCAGTGCTCCGCATAGGGAGAGCCTGGCCACAGGTAGCTGTGATAGATATAGACACTTAGCTTACAAATGTGTGTAAGTCCATGACTGGGGCTTCTGACAATGCCATGTTAATATTCCTCACCATGTGGCACAAGTTACTGCATACGGTGTAAAATTATTGCAGTAATGGGAATGCAAATGCCCCAAATTGGATCCTAGCCTCTAGTCAACAGTAAATGGCCTGATGCCCTTCCATGCCTGTTTTCTCATAAAACAGAGAGGCACAAGTCACCGTGAAGGCTCAGTGTCCATGCAGGTGGAGCAGTATAAAGGGGACCCTTGGCAAATAGTGTGTCACTTTCAGTTAGAGGTTCAGCCTGTGGAGGCCTTTACAGTTCAGCTAACCACTGTCACTTGTTTGAACAGCAGCTAGGTCTTGCAGCAAATACTATTTCTCTTTGTTTGGTGGCATGTGCTGGAAAGTTTTAACATCTGGGACTCTCCCTCACAGTGCAGCAGAGCCAGTAGACCAGACATTCTCAAGCTGCGCATAGCTTGGTTCCTGCCCCTTCTCCCTAACTGGCCTGATAGACAATAGAAGCCAACCAAAAGAAGGGACTAGGATGCTGGCTGACAGGGAAGCCTCGCCCGCAGGCCAGTCTGTAGCTGCTGCTGACTTGGGCTGGGGCCAGCTCCAGCAGCTCACCGCTTGGGTGAGCTCAGGGTTGTGATTGACACTTCAGGCCTGGCAGGGCTGGCTGCGGATCTTGCAAATCTGACTCCAAAATGAAACTCCTCTAATTGTCCGTAGACAGAGGGCTCAGACGCCACCACAGACATTGATTGATCTGTCTTAGAGCAGCGGCTTTAGGCTGCCACTTGATGAAACCTGCTGAGGTCAGGCCTGATCTGGACAGTACTTATTTCCTCTTCAGAGAATGCTAAGGTGAGCTTTACCCTCTTCCCCCGGGACTCCAGGGGTATCCTGCTGTCATCTGGCTCCTGTGTCTCATCAGGCCAGCCTCTTCATTCTTCTACCCTTTGTTGACACCCCATAAGGTCTATCAAAGGCCCGCCTCTTCTTTTCTCATGTCTGCAGTATCCCACCTGGCCCTGCTAATTACTGCCTTTAAAAAACCCTGCATGGGGAGGGGGAGAGCATGGGAGAGCTGGCTCCACCCCTCACCTGACCAGTCAGCGAGCTGGCAGCCTGACTAACTCAGCTACCACCCAGGCCCAGATGTGGGACTTTTAAGAGTTGACCCACCCAACACCTTTCTCATCTATGAGCTGTTGGAGTCTGTGAAGGGGCCAATCCTGCAGAACCAAAGCTGAGGATATCCAAGAGTGTCTATGAGGGTTCAGTATCGATGGTGTAGCAGAAGCCTGCAGCTTTTAACTAGACTAAAGACTCATGGCAATGAGCATTCACAAGTAAAGCTGTTTAGGCAAAAGGGTACACTGCGTGGCACATAGCTTCCAATATCACTCTGATGAATGAATATGTGATGGAGAGGTGGGACGACAGAGGAGAGAAATGTTACGTTCACAGAAGGTTGGTAACCTGCCCAGAGGGGTTGGCAAGGTTGGGGAGGGGTTGTTGGTTGGTTTTTGTTGTTTTCTAGCCTTTATTTTTTATTTTAGAGAGATTACAAGGGTGGGGGGTGGCGATGGAAGGACTGGGAAATGAGTAGGCTTGGGGTGCATGGTTTGAAATTCCCAAAGATTAAATACAAATGTTTTTAAAAAACCAAAAACAAAATCCTGCTTCTCAGCACCATCCACACCAGAACATAGTAGGATATGCCAGCATTCCCTCCCTCGTTTCCCCACTACAGCTTCTGCCAGCCTTCCAGCATCTGGTGGCCTTGACTAGTGTGCCTGTATCCACCTGTGTCCACTCTATGCAGTGCTAAAAATGCAGACCTTGTTTAAATGCAAGCCAGTGCTTGTCAGTGGATCAAAAGCTTGCTTGTTCCCTCCATCTGGCCCCGTGTTGGGTCTACACACCACCAACTGCATTCTTCTACCTGCCTTGGTCCCTTTTGCACCACTATAGATAATTACAAAGAGAAAATATTTAGGCTTTGGGGGGAAGGGTTCAGCCATGATTGGTTAGCTAAGATGCTTGAGGCCTGTGGCAAGGAAACACATCACAGCAAACATGGTGGAAACCAACTCCAAAGGCCATCAATCAAAGAAAGGAGAAAGGACCAGAGTCCCCATGTCCCCTTCAAGGGTACATGGCAGAGGACCTCAGGAACTCTTGTACAGGTATTTCCTTCGTTATTGAAACATCAACCCATTGACCTTGAAGGGAAGGGGACTCTAGGTCTCACCGTGCAGTCATGCCTGGCCTGAAACTCAACTGCTGCCTCATGAGCATGGCTATTAAAGGTGTGTGTCCCACACCATGTGGGGAAGAGACTCTTAAGCCTTAGAAGGCCGAGGAAGCTCAGAAAGTCAGGAGTCTCAAGACCACACCCCAAATTTATAAAAGCAACAGCTTAAGGAGACTCAGGCAGAACTAACAACCCACCAGTTTGCAGGGAGCTCCACCGTGTTGGATGGGCTTTTCCATGGTGCAACTGACTTTCAGTCACTCATCCCCAGTGAACTTCCTGATTCACTAAGCTAGATTCGAGTTCATGTCTTCACCAAGGAAGTCACACAGCCTTCCCCAAAGCCCCTCCTCCAAGCCGATGAGCATTCCTTCCAGCCCCCAAAACCAATTTTTAAAATGTATTTATTTTTGGGTATGAGTATTCTATCTGCATGTACACCTGCATGCCAGAAGAGGGCATCAGATCATATTATGGATGGTTGTGAGCCACCATGTGGTTGCTGGGAATTGAACTCGGGACCTCTAAGAGAGCAGGCAGTGCTCTTCACCTCTGAGCCAGCTCTCCAGTACCCCCAAAACCAAATTTTAAAACATGTCTGAAATAGCCTATCAGTTTATACTACTTCCCAATGAATTCATTCCAGTTTAACTTGGTGATGCTTTTAGCAATGGCCTCTGCTCTCTCTTGACAGAGTGTTTCACCAGATTTAATAATAAAAAGCTTCATTCCCCATCTGTTTATACTCACATTTCACTGTTTGGCTTAATATTAGTGAGCTCATTCTAGTATGATTATGGCTGGAACCTTCAGGCTTGGAACAGCTTATGTAACAATAACCTAATTGGAAGAGACAAAAAGGCTGAGGTGCTCCAGGACAGAGCACCCATCAACGATGAGCCTCACACTCAGAAGTCAGACATCTACACAGGAAACTGACCGCAAGAGAGCTAGCCGAGTCCTTTTAAGTTTTCCTATAATCCCAGCACTCGGGAGGCAGAGGCAGGTGGATCGCTGTGAGTTCGAGGCCAGCCTGGTCTACAAAGCGGGTCCAGGACAGCCAAGGCTACACAGAGAAACCTTGTCTCGAAAAA
>OU015746.1:108201507-108261401 GCA_907169655.1 Acomys percivali | reverse complement strand
AAAAAAAAAAAAAAAAAAAAAAAAAAGTTTTCCATGAAAGTTGTACGTGCCTAGATCCCTCTTTGCCAGCAGGTGGCAGACTTGGCTTGCAAACTGTCTTCCCTGTCAGGGGCAGGCCAGCCCTGGAGGCTCCTTTGATGCGCTGGTGGCACTTTTTTTTTTTTTTTCCTTTCCCTTCAGGTCAACAGAATCCTACAACTGTCGTGAGGGAACACAGTAGGACTGTGAATACATGGGTAGTCCCACCCAACTTCTCCCGGGACATTTCCCCTGTCACAGAGATTAAGGGCCATCTCTGTATTGCCATGTGAGAGGTTCTGAGCAATCAGCTCCTTTGCCTTTCCTCTCTGAATACAGGGGATGATGGCATTTTGCCATTGGATAAGGAATGTAGGCTAGCTGCAGCAGCACCTATAGCATACACTAACATCTCCACTGGCCCTCTTGGCATTCCCAGGGACACCGTGACCCTGACCTCTGATGCTGGGAGGGTCCTTGACAGGGATCCTAGTTGTGGAAATCTCCAGTTTCAAAGGACAATCAGAGGGCTTAGCGCTGAAGGTGGAGGTAGGGGCATATAGCCTTGTATTTCTTAAGTGGTAGCCAGTGCTACCTGGCAACACTGCAAGTCTGGCCCTTCTGCCACCCAGGTGTAAGACATGATACTTGAGGTAGATAGGCACTAGGGGCTTAATGACCTTTCCACATGGCAACCAGAAACTGCATGCTTGATGACCTCCTGGCTCCCCTCAACCCCTACCCCCATCTCAGTCACCATAGGTTTCTGCCACACATGTGATGACACTGATTAGAGACAGGAGACAAGGAGTGGTGACACTGCTGTGTATGAAGCCAGTCCTCTCCCAGCCAGGCCCATATGATGGTCAACCTTTATGGTTCTAGAAGAAGACCCATGGGCTGCCCCAGGTTCCTGTTGTCCCAGCAAGATCAGCTCTCACTGCCATACAAGCTGAGAGCCTTCCCAAGTTGTCTCTGTCAGGTATTTTATCACAGCAACCAGAATAGTCTAAGCTGCCTGGAGACTGGGGTGTGGAGTAGGGGGCACTTGAGGTCTGAAGATGTCTAGAGGAGTGAGTGGGTAGACATGGAAGTTACCGGGTCATTCTCCTTCCCAGGTCTAGAAGGGGGCCAGGCCCAGTATAAGGTGGGAGACACCCTGAGGACCCACCAGCCCTGCCCTCCTGCAGACCCAGTCCTCTGGAGCAGAGCTGAGCCCCTGAAGAGGAAAGCAGGTTACAGAGGCTCTGAGGTGGGAGAGCAGAGGAGCTGCTGAGGTGGCTCCCCTCGCGCAGTGCTGAGACCCTGGGGAGCTCAACCTTTCATAAAATGGACCACTTGGTAAACTCCACTCAGCACAGACATGAAGAATGAGGCTGGTGACGGACGCCAAGCTTTCAGAGCACATTTAATAAAGAGTGCAAAGTTCTTGGTGGCCCGCCTCTGAGGTGCCATCCTTTGGCCCCTGGGGACTCTTCTTGGGTGAGAGGCTAATGCTGATGATCTTGGCACTGTCCCCTCTGACACATGCTGGGACCCATATGTTTGGAGAAGCATCCAGATCCTGCCTGGACTGTGTGGGGATCCTGACAGTCCCCTTGTGGGAGAGAGGTGGGGTCAGTCAGGCTCTTTATCTGGTACTTGGGGGCAGACAGCCCTGCTGGTAGCCTAGCCCAAACTTGAAACTTCTGGTTTCCTCTGCTGCCTGTGGCCAGCCCTACAGGGAAAGTGAGCAGACATATGTAAGCATGTGCTTCCACTCGTTTCACTCTGGGGCTCTGGCTCCTTTGGTCCCAATAGTCAAGCTTCCCAGGGTGGTGAAGAACTCCTCCATCTCCCTCTGCAGCAGCTGGTTCCTGCGCTCGGCGTCCTCACGCGCCCGCTCCGAGTTCCGAAGCCTGATTTCAAGCATGGCGTACTTCTTCTTCTCCTGGTCTAGCTCCTCTTCCAACCGAGACATCTGCTTTCGCAGGTCAGCGCTGCCCTCCTCGATGCTTAAAAATCAAGAAGAGGGATTTTCAGACTCCGGCGACTGGAGTACTGTCACAGCAGCAAGGGGCCTGGGTCTCACCAAGGCAGGGAGGTGGCAAGGGAGCTTGCAGGGAGGGATCTCACAGCCTTGCCAACTCTGGAAAGCCAGAGGGGGCTCACTACAGGGAGGCTTCCTTGTGTTTGTGACCCAGAAAGGCCACCCTAAGGATTCCTGCCTTAACACTGAGTCTAACAGTATCCCTGAGCCCTCATTAGATATAGCCTTTTGTCCATCCAGCTCTGCCAACTGTCCTGGTAAGGGAATCACCTACCACTACCAAGAGGGGCAGAGGTCCCCTGACCTTTGTTCCTACGCTCTTACTCACATCTCCTACTGCTCTCTATGCAGTGCTCTGGCAGAACACAAACCCAAGGGAAACTCCTGTCTGCCCTTTATGTCCTCCTTGGGGGCCACCCCCCAAGACTATCCTCAAGTCCAGTAATACCGGAACCTACACTACAGTCTGAGCTCCACGGCGTCGACAAGACAGATGACACAGGACCCAGCATCCTCTGAAATGTGGAGGTGACTCCCCTTCACTCCCCCCCCCCACCCCAGAGCACTGTAGTCGCCACACGGGGATAATACGCACGCAGCAAAGCACCAGCAAACAGTGTATCTGCGGACGGGTTATCAACCTCCCTCCACTCCGAGCAGGGTGCTTAGAGAAAGGTGACCACTGTTCACCACAGCAGAGGACATGTTGTCAGAAAGGGAACCTCATGGAGAATGGCACTGAGGTCTCGCTTGCTTCTCTTCTGTCCCCAGTCCTTCTTTGCCCAGCCTCTCTTTGATAGCCTCTCCTTGCTTGGGCCTCCCTCTCTGACTACACTATGCTAGAGTGACCTTGTCCTGTCTCTTGGCCCTAAGCCCTCCTATAAGCTCCTGGCTGGATCATGAGCATTCTCAACAGTCCAAAATGGAGCTCCTGACAGCTTCCTCAAGCCATTGCCTTATCCCACTCAGTTCTCCTCCCTAAGGAGCGCACCTGCTCATCACTCCTCCCCTACAGCTCTAAAACATTTATGCCAGGTAAGCTGCCCTCACCTCACTGCCGAGCAAGGCCCATCCAAACCACCTTCAGAACATGGCGCCAGACACTCCGTTTCACCCACCTCATGCCACCCCATGAGCTTGGACTCCCACTGGACCTACAGTAAGTTTTCCTATCAGAGAAGGATACGAAGTCCTTGAGACACTCCATCAACTCCTTCACATTCACTGTCCCCAGAAGAAAACCAAGCAGCACCCAAGCCAGAAGGCCCTGCCTTACTACCCTCTTTAAGGCTGACACAGCTCCAAGGTGTGACACAACCCCCCCAACCCCACCCCAGGCCTTCCTGTCCTTTCCCAAGGAGGCTCCCTTTCCTCCCCAGAGTTACTGTCCTGTATCTACTTCCTAGCGTGCCATGCATTTCTGACGACTCTTAGGCGTGGTCTCATCCTGACACCCCCAAATATGAGGGAGGCAGGGAATTCTGGTGAGTTTGGTTCATAGCCCTGTCCCCAGCATCAAACACCGTAGCTATTATTTCACAAACAAAAGATTCTCTTAAGGGGATACTGGAAGGACAGAGACTGGATTACAGGAGGCAGAATGCGTGGGCTCCGTGTATGCCAAGAGACTTATTCCCAGAAGCCTGGTGGATGGGACATGGTACGATGTCCCCTTGCTCCTGGTGCTGGAGACCATCCTCACTATAAACTCTCCTTTCAGGCAGCTAAGAGTGTCACAAGGACCTTCTTCCCAACAGGGACCTGTGTAGTAATGGATGGTGACATCAAGACTTGCTACAGGCATCCAGGGTAGGCTGGTTTGCACACTGGGCAGGCCCTCTCTTTGGCCACCCTCAGTGATACAGTCATTCAAGGATCTGTTCTCATCCACTGCATCCTAAAGAGCTACCTGGTTCCTGACTCCTGATCTACAAACTAACAATCTCCTTTGCCATGATGCCCTCAGTGGGGCGTTTGTGGAGCCCACCCAGCTGATGGGTCTACCAGCTCCCAAGCCCTTATATCCCAGTGTCATTTTCCAATGGAGGCAGCCTGGGAGCTGGCTGCCCTGAGCTCTGCCCCTTGCAGCTTTTTCAGCAAGCAGCATGGCCTTTTACCTTTTCAGGCTCCTCTCGTACTCAGTCCTCTGCTGACACAGCTCTGCCCTGAGCTCGGCCACCTGGCCCTGGAGAGCCCGGCATCGGCGAACATGGGCCTGCGTGGGGCTGCCTGGGTCATTGGGCTCACTGCTGCCGCTGCCCACACACGCCTCATCCAGGCTGTGGCCCAGGTCTGGGGACCTGTGGTCCTCACTGCTACTGGGGAGAGGAGAGGGCTCGAGAGCCCACTCGGTGTGTAAGGAGCTGCAGGCAGAAGAGTCGCTGGCCCGGCAGGCTGTGCAGCTACTGATGGAGGCCTCTCGGGAGGAAGAGGCTGCAGACCATCCTGTGCTGGCCGTGCTGGCAGTGCTAGAAAAGTGGCTGGGTGGAGGAGGCACATTGTCATAGGTGGAGAGTCTCTGTGCTGAGCCTGACTCCTTGAGCTGGTCTCCTGATGAGGCCCGACGGTGGCCTCGCAGAGAGGAGAGCCCATTTATGAGCCAGTTCCCACCAGAGGAGATGATAGGTACCTCTAAGGACGAGCTGCCCACTTTTGGGCTCTCTGACCGGGACCCGTGCTGCCGCAAGGCAGACTTCCAGCCAGGCAGAGTGTGTACCCTCTTCCCGGGGCTGGTGGCTGCAGGGTCGGTCTGGCTGCGAAGGCGTGATGGAGAAGTTCTAGAGAGCATTGCCGCAGCCGGCCCATCCAGAGATGAAGTCCTGTGTGTGGGCAAGCCAGGGCTGCCAGGCTCACCCTGGTGGTCCCTGGTGACCTCCTCGGAGCTCGACTCTACTGTGTCCTGGACAGTACCATGTGGTGAAGCAGGTCCCTCAAGGGAGGGTGTCGCAAAGAGCTGTCCGTGTTTGCGGATGAGGACGGTCATCAGATGCTGAACCAAAGAAGTGCCTGTGAGGAAGAGAAAGAGAGACCGGCTGTGAGTGGTCCAGCCCACGCTTCTAACACACACAGGCCAGCTACAGTTCAGACACAGGATGCCTGCTCCTGCAGGGCACCTTCACCTGTGCCCGAAAAAAGGACCCTCACACCAGCCAGAACCAGGCACAGACAGGACTGTGCCCACAAAGCTCTGGAACATGGAGGAAGCATACATAGCACTGCTCACCTAGAAGGAGGTAGGTGCCATGCACACATCAAGGCCACAGGATGATGGGTGGCAGAAGCCAGTAAGTCAGAGCCCATCAACCACCCAGTCTCTCCTGTACTATTGCTGCTGCTGCTGCTGGCTGTACCATAATAAAGCCCCTCTGAGGACACAAGGCTCTGGAACAAGATTTATACATGTGCACGCATGCATGCACGCACGTGCAAGTATACACACACACACACACACACACACACACACATACACACACGCTTAGATACATCTTTTATTCCAGGGCTGGAAAGATGGCTCAGCAGTTAACACTTGTTCTTGCAGAGGGTCTGCGTTCAATTCCCAGCACCCACATGGTGGTTGACAACCATCCATACACTCCAGTTCCTAGGGAATCTAATGGCTTCTGCTGACCTCAGCAGACACCAGGCATGCACAAAGGACATAGACATACATGCAGATATTTGTGTACACAAATACACAGTATCGAATGAAATCAATTTTGTAAATGTTTTCCTTTTACATGTGTATTTTGCCTACGTGTATTTATGTGCACCACATGTGTGCCCTATGGCCTATGAAGGTTAGAACGTGAGAACCCCTGGAACCAGAGCTACAAACTGTGAGCTGTCATGTGGATGTTGGGAACCAAACCTAGGTCCTCTGCAAGAGCAGCCAATGCACTTAGCCACAGAGCCGCGGCTCTAGCCCCTGTAAATTGTGTGGAGCTATGTATACACGTAAATATATACATGCTCAGTGTTGCCCACCCATCCTTCCACCAATCCTGTGATGCAGTACTCCTAACCTGGGGGCTTGGTATGGGGCTCAGCCCCGGGGAGAAAGTCATGCTAAGGTCTACATGTCTACTCTGCATCCTCGTTCCTTCCGGCTACCCACAACCAAATATCAGAGTTGGGAGGTTCCCCACAGATGAGGAACCATGGCCTAGTAAGATCCCCACAGAATGGTCGTGACCCAGAAGGTGCTAGGGAAGGTAGTTCTTAGCCAGAAAGCTGGGCCCCTCACACAGTGGGCTGTGGGGCTGCTGCTGGTGTCCTAGTTGAGGCCTATGTCCTCAGTCCTAATCCAGGACCCCAGCAGTGTCCCCACTGACTAGCTCTGGACATCCTGTGTGAACAACATGGTTCTTGCACTAGCTCTGTTGAGGACAGTCTTCCCAGAAGCTTGTGTGTTCTTGTTTCTGCAGCAGCCTCGCTATGTGGGCCCTTGGCAAGCTTGGCTGACAGGGCCCCAGTGAGTCACCTCACCTCACTTGGCCTCCATTTCATCATCTGGGACTTCAGGGCAATTATCACACATAGGCTGGGTGTAACTGTAGGCTGCTTTAACCCTTTCTCACCCCATTCTTTTTCTGAGACCATGTCTCATGCTGTCCAGGCTGCCCTTGAACTCCCGGACTTAAGTGATCCTCCTGCCTCAGCCTCACCATGTTGCTTTTTTAAAAACATCAACTTGGGGCTGGAGAGATGGCTCAGTGGTTAAGAGCACTGACTGCTCTTCCAGAGGTCCTAAGTTCAATTCCTAGCAACCACATGGTGGCTCACAACCATCTATAATGTGATCTGGTGCCCTCGTCTGGCCTGCAGAGGTACAAGCAGGCAGAGCACTGTATACATAATAAATAAATAAATCTTTAAAAACATCAATTTACTATTTACTTATCACAAAAGAGAAGATCCCTGGGGCGTGTACAGGTCTGTCATCTAGGAACCTAAGACAATCACGTGACAGTGCCAGTAAAGCGAAAACAATCTTCCTGGGCTCAGGGACAAGGATCCCTGCTTTCAGCTGTCCTGTAATCACTAATCACTGCTTGTTTCAGGTGTTTCCAATGATCAGCTGCTACCAGCCACAAAGGAGTAGGGGGTATAGAGGGAAGGTAGCTCTGCCTCTGAAGTTGGAGACAGGATATTTAAGCTCTTGATCCCCTGGCCTGGCTCTGACCTGTGGTGACTACCATGAGCCCCAATTCCCCCAGCTCTGGACACTGTCAAGCCACCTCCCGTTTACCTTCCATGATGGTTACTGGATCCTCTATCTGCGGCCGAAGGATGTTAGGCCCAAAGACAGTTGCCAAGTTCTGAACGCTCATCTTGTTGACATCTGAGTGGGCCTGCACTTCATCCAGAAACCTTCGGAAGAGGAAAGAAGCAATCGGTGAAGCAGCGAACGGAAAACTCTAACCTGCTGTGAGTTCTAAGCGCTGCCTGGCCACACCCACCATGGCACCAAGCCCAGCCCACGCCAGCTTCATCTCCTCAACTCTACACCGCCTAGGCACCCACTACTCTAGTGCTTCTAGTCAACCCTCTCAGATATACCCACTATATGTTAACCAATGATGACCACTCCATACCAGCCAGCTACCCATATAGTATGTGCTCGCCCACGTGCCCTGTCAATCTGTCGTACCACACCTGTGCCTTCCATGCCTCCTGGTCTGTCACAGCTATGAACAGCCAAACCCCAGCAATATCCACACAGAACCTATCCGCTTGGCTACACTATACCCACCCACCCACTACACTATCATGCTGCCTGTAATACCCAGTCATATCCCACACCCACCCAACCTACACAGTCATAGATTCATCCCCTCTAGCCACACCCTCTACTCCCAGCCCCCACCACACGGCCCCCCATCTTGGTGTCCTTGGGCCATATTCCACCCCATACACACTCAGCCAGGATGCCTCCCAGGCTTCCTATGGTTGCTGGGTATCGTCAGCTGCACCTGTATTAAGGCAGAATGTCCCCTGAGATCTAAGAATGCCATGAGGAACAAAGGCCAAGAGACATGGTATGACCATCTCTGGTGCAGAAGATGAATACCCGAGAAACTCAGGCCCAACCTGGCATTGGGTGACTGTCACCCCTGCAGGCCCCTACTGGCAGCCACAATGAGGGTACATGAGAGTAAATACCTCACGAGACACAGACCTCATTAAGGGGTATATACCTGTGGGGAAGGGAAGCAAGAGGTGCCCAGAAGGGCAGAACCCAGGCTCCTTCTGGGATCATTCACTGACTGCCTCCTGCAGCTGCTCTGTACCCTTCTACGTTCCTTGCCATCCAAGCACTCAGCGAGGCAGTGTTGAGAGGGAACGGATTGCAAGTCAGAGCAAGCCAGATTAGCCCTGCCCCAAACCGGACACTTACGTGCAGATGTATCTGAGCAAATTGTAGTTGGCCTGAGGAAGGCTGCTCACTTGTTTAGCCAACTCCAGGGTCCCCTTGTGAAGAAAGGAGAACACGGGATTTCAAACATGAGCAGTAAGGTCTCCTCTGACTGGAGGAAGGTGGGACAGGAGAAGGGAGGTCTGGCCAGTCTCATCTGGCTCCCTCCTTCCCTCCCAAGTGTGGCCGTGACCTCCTGATGAGAGACTGATTTTCTTTCTAAGAGCAGGGGTGAGCTTCTGCAAGGCCACAGAGGAATGTCTCTGCTCACTTATCAGGGCACAAATATTTGCCAGATAACAGCCTTCATCCCCCCCACAGTCACAGCGAAGGTAAACAGTCTTTCCTGCTGTGGCAGCTCAGAGCTGCAGATGGCCAGGAGGGCAGAGGGCAGAGGGGAAGGTGGCTGATACCCATCCTGGGAGTTGTCTTGGGGAAACAGGTAACAAGTGCTCCTTGGTTTCAACACTGTACACACTTGGAAGCCTGACCCAGGTGTGGGAAACAGGTGTGGGATATCAAAACAGAA
The DNA here is from genome assembly GCA_907169655.1 of Acomys percivali. Taxonomy (NCBI): domain Eukaryota; kingdom Metazoa; phylum Chordata; class Mammalia; order Rodentia; family Muridae; genus Acomys; species Acomys percivali. The sequence continues at coordinate 108,252,410 of OU015746.1, read as the reverse complement.
GTACCCACTATGAGGTGGCCAGAGCTGGGCAGGCTTATGTAAAGAGGTCCTGTGTCCCACCCGCCACTTCTATGTCTGTCAGAAAAATCTGGGGGGCAAAAAAGTTAAGAGTCCTACACAGACTACACAGCACTTGGGGGCCCTCTTTCCCTGACACAGCAGCCTTCTGGTTAGGACCTATGTGCCACTGATAAGTCCTGACTCCACATGCCTGCTGCCCACCCTCACCCCACCCCCCACCCCCCACCCCTGCCGCCACGATGTGTCCCGAGAGGCACTGACCTCCCCCTCGTCCTTGGTGAGCAGCTGGGCGCAGCTGAGGAAATCTTCATACCTGGCGAAGGGGATGACCGGCTCTGGGAGCTCCCGAAGGTAGAGCTTCAACAGGGAGGCCACTGTGTGCACATCGGTGGTGCTGGGATGAAATGGAATGGGGGAAACAGCAGTGAGAGCAGGACCCCAGGGGTGAAGGAGAGCCTTCTTTAGTGTTTACAGTGCAGAAGTTGGAGGCCTTCTGTCTACACATATGGGACTTAGGAGATGTTCTGATGCCGAAGGCACAGAGTGCAACCGTTTCGCTTGCTTACAACAGTTTCTCTGGGTGGAAGGAATTACCTGTGACCCGGATTGGCTCAGAGGAAGCTCCCCTGGGGTCCAGCCAAGCTTTCGATTGAGCTTGCTTAGCTCCTGGGATGAACCTTGGCTGAACTGGGGAATCTGTCGCTGAGGGATCCCATCAGGGCTGACCTTCCTACAGAGAGCAGGAATGTGAGCACTGGCTGGACAAGTGAGAGGTCAGGCCTGACCTCTTGTCTTAGCTCCTCACTCCATCTTGAGGGGCCTGAATGTCCACAACAGGACTTAGTGTCCCCTAAGTGGCGGATGTGTGTGTGAGTGTGTGTGAATGTGTGTGAGAGTGTGTGTGTGTGTGTGTGTGTGTGTGTGTGTGTGTGTGTGTGAAGGTATTTCCAGTTCGGGCTCATGCTCTCTTTCCCCCTCTATCTGGGCTCTGTGGAGCAGTCCTGGCCAAAGCTGGCTCCTCCTCTAAGCCAGTACTTTATACCACCCTGGAGCCCCAGGACACTTTCCTAGCCCCTGGCTCCAAGCCCTAGCTTTAAGTTCCTCATAGAAGGCACTTGGAGAATATGGGCTGGGGACCAGCAGACCTTGGCTGTGCTAATAAGGTGACACTTGGCCACTTATCACACTAGCATCACAATGCACTGCGGTCCCTTTGGCACTGACATTTGAGATCCTGGACTTCCATATGGCCCCGAGCACCCAAGATCCACACATGTGGGGTTCTTTCCTGGCCTCTACTCTCCAGCCAAGCATGCTGCCGCCCACTGCCCACTGCCCACTGCCTTCTCCTGGCACTTCCTCCATCCACACTGGAGGCCAGTGCCCTTCCCAACTGGGATTCTTCAGGGTCAGCAGGTGCTGCCTCAGGAAGACAGGAAGTGAGACTGGTTACATGGTAGCCCACTCCAGTCCATAGATCTTCCTGTCTGCATGTCTGCTCAAAGCCCCCTCCTGCACCATCTATCATCCACAGAGAGCTGCTGCTCAGCTAGACCTCTGGCCCACTGTTCCTCACACTCCAGCCCTCTCATAGACTTCCACTGACTGCTGGTCTTTCTCTTTAACACTTGGCTCCAGTGTCCCCGAATGCCCTTCCGACACCACTGTGAATTCACTCCATCCCCATCACAGTCTCACCAGCACCAAAGAGAGCATTCCAGGCCAATGAATGCCAGGGCCCACCAGTCTGAGTTCCTCACAGCAGATGCTACCTGCAGCTGGTGGCCTTGAGGCAAGGCCACAGAAGGCCCAGTGGGTCAGCAGACATGCTCCAGTCAAATCAGCTGCCCCCACTGTCCATGGCCCCATCTGCAGCTTCCCCCTCCCTTCATTTCCAAAGACATCCTCTTGCTCATGCCAACAACAGCATTCATCCAGAATGAAGGCCTTGACTCTTAACTGTCTGCAATCCTGGAACATGCATGCACACATGCACGCACGCACGCACGCACGCCCTAGTGTTCCACTGGTTCACAGGCTCACATCTGCAACTCACACCTTCTGCTGGCTTCTTAATCACCTCCTCACCTCCTCTCCGACCCCCCACTCTCTCTGTCTCTCTCCCCTCTCCTCTCTCTCCAAGGGAGTTTTGTAGTAGAGGAAGACCAAGGCCAGAAGCAACGCCTGCAGACAGGCTATAGCACAAGGTGAACAGAGCAAAGCAGAGTAAGTTTGGGAGAGGGAGCCTCATCACGCAAGCCCAGTTAGTTGGTGGAATGAAGACCTCTGTGAGTGAGTTGTAGGGAGTAGAGCTCCAGTGCACAGTGAGCAGGTAGGTAGCCAGGGAAGCGGAGCCCCCTGGCCTCCATAAGTAAGGGGCAGTAGAGCACTAAGGCCCCCCTGTGAGTGAGCTGAGGGGAACAGACGCCAAAGCCCACTTTGAACAGGTACATGCAACAGAGACCCTGTAACTTGGTGGGCACAGCTGCTATAGGAATGGCAGACAGCTAGAGGAGTTTCTGAAGAGAGGGAAGTCAGAGCCCAGAGGCCCCGTGGTAGAGGGACAATGCTGAGAAACTGCTAACACCCCAGGAAGTGCTGTGATGGAGGGAGCAGCTAGGAGCCACAGCCTGGAAACGGGGCCTTGTCATCTGCCAAAGCAGAGGTGTAGGTCTATGGGCCTGAACTCAGGGACAGGGGCCAAACTGAGCCTAGCTGGCAGCATGCATTAAAACTGGAGGCATGACAAGACAATGACACTACAACGTGGGTTAGGCCAGAAGGACTGGTACCTCGCCCAGAGACCCCAGTGAGTCTGAAAAAGGTGGTGTGAGGTCTGACATCCTTCTAGTAGAATGCAATGCTATACAGTGGCGTATGTGACCCTGGGATTGTTCCCAAGCCCTTTTGTTTGAAGTGGTCTCTAACCTTGATGCCTACAGAAGAGATGAGGTCTGGCTGGCAGACACATAGAATAAACCACAAGCTTCCACAAGCGGTGGCCAGGGCTTCCCAGGGACCCAGGTGAAGGGACTCCCATGCCCTCCCTGAGGAGCAGAGAAGAGTCCCGAACTCCACATCTAATGAGAGAGCTGGCGAAGCCCCAGAGCTTTGCTATGGGTCTGGGAGGAAGCTGGAGGGATGAGAGCAATACACTCTGTGTGAGCACTGCAGAGCTTGTCCTGTGGCAGAAGGAACCTAGATCTAAGGAAAGATGTCCTAAGAGGCAAAAGTTTTATGAAAAGTCTGGTTTGATGGCTTGATGCATGAACTCTATGCAAAACTGTTCTGTAGTGAGTGGGGTCCTGTCAGAGAGAAGACAGCCCACACAACCACATGGAGAGGCAAGCCTCCTCACTCACCCATTCTGAGGCCCTGGGCAGTGGATGTAGTTATCTTCCCTAGCCATGGGGAAGCCCCAGTGATGAGTACAGATCTAAATCAGCAGAATTGAAGTGACTGTCTTCCTGTCCTAGAATCTGACTGAGATGGACCTCGGCTGCTATGTCATCATGTCAGTGTGGAAGCTTGGGCTGGGCCACTGAGAAGAGGCAGAAGCTAAGAGGCACAGTGTAGTAAGCGTGGAATCCCAGATGCAGCTGTGCCTAAGCTATGCTGGCCCAGAAGCTAGCTAAGACCCTTCTTCCTCTACCTGGGTCGGCGCAGAGCTGCGGAAACCACCAGGTGATGGCTGACCTTGTTTGTGGCAGACACCCTCCAGAAGACCAGGGACCAGCGTGATTCTGTGCCCCGGTTTTCTGTACTCTGGGCAGTCAACACACCAGGCCCTGCTCAGAGAAGTTAGTGGTTGGAGAGGAGCCTACATAAGCTTCAGCGAACAGTCCCACCTATATTGCCTTGTCCCCCAGAGCTCACCTGTCAAACAGCGGCTTCTCCCCACAGTCGAAGGAGTCCTGAAGGTCCCTCACCAGGTTGGCCTGGCCGGGCATACGGAAGAGCCCCTCTTCACTGAGTCCTCGCTCCCGGATGAAGTCCACACACTGCTCCACCAGCAGAGGTGCCAGTCGGGGACCATACTTTCGTTCATGGTGCACTGTGTCCTCCAGTCGCTGCCCAAAGATCCCTGGGACACAGAAAGGGACTCTTCATACCCCCTGCCACTCTGCACAATGGTAGGTGAAGGGTGTTTGGACAAGAGGAGGCAGAGAATGCTGTCTGTGCACCTAAGGGGGGAATCTTTCCAAGGAAACAGATTAGACACTGGGAGGACACACCCAGGTGGTTGGTCAGGGCTGGTAGGCCTTCAGCCAGCCTGGCCTGTAGAACTTGTTCAAGCCAGGAGAAAATGGCCCTCAGGGAGCATGCACTTGTATTGTGTGGATGGATGAACTCACTCCATTGAGAAACTATGCCATGCCCAAGCACAGGAAAATGAAGAGATGCCTCATGGGTCAGTCCACTGGGCACTGCTGCAAAGGGGAGGCAGGAGGCACAGAGCTCAGAGGACAAGACAGATGGCACAGTCATGTGAAAACACCGTCTTGCTCAACGTCACTCAAAACCATGAGCAAAACGCCTCAATGAGCAAGAGCGCTGGGGAGTGCGAGGACCTTAGCTCAGACCTGTGTAACGCTGGGCATGGTAGCACATGTGTGTAATCCCAGTGTTCCTGACATATTAAGCAGTGCACAAGAGACTCTGTCCTCAAGGAGAGACACCCAAGGTTGCTTTCTATCCTCACACGTGCACTATGACATGCACGTGAGCTCGCGCACGTGCACACATGTGTGCGTACGCGTATGCACACACACATGGGGGAGAGAGAGAGAGAGAGGAGAAGAGGAGGAAGAGGAGAAGGCGGAGACAGTCCCTCATATCCTTCAGAATGCTACAGTCAAAAGAAGAGAAACTGGGGCGAGGTAGAGGAATAGATGCTCTAGGCACTGCTGGGGTAGCCGAGTGAAGCGCTGTGCGCTGCTAGCAGGAACAGGAGATAATGCTGCTGGGACATGCATGCAGTGTGGTGGGTCTTTCAAGGAACTGAGAACCGAATTACTACTGTGCAAGCGACCCCAGCCCTGGGTAGGCACAGGAAAAAAAAAAAAAAAAGAAAGTGTGAAAGAGGTACGTGAGCACATGCACAGCAGCTTTACAAACAGCAACAAAAGGTGGGAGACGGTCAGCAGTCCGTCAATACCCACGATGTAGTGTAACTGCACCGCACACACATCCCAATCATACACATTTTAGTAAAGCAAGGCCGCTGAACCATGCACAGGTGGCTCGCACACTTTCTAATGTGCCAGACCTTTTAAAAAACAAAAACAAAAAACCATTTGGGAGAAGAAACAAAACGTCATAAGAAAAAAAGAATGCAACCATCTAATCAGGACCAGAGAGCCATTGTGGGCTAGAAGGAGTGGAAGGAGAGAGGAAGGCAGAGGAATGTCCAGCTAAGAACACTGATAATCTGACACATAACGAGACTAGGACTTTCCTGACAGCGTAGGCAATGAGGCTAGGGAGCCATGGGCTGCCAAGCTCTCTGCCCTGGGTCAGCAGCTGGAGAAACTCCCTCAGCCTTATTAAACTCTAGGACCATGGTCCTCAACCTTCCTAACACTGCGACCGTTTAATGCAGTCCTTCATGCTGTGGCGACTCCCCCCCCCCCCACAGAATTATTTTCATTGCTACTTCGTAACTGCAATGTTGCTACTGTTATCAATCATAATATAGCTATCTGGTATGCGGGACATCTAGTATACAACCCCAGTGGAAGGGTCGTTCAACCTGCGGAGACCCACAGGTTGAGAACCGACTGCTGCTCTAGGAAATCTGATCTTTAGGATGTTTAGTGTTACCCACATCCTCACTGCGCAGACTTCCCCTGAAGGGTGGCCTCGGGGACTTGTTCAGGGCATCATCCTAGAGCTCCGCTGTGCTAAGAGCTATAGTTTTGTGGGATCTGGATCATGAGGCAGCCAAGTGAGGAGTTCAACCACCTCTCTGGCAACCCTCTTCACTCCCTGCTCCGGAGCCGCTTAAAAAATAAGACACCCCAGTCTCCACGCTGAGTGTGGCTCAGTGGTAAAGCCTTTGCCCAGCACACCTGAGGCGCTGGGTTCCACGCCAAGCACCATAAATAAATAAAGAGAGCGGCGCTGCAAATGTTGTTCCTTTAACATCATGGTCTGGAAATAAAGCATACAGACCAGGGGAGAAAGCCTTGCAGGCACCACCACCTGCTTTCTAGAAAAGCCCTTGGGGTACATCAGGTGGACACCACCAGTGCATTAGGGAGAGGTGTATGTGCATGCATGTGCCATATGCGAGCGCGCGCACACGCGCGCATACACATACACACACACACACACACACACACACACACACACTCTGGGATTTTGTTTGTATATGTAAACATGTGAGCGTGTCAGCTTGTGTGTGCACGTAGCAGAGACCTAGTTCAGCCCATTCAGTGTGGTTCCGGGTACAGCAAACATCCCAGCTCTTTGGTTCCACCACCACCACGCACACTGGAACGGAGCTGGAGGAAGCCAGTTGCAGGTCCCATGGCGGGCACCATCTGGGTCCCAGCGGAGGATGTAATACTGGAAAAGGGGGAAACCTGCCTCTTCTGGGACTTGGCAGGCTAGTCCCCTGACCACAGGGAAGGTCAAAGCCTGGAGCCCAGGGACAAGGTGACTACGTGGGCTTCTCAAAGCAGGCCAGACTCAGGAGGCCTTGAGTCACCACTAACAGTGTCCCCTCAGGGGAGCCTTTGGGGTTAGAGCTGGCTAGGCTAAGGGCACAGACACCCGGCTATTTTTTCCCTCTCACTCAGGACTCAGTCACCCACACGCAGGGCTTCAAATGCACAACATGTTGGAAACATGTTTTAAATGTGCTCCCCCCGCCCCTCTTTCCTTCTTTGTTTTGAGGTGCTTCCCCCTCCTTCTTTTTTGAGGTACACATGCTGGGCAAGGTTTCTACAAGGGAGCTTCACCCCAGCTCCCTAGTTTCTCTTGAAATGTCCGTACTTATGGTGGTAGCAGACCTGTTTCCAACAAGGCAAGAGTGCCAGAGCACTCCACAGAAACCTGTCCCTTTGCTGGAAACTCACTGCCAATCCTCTGCGGTCCACAGTGTTTCCTAGAGCCTCCTACCCCACCTAGGCTGCCTCACGCTGTGGGACATTTATTTGCCTCTTCTGCTTGAAGTCTGTGAGTACAGACTTCCCCAGGTGACACTAGAGTCTGGGTAAGTAGGGAAGGGGTCCTGGCTCACAGAAGGAAGCCATTCAAAACCATGTCCGTTGTGACCAGAAGAACCCCTTACTTCGTTCTTTCTTTCTTTTTTTGAGACAGAGTTTCTCTGTTTAGCCTTCGCTGCCCTGGACTTGCCGTATAGACCAGGCTGGCCTCGAACTCACAGAGCTCCACCTGCCTCTGCCTCCCAAGTGCTGGGATTAAAGGCGTGCGCCACCATGCCCAGCCTTTCAAACCATTACTACAAATAAGCAGGCATAGAACAAACGAAGAAGCAGCCATGAAGAAAGTGTCCCCAAAGTGGGGCAGGGGCTAGCTTGGCATAGCACCTGCCTCCTCCCATCCACTCATACGGCCCTTTCATGTAGCTTTAACTCACTCCTCAACTGTGTCCAGTGTCAGCTTTCACACAGCCACACCCATGCGTAGGCAGGGCCTTCTATTTGTAGCCCATCTCCCAACCCAGAGTCCTAGCCATGGCAAGGTACTCCTTTATTCCAGGCCACTGGCAGAGGTGGAAGAGTGAGTGTATAGGAAGGAAGGACCAACACATGTCATGCTTTCTCCTGTCCCAAGTCACTCAGCCCCTGGCCTCAGCTCCCAAGGACTGAAGGCCACAGTCATGAAGACACAAGACAGGTCCAATACTCTCCACAGACTCACACAGCTCAACTGATTCTGACCAGCTTCCTTCTTGCTCCCTGCATCCTACGTTCAGGACACCTGCTGTCTGTCTCTCACTGTGCACTTATGCCTGGCTCTTATCTAAGAACAGAAGGCCCCCTATCCTCAGGGAAGGCAAACCCAGATCCTCAATGAAACGGCAGACTACACCATCCCCCAAGTAGACCGTGACCTAAGTGTATAAACTGAGGCTTTCACCACCAGATATATAAACGGAGGATATGGCTACTCTGAGGTGGGAAGATTTCCTTTTGTACAATGAGGGAGAGTGTAGCCAGAGGCATCTGGAAGAGTCCAGAGTCCAGGCAGGAAGCAGCAGACTGAACATGGCCAACAGGATGGATTGTGCCATGAGAGGAGAGAGGAAGAGAGGGAGAGAGGGAGAGAGAAAGAGAAAAAGTGTGGGCAAAGGATATTTAGAGCAAAAGAGGATGACAAAAGAAAGGGCATAGCTGAACCAGCAGGGTTATAACGGCATGAGAAGCTGTGGGGGCCGGGGCGGGGGTGGGGAGCTGTGAGCTGAAGAGGTTCAGGGTAGAGGGTGGGCTGAGGAGAGCCAGGATACCAGCATGCACTGTGTTAATGGGTACTTGTGATACAGAGAGAGCCTGGAGGCCAGCATGCACTGTGTCAGTACGCTACTAGGCACCGCAGATAGCCATTTATCTGAGTTTCTTTTGGATCCAAACTAAGCAGTTGGCAAAAGAGAACAATTTTAACAATACATTCAAATGACAGCTATGTGGGTGTCCCGGCTCCCCACATCCCAGCTCCAAACATATCTATCTAACTTTATCATTTTCACTTAAAGGAAGCAACTACTCAAAATTGCCACTCTACCCTTGTGCTTGGGTTGGTGAATAAAATAAAGGTTAAGTGAACACCAGCGCTATAGTACCATGATAGCTGATCTGATAGGCGGGTGACATACACAGAGCAGACACCCCCAAAACGATGATTCACATCCCAGACAGGGTAGAGGGGGAGGGTTCACGATTTCATCACAGTCCACAGTTTAAAACTTAGGTGCTGGTTGTTTCTGGAATTTTCCAGTGAGCATCTTCAGGCTCCAGGTGGTCACTGGAAACCGGAAACCTAGAAAGTAAAGCTGTGGATGGATATGTCGGGGGCTATCCTGCTGAAAAGCATCAGAGCTGCCCTCTGGCTGAGAGCATGCTCCACACTGTGGTGTTGCTGGGGGGGGGAGGGGCAAGCTCTGCCCTGCTGGCCTCCACCAGCCTTTAGGCACAAAACCTGGACAAGCCCACCTGTCCCACACAGCACCCAGTCTTGACAGGTCTGATCTGTGACAGCCCCTCCCATCCCTTGCCTCCCACTGAAGCCTTCTTAACATTCTTACGTCCCCAAATAGGGCAGCGATCCAGCAGAGGGAAAGCCACAAGGTCCCGGCACTTCAGAACAGAAGAGGTTTTGAGAAGGTAGCAAGGCAAACACATTAAGTATGAGGTAAGGAATTAAGGGAGTGGGGTGTCTGATGGAGGACACCTGATGCTGGAGGGTGAAAGTGAGGGAGTGTGCCTGGAGAGGAGACTGTGGGTCACATGAGCACTGACCCCAGATGCTATGAGGTGAGGGCACAAGAGACATAGGGTCTGGGCACACACTTGGCTAAAACAGTGGACCGTAAGCCACCGTCTCCCCATCTACAGAGGAAGATTTGTCTTCACAGAGGCTCCCCTGAAGCCCAAGATGGACCCACCCTCCCAGGGCATCCGCTCCCCCACTGGACTCTTGAAAGGAAAACTCTAGACCTCATTCCAACTCAGCTAGCTGCCCCTGCTGTAGGCAAGCCAAGTTCAGGCCTCAGACAGCCTCCCTCCCTTTCCACTGCGGCCCTGCCCACTGCTTTCTTTGACACAGTCCTTCTGGCAGACCCTGTGGGACCTGGCCCCACCTGCTGAACTCCCGAAGCCCTCCTGGCAAGTGTCACTGGGGAACCGTGCCAAGGACCGGTTCCAATAGGGCTTGTAATGTTGCTGGAAACCCAGCCAGTATGTGGTTCCTAGAGGTCCCGGCCCACACTCGTCACCAAGTGCCCACTCTGCCAACTGAGAGGAAACTGGCAGAGGCGCCTTTCCTTGGGATGAACCTGCAGCTGCAGCTTTGGCCTTGACAGCTACTCCCTCCTGCCTGGCCTGCATGACTCCAGTGAGGATTTCTCAGAGTCCCAGGCAGGAATACAAGTCACAGATCCTGCTGCTGCACAAAGCTCTTTCTAGAAGATGACCCTGGAAGCAGCCCCCAACCACTCTGCCAACTCCGGGACCTATAGCCATGGATGAACGTGCCTCAGCAACACAGGAAACTAATGGTTTTCTCCTTACCCTCAAGGGAAGCCCGGGGGGGGGGGGCATTGTCCTGCCCTGACAGGAAAGGGAGGCCACTGGGGTTCCCTCCTGGATCTGGTCCCAGAGCTGAGGCAGCAGGCCGGCTTGGCCACTGTGTCTGCCTCTGGCTCTCCCCAGCAAACAGGAGGCCACAGTCAGGGGTGGGGGGTAGGGGGACATGAGAAACAATGAGAAAACAATTCTCCAGAGGCTTGCAAACTTTGGGTAAACCTGCAGTCTCCCTCTTGGCGACAGGCTTTCCTTGCTCTTCGGCCAGCTCTCACCTGCAACCTGCCATGCACCCACTCTTGGAATACCCACTCCCCTTTGACTGGATCACCGACCGTCCCATCAGGCCCTGAATACTGATAGCCTCAGACTGGGAAGAGATTGAAAGAAACAAACTTCTAACTTTCTCCCAGCATGGCTTGGAAAACCACCATAGGCTAAGGCCCTAGAGGATGGGGTTGCCCAATGCCAGCCAGGCCCCAGGTAGAGTTTCTCCTCTGGATGATGGCTTTCCAGGGCTCCAACTGGGCTTAGTTAGAGTCAGAGCCTGGGAACCCACCTCCTGCTAGGTCTCAGAGCAGTAGGGGTTGAGGAGGATCGTTTGCAAGCCCCTAGTCTCGGTCTGTCTTTTCTTCACACAGGTCTCGCCAGATACAGGAGAAGCGACTGGACATTTTCAGTCCCTCTCACCACCGACACAAACACGCACGTACACGGCTCCGGCCCCTTGAGAACTATCTCAGATCCCCGGCTCCTGCGATGCAGCCACCCTCCCGCAGGCCCCGCCGAACCCCTTATCCCCTGGCCCTGCACCCCGTCGAGCCCCTACCTGGGGCGGCGGGCGCGCAGCAGGCGGGCAGGCGGCAGGGCGACCGCGGGCAGGCGCGGCAGCTGGAGAAAGCCCGCGCGGCAGGCATCAGGCCCATGGCGCGCCCAGGCGCGGCGGCGCGGCGGCAGCAGGAATGCCCGGCACGCGCACAGGTAGCGTCTTGCCCGCCGCCTGCCCGGCCTGAGCCGCCCGGGGCCGGACCTGGGGTGAGGGCGGGAGGATCGAGTGCCTGAGATGCCTCCCGCCAGGCAGCTGGCTCCCAGGGTCGGGAGCTCTTGGGTCGGGGGTGGGGGTGGGGGTAGGGGGGCCTTTCCCTGCGCTGCGGTATCATGCGCCTGGAGTTCGCTGCAGCTCTCCACGCAGTCACTTCCTCCCAGCTGGGGACCCCACTTCAGGGGCACCCGAGCAGGCCAAGGCTGGGAAAGCACGAGTTCCAGGTGTGCAAGAGCGGCCAGAGAGGATTGGGCAATTGGGTCTGAGTCACCTCACTGGCCGAGTATTAATGCCCTGCCTAAAGCAACACTGCTATGCCAAGGCACTAGACCTCCAGGTCTCTGACCTCCTTGGAACCAGTACCCCTAGGGCTAGTGCAATGGTTTGGAGTTGACCCCATCGCCTTAAACAGCTCTAAAAGGTTGTGAAGGCTTCAGAGAGATTATGTTATTTGCCCGAGATCTCCTAGCTGGAAGTGACAGACCAGTCCTCAAATGCCTGTCTGCAGAGCCTAACTTCTCAGGGTTCCTTAGGGGGAGAAGACTCCACATTCAGTATGTTTCCGACTGGCACACAGGGTCAGTCTAACCCAGGAGGCAGATGGAAGAATCAGAGATGGAAGCATGGAGAATAGAAAGCCATGAGCCTTGGGGAATGGGGCCCCTCTTCAAGCAAGGTGTGTGGCGGACGGTCACGTTATGTACTCGCTTAATAGTATCTCGCTTAGGGAAAGAAATAAGAGAAACTTTAGGGCAGCCCCAAGAACCAAGATACACAACCCACTGCAATATTTTTAAGAACACACCTTGAGCCAGGCCTGGTGGTACATGCGCATGCCTTTAATCCCAGCACTCTGGAAGGCAGAGGTGGGTGGATCTCTGTGAGTTCAAGGAAAGCCTGGTCTATGTAGTGAGTTCCAGGACAGCCAGGGCTATGTAGAGAGACCCTGTCTCAGAATAACAAAAACAAACAAACAAACAAATAAACCTTAACACTGGGCATGGGGCCGCACGCCTTTAATCCCAGCACTCGGGAGACTGAGGCAGGCGGATCACTGTGAGTTCTATGACAGACTGGTCTACAAAGTGAGTCCAGGACAGCCAAGGCTACAGAGAAAACCCCTGTCTCAAAAAATGAAAACAAAAACAAAAGAAACAAAGAACAAACCTTAATGCAAAAATCCATAATGATCAAAATATCAAACAGGTAAATAAATAAAGCAAGCTGAGCTGGTCTCAATCACACCCTGTCTTTATTTCAAATGGGATATTTTGATGTCTATGTCCTGTCCTGGAATCTGTAATTGCCTCACCTGGCACAGCCAAAGGAGCTAGGTAGGTACGAGCACACTAAGGGCAGAAAGGCTGCTGTGGACTACCAAGGGGTGCAGGGTAACTTCTGGATGCTTAAACTACAAGAGGAAGAGGAGATAAGGAGACATGTTAGCCCAGGAAGTGGTAAAAGGCAAGGAGCATTTTTTTTTCCCTTGGTCCTTGCAGAAAGCCCATGCTCCCTTTAATTTTGGGCTGTGGGACATTGAGGCTCCTAGCCCAGGCCCTGAAGCTGAGTGTGGGGGCTAAAGTCCTCGATCCAAGAATGTGTCTACTCCAAAGTGTTCAGTCTCTCTCCTCAGATTAGTACAAAGGTGGGAAGGGTGGCGGCACCCCTGGGTGGGTAGGTAGACTCTGATGCTGCCTCCTCTCTGAACCCCCCAGTTTCCCCACCTGTAGGCCCCTGAACGGCACCTAGTAGCCTAGGAAACCCCAGATGAATGGAGGCTTGCAGATGTCTCCTTGTTTCTCACCAGCCCTGCTTCTCTGAGCTCTAGTCTGTTGGATTAGGAGTAGCCTCGGGGGCAGAGTTGGGGAGCTGAGACCATGAGGAGGGGGGTTCTCTTCCATGAGCAGCCTGGTAGCAGGTGGGCTCTTCAGCTTGGATGGGCCTGCCCCTCTCTCTCCCTCCCCACCCCCCTCTCTCTCTGAGCTCCATGGAGTACAGTGAGGGGAGGCTGATCAAGGAGGCTTCACCACAAGGAGGAATGGAAGATAGGATGGTGGGAAACACAGAGGGAGTTCGAGGTGGCTGAGCAGGGGTGGGGTGGGGTGGGGGGTGCCAGGGAGCTCCCAGATAAAGCAGTTACTCTGGCCTTGGCTCCCCTGGCAGAAAGCCCCAATGCCCCCCCGGCTTGGCTAAATAGCTGCTCCATCTCACCTAACTTGAGGGTCCAAGATCACCGGCTCTGGGAACTCTTTTAGGGATGAGGCCTTCAGAGCTCCAGGGAAGGAGACCCAAGGGCATTCTGAGCCAGGCCCTAAACGCTGCAGATGCCTGCTCCGCCCTACATCAGACTGGCCAGAATTCCAGGCCTGTGGGGGAGTCTCCACCTGGCATCTGATCCCTCCCACGTCTAACTGGAATGGGCAGATAGCATCAGAACCAGGTTCCAGCATCATAAGCCCATTCTCAGGCTCACTGGCTTGGCAGGTTGACATTCGCTGGAACTAGAAATAAATCTGTCTTCTTGTGTCTCCCAGGGAGGCTGGATTATGGGAAGAACGGTGCTGGGGAGAAGTACTCTCCGGCTCTGACTCCTACCTTAGCTGCCTATAGACTCACAGATAGCTCAAACCCAAATGTGTCTAGACAGAGACACACCCTCCCGATCCCCGACCCTACTCCACGATGGCTCTTTTTTCACTGTCACTGCCCCCGCCCCCCTTCCCCCTCTCCTCAAAGATGGCTCAGCCTGACTCCTGGGGTCAATGTCCACACACCCCTTTCTTACCCTCACATCCTGGAGATCTCATCACTCCTAGTTTCTAGACAGAGCTGCAACCTGCTCACTTCACCGGCCAGCCCCACCCAGGAGAAGAGGCGCACTCTTGCATGAATAGTAAGACAGATGCCGGACCTCCCCTCATGCCTGTCCAGGGAGCAGCCGGAGGGTCCTTCAAAACCAAATGTTGGATCCTCACAACCCTGCCTCAGAACTTTGCAATGCGACCCTCTGCATCTCCCGAGGGGTAGAACTGCATATCCAGAGGGGGCCTAGGAAGTGCTCACCCCACCACCTGACTCTCAGAGCTTCCTCCAGCCTACGTCCATGTTCCCACCTCTGCCAGGGCTAAGGCTCAGACCTGGTAGGTTTGTACCAGACATCTCCTTGGTTGGCTATGGCCTTCTTGTAACACTTTGTTTAAACAGTGAGATACCACTTCACACCCACTATGGTGGCTATTAGCAAAACAGAAACAAAAGCCTGTAAGAGGCAAGGGAGGCCCCGCCTCTCCCTGGGCATCTAGCAGGTATAAGCACTGTTGAAGGCACTGTTGGCATTAATGATAAGGTCTTTGGCATAGATGGTGAGCATTCCTTCAGATGTTCATTTTCCTGTAAATAAGCAAAGACGCCAGGAATAAGGAATTTGACTAACTGGCAGCTGCTAGTCTCTCCCATTGTCCTTGCTGCGTTGATCAAGGCCACACTGCCAGAGCCACCACCCTCATGCCAGTTTTTCAGGAGTGATTTGAGCCAACTATGTCACATTGTAACTAGTAGCCAGGCCATTCATTGGTCCAAACCATAAGGCTCAATGCCCATGGTTGGTACTAGAAGCAGGGATGCAATGGGCCAAAGGAATGGTCTAAACACCCCTTCTTCAGCTGTATAAGCATGGCTCGGGGTTGGTTGGCAGACGTTCCCCTGTGCTGCTTCTGCCCCTGCAGTACCATGTCAGCAGCTCCACCCCACCAGAAGCTTGATCCCACACTCACACCTCCCTACACACCTTACTGATACAGGATGCTGGGCCTGTGCCGATCACACCATGATGTGAGGGCACACCCGTACCTGAGTAACCTTAACCCCTGTGGGTACTCAGCCCTTCTACAATCCTCCAGTGTTGAACGAGGTTCTTACAAAGGTACCCCAGTCATTGCGGGAGGTGCCACTGACAACTGAAGCTGGAGAGGTTAGTGTGGTCACTAGAAAGGGAGCAGAGAGCATAGAAAAATCTGGAAGGGGAGCACCTGTACACTGTGGTCACCACAGAGTCCCAGAGCCAAGGATGCTTATACATAAGCTCTACATGAGGACACTAACCGTTGGAGGGCTAACTTTCCAATACCCCTAGGCCAGCACAGAGCATGTAACAGGATGCCACTTGTCCCTGCATCTGGCTGCTTATTGCCAGCGCTTGCTGCTGTCAGACATGGAGGGAAACGAAGGTAGCCAGAGACCAGCATTTGAAGGGCTTCCTTGCTTACTGAGTTTCTATTCAAGCAGAGCAAAAGTCCCCAGCCAACTGTTGGGTGGCAGTTAGGATGGGAAGAAATATGAACCCTAACATATGTCATAGCCATGGGAATATTTGGCGTAGCCACTGTGGAAAATGGCATTGGTGTTGCCTCAAAAACTTAAAACATGGCACTAACAGTCTTATACCTGGGTATGAATCCCAAAGACTGAAAGCGAGGGTTTGAAAGGCTATTTGTACACTGATTTGTTACCCACTAGCTCGTGCCTTACCCTAACCCTAACCCTGAGTTCTTAGTCCTTGGCTGTCGGCACTGTTTAGAGGTCTGATGCTTGACTGACAGAAGGTCACCAGGGGAGGGGCTCCAAAGACTATTCCAGCCAGCCCTCCTGGTTTCCACACTCTGTGCTTAGACGAGGAGCCTCTACCACCAGCTCCGCAGCCATCAATCCCCTCATGCCTTCCCCTCCAAGGTGGGCTGAAACTTTGGGGACCGAGGGCCAAAATGAGCATTCCCTCTCTTGTTTCTGTCAAGTATTTTGGTCACAATAAAAAGTAACTTTAGGGGCTAGAGAGATGGCTCAGCGGTTAAGAGCCCTGGCTGCTCTTCTTCTAGAAGACGTGAGTTCAATTCCCAGCACCCACATGGCAGCTCACAACTGCCTGTAATTCCAGTTCCGGGAGCTCTAGCACCTTTAGAGACATACAGGCAGGCAAAACATCAATGCACATAAAATAAGAATAAATTAATCAGCAATTAAAAGAAAGAAGTAATAACAATGTCGCCAATTTCCGAATCTGGGTTTGAGCTCCCAGCCTGTGCCAGTGAGCACGCCCACTCACCATGCTGGCTTAGGTCCCTGCCCTATGTTTTCCTCCCTCCATCCTTTCCGTCATGTCATTTTCAGCAGCCAGAGGGATGCTGTCAGGCTCTGTGGCTTCTCCACCTACCCTGGGGAGCCAGCTGCCCCAGAGGGTGATGACAAGCCCCTTTCCTGGTCTCCTCCCTCTGTTCCCTTCAGCCAGTCCACTCCAGCCAGTCTGGCTGGCCTTCTATGCTGCTTGTCAGCATCATGCACTTCCTGTGCCAGCACTGCCCTTTGCTGCTTCATTTTGCTCATTCAGAAGTCACCAAACACCAGTCCCGTGCCCACCCTGCCCTGAGTACACTGCACTGCACTGACTGCTGCCTGCCAGGCCTGTGCTGGGTTCTTAGCTCGCTGCTGTCCCCTCCTTTCAGAAGATGAGCTCCATGAGGACCAGGCCTGCCTGTCCTGCTCATGGCTAACTAACTCCTCAGCCCTAAGGACATCCTTGTGGCTAGCTGAGTAAGAAACTGCCACACCACCACTGTGGGACATGCTCTCAACAGTACACACTGCCTGCTTTTCTTCTCTATAACGACAGATTCCTTCCTCTGTAGGGGGCATGCTGTCTGCCTGCTGGAAGTGGCTGACTGCTGCCACAACAGACCAACTAGACAGACTAGAAATCCAGGATGATCAGATGAAGACTGACCCTCTATGCCTCCTGTCCAAGTAACTCAGGTTAAGAGTGGCTCTGCCAGGAACTCTCCAAGGTCTACTGAGCCCACCTGCAAGCTTCAAGCTTGCCTAGGCAAGTCTGGCTTCACTCTTACCTGTAGAAGCACTCACTGGTGCTTCTACACTTCCACTAGACTCGGGGCCGACAGGAGGAGGAAGAGATAAGTGTGGTTTGGGAGACAGTTCTGGTTTAACATCCATGTCTCTTCAGCATACAGCAGATGGGCTTCCGGGCCACAGAAACCCCAGGCCGGATGGGAAGAACAAGGCGCCATGCTCCCCATTGTACTCATGCAGGGAGAGATGGGCTTGTGCGCACACTGCGCACAGGTAGAGCTCGGAAATGGTACCACTCTCAGGGCTGCCTAACTGGCTTTATCATCTTGAGCAAATTACTTAAAGCCTCTTTGACACTTTGGACTATCATCTGTGTGTGTGTGTGTGTGTGTGTGTGTGTGTGTGTGTGTGTATGTGTGTGTGTGTATATATATATATATATATATATATTTTTTTTTTTTACAGTGGATATGTACACTCCCAAAAATAATCAAATGAATGGATTTCTACATCTGTGGAACAGCTACTCCAGTCAAGCTAGAGAACATGCCAGAACTCTTATGCCCTTCTCTCATCCTTCCTTCTTACCTTTTTGAGACATTCATTTCTCTGCTTTCCTTTGCATCTTTGCTCCCTAACCACTCACGAACGCTACCATTCCCTTTGTGTTGCCGTTCAAGTCACTGTAAAGGGAATCACAGTCCACTGCTTTTGATTGACTTCTGCCTGGGGGCTGTGGTGGATTCCTTCATCCCACGGTAGAATTTCCCACTGTAAAAATGAGATAGTTATGTGCTCATAACGCAGCTAGGTGCTAGTGTTAGTTTGAGACTGCCATAAATACGGAGCTGTGAAACCCTGCTGCATCCAAGTTTCCTAGAAGAACCATGCACACATCTCTAGATGGGACCTGCCTCCCAGGCGGAATGCTGGCTCCTGTGTGCCACGGCCGTAACTACCAGATACCTCCAAGCAACTTCCCTGCTGATGCGTGTAAGACTCGGGTGACAAAGGGGATGTAACATGTGGCTTAATTCATACGCCTTTGGTACCAATGATCTCAAGCCCACTTGCTGTGCTCACAGACCACTGGAATGGCCTCTGTGCAAAGTGCCCTTTCGAGCCATGCCCATGTTTCTAGTGGCTCATCTCTGCCTGAGTTGGGAATCATGATGGGTTTGCATGTTACGAACACCTTCTCTTTAGTTCACTGTTTCTCTTTCCAGCCCCTTGATTGATTTTTATAGAGTGTGTGTCCTTTGGTTGACACAGTGTAGATTATCAGTCTTTTTCCCTCTCTGTAGGTTCCCTCTGGTGCTCATCACCTCTTAGGAACCACAGACCAACCACACAGCACCTGCTCTGGACTCGGCTCTGTCCCTTGGCTTCACTTCCCATGTCCTGGCACAAAAAGAGGCCTTTTGTGGCTATAGAGGCTGTCTCTGGGTGGGTCTGGTCTTCCCAGGCCACTAAATGGTCTGGGAGTCAAATCGGCTGCAACCATGAGGTTGCCCCAGTGAGGTCCCAGAGAGCAATCTTAACGTCTAACATGACATTTAGTCTTCTACACAAGGGATGGACAGCTTCATGAAGAAGATGAGACCAGCAATAGAAGGTGAGAGCCAGTGAGGTAAGAGGAGGAGGGCTCAGGACACGTCAGATCTGCATAGGGGCTTGGAACTCCCGAAGGTGAGGAACTGTCCCTGCCAGACAAATACGAGAGGGAGAGAGGATGGTCACAACATGGCTAGAGTCACCCTGCTGGAAGGCTCTGGGTCTCCATGTTCAGCAGGGAGTTGTGCCCACCTCCTCCTCGCCCCCAGCACGGTGACACTATCATGAACACTCTTTGAGGATGACTTCATGTGGACATCAACCTATAAAGACGACAACGTGTCTGGAGTCAACACGCCCTTCTTTTCCTCCAGGACTAGACCTGAGCAAAGCCCAGAAGCTTCCCTTTAGAATTCATCTGCAGCTAGCTACCCTAGCCGTCTCCCCGACACTTGTCGTCTCATTCTGTCCAGACTGCTATAGCCACTCTTGTCTTTGTGGCTCACTCCTTACAAGATGACTAAAAGGCTCTCAGTCTAAGTCAAGCTGGGTGTGGTGGCGCACACCTTTAATGCCAGCACTCTGGAGTCAGAGGCAGGCAGATCTCTGAGTTCAAAGCCAGCCTAGTCTACAAAGTGAGTTCCAGGATAGCCAAGGCTACACAGAGAAACTCAGGCTCGAAAAACAAACAAACAAACAAACAAACAAACAAACTCAATCTACATCAAGTCTCATCAAAGTCCTGCTTACATTATCCCTGGTGCCCTTTGCATTCACTGTGAAGTCTAAATACCACCCCCCATGGCCCCACTGCCTAGCCACCTCTCTCACCCAGGCCCTCCCACTGTCCTCATCTTCACTTCCCCAGTCCCACTGCTCTCTTGCACCTTTCCCTCAGGACCACCTTCAGATATGTGCTCTTGCCTATAGACTGTGCCAGAGACAGCAAGGTATCGGGGGTGAGGGCACCACCTGCTTTCTTCACCACTGAATTCACAAGTGCTGGGATAGAGCAAGTATCTGGTATCACCAACTAAGTGTCTTGAATGAACATCAGTTAAACCACAGGTCAAGGGACAGGAAGTGGGCACGGGGGTCAGGGTTGGGTTCCCGTGTGTCAAGGAGGGCTGAGACATTGGATATGAACATAGGTCAGTGTGGGATGCACCTGCACCCTGTGGTGAAGACCATTCAGCATTCAGCGGGATGTCTAAAAGCAAGGAGACAAGCAAATAAAGGCCACAGGTGTCCCCTGGCAGAGGGTAAATACCAGGTGGGAGGCATGACTCCAAGGACAATAGCAGAAGGACCAGGCCGCCATCAGCCATGCAGGATGCAACCAGCAAGTCCCAAATGAGAAGGAACTTGTGGGCTCGGGGCAAGAAAAAACCGAGATTACCTGCAGACAAGGGTTCTACAGGGTGGGCATGCGAGCTACGGGAAGTACCTCTGCCCAGCGGGGCCCAGATGACGCGGCGGATGGCCTGCACCCAGTCCTCCATATCACGCTGGGAGCTGGCCATGAGCAGGAGCGCCTCAGGGTTGGCCGGCACCTTCTCCTGTTCCCCGGCACCACCTGCAAGACAGGGAGACAAGGTTTACTGCAGGGTCCCAACGCAGGACAGCGGGTCCTCTCCTGACACCTGTGAGCTCAGCTCTTGCTTCTAGTTTGTATCTAATCTCTTTTCACATGATGGCCCTGTCTGGCTTTTCTCCACCCCTCCCCACCCAGTGCCCTCCCCACCCCATGCCCCACTCTCACTGTAGTTGTTTTTATTTGTTCATTTGTTTCCATATCAAAACAAAATAAATCATTAAAAGTGTCACAGGACACTTCCAGGGGATAAATGCCTATTCTAGGGCAGCTCGGAGAAGTTCAGTGCCTGTAGCGGCTTCACTGTGTTTTGCTTAAATCAGTGTCGCCCACAGAGTGGGACACTCACTGTGTGCTTCACCCTTAGTGTATGTAGCTGAGCACCCCACACATCAGATTCCTTGTAAGTAACAAGGTTACGGAGGCTGATGCTACACCTGAGCTGGTGTTCAGGAGTCGTCTGCTGGAGGCTACACTAAAAGGCAGGAGGGGAGAATTAGAGCTTGCTCCTGTGACTGCCTGTGCAGCAACTCTACTGGCTCCCAGGCTGCCTGCTGCAAATGAGTTTATCATTTCGATGTTCTAAAAAAAAAAAACAAAACAAAACCCTTACGCTGAGCTCTCTGGGTAATTTAAGGGATGTTTAGGAATGGCTTCCCCATCTTCCACATCCCCAAACACTGTTACTTGTGTAGGACCCCAACCAGGACTGTGTACTGGGGAAGAAACCCAGAGAAAATCCTGTTCCCAAGGGAGAGGGGGAAAAAGTCAGCAGGGATCATTTGTAGCACCAGGCTGTCCCTTGCTGGACTGTGGCCCAGGGAAGGTGCCCAGGTGGTAACAGATGCTTCCTGAACAATTGTTCCAAAACAATTCTGCTGCACACACAACTACCCTCTGCCCATCTTTACAAGGGCTGAAAGCAGTGCTGTTACAATTCTATTGTGAGGGGCTGGAGAGATGGCTCGGTAATCAGTTAAGAACACTGGCTGCTCTCTTCCAGAGGACACAGGTTCAACAGCACCCACATGGCAGCTCACAACTACCTGTAACTCTGGGATACAACACTCTCCCACAGACATTCATGTAGACAAAATACCAATACACATAAAAATAAAAATATAAACAAGTATATTGTGAAGGACCTGGGTGTCTACTACACTACTCCTGAGCTATCTTTGCCCTCAGCCCACCCGTCCTACTTTACAGACAAGGAAACTGAGGCACAGCATAGTTAAGTAATTTGCCTGCGTTCACATCGTTCTTGGCAGTGAGAGCCATGGATGCCAGGTGCCGGTGCCTGGCCACCCACCCATGCTTCTCACCACCTCCTAAGGCTATGTCAGCAACCCACCCATGCTTCTCACCACCTCCTAAGGCTATGTCAGCAAATTGGGGGCACGGCAAGCTGTCCAGAGCTGGGGAAGCTGAGCAGACTGCTGTGAAGCCCTGCTCCGGGAGGCCCTGCACCTTGCTGAGGGCGTCATGAGTATGGAGGCTAGGACAACAGACAAGGACAGAAGGTATTGAGCAAGATGCTCCCAAGCCTGGGGCCGCAAGAAAGACAAGCCCTTCTCACTGAGGCTCCCAAAGTGAACAGGCATTAGAGCCATCGAGGCAGGGAGCAAGAAACTGGAGGCCCAGGTGGCAGAGCCTCAAGCCCCAAAGCAGAACTGTGCTCCTGTGGCTGTGGCCTTACACACGGACGTGGCACTAAAAGTGAGCTGCCACCGCAGAGCTGCTCGGTCCCCGGGGGATAGGGGATACACATCATTTGGGCCACACAGATCATTCATAAGGGCCCTAGGTGCTGATGCCACCAGCAGGCTTCCTGTGTAATCTCACAGCATCACAGCTTAGCATAGAAGAAAGGGACCCAGAAATCTATACATCCAGAAATCAACCAGGAGACTTGCTTTCAAATTTCTCTTTTTAAAATTCTTTTTTTTTTCCCTAAAGAAGGCCACCCATACAATATGTTTCCCATTCGATGTGTATCTACCCATTTCAGAGGTGGGCAGACATCCTTGTTCAGAGAAGTCTGCATGTTATACAGTGTATGTATCTCTTCATGTATGCTTATTTACATGTATTCTTTATTGTGTATTCCTTTTCAAGAAACTGCCCACAACTTTTTTCCAAAGTGATTCCACCATTTGCTCTCAACCCACCCTGCACTATTCCAGTCCTCCTCTGTGCTCTCACCAACACTTGTTTACTTTTAGCCTTTCTAGTTGTGTGCAGACAGACAGCTATTTGACCAAGCATCTCCCAAACGACTGGTGGTGTTGGGTATTATTCCATTTACTTAACTGCCACCCATGGGTCTTCTTGGGTAAAACATCTGTTCAGATATTTCACCCATTTTTTTAAAAGTTTATTTATTTTATATTATGGATAGAGGTGTTTCGCCTGTGTGTATGTTTATGCATCACATGTGTGCTTGGTGCCCATGGAGGCAGAAGAGGGTGTCAGATTCCCTGGAACTGGAGGTGCAGAAAGTTGTGAGTTGCCTTGTGAATGCTGGGAACTGAATCCAGGTCCTCCACAAGGGCAGCCATCTCTCCCGCCCCTCATCCATTTTGTAAGGAGTGGTTTCCGTGACTGAGTGCACGCATATGCATAACAGGTCTCTGCATATTCTAGATGCAAGCTCTTTAGTAGATTTGTGTGTTGCAAATCTCTCACAGTTTATTTCTTTTCTTTTCTTTATGCACTTTCTTTTTTATTGAAGGCGTGCTCTGTCTGCATGTACATCTACATGCCTGAAGATGGCATCAGATCCCTTTATGGATGGTGAGCCAGTATGTGGTTGCTGGGACTTGAACTGAGGACCTCTGGAAGAGCAGCAGCCAGTGTTCTTAACCACCAGCCCCTACAGTTTATTTCTAAGAATAAAAGGTTTTGTCAGGCCTGTGGCGTTGCACACCTTTAATCCCTTAACTCAGGAGGCAGGGGCAGGTGGCTCTCTGAGTTTGAGACCAGCCTCATCTACAGAGAGAGTTCTAGGACAACCAGTGCTACATGGAGAAACCTTGTCTTGAAAAACCAAACCAAACAAACAAATAATAAGAGGTTTTAATTTTGTGAATTCCAATTTATCCCACCCCCTTTATCTCTTTTATTGTAGGTAAGAACTCTTGGTTTAAACATCTTTCTAAAAGCGTTCTTCCAGCAGTTTTATGGTTTCAGGGTTAACATTTAGGTGAGGTAATCACACTGGCTACACAGTCCGCTTTGCTGGTCAGATTCTGCTGAAGTCTGCCCCTCCCCCATTGCCTTGCCAGGCCCCAGTGCAGGTCAGTGCACTGTTCCCCAAACAAAGAGCCCTTAACCCCTTCCTTTCCAGTCTGGGTACCTGGATTCATCATTCTGTCAGCTTGCACAGAATAGCACTTGAAGGCTGACTAGAAATGGGCACCGCACAGAGCCTTGCCTTCCTCCTGATCCCACAGGAAAGGCTTTCCTCAGGGTTTTGCCTTCATCCCCTGAAGTGTTTTTGTAGACATGCCTTAATGGTGGGGGAAGCTCCTCTCCCTAGCTTTGAGAGAGCGTCTTAGTAATAGTGTACACTCTTTGCTTTAAAATGCTCTTTGGAGCACCTGTTGAAATGAGCCTGTGAATTTTTAATGTTTTAATATAGCAGATCGACGGATGTTCAAATACTAACTCAGCCTTATACTCCTGCAGCATCTTGCCACTCTTATATTAACCTGTCTGTATATAGCTGGACAAAATTTTGTTGATCATTTTTCTTCTCTCTTAATGAGACCTGTAGTTTTGTTTGTTTGTTGTTGTTGTTTTGTTTTTGTTTGTTTTTCTTGTGATGTCTTTGTCCCATTTTGGTTTTGGGGCAACCAGGCCTCACGGAATGAGCTGTTACGGACTCTCTCCTTTTCCATATATTTGGGAGACTGTAGAATTCCTTTTATCTATTCCTTAGTGTTCTGTGGACTTCACCAGTGCAGTCACCTGTTCCTGGAGCTTTCTTTATAGGAAGTTGGCTTTAAAGCTCACTTCAAATCATACATAGTTCCCTTCTTATTAAACTGCAGTGGTTTGTGTCTTGTAGAGAACGTGTTTCATCTGCGTTGCTAAGTGCCCAGCATAAAGCTGCTTAGCATAGTCAGTCTTGTTCTTTTAGTACCTGAGGGGCCCCTGCTCACACACCTTTTCTCACTGGCTGTGGGAGTTTGTTCATCTGTGTCTCTTTCTTCCAGATCAGTCTTGGTAGACTCAAGGTCCCTTTCCTGATTTCACACAGTCTTTTGTTGAACTGACTTCAACTATTGTTTTGCTGGTTAGTAAACTTTTTTTTAAAGGCTAGATGATAAATATGCTAGGTTTTTTTTTTTTTTTTTTTTTGGCCTGATAGTCTCAGCCACAACTTTGTATACTCTGCCAAACTAAAAAGAAGTGCTAAACCAGTAGGGCTGGGCTGGGAATGGAAAGGTCTGGACACACTTGTGAGACAGGCTTGCAGAACCTGTGGTTGCTTCCGTGGTGGGCACTCTGTTCTGTTGCTTTCCTGCTGTTTGTTTTCCTTTGCTTACTCTGTTTATTTATTTCTTTTTCTTTTTTTTTTAAACTTTATTTCTTACCATGTTTGATGCTGTTGTTACCCTGGACCCTGATTTAGAGCTATTCCCCCAATTTGGAGCATATTTTCATTTTAACTCACTTTCAAAATTCTTGCCATTTGTCTTTGAACTGTGGGTTTTCAGAAGTGCATACATTTCCAAATTTGGGGGTAAGATTTCTCTGAACTGTTTCTGTTATTGATTTCTTACTTAACTCCACTGCAGTGAGAGAACATATGTGTATGATTTGAGTCATTTTATATTCCTTAAAATTTGATGTTGGCTCAGATCATAGTTTGTCTTGGTAGCGAGCCTGTGAACCAATAAAAATGGTCCTGCTGGGTGTGGGAGGAAGCGAGAAGGCCAGGTCGGTTTGGGCAGTCTGTCAGGCTCTGTGATCCCTGCGCTGGCTTTCCGCCCACTGGCCCTACAGCGCATTGGGTGAGTTGTTAAAACCCTTGCTGCAACCTTGCTTTTGTCTGTTTTGCTTTAGATTTCCACATGGTTTTGATTCATATGAAGGAAATAGAGCTGTTGGTGAATCCACCTGCCAGCTCCTTGTCCTTGGTAATAGTCTCTGCTTGAGAGTCTATGATGTATGGTCTCCTTGCTTCCTTGTGGCTACTGTCCATGTGCTAAGATCTTTCCCCATTTTGAAAAAACTTACCCTAGGTCTATAAGTGCATTCCCTGTCAGGTAAAAGATTGGGCCTTGCCTTTCTTTTTCTCTTTAGTCTAACCCAACAAGATTTACTATAACATGATTGTTGGTAGGCTTGTGCTTAGGGCTCTCTTCTGTTCAATGGTGGCCTCACTGTCCCTTTACCTTCCACTATATACTTCCTTTCTTGCAAAGTACTGGTGACAGTGTCTCGTTATGTAACTCAGGCTGCTCTGATTCTCCTGTCTCTGCCTCCTACCTTCTGGGATCGCAGACGCGTGCCACGCTGTCCAGCTATTTTATTATTATTTTATAAGATGCTCTATTTTTATTTATCCGTGTTTTGTGTATGTTCATGTGTGTGTGTGTGTGTGTGTGTGTCTGTGTGTGTGTGTGTGTCTGTGTGTGTCTGAAGATGTTGCATTCCATGGAGCTGGAGTTACAGCAGTTTGTGAGTGGTTCAGTTTGGTGCTGGGAACCAAACTTGGGTCCTGTGGAATAGCCATAAGCATTCTTAGTTGCCAGTCACGCCTCCTGTTTCTATTTTACTATCTTCATTCTATCTCTTACATTGTTTATCAGCGAAGCTCTCTCTCCTTCTCCCACCACACAGCAACAAACACTATAGAGATTAAAGTATATGCATCTTTAACTAGCACTGCCTACACTGGCAGTATACACCACTTGCAGGCGTGTAGCCCGTGTGCAGGTCCAAGGAAAGCTATGAATGTGTAGTAATACATTTGTAGATGGCAACTTCATAGGACAGTGGCAAAAGGCTGGCTGTGCCTGTGGGACTTTTCAGGAATAGTTACACCATTATCTTTCCTAACTTTCTTGCTACATCTGCCTCGGAGTTGGCTGCTCAACAACACTGCGATCCCACAACAACACTGCGATCCCACAACAACAACACTGCGATCCCACAGCACACTGCACTGTTTCCACTTAGCAGGCCAGCATCTTTTGATTAAGTTATAAGGGAAGGACGTGTCTATGCATGTGTCTACCCATAGAATCCAGTTCCCACGTGAGATTGTCACCCTGCCTGTCACCTTTCCTCTGGCATTCCTTGTCTTATACAACTATTGGTGACTAACTCTTAGTCCTTGGACAGTGGGAAGGGGTCATGGTTTTGTCTCTGAAAGGTGGTCTCACGGAGTAAGACGTCAGGTTGCCTGGTTCCCTCTGCCTCTTTTCTGGGGGGGGTCACTGTACAGCCGACTCACCTCCCCTGTACTTCAGCTTTCCAGCACCCCTGTTTTCTACGTCTTCTTCACTGCCTTTGAGTCACTCAACTGTGATGTGCCTCCATGTGGGTTCTACCTGCTCCCTGTGAATGGGGTTATCGAGTTGCTAAGACTTATGAGGTCATAGTGTTCATAAAGCTCAGGCCCCTTATGCCTTCAGTACTGCAAATACACTTGTCCGTCCTTTCTTCTGCCCCTCAGTGGCTCCAATTACTTGTGCACCAAGCATCACAGAAGTTCTCACAGCTCACTGATGAGGTGCTTGTGTTAAGTACTATTTTTTCTATATGTTTATTTTTTTCAGTAGTGTTACAATAGAATAATGCCCCCTCGATAAGGCTAAGGTGCTTCCATCCCAGTCTCTGGGACCCATGGGTCGGTTACACTATATTACAGAAGAATAGCAATTTTGTCAGTGGAATCAAAATTGCTAATTGGCCCAGTGCAGTCATAATGGACTTTCCAAGTAAAGGAGAAACCAGAGACAAAAGTGGCCACAAAAGAACCAAAACTGACAAAAAAAAAAAAAAAGCCTGATCAATCATGGTGGCCTCTAAGGTTCTAAAGTCAGGCGCTGAGGAACCTGGCGGCATCTAGGAAAGGATGAGAAGTTGGCCTCTCCCCTACAGCCTCCCCAGTGCGCAGTCCTGTGACCCCTTGACTTAAACCAGACTTGTAACCTTCAGAACCACAGACATCACACAAATAAAGCTGTCATGTACACCACTGATTTCATGGGGACTTGTCACAGCACGGACAGAAATAGCTACAACAGCAGACATGCTGGCACAGACCTGCAATCCAAGCACTCTGGAACTGAGGCAGGAAGTTCACAGGTGTGAAGCAGGTCTGTGATACAAGCTTTCAGGCAGTAAGAGTCTGTCCCGCATCCCCAACAAACAAAACCCCCAAATAATAGCAGACATGTAGTTTCTACTGCTTGGAGCTTGTCAACATTTTGTCTTCCATTTTTATCCATTTTATGGACTATTTTTCCCAAAGTGTACATGCTTTCATCATCATTATTAATTTTATGTATCTCGCATCTCCACTGAACTCTTGAAATACACTGAATTCAGCTATTAAAAAAAAACTGTTGTAATGCCTCAGTCTGTTCATCTTAAAATCTGTGTCATTGCTGGGTTGTTTTGGCTGCCTGTCTTTTCCTCTCATACTGGGCTTTTCTTTCGTGCCTCTTCACATTCCTGATGTTTTTGAGTGAGTGCCAGGCCAGGCATTGTGGTTTTTCAATGGTTGGCACTAGGGACTTCCGAGTCCTATAAATCCTCTTGAACCTTTCTCTGAGATGAGGTTAAGTTGGTGTGGCAGGAGTTCCCTAGATCTGGAGGGCTCAGGGCGGAGCTCATGGTTTCCCTGTGGAGAGAAAGTTCTCTGTGTGTTCCACCCAGTTTCTCACGGCTATGTGGCTTTCCAGCCTGGCAGATGGGAGCAGACATCCCACATCCCATGTTGGGGTGGACACGACTACTTTAAATCCTCCTTCCCTCAGTCTTAGGTGGTTTCCTCAAATGCATGTGGCGACAGGCACACAGCAAGTTTCCCATGATGCTTTGTTTCTAGCGGCCCCTTTCATCTTTGTGTACACTACCCTGAAAACTTTGATCTCCCAGACTCTCAGCTGTGTTGCCTCTACCTGTGGAGGCCACTGGGCTCCATCTCTGTGTCTCTTCCTATGTCACAGCCTGAAAAATGTCATCAAGGCAGTCAGCTAAGGCATGTGTCAGGCTCGATTTGTTTCTCAAATCCTGGTGCAAAGGCCTTTCGTTATCTAACGTCCGATATCTTGGCAACACAGTTTTGAACATACATGTGTTGGGGCCAAGTTGTTTCCATAACTAGTAATTTGATCTCTGTTGCTTCATGTTCAGAAGTGACAGTCACAGCACTGCCTCTCAGGGACCCCATGACAGGTGACACGTGTAGGAGGTATTAACATGTCACATGCAGTCATCACTGCCACCATGGGAAGGAATATCACTAAAAGCATCTTACACATGCAGAAGCCAAATACTGGACACGTGAAAAAGCAAATAGAGGGCCAAATGCAAGGGTGGTTTCATTCACTGCGTGTCTACGGCCACTGGCCCAGTTCCTTCCCTCGTTTTTAAACATTTTTATTACATTTGAAAAATATTTGCTTACTCTAACTTTATAAGTGTTTTTGCTTACATGTATGGGTGTGCACGAGCCCAGCTCGTGAGGGTGGGGTCCTGAGTTGTAAGGAAGCAGGCTGAGCAAGCCACCAGGAGCAAGCCAGGAAGCCGTGTTCCTCCGCGGCCTCTGCTTCAGTTCCTGCCTCCAGGTTCCTGCCTCGAGTTCCTCCCTGACTTCTCTTGGTGACAGGACCAAGGTGCTTTTTGTCACGATGATGCTTTATAGCAGCAACAGTAACGCTAACTGAGATAATGGTAAATTGCCACTGGGTGTTGGAAACAGAACCTGGGTGAGACCGCCGCAAGAGCAGCGCATGCTAACACTGAGCCATCTTTCAAGCCCCTTTGTTATTTTATTATATTGTTATTTATTTGTGTGTGCGCGCACACGCATGCGTGTGTACATTCACACATGCCCATGTATGCTCATGCAGGGGGTGGGGGGGGGGGTCAAAGGACAGCTTGTGGGACACAGTTTTCCTTCCACCATGTGGGTTCCAGGGACGGAACTCAGCTTGTCAGTGCTTGTCCCCTGAGCCAGTCTCTCTGCCCTCCTCTTCTTTAAAAACTAATCTGTGTGGTCACTCTTTCATGCATCCCGGGCACTAGTAGCCGTGCTACTTGGATCAACTCTAGCCCTACTGTGTGCAGCAATGGACTTAACAACCCCCCCCCCCCCCCGAGCATCCAACCTGCACACCTGTGGGGTGAGGGAAGTGAGTGAGGCCGACCTTGTTAGGAGGATGAAATATCAGCTTGGCACCTTTAGTGTAACACTCGGTTAAATACAAGGAGAGCAGGCTCAGTCCCAACACTAATGGCATTTGGGGCCCGCCTCTCCTGACCTTCTAGGCTGTGAAGATGACAAACGCCTTCACATAATGCCAGATGCTCCTTGGGGGACTTGTGTTAGATGCTGTTGATAGAGATCTATCAGGTTTATACTGTCTGTGAGTCTAAGTGTTGAATTCTGCAACCATGTGACATCGCACAAGCACAACATGGCATGCCCATGAGGGATCCCTACTGTTCTATCAAACCTGCTTCCGTTTGGGTCAGGCAGTCAAGGCAGAGAGCTGAGGGTGGGGGGAGCTGGACCCTTCTCTTCATGTCCCTACGTAGACTCATGTTTTCTTTGCGAGGACTCACTGGCCTCATGCAAGGCTTTTGGAGCTGGCTGTATGTTCATGTCTTCCAAACTCACAACCATCCCTCCCTCCAGGCCTTGGACCAGTCGCACATCTCTGGGCCTGGCTTTGCCATCTTCTCGGCTGAGGGCAGCTCCAACTTTCAGTTACTCCGGTTGAAAACAGACACACCCTCACTTCTAGCCTCACATCTCATATCTTGTCAGCAAACCCTACTGGCTCATCTTGCAAAGTGTGTTTCAAATGGGATCACTTTTCACTGTCCACTGGCTGAGGTCACAGTCATTTCTCAGTTGGAGGACTGGCACCGTGTCCGGGCACCTCTCTTTTGGCCCCACAAATCTAATCCCAATACAGAAGCCAGAGATCCAGCTAAGACAGAAAAATGACAGGATACCCTGCTCAGTCTCCCCAGGAGCCGCCATGCCAGCCATGACCTCGCTACCATTATCAGGACCTGGCTTCCGACTCCTGCTCCTTGATCCCTGGTTTCCTCCCCTTTGTGTGCGGCCATTTTCACATGTTGTCTCTGTTTCATGGTCTAGATCAGCTCTTCCCCTGCCCAGGGCCCAGAAAGCTGTTCTTCCAGACACTGGCATGGTCTGTCCCTCACCTCATTCACAGGTCTCTTAGAATCTTTCCTGACCTCTCATCTCCAGGCACACCCGTGCTCCTTGCCAGCCTTCATTTGTCCCATAGCATCCACTACAGTCAAACACAGATGCTCACATGATACGCGTACGCTGCTGCTTATCAGCCCCCGTTGCTTTCTGTATCTTGCGCCACTTAAGTAATGAAGGAGCCTGGCGTATTGGGGACACACTGAACACACTAAAGATAAAAGACCAAGACAACAGCACACGAGATAAGGTGACTGAAATGCTCGCAGCGTCCAATACAGGCAGACACGAGTGGCCAGCTGAGGGCAGACACCCAGCCGGGGCACCCACCCCGAATCCCCAGGGGACAGCCTTAGCTACACATCTGCCAATCTGTACCAGGCTGAAGTGGCCTGTGGGTGTCCCTTCCTTGGCTTATTTCTCTCCACTCGCTTGGAGGCAGCAGATACCACTTGCCCTTCCAGGGTGACATTCCAGGGTCCCAGGCTGCTAGTCTCACAGCCCGCCTAGGAGGCTGGTTGTCCACTTACCCCTGGGCAGGCGCCTGCTCCTCTTCTTCAGATACTTGGTGGGAGAAAAAGGCATGACGAGCTAAGTGGAAGGACCCGTTGTAGAAGGATGGCTGGGCAAGGCCGAGCCCGGGACGGAAGCCAGGTACACCGGCAGGCAGCGAAACAGACAGCTGCTCCAATTAGCTGCAGTGTGGTATAAGCTGTGAGAACTAAACTGGGGTCTGTTGTCTCTCCTGAGGCAACTTCTGCATTTTGCAGGACCTGAAACCTGGGAATGTCCAGGGTGGGGATCCCCATGGGCACTTCCCGGAGTATACATGCTGCTAGGGTAAGATGGAGGCGGGTACCATGGAATTCACATAGTAGGTCATTCTACACCTTGGCTCCCTGACCCTCATTCTAGCCCTGAGCAAATACCATCTGAGTTTGGTCAGCTGTAGGGCCAAGCATTCATCTACCTCTGTGTGAACATGGGGACTTGTGCTAGGGACAGGGCTCCAAGCTGAGGGCTGCTGTCTCCGGCAGTGTTTTTGTTTGTTTGTTTTTTGAGACAAGGGTTCTCTGTGTAGCCTTGGCTGGCCTTGACTCACTTTGTAGACCAGGCTGGCTTCAAATTCAGAGATCCACCTGCCGTTGCCTCCCTGAGTGCTGGGATTACAGGCAAGTCTCTGGAATTATTTGCAGATAAAAGAACACAGTTTAGAAGCTGGCCACCCACAGAGCTTACTGCACATTGGGTGTGAGCTCTTGACTTCCTATTTCTGATCCCTTTTAGGCTTTTTGTTTGTTATTTTGCTGTTGTTTTCTTTTAGTTTGGTTTGTCTTAGTTTTTTGAGAAAGAGTCCTATCATGTCAGTTATCTAGACTGGCTGTGAACTCACCAAGCTGTCCAGGCTGGCTTCTTTTTTATTTTTATTTTTAATTTTTAAATTAATTTATTCAGATTACATCTCAGTTGTTATCCCATCACTTGTATCCTCCCGTTCCTCCCTCCCTCCTGCTTTCATCCTTTTCCCCTCCCCTAGGTCTATGACCGAGGGGGACCTCCTCCCCCACTATTTGGCCATAGGCTATCAAGTCTCCTCTTGGCAGCCTGCTTATTCTTTCTCAGTGCCACCAGGCCTCCCCACAAGGGGAAGTGGTCAAATATGGGGCACCAGAGTTCATGTCTGAGTCAGTCCCGCTCTTCACACAACTGTGGAGAATGTTCCAGGCTGGCTTCTAACTTGTCATCCTCCTACCTTAGCCTCCCACCTCAGGCTGTTTATGTGGCTAGTGATGGGGGTCGACCTCCTGGGGTTCAGGTGAACACTGTAAACAATGCTTGAAAGGTGTCCTCCCACTCTCTAAAGTGGATATCTTGTCCCTTTGTCACAAACAAAGGAGCCAAAGGTCCAGGTAAGTTCTACCTCTTGGAAGGGCAGAGCCAGGACCCAAGTTTAGCTGGATTCTTTCCAAGTAAGAATTTAGCTGCTGTTTTCCCCATGCCTGGGACAAAGGAATTAGGAACAGCTGGCCGGTCCAGCCTCACCTGCCCGTCAGGACCAGCACCTTAGCCAGGATTATTAATGTTGTAATGAAGCACCATGGCCAAAAGGAACTTGGGGAGGAGACAGTTTATTCTGCGTACACCTCCACAGCACTGTCCACCATGGAAGGAAGTCAAGACAGGAACCTGGAGGCAGGGGCTGATGCAGAGGCTATGGAGAGGTGCAGCTGACTGGCTTGCTCAGCCTGCTTTCTCTTAGAACCCAGGGCCACCAGCCCAGGGATGGCACTACTCACAATAGGCTGGGCTCTTCCCCATCAATCACTAATTTTAAAAAATGCCTACAACAGTGGTTTCAACCTTCCTAATGCTGTGACCCTTTAGTACAGTCCTTTACGTTGTGGTGACACCTCAACCATAAATTTGTTTTATTGCTACTTTCTAACTATAATTTTGCTACTGTTATGAATCATAATGTAATATCTGATATGCAGGATATCCGATATGGGACCCTGCGACTCATAGGTTAAGAACCACTCCCCTACAGGCCTGACTATAGCCCCATCTTGGAGAAGTATTTTCTTAACTGAAGTTCCCTCCTCTCAGATAACTTTGGCTTTTGTCAAGTTGGCAAAACCATCCAGCACAACCTGTGTCATTGGGGAGCTCCAGAGACACTTCTCGAGTGATGGTGGCAGAAAAATTGGCACCAGGCGTTGGTGAGCAGGGACGGAGCAAGAAGCCATTTACTTGCCGACTTCCTTGTGGCATCATCATCCACAGAAGATGATGCAGGTGACAATAGCAAGTCATTCCTGCATTCAGCTGCTTCGCTGGCTTACCCCCACGCTCTTAGAATGCAGCCAGCTCTGGACCGGCACAGCCCTTCTGACAGCTCTCCTCCACTTGCCTATTTACCTGTCAGCCACTCTGCCTGCCTCTCTTTCCCCTCGGAGGCCCTCTGCGGAGAGCCTCTATCCAAGAAAGTTCCTCCTGCCCAACTACAACATGTTCTTTCTATCTATAGAGTTTATACTCCATTGGACAGTGGCTTCTGGCTTTGTTCATGTGGTGATTGCAGGCCTGTCTGCCAAGGGAATGCTCATCACCTGAAAGCAGACACAGCCCTATTCTTTCTGGCTAAGTGAGTAAAACAGTGGGTCCTCCTTACCTGCTGGAATCTGGTTCCATGACCCTCCATGAACACCAGACTGTGAAGCCTCAAGCCCCTCCCCTCCCCAGATGACCCGGGATCTGCATACAGCTTGCACACATCTCTAGACAGACTACTGTAGTGCCAAATCCATGGCAACACTCTGAAAGCAGCTGTTATTTAGGGATGGCTGTCCACGTTCTAATCAGGGACGATCTGTCATGGGAATATTTTCAACCTACAGTTGTTTGAACCCAAAGGCTGGGAACCTGCAGACTCAAATGTGTTCCTTAAATACATTGTGCGGATACATCCAAACAACACAAGGTGGTGAAGCAGCTCAGGGCACATGGGGTGTGAGTGAGAAGCGGGCTGCTGCCTGCCTGAGACGGTGACTTGCTTCCAAGCAGTAGATAAAGCCTGCTTTACTTCTGCAAAGGACAGCAGGACACAGGGCTGAGGCCTGCTTCAGGACAGGAAGGAGAAGCCCAGGAGCCAGGAGGCGAGACTGACCTCTTCAGAGACTGTAAAAGGTCCTCATATAAAGACTTTCTCTTCCTTGTAAAAGGCCCTAGCTGGTATGGTTGGCCCTGAGGATGTTGGGCCTCTGCTCTTGCAAAGGCCATTGCGCTCCCAGGAGCCTTCCTGCCCACCAACAAGGCAATCTTACTCTTTCTGGCATTTCCCTGGGGGGATTTCCTTGGGGCTGAGGGGACATTTGACTCTACAAGGAATCTGCCTTGCCCCGGATGACCTGCTTGAGAGAGAGGCTCCGACCTTTCTCTCAGGAGTAATTACAGAAGTGGTCCTGGCACCCAGATCAGTGGAAGCTGACCTCTGAAATATGTCAGGGCCTGGAGAGATGGCTCAGAGGTTAAGAGCATTGGCTGCTCTTCCAGAGGTCCTGAGTTCAATTCCCAGCAACCACATGGTCGCTTACAACTATCTATAATGTGATCTGATACATTCTCCTGTTGTATACATAATAAATAAATAAATCTTAAAAAAAAAAAAAAAGAAATATAAGTCAGACCTTCCCTCCCCAGCGGGAGCCCCAGACATAAGCCTGACTTCAACACGCATCCTGTTTGAACTGAGAGCTACCTTTGCAGTCCCAATGACATCAACTCCCATCTCACCACATATCTGCTTGTCCCTGGGGGATTCTGTGCACTTGCAGCCCCACTCAGATCAAGGCCTCACCCTCTTCACTCTCTGCATGTGCACACATACACACCTCCCAGCTAGCTGCTCACCTGGTCAATTCCTACTGATTCAAAACCCAGCTCAAGTCTATTCATTTCTCCTTCAGCTTCATTTCAGTTTCCTATGCACCCCACCCATTTTTAAAAGATTTGACTACTTTTATTTTCTGTGTATGGTACTTTACTTACGTAGATGTCTGCAGACCAGCTGCAGGGTGCATGCAGTACCTGTGAAGGCCAGAAGAGGGCACCAGATACCCCTGGAGCTGGTGAGCCACCATGAAGGTGCTGGGAATTGAACCCAGACCTCAGGAAAAGCAGAGCTCCCATTCCTTCCTTTTTTCTCTTACATGTAGTTACTCAAGTTCTAGTATATGGCAGACACTGTGCCATATGCTAGGGGACATAAACTGATATCAGTCTCAGAAATGGTTAACCAGGTCCCTAAGGGCTGCGGCTGCCATGACAACCACACCAGAAAGACACTAACCTACTACTCACGCAGCACGCCCTGCTCAGTCATTCTATAAGCATTCTGCTGCCACTGTTGCCTAGTGCCCACGGGGCACCGAGGCCAGGGGTGCCTCCCAGGACCAGGAGGCAAGCAAGCTCTGAGTCCCCTCTTTAGTCTAATGCCCTCTCAGATGCCCTTCTGGGTTTCTGGGATTAGTCTGGCCATTCATCCGGACCCTCTCCCTCCACCGGCTAGAGTGCTTTGTTTCAGGGGGGTGCCCGAGGAAAGAGAAGCCACAACTACTTTCTACTGCAACTGAGAAAGGCAATTCCCCACCTTGATCTGAGCTCCCCCATATCAAAGCCTGCAGAAGAGAGAGGCCCACAGAGGGGCTGGCTACTCCCTGCTGTGATGCTCTGAGCACTCTGTTCAGTCAGCAGTGGTATACTAAGGGCACTCACAGCTCCAAGCCATCTACCACCAAGGGTGGTCCGGAAGTCCGGAAGTAAGTCCTGAAGTCCCTCTCTGGAGAGCTGGCCCAGCCAGGAATGTCTGGCAGCTGACTCGGTGGGACTCAGTGGTCAGCAGGGTCTGCCTGACACATACATCCAGTGAGGCCTTCTACTACAGGACAGAGTTAGGCCCGAGGTCAGGTAAGAAACCGGGGATGTTGCTTCTCAAACAGAAAGCCAGGGGTGCCATGGCCAGGGAAGAGCCTCAGCTGAGAAGGCAGCACAGGGGTCGACTTTCCTTTCCTAGACAGGTCTGGTGAGGCAGGGAGATCAGGTAGAAATACTTCAGATCCTCTGAACTGAGAAGAGTGTGGGGGCAGGGGTGGGGGTAGGGTGGGGAGGGGGAGGGGGACTGGACTCTCTGCAGGTACCCAGGATAGAAGGCCAGGTGGCTGTCCTGACTGGACACAGAACCTGCCCATAAACTAGGGGTGAGAAAGGTCTGAGTGCTGATGGGGAAACAGCCAGGGAGCCCCGACCAGCCTAGGCAGAGGAGCACTCCAGGCCTGGGTACGAGTGGAGCTTATATAGGCTCAAGGGTGGGGGTGGGTTGAGGGTTCAGTTAATGAGAAGAGGGGTCCAAGGCCCCACTGAACTGTATGTTTCGTCTCTAGAAACTGCATGTGAAAGTAAATAAAACCACCCTAACTGGAGGCATCAAACACTAAAAAATTCTTCAAGTGCCTCCTCACACTGTGCCTTTCATTGACCCCCAACAATGGGCACAGGCCCACCAGCTTAACCACAGTCCCAAGCCAAACCATACCCCTAGGCTTTCCCGGGATCTCACAGAAGTCTGGCCTCAGGCCCTCATGCTGGGACACCCCCCCACCCCCCACCCCCCATCCCCGCACCCTAAGGAACCAGAGCTGGGTATTGAGCTGTGAGTGCTCAATGGTGTCACCACATGGCTGATATATGCCTTCATCGTACAGTGTGAGGCGAGGCGTGTTGCCCAGATAGACGGGCATTACACTAGACCTGGGGACACAAAGCCATGGCAAGACCCCATGTGGGGTCCTCAGCAAGCCATCAATGACAAACAAGCAGGCTGCAGACAGAGAACCTGCTTAAGAAGGCAAATTAATGGTAGGCGGCGGACAACAATTCTTTAGTACTCAGTGGGAAGGGGCAGGACTAGAGGCCTGCAGTTCTACCTCTCCCCGCCCCCGCCCCCTCCCCCGCCTCCCACCCTTTATTATGGAGAGAAAGCCAATTCCCAGCGCAGCCCACAGCCCACAACAGGAGACCCTGAGCTCCTGGGGGAAGAGACTTGGCTGGCCCAGCCAGTTTCTTCCAGAAAACCTGAGGGGGGGGAAAGGGGGGGGGGGGGGTTGCAGACTAAACAGCACCTGACTTTGGCCTCCTCCTCCTCCTCCTGCCCAAAGAGGAGGGGGGTGGGGTGGGCCAATAGGTCTGAGATGGTTTTAAAGGCCATAAGCAGTTCAGACGGCCGGAGAGGAGGGATACAATTCCGGGGATCAGTGAGACACGCCACACAATAGAGGAGGGTGGGGCCAAGGCCGGACGGGCTCTGCACACAGACCACCCAGCCCTGCCCCTCTCGGGCTGGGTATTTGGACACTGCTCCATCTTTTGCACTTTACTCTTTGCACCTGTTCCAAGGCAGATGCAGCCCACCACCCACAGCTGCGGGGAGGTGAGGGGACCCCAGGGCTTTACCTGGCACGTTTCCCACACTTTATTTTTAAGCCAAATAGTTCTGTTTCTGTATTTTTTTTTTTTTTTTTTAGCCTATCTCCTGCCCGGAGGCCAGATACACAACAAGACAAGTACGAAGTCGTCCTCCTAGTGCCAGCATGTAAGCCTAACAACACATTCTAATACCTACTACCGCTTCTTAGCATAACTCCAGAAAGCACCCGCTCACCTTGTAGTCTGAGCGAATATAGCACCCTCTAGAGGCGACCATTTATATTGAAGGTGATATGAACGGCGTCCTCCAGAGTTAGGCAAAGAGTGACAAGACTGTGGGTCTCACAGTCAAACTCATAGATAATCTTGAGCCCAGCCTTACCTTCCTACTCTCTACAGAAGGAAACCGCCTAAGCTATCCCAACAATAGGACTATCTGACTCTGTTTGGCAAGGCTCCAACCTTTCAGGCCTCTCTCCTGCCCTCAGGTCCAGCCATAGGTAGGGCTGGGTACTGT
Source organism: Acomys percivali (assembly GCA_907169655.1). Lineage (NCBI taxonomy): Eukaryota > Metazoa > Chordata > Mammalia > Rodentia > Muridae > Acomys > Acomys percivali. Next base: position 108,214,145 of record OU015746.1, on the reverse strand, counting down.
GACCTGACTCCCAAGGCTCAGTCTGAGGAGCATAGCTAGCAGAACCAATCACCAATAGACACCCCACAGCAACACCTTATTGTCCAGAAGCGGCTTCCCCCCAACTTTACTTTATGAATGAGAGAAAAAGCCGGAAATGTATGGACTCCAGGGAGCTTTGGGCACAGTTCCTCACATGTTACACTCCTCTAACGTGACAGCCTTACCGGTACACACTGGATTAGACCAGATCATTAAAAAAATGGATTAGTATGCTGGGGGAGCAACATGAGGACTGGAGTGTGGATTCCCAGAACCCAGAACCCATATAAAAGCTGGGGGAGTGGGGGAGCATGGTGACCCCCTGTAACTCCAAGACTTGGGAGGCAGAGGCCAGAAATCCCCAGGGCAAGCCAACTAGCTACATTAGCTAGTTATTGCAAGTGCGCATGTGTGTGTGTGTGTGTGTATGTGTGTGTGTATGTGTGTGTGTGTGTGTGTGTGACACACACACTCACAGAGTCAGGCTGCATACTGACCATTGCAGAAGTAACAGCTAACACGAAGAGAAGAAAGAAGGGTCCAGAACTCCAGAACTCAAGTACACCTTTGGGGGCAAAGTGAGCCACAAAACACTCATGTTGAAAGTGTGCAAAGCAATAAGTCTCCCTCCCCCAAGGCCTTGGCATGCCAGGTCCTCTATCACAAAGTGACCTTCTGCATGTCCTGAATAGGACAGTCACCTCATGTGTAAGGATGTCCTGAGGGCACCAAGATGACACATGGTCCAGCTGAGAGTGGGGCCTCAAGTAGGGTACGTGATGATAGAAGGATTCACAGTAATTCCCTGTTACTCCACAAGTCACTTAAGGCTAGGACAGGCTAGGGCCAGGTCCTGCTCGGCTAGACACAAGGCTCACAGCATCCCCACAGCTACCCTCAACCAGGCAGCAGGGATCACACCGTAGTGATGGGAAAGCATCAGCAGAGAACACTCAGGCCTTGCCTGAGACCCATGGCCCCTGAGAGTGTGGACCTGCCTGACTTGAAGGATGCCTGTTTCCCACATGGGCATGAGACTCAAAGGTTAAGGCTCCTGTTTATGTGGATATAGCCTTTTTTTTTTTTTTAAATTGAGGATCCCCAAACCACCTTGTTGCCAGGTAGGGCATCTCCTCAGGTGGCCCTGTGTGTGTCAACATCGCACCACTACACAGGGAGGGCCCAAGTCCTTCCCAACTGGGAATGCGTCAGGGTCCTGCCGGAGACAAATACACTCAAGAACCCACGGCAGCCTTGGCTGGCATAGCTGCTTTGGGTCCTGGTTGCTGAACATTTTCTGAGAGAGAGAGAGAGAGAGAGAGAGAGAGAGAGAGAGAGAGAGAGAGAGAATGAATCACTTGCCATCATATGCACACTGCAGGTTCTTGTCCTAGGGTGACCTAAACCAGTTCCTTTAGGAAAGGTTGCTCTGGGCAACTCAGGGTCCCCCTGGAAGGGACAAATGTTGGGATTCAGACCTGGGACAAGTGGCTGAGGCGCCTTTTTAACCAAAGTGGAACTTGTAGGTTCTCCCAGCATCCCGCAGTCCCTACCTGGTATAGGATATAGCTGGCATACCCTGCCTGCCCTCTACCCAGAACTCTCCAGCCCAGGGCTGGGTTTCCCCTCCCCCAGAGGCTCTTCACTATATAATCCAGACATTTTGGTCCCCCTTACTTACTTTCTACCCCCTCAGCTTTCCCTCTCCTCCCCCCCTCTCTCTGTGTGTTCATACTTTCTCTGCCTCCCTCTGCATGACGACTTTACTAACCTCTACTTGTCAGATCCACGAACGGCCCAGGAGCTGCCCCCAATAAACCTGCATTTATATACTCTAACTTGGCTTGAATTGGCTCAGTTCGTCGCCGGAAGAACGCTTATCAACAATAAGCATCAAGTAATTTTCTGCACAGGTGGGCTCACGGCCTGGGGCTCCAGCCCTAAGGTCTATTGGTGTTTTGCAGGAAGCCCTGCCAGGCAGCTACCTGGAAGAGGACAGAAGGGAGCCAGAGCCTCGTGGGAGTGTCCAGCACACAGTCCATTTGCACAGAAAGGCTCTATGCTGCATCAGCTCTGCTCAGCTTGTCTCTGCCCAGGGCTCACCAATAGCATGCCTGCTAAAGGTGAGCAACTATGTGTGAATTCCTAATGGGGAAACCCAGTCAGTCACTGACTATAAGTGCAAGCACTCTGGAAAATGCTGGCTGAGCTAGTGACAAAGGGACGAGGTCGGTGGTGGGGACACAGATTGTCTAATGAAAAAACTAAGCCCAGACAGTCAGGAGGAGTCAGGCAGGGCAGAGCCTTTGATGCTGGATGCTAAAGGCTTTGTCTGCCTGAATCCCTGACCGCCTGCCCCTGGAGCCTGTGCAAGCGCCTGATGTCAGGGCGGAGCACGAGAGGATAGAGATGGCATCTTCTGGGGACACCAAGGGAGCCCAATGCTCCTCTTAGATACAGCTTCATGCCACCCCGTGGCTTCCTCTGGCATGAGTTTTTCCCAGGACACACTCCCCCCAGGCCAGGGTCCTGAAGTGGACCCTGTGGCCTGGCCTCAGAGCACCCAGGATGGGGGCGAAGTGCCCCAGCAGAGGTCCTGACGGATGCAGGCACAGGGGTGCTTTGTTAACTAGTCTTCCCTGTTCATGCTGGGCAGACGCTCTGTGAATGGCACTGCTGTGGTATTTTAAGAAGATTCTACAAACAGTGCTCCCTCAGAATGGGGCTTCAGAGCCCTGCTCATGAATGTCCCCCACCAGGGCAGCCGCCTGCAGCTCCAGCTGGACAATAGGGCCTCACAAGGAGTAGGCGGATGCCGGGTGACCCCAGCCACACGGCCCAGTCCTCCCAATGGCTGCCCTGGAGTTTATTGGGAGGTGTGGCTCCCTGTCTGGGTGACATCCCTTGGGTACCACCACCTCCCCGGATCTCCAGGGATTTCCAGGCCCTGAAGCTGTCCTGTGGGTCAAGGGGGGAGGGGCACAGGAAGGAAGGGTGCCTTGAGATTTCCTCAGACACCACTTTATTAGGTAGCCAGAGAAACCTCAAAGACCTACTGTTCTGGCAGACAAGGGCTATTAAACCTCAATCTCTCTAGAAGTTTAATCTGGAGCCTTGGAAGGCCAGCGACACCACTCTGGATGCTAGAGGCAGGCAGATGGGAGGGTCACAGGTCGCATTCCTGAGACCACCTACAAGGCTGGGAGTTCAGTTAGTCACTTGTGGGAGCCTCGGAATCGAGTCCCTCCACAGTGAGGGAGGCTGAGGAAGGGGGCACAGTGTGTAAGTGTGGAAGATGTGAGGCACAGCCAGCGCACAGCAGAGGCAGCCTCTCCTCTTCCCAGGTGAGACCATTCATCTCCCAAGCCTGAAGCATGCCCCAAACATGCCCGAACTGCTGAGAACCGTCAGGCATCACGGGAATTCCTCGGGACACCGTTGAGTCTACACACCGTTGAGTCTACACACCTCGGGCTGTGGAGGCCCGGTGGGCAGGACACTGTGAGTTTGCAAGGGGTGGAAGGTTAAGAGCAGGCCTGGCCAGGGGCAAAGTATAGACTGAAGCTTTGGTCTAAGTCCTACTTTGTCCTCTCACACTTGGAAAAAGTCTGAAATAAGAATTACCCTCAAGGGACTGGAGAGATGGCATGGAGGTTAACAGTATTTGTTGGTCTGGCAGAACAATGTGTTTGCTCAATTCTCCTCTGACCTCGCTGGGCACAAAATATACACATGGGGCACATATACAGGCATAATACCCACATACATAAAATAGATAAATTTCTAAGTTTACTTATTTAAAAAATAATAATCACATAAGAGGTTCCCTGACAGTCACCACCCCCAACTCCAAAATATGCTAGACTGGCTGGCGAGAGCCAGGCATAGTAGAAAGACTATGAACCTATGGAAGTTTTATATTGTAGAGGCCACTGTGGCATCACTGATGTTAATCAAGCCTGTCAGAGTACTAAGCAGCCTGATGGAGCCCCTGAGTAAAGGTACCGTATCTGCATGCCCTGGATGACACCCTGCACGCTGTGGGTGCCGTGGTACCTAACATCTACCTGGATTGCCGAGGGCCAGCAGCACACAGCCTGTGTATTCCTCACCAGCCATCAGCTAGAGCCGACTTGAGAACAGGCTGCACGCAACACAGCAGGGGGAGCTCGGTTCAAGGACAGGCCCTACAGACTGCAGGACTTGGCTGCAGAAGTCAAAGGAAAAGCTGATGGTCCCTGCTGGGCTGTCAACTACTTCCAAACACTCCCTCCCTCTCGGTTTCATCAGTAAAGGGGCACACACTGATCTTCTTGGTCTGCTCTAGATTTCACTGCCTGTCTATCAAAGCCACAGTGACAAGTATACAGTGGAAAGACGAGCAGCTTGAGTGGCCGGCCGCTGGTGGGAAACTGGACCTGCTTCCTCACCCCTAAAGAGAAGTAATAACGTATTTCAGGGTTGCATAGGGAGTGAATCAACTGGCATATGGGAAGTGCCTTGGTCAGAGCCTGGCACACAGAGCTCTCTGTGTTTCTGATGCTATCACGTAAGTAAAGGTACATCAGGCAAGGATCATTTCTATTACTGGGCATCTTCGAGGTGCCAGTGCTACTGTTACGCAGATGCTAATTCAGACCTCAACGTAGTTGGTGAGACTGCATCACACAGTGTTCTTTGGTTCAGAGAAGTAAGATGACTGCTGTCAGGGCTGGATCCAGAGCCCTGCCTGTCCCACCGCTGGCTGTATGATCGGTCAGTGTCTCCCTGTCTCCTTGAACACAAGCCCTTGGCCTGCTTAACTCACCTTTAACACCTCCAAGTAAAGCTTAGGTAAGAGGAACCAGACCCTGTCCACTGGAGCCGAGTACTTGCTCACATACCTTGGCAGGAAATAGCTTCTCAAAAAGTCCCATCCCCAAAGCACTGTCATAGTGTGACCTGCTCTGAGTTCCCTAAAAAAAAAAAATCCCCTTGACAGAGCACTGCCATTATTTAACCTGACTCCCAGCTTACCCTACATTCAGGCTGAGGTTAAAAAAGAACCAGAAGTAACTCTTCCACTGCCTCTCCACCCCCACCCCAGAGACAGGATTTCTCCATGGAGGCCTGGCTGTCCAGGAACTCACTGGGTAGGCCAGGCTGGCCTTGAACTCACAAATTTGCCAGCCTCTGCCTCCCAAGTGCTGGGATTAAAGGCATGCACCACCACTGTCCAGCTATCAGAAACAATTCATTAACATTACAGCTGTGGTACAAACTGGGGAAAGCAACGCTTGGCCAAAACTTAAAAAGAAGTTTTATGTTTCTTAAGCTTTAAGATCACCCAAGGAAAGAAGCGTCCACCAGGAACTTCTGATATTCCCAGAGCTCCAGGCAGCCGTGGCCATGCATCTGCCTTTGCACAAGGAAGCCCTAGGAGGGCTCCGGATCTCATCCCCGGCTGACTTTTGAGTCCCTTCCCAGGCGAGAAGTGCAGACTAAGGCAGAGTCACCATGGAGCTGGACATCTACAGTGTCCAGTTTTCAGCACACATTACAGTAGGAAAGAAACAAAATGCGGCCCATGCACAGACATTAATCTACAGAAACTACACGTGACTGGCTCTAAACTTGTGAGGCAAAGGCTACAAGCCAGGCATTGTAAATATGCTCAAAGAAATTAAGGGCACCACTGGGAGCCGCACACAGCTTTAATCCCAGCAGGCAAGTGGATCTCAGTGAGTTCAAGGCCAGCACCCAGAGCTACATAGAGAGAAGATGCCCAAAAGAGGGGTGGGGCGGGGGATTGAGTGTAATGATACCTCACTAATTGTATAATATTGATAAAGAGATGTAAGCTATTGAAAGAATCAAATGGATTCTGAGGTTTAAAATTGTGATAATTTAGTATAGGACCTCAACAACAGATTTGAGGACAATGGAAAACATCCAGTCTGAGGGAAATTTTTCTTTTAAACATGAAGAAAAGTGAACAACAGAACTTTAAAAACTAATGCTACATGTATAAAGTGTGCCCACAAACAGAAATTGTGAGTTCTGGAGGCAAACATGGGAGGGGAATTAGAAGAGATACAAATAATGGTTCAAAGGCCTGCAAAGTTTGTTGAAAACCATAGGCCTAAGAGTCTCCAGGCTGTAAGGATGTTGAATCAGGCTTCACACCTGACAAATGCCTAGGCAAGCCACCGGAAGACGGAGGATCTCAGAGGAAGCAAAAGATCTGCTTTTAAGCCCGGTCAAAGAAAGGCCAGGGACTCAACCTGTATCTCAGCACCCCATCCCAGCTGACTGCTGACAGCTCTTGTCTAAGACCGGAGGACAGCCCTGGGCCTGTCTGCTGGGAACAGAGCAGTTCTGAGCTTTCTCAAAAGAATCTTCTGGACCTCTAGCTGCCATGGGCTGGGGAGGTCACCAGAGGTTGCCTATCTCTTATTCCCGATGCACTCCAAGGTTTCTGTGTTGTTGTAGCCCAGCCAGAACAGGAATAGGGCTGAGAAAATGGCTGGGCTTTCTGAAGCCCCTTGAGCTTGCATTGCCTGTCCTAAATGTAGATGGAGGATGAAGAGGCTCAGTGAGGGGAGGGCTGTCCTGACTAGGGAATGAAACAAAAGCCTGAGGCCTGTTCCTGTTTTAAGAAACCCACAAGGTTGCTGCCAGGGACACTTGAATGGGGAAGAGGTGACAGAGGACACTTCTCAGAAACACAACCGGACCTGCACAAACAAACGCTGAGCCACAGGCTGGCTGCTGTGGGGGCTCTGCCGCCTCTACAGTCACCAGAACCATGAAGCTCTGGCCTGGCTATCACTCACAGGCTCTCCTCTCCCCCACCCACATCCTGTTCCAACGCCTCTGAAGTTGAGCTGATCCAAGCTGCCCCAGCCCCTGGCCTCTGACACCCATTTCCAGACCACACTGTGGGGCAGTGTGGGCAGGACTCTTTCAAACAATCTGCCTGCCCCTGGGATCTGTTGGGTACCCAGGATCACGCACTGGACACTACCAGTGGGCAGCCAGAGTGTCACCTTGTCTGCCTGCCTGCTTGCACTCTGCTTTCCAGTGCTCACAAAACGCGTAGGTATAGGACCAGCTTTCAAAAGTGACAGAAGACTATGGGAGGCAGCCAATCAGACCATCCACTCCCGAGGAATGAGGTGAACGGGGCCTGCAGGCCTGGACAGCTGTGGGCCCAGAGGCAGGTTAGGGTGCAGGCAACCTGCTGGGGCTCCATCACTCTCAGCTTGTCTGAAAGCGTACAGAGAGTAGTGTACAGGGACCAGAGAGGTGCAGGCAATGTCATGTACCAGGCTGGCCAGGCACTGGGGAGACTTGTCACCAGAGTAAGGAGCTGAGTATTTTCTATAGACAGAGACTTCAAGGCAGTTCTAAGGAGGTATAGTTTACGGATGAGACAGTGCTTGGGCAGCAGACTAGAAGAGGCATGGGATGGCTAGCCTGGAAGCCAGCGCAGGTGACAAGAAGGAAGGTGGCCCAGGGAACAGGCTCACAGAGCACCCAACTTGCCACTATGGGAAGGGAAGAAGATAAAAGCTGAAGGGCAGAGACTCTTCAGAGGGGCAGGTGGGCATGAAGGGCTCCAGCTGAGAGCTGAGGAAAAGCTCTGCATCTGCTGGTAGGGTTGGATGCTCAGAGCAGAGCTGGAGGCTGTGTGTCTACATCCACTCAGTCCTCGGGGTCCTGAAGAGACAGAACTCAGACAGCAGGGGAAGCCACATCAAACGCAGGGAAACAGGGCAGAAGGGCCAGTCAGACAGACACAGATGAAAGGTGGGACAGGTGCAACCACCAGCAATGAGGGACAGAGGGGGCCTAGGGGGTCATCAGATGCTCAGGTGCTTACTGGTCCAACAAGAGTGGAGGCTGCCAAGAGTGTGGGGGTGGGGGGGTGGGGGTGGGGAGCAGGCAGGGCCAGGCTAGGATGGAAAACAGAACAGCACGGGAAGGTCCCACAGGCCACAAAGTGGGTGCAAGGCTATCAGCGGTGGTAGGCTGACTTTCTGATAAAGGAGTTAGGCAGACTCCTATTGGCAGAAGGAGCCACGGGGAGAAGGGAGCAAGGGTGTCTGGGAGCAGGGAGGGATTCTGACCAGTAGGAAGCGTGAGGAGCCGAAAGTCACTGAAGGAGCAAGAGATGAAGCAGCCGCGGAGGCAGCAGCAACCGGCCTCGGGGCCCTGTACTCTGTAGCTCTTGTGGCTATCTAGCCTAGATCTGCTATGGACTTCCTGCCAGGCTCAAGGGCCTCCCCTTCTGCTAGCCCTCAGTCCTGGGCAAAGATGCAACACTGAAGAATTGGGTAAATATACCCCATAGCCCTACACACAGATGCATCTAGAAACAATCCTAGAAAGGATGAGATCACACAGGTGCCTCAGTGTTCAGGGCAAGTACATGGGACCTCCGCTCAGGGACACGTGGCCCCTGTGGAATAGACCCGGCGGCAGGACCTCGTTTCCCTGGGAGCACCTGGGACTCAGCTGTAACTCTTCTAACCATTCATGCAGACAAGCCCCCCTCCCTTCTCCCCACCCCCCACTGCCACCCCGAGTTGGGCTTGCAGCAGTGTCCTGCATGGCCTGCACTTCAGGCACAAATGCCAGTGCTGGGTTTTAAAGCCAGAAGGCTGCGGCTGCTAGAGCAGTATCAGGCACTAGGGGGGCGCTTTGAGGCTCTCGTTGCCAGATGCCATTCAGATTACTGGAATTTTTCTACTTCTTCCAGTACACTTTCACACCGGACAATCTGCTAAAATGTTCTCTTGTTTAAAAAAAAAAAAAAAAAAAAAAAAAAAAAAAAAAAAAAAGGTTTAGGAACATCCAGGAATGAAATAATGGAGAATAGCAGTATCCTTAGCTATTGGCCAAGTGAAATATGAGGAACTAAAGGACTTTTCTGAGTAAAAGGAGTGTGTGTGTGTGTGTGTGTGTGTGTGTGTGTGTGTGTGTGTGTGTGTTGAGATAGGGTATCACTGTGTAGTCTAGCCTGGCCTTGAGCGTAACCCTCCTGCCTTAGCTTCCCAAGTTCCGACACCACAGGTTTGAACCTCATGCCTGTCTTCTTCTTTTTTATAAACATACCTTTTTATAAAAAAGAAACTCACAGCTAGGCGCGGTGGCGCATGTCTGCTGTAATCCCAGCACTCGGGAAGCAAAGGCAGGTAGATCTCTGTGAGTCTGAGGCCAGACTGGTTTGCAAATCAAGTCTAGGACAGCCAAGACTACACAGAGAAACCCTGTCTCAAAGAAAAACAAAAACAAAAACAGAAACCAAACTCACATACATTTTGAGTTGAGAATCCAAATCTTCTCAGGTGATGAGCGCGCGCGCGCGCACACAGACACACACACACACCACAACTTGCTGAGTTACTGCTATGGCAACTGAGCTTAATATCTAAAGCAGAAATTCTTACAGAGTATCCAGTGGTATGTGCACCATGAGGCTCCGTGCAAAGCAGTTTCCCTGGACACAAGCCTAGAAGCTAGATCCACAGTCCACCCAACACACAGCTGCACAAATGTGCCAAAGGCGCTGAGAAGGCCTGCCAGAAGAAACCTTCCCAACTTTGATAAATGACGACGTCTCTCTCGGGTTATGTGACCATGTAACATTCCACTTCTTCCGCCGATTGCAGAATTCACTGTAGACAATGAGCCCAGCTGCCCACCGCCTAGCCAGACTGGCCACATGCATTCAGTTGTCTTAAACGAGTCAAGAGCATGTAAAAACATTAAGAGATTTTTACATTAAGAAGCCAAGTACCAGCAGGGCATGGCGGCTCACACTTTTAATCCCAGCACTTGAGAGGGAGAGGCAGGTGGATCTCTGTGAGTTAGAGGCCAGTCTGATCTCCATAGTAAGTCCCAGGGCAGCCAAGGCTACTTAGAGGGACCCTGTCTCAAAATAAAGAGGAGGAGGAGGAGCTGACAAGTTCCTGCCATAGACTCTCTAACTGGCTGGCTGCCCACTCTGGCACGGCAGAGCTTTCCTCCAACCCTGCATAGGTCTATTAGGATTCTGCTTCAAGTCTGCCTACCTGTGATGCCATTGCCTACCTGCCACGGGGGCGTGGCCCTGCCCGGGGCTATATAAAAGGGCACACCCACCTCACCACTCTCTCTTATCCCCTTATTCCCTCTCCCTCTCTCCCTCCTCCTCTTTCTTCCTCTCTCCCTGTCTCTCTGTCTCTGTCTCTCTCTCTCTGGTACCCCCCCTTTCTTTCTCTCCCCATGCTCATTTAATAAACTCCTCATCTAATATCATATCGGTTGCCTGGCATCTTATTATCTTATTGCCTTCTCTCTTATTATCTCTTATACATTAAAACGGCCAGTCCGGCTTATTTTCATGGACTACAGAACCTTGGCAAAGGCATCCCACATTGGGTCTCGGCTTCCAGCTGTTGCTTGTCTCGTGTGGCGGAGGCCAGCAGGGTAACATAGCCAGGCTGGGCTGCTCTTCATTGGACGGGCACAGCCATAGATTGGGGGAGGGTCTACAGGTCGAGATCAGCCTACTAGCAGGGGATGCCACAGGGGTCCTTCCAGGGCGCTCAACTGAAGACATGGCTCTCCCTAAGCAAGTCTTTGCAGATCTACCCTTGCCCCTCAGACAGACTCACACAAGCCTTGTTTACTGAGGAAGGGTCAGAAAACACCAAAGCGACCTACTTAGGCCCCGCCCCCCACAAACTCCTTGCCGTTGGACTCTGACCTGCCCGCAGAAAGCATGCTGTAAGCCCCTCCCCTGGAATCCCATTGTTGCCCGGGCTAAGTTGGCGCTCTGCCCGAGGCCCCCCAAGCATGAAGCCTCATAAGCAACATTCTTTCATTTTTTTTTTTTCTTTTTAAAATCAAACACTAAGAGAACGGTTGCAGTGGGACAGCTGTAACAGCACAGTCTAGATGGTTTCCAGTCGGGTCTGGCTACAGGTCTGGATACTGGGTCCATCCTAAACTCCTGCGGTCAGGTCTGTTTAGTCCTGCTGTGAGCTACCTCAGGCCCTTCCTGAAAGAAACCAGGACTAACGTGGAATAAGGATCACTTGAGCAAGAGTCCTTCATTGATAGGTCCACAGTTTTCCTTTATCTGGGACTAGAATATGCCTTGCAGATGAACAGGATTATTACTTATTCTGAGAGCGACAGGCAAGCCTTTCTTTCTGAGCTCGGAGGGGCTCTTGAGTCACTTAGGGCATCCCTGAAACACTTAGTTCTCAGGCCCTTAGGGTTAAGTGTTAGGGTCAGGCAAGTTTGGGAAGTGAAATAGAGGGCTGTACCCCTTGACTAGAAGGGCTCTTTTGGCGAGGAAAGGGTTAAGTCAGACGGGCCCCGTGGGCACTGCCTAGGGAGGCCGGACCTTGGGCAGCCAGTGCTGTCCCGAGCGTTCCGCTTTTGGGCCCTCTCCAAGCCGGCTGCATTCCAGAAGCAGCTCTGCTCGCAGGTTCCGCTGCGACTTTGGAAAACTCTGAGTCAGGCCCCCTTAGTCCAAGTCTGTGACAGAGGCGGGTGAGGAGAATGAATGGTCCGGCCCCCTCCTGGTGGTAAAGCCCCACAGGCGTAGCTGGCGGGGACCGGGCTAGCTACGCTGGGAACCCTCCGGCCACTGGCGTGCTCCTCGGACCCCTTGGCCTGACGCAGCAGTGGACTTGACCCACCTGCCGCCTGTGCCCACTGACCGTGCGGATCCCCATACAGCGCTGCTCCGCGCGCGTACCCTTGGCTCCCCCCACCCTCGCGTTCCGAAGTTAGGGGGAGGCCCTAGGAGAGAGTTACAAGCCGGGAACAGCGGCAAAGCTGGGCAGGTGCGGGCTGCCCCTGGACACTGGGGACCCCAGCGGGGATTGTGCCTGCGGCTGCCGCGCGACGCACGTGTGCGCCCGGAGTTACCTTTGGACGCTTGCAGGTGTCCTCTCCAGTCCTTGCAGCAACACAGCCCCATGGCCCAGCAGCTTCCCCGCGGCTCGCCTCCGCTCCCTGCCCCCGCCGACACCCCCTAAGCGGAGCCGATGGGGTGCACTAGCCCGCGCCGCTCCCTCCCTGGTCCTCGCGAACGCGCAGATCACGCCGCGCGCCGCTTTTATGTCCTGCCCGGGGCGGCGCCCTCCCCATGGCCCGTTACTCTCCCGGGGCGCAGAGCCGCGCGCACCCAGCGGCCGCCAGGGGGCGCTTTGTCAGTCAATGTCCGCACTCCCCCTCGAATACCCCAGAACCCACTAAGGGCGGCGCGACCACGGAAGCCTGACCCCTGTGGCCAAGAGGATGAAGAGTGTCCTCCCGGGACAAGGGTGGCTCCTCCCCCTCCTTCAGCATCCTTTGAACACTCACCTCAACCTTGTGCAAGACCGGAAGGGGGGCGTGGTATAAAGCCACCGGGGCTCTCTTTTTCTCAGCCCACCTGAACTGTGTATACAGTCGCAGAAAAAGTTTGCACAGACTCCTCTCAAATCTAGCTGAGCTACCTATAAACCCTGTGATTGGGAACATCATTTATCCAACTGGGACTGTTTCTCCACCTGAAAGATCATTTGGCTCAATGTAAAATTTAGCCCCCTACACACACACACACACACACACACACACACACACACACACAC
>OU015746.1:108174434-108198600 GCA_907169655.1 Acomys percivali | reverse complement strand
AAAAAAAAAAAAAAAAAAAAAAAAAAAAAAAAAAAAAAAAAAAAAAAGAAAAAGAAAGAAATCACATACTGAGCATGGAGTTTGGTTAAAAAAAAATATATATAGTTTCCTAACCATACCTCTGTCCCCCAAATTGATCATGAACCTAAACTCTCTGGAAATGATCCAGTTATCAGGACCATCCAAGTTAGCAAGGCTCAATTCAAGCTGTTTCACTCTGGGGTAGGGGTGGAGAGAGCGCCTATACACACCACAGGGCACAGGCAGCTAGGACCATGAACTGCATGATGAAGGCAAGACTGCAGCTGTGGAAGACGGTGTCCTGTGGCTGGGAGTTACCTTGTTGGCCCAAAGCACCTCCTACTGTTCCATTTTCCCCAAGAACCCAGAGCACAGTAGTGCGCATGTGCGGCTGCTTCTAAGATGGCTAAAGCTGCCAGGTTTTCAATCCTGAACCCCTGATGAGAGATACAGATCAGGCCATTCAGGGAGTTTATTCGGAGCTTCAAGGCTTACTGTTTATGGTCCTCTACAGGGGTTGGCTTGCCTTCCCAGAATACCCACATAACGACACCATCTCAGGGGTAGGTTCAGCCATGAGCAGCTTGAGAGAAGGTAGAAGTGGAGAGTATCATCTTAGCTGTAACTTCAGCTTGAGGGGGACGGCACTATGATTGTTCCTCCTTTTTTCCTTCTATCCCTCTGTCTACCCCCCTCCTTCCTTCTTTTTCTTTCTTCATGTACCAACAGTGGACCAATACAAACAAATCCTGATAAATACAAGCCATGAGCTGAACTCCAGGAGTGCAAGGATGGTACCTGTGGGCTAAGGGATATTAGAGATCTTATTCGGCCAATAGCAGACGAGAGCAGTTTTATAGAAGAGAAGAGTGGACGCATCAGGGATGCTGAAGTGGTCCTTCAGTGGGCAGAGGGTTCTCCCTGATAAAGCTGAGCCTGCCTTGGGGGTGAGGAGCCATAGCAGGGCATCAAGGTATGACTGTGATATGACCAGCGATTCCCACTGCTCAGCCTGGTGCTGGAGTCAAGCCAGGATTGTAGGGGGGGACCAGGGCAGGGAGAGCAAGAATGCAACGGTATGAGATGGGTGAGAGGTGTAGGGGCCCAGGGACAGCAGGTCAGAGGACATAGCACGGAAGAAGGACAGTGTGCTGACTGTGTGGCCCCTAGATCCCTTGCCTGACTCTGAATTGGGGCTGCCCCACATCCTGCTTAAAGCAGGTGGCCAGCTCCAGGAACCCATCCCCGGTGAGCAGAGTAATTGTGCTAAAACCATTACAATGCAAGAAGCCCAGCCTAGCTTTGGACAGGCCACATGGAGAACCGAGTCAGAACCACTCACATGACTGAGAGTGAAGCCACCTGGATGTGCATCCCCCAGCAATAGCACAGAGAGCAGAAAGCGATGTCCAGTCAAGCACGCTCACAGCACATCAGAAGGCAGCAGAGACAAGATCTGGGACAGTCTGTCACACAGCAGCACTTAACTGAAACAAGGCTATACCACTGTGCTCCAGACTAACACTGCCTTGCCCTGACCATGGGCCTGCATGAAATTGTACGTGTGTATCTTAGAATTCAGAGCAATGCTAAGCCTCTATTCATCATTATTTCTGCCTTAAGAAGCAGGGGAAGGGTAGCAGAAGGGGAAATCATTTGCACAGAATCACACAGCTATTCAGAGTCTGAGTTCACACTGAGATCTAGCACATTTGATGCTCTCAAGGACCTTATGAGACACATTTTGCAGGGAGAGGGGACATCGCTAGGTGATGAATTTGGTACTCTGGGGCTATAGCAAGCAGTCTGTGGTGGGGCCCTTACTCAGAGTCATCCCCCAGGAGAGCTGGAGTTGGTCTGACACGCAGGCCACAGAGGCACATTGTTTTTCAGTCATGCCTTTATCCTGTCGACCCTGGTAGTTTATAGAAGATGACCCTGACAGAGACACCCCAGGCAGCTTATTGTAAGTCACGGACACCTGACACATGACTATTTTGATTAATTTCCCCTGAAACCCTGGGATGGTGACTGGTCCTCACACTTGTTCTAAGGATACAAACACATGGGCTAGGTAAGATGGCTCAAGATCTGAAGCTATGGGTTACCCTCAGTGAGCACCCACCTCCTCTTTCCTTATGGGAAAGACCATCCTAGGTCTGGCACCTCCTATCCCTGACCCTCACTCCTGTGGTTTTCCATCTGTGGAAGGAACGCGACTTCGATTTCATGGCACACGTTGTACATATAACACACACACACACACACACACACACACACACACACACACACACATCCTGAAGGTGGAAAGGCTGGCTAAATTTGGTTAAATCTGTTAACCAAAATCCCTTACCCCAGAGTACCTCCATCCACAGCATACAATTCACTTAACCCGCTGTTCAGGGTCAAACTTGTTTTCAACCCACTCTGACTTAGGAAGGTAGGGGGTCACACTTTCTGTCTGAAGCAAGCCTCATTCAGCTTAACGCTCCAAACATACAGAACAAAAAGCCACGGAGTCTATCAGGACTAGTGTGCACTTCCCTTTCTCTTAATAATATTTAATTCTGGTTTTTCTTCTTCCAGCTTTTTGGAAGCTAGGGGGAAATTAAAAGTTTGCCCTTGGTAGCATGAAGATCCTGACTCAGTCTTGGTTCCTGATTTTGCATTTTAACTTTTATCTCCCTTTCCTGTTACTATCATGTTCTCACTACTTTACGATGAATGTTTTTAGCAGAAGGGGTTCCAAACCTTTTGGGGGAGGACACAGGAATACAGTGACTACGTAATGCACTGTCGGTCTTCCCTTACTTCAAACCAGTTATTTTTCTCTTCCGGCAGCGGCCTAGGTTCCAATGACACAGTTCAGTGCACCAACAAGGACAGAGTGATGGTAAACACGGGAACCTCTATGGAGTGTCCCTCTCTAGGAAATGGTGGTAAATGTGGATACCAGCCTGTGCATCAAGTGCCACGCCTTCTGTGGCAAGACCAAGATGAAGAGGGCGAGCTGTGTGCATCGGACACTGCGGTTCCTGTACAAAAGCAGTGGCTGTCAGGGCTGGACCTACAACATCACTTCGGCTGTCACAGTCAAGCCACCACAGGGATGAAGGAGCAGGAAGCTCAGTAGAAACATTATTATTGGAGACACCCCAAGCGTGCACTAAATGGGTTCCTTTATGTAATGATGAAAACATGATTTTAAAACAGTGAGTATGGTTTCTCCTACTTGTAATCTCTGCACTTGGAGGATGGAGGCAGGAGAATCAGAAGTTCAAGGTCATCCTCAGGAAAATAAGTTCAAGGCCAGCCTGGGATACATGAGACCCAGGGTTATTACATGGGACAGCCAGGGCTATTACACTGAGAAACTCTGTCTCAAGAAACCAAAAAATAAAAAAAATTAAAAAACCATAAAAATTTGTAACAAACATAAAAAGTATATGACTGGGTTTCTATGTACCCCCTTCAATATATATAGTGTATACGGTTTAAATGAAACTAAACTTTATTTTTTCTTTTTAATTAAACTTACTTTTGAGATAGTGTCTCACTATGTAGCCCAAGCTTGTCCTGGATTTTCTATGTAGCCTAGGATGGCTTCTAGTTGGAGATCCTCCTGCCTCAGTCTCCCAAAGCACCAGGCACGTACACCCAACTCAAGTTAAACACAACCACGTGCCCCAAACTTTGGGTCCTTTATAGCAAAACAAAACAAAACAAAAAAAGAAGAAAAGAGAAAAAAGTTCAAACTCTTAGCTTTAAAAATTTACAGATACGGCTATGTGTAGGCATACTTCTGAGCGATGGTGCCTGAGAACATTTCTCTCCCTCTCTCTTTCTCTTTCTTTCCCTGATTCCTTCTGGACCCAGAGCCTTGCACTTGCTTGGCTCATGCTTGACCATGGACCGAGCTACACTCTAGCCTACATCACAATGTAACTTAGCACCCAAATGTATTAGGAACAAGTAGTCTGTGAGCTGTGAGTAAGGAACAGACAGCAGGTAGACTGCCATTTACAAATATCTACAAATGTAGCATGGAGTCAGCCAGGACAAGGTTGACATGAGAGAGGGTGTGCCTACATTCTAATAAACCTGTGCAAAGACAGGTGGCAAGCTAGATCTGGCCTGGAGTCAGTCCTTCATGGTGCTTTAAAAGAACTGTAGAGTATTTGAGAAATTGTTTCATCTTAAATCAGGAAGTTCTTGGCTTAGAAAACTAATCCCGTCTCCAAGATGATGGAAACGCTATCCAGGATGTTCATCTACCTCTGGCCACCATCTGGAGAGAAGCAGTTGTGAAAACTGTCTTGGTGGGGGCAGTCTGCTCTGGAAAGGGGATGGCCTTTCAGAGTTGGGCAGACCCCGAGAGCAGGCTGTGAGCTCTGCCAGCGAAGGCTCATTTTTGGCACAGCTGTAGTGCTCACTCCCAGGGACGGGACATGGGGGCGGGGTGGGTGCTGGAGGAGCTGGTCCAGCTATATTCACCAGCCATGACCAAGGACTCTCTAGTTGTAGTGGACAATGGGTATAGAAGGATTGTCTGCAGCTCCAAGTTCCCACAGAGAAAGACAAGGGGACTGATTGCCGAGAAATTCCTGGGGAACATTGTTTTGCTGTTCCTGTGGCCTGAAGCCACTGAAGTTGGCCAGGCGGCTAAGGGAGGGATTTACAAAGCCCATTGTCCTTTTCCTAAATCTCACCCTCACCCACTTCTGCCCCCCACCTGCTATTCCTGCATTTCTCTCTTTCCTTCCCCACTCTGAGGACAAATGCTGCTGAGAGGGCTGGGTTTAGCCTCAGCTCCAGGCACTCAGCATGTCTCCACGAGTCTGGCTATATCAGGTCTTTCTGTGTACTTGACCGGTGGGAGGTGGTCTGGGCAGCGGTCACATAGTGGCCTGTGTGCTCTAGTAATCAAAGTGACGCATCATGAGCACCTACTGGGTGCTAAATACTGTTCCGAAATTTCTGCCTGTGTGAACTCATTAATTCCCCTAAGAACCCTACTGTAATCTGTAGGCTTTTAACTCTTTGAAACCTACTTTATTTGTTTTTTTTTTTTTTAAATGCTTATACCTCCCTTCCAACCCACATACCCTAGATAGGAGAGAAATGATGTTAATAGGAACAGGAGAAGTAGACCTCTTTAGACTCAGTTCCTTGGAGCAGTTGCACTGGCATAGTAGGCAATATTCCAACAGACCAGCAAACCAGCAATTCAGTGAAGGTGACTGCAACCACAGCCACTGGAACCTAGAACCTTAAAGCTTCCCTGGAGCAGTTCTCTCTAGGATCATCTTGAAGTGGAGTGATGAACAGCCAAGATCAAAAAGCTCTGCCTCTTGTTTTGGTCATATATATATGTTTTGGACCATATATATGACTATATATATCCTCTCAGATTCTGTACTAGGATTTTTATCAGTTGGCAAAGACCATGTCCCTACAAGAGGCAGTTCCTTTTCCAGTGGACAAACATCACTTGTTCTCTCACAAGTCTGTTTTCAGCAGAAAAACACCGCACACCCTTACACAAGTCTGTTTCACATCCCACACTTAGGATCAAAACAAAAACATGTTTACATCCACTACAGTAATCCTAATTTATAGTTTTGGTTTTTGTTTGTGTTTTTCGAGACAGGGTTTCTCTGTGTAGCCTTGGCTGTCCTAGACTGGCTTTGTAGGCCAGGCTGGCCTTGAACTCACACCAGTCCGCCTGCCTCTGCCTCCTGAGTGCTGCCATTACAGGCATATGCCACCTACACCTGGTGTAATCCTAACTTACAAATGGGGAGATCAGACAGAAAGTGGTCGAATGCCTGGCTGCCCCCATTCACTTTTAGTATCTGTTATGCTCAGCTCAGCCTTCTGTGGACGGAGACCACCCTAGCAGCATGCGCCTGCCTTTAGAGAGGGGGACTATTCTGCAATTGTCAGGACACCCTGCACCGTTCACCGCTCCAGCAGCACTTCCAGGACAGACACGGGAGAAGAGATGCTTCATTGTAAGTTAGTCCCACCTGGTGTTAGAACCACTTATCAGGGTCCTAGTATTGCAAACTAGGGCGTCGCTAGTATGCCTTGCTGCTGACGCTACAGGAGGATTCTCGGGAACCACATGAGTCTCTGCCACGGGCGAGCCCAGAGGTTGGTGCCTTACCTACCACACAGGTCACTGAAGGGGAAACACCGACACCAGTTTACATCCTGCCATCGACAGGGCAGGGCACTGGGCACATTTTCAAGGCGGCTGGTATGCACTGCTGTAACAAGCACCCCACCCCCAACCTCATTGGCTTCATCCCGGAAAGACACTTCCTGCTCAGGTCACCATCTCTTATGAGTCACTACAAGGAGAGAAGGAATAGTACCGCTCCATGAAGTCACTCGGAATTCAGCCTCTTTCCGGGACCTCAGTGTCCCTTTCTGGGTCCCTGGGGGAGGGGGCGGGGCTATGGGAGGGCTGTCAGGATATTTTAGGGACCAGCACTGGCAGTGATGACGGAAGTTCAGGTGAGCACCGGTGCATAGGGAAGTTGCACACCTGCTGCCCAAGCATATGGTTTGAAATCATTTTGCCCTGACCGAAGCTGACACCAAAGTTAAAATCTGGCTGTCTCTTTACCTGAAGAGTGAATGGGACAGAAGATACTGAGGGATGTGAGTGCTGACTAAGGAAGCTGATTCATGTGCAGAGCCCAGTACCCTTTGCTTTCTTAGCAGAACAGCGGACATAGTAAAGGATGGAGGAGGGAGGAGGACAAGGCTGAGAAAAACAGCTCTTGGCATACTGTGCTCTTTGCTGCCACCTGCTGGCTGGAGAAGAAAACACGGTGCAGCATTCCCGCTTTTCTCTAGGCCGGTTTGTCTGATGCTCAGCAGATTGCCTGGCAGACGTTGCTGTCAGCTGCGTCATCAGAGCACAGACACCGCTAGGTGAAGGCTCTATGCCCTGGGTTTTTTCTGCAGTGATTTCTCAAGTGTGTGTCCTGCTTCCTGGGGCTACCTTAATACTCTACTTACTTTGGCAGTTGGGAATGGTGGGCAAGAAATTAGGTCCTTCCCATGCCATCCTTGGTACTGGCAGTGAGGTAAGAAACCACAGAACACCAGCTTCCTCACAGGGACAGGGTTGCTAGAACTCTCCAGCTGACCTCCCTGCTAGGACAAGGCTTGTAAGTGCTCAGGGTCCCTCATCCACACTAGTTTCACTGTCCAGCCACCCTGTTAATCAGCATCATCAGGGTAGGTTCGCTAAGCATTCAAGGCCTCACTTTGCACAGTCTGTTCATCCTATAACCCTCCTGAGTACCAAACTCAAGAAGCATTCTCACTCCAGACTGTGGACCTGCAGGGTGGTGTGAAATCAGTTCTCCAGAACTTGAAATAAAAGTGAAATTTACAGATGGGGGGGAGGGGGGAAGGAAAGGGGGAGGGGGAAAGGGGAGGGGGAAAGGGGAGGGGGAGAGGGAGTGCAGGTTGGAGTGCACTGAACACCCTTGACAGTGTGTGTGTCTGTGTCTTGGTATACTGGTAGTGTTTATTTCTTATAAACAACAATATGAAAATACTGTGTTGGTATGCCTGGTTGTTTCCAGAAAGGAACTCTTTGTGTAAATCAGTCCTCAGATTGTTTTCTTCCACCCCAACTCTCCTAGCTGACCACTCCTTTTTCTGCCTGTAAAAAAACTTCCCCAGTCTTTGCCAAACCACTCAAAATTATAAGAAGGCAAATCCACCACCTACGGCCACAAAAGGCCCTCTATAGGGGAATCCGAGGACACTGGCTGGTGACTGGTATCGCATTTGCATATCCAAGAGGACCGCTTAAGTGGCCCTTTACAGGACAAAGATCAGCTTCTCTGGGCTTACTGGAAGAAAAGTGCCCGCTGCTCTCCACATTCCTGCAGTGCAGACCCCCACAGAAGGCTGCTTCTTGGACACATCTGGGGTACTCTTCTTTGCTTCTCCCACATTCTTCCTGCTACAATTACTGTGGAGAACTATTCTGTACCAGGCATGGGAACTCTCAGACCAGAGGCCCCACTGGAGCTCCTGAGCACTGCAGGTGACAAGAGCGCGGGAAACTCATCTCCCTGTCAGTGGCTGACCACTGACTCTCCTGACCCCACAAGCTCCTGTTTGGCCACAGGAACTTTATCAAAGGCCTGAATTTTCAGCGTTCTGGGCTGCTCCATCCCTCCTCCACAGGGGCAATGTGGGTACTGTCATTTGAATGTGTTGTCCAAAGGTTCAACTGCTGGAAATGTATTCCCCGAACGTATATGCTGTGTGTGCCTGGAGGTAGAATTTGGGAGATCATTAGAATGAGATGGGGTTGTGAGGGCAGGACCCTGGGATGGCATTAGTGACTTTATAAGACAAGGAAGAAGGGTCAGGAAGATGGCTCAGTCAAACAAGTGCTGGCTGTGCAAGGCTGGGACCTGAGTTCAATCCTCAGAAGCCACATAAAATCCAGGCACAGTTCTCATTCAGCACTAGGAAGGTTGGGGCAGGAGGGCTTGGGGCTTGCAGGCTAGCAGCCAAGCCATCCGAATCCATGAGCTTCAAGTACAGTGTCAGAAAATAAGGCAGGAAGCAAATAAGACATCTAATGTCACCCTGCACACAGGCATGGCACACATGTGTGCACACATGTACAAAAGCATGAAATGGGAGAGCAACATAGGCTAGAGATAGCATGCCTCCTCTGTCCTGCTGACAGGCTGTTACCATGTAGGATGCTGCATGGCATGCTGTGAGGCCCTCTCCAGAAGCCGAGCACATGCTGGGCACGCACTGCTATGCGCCCCTGTCAGCCACTCTTCTTGGTCATCAACTTGACTATATCTGGAATTGACTAAAACCCTTAAAGGGAGGGCACTCCTGCAAGGGACTTCTTTTTAATTTGAAGTAGGAAGATCAGCTTCTAATCCAGATCTTTGAGGTGGGAAGACACCTTTAATGCAGATCTTTTGAGCTGGAAAGCCCACCTCTAACATGGGCCATGCCTTCTGTGGAAGCCTATGGAAGGAGATGGAAGAAGGAAGCTTTGGCTCTTTGCTCACTTGTTCTTGTCTTGCTAGCACATCCACAGCTTCACTGGCATTAGAGTTGCCTTCTTCAGCATTCCAGTGTATACTGAAGATCAGCTGAGACAGCCAGCCTCGAGGACTGAGAAACTACTGGGTTCTTGGACTTTTCAGTCATAGTCAGCCATTGTTGGATTAGAAACACCACAGTCTGTAAGTCATTCTTTCTAATAAACCACACATACACACACACACACACACACACACACACTCACACACACACACACACTCACACACACACTGAGAGAGAGAGAGAGAGAGAGAGAGAGAGAGAGAGAGAGAGAAGAAGAAGAAGAAGAAGAAGAAGAAGAAGGAGGAGGAGGAGGAGGAGGAGGAGGAGGAGGAGGAGGAAGAGGAGGAAGAGGAGGAAGAGGAGGAAGAGGAGGAGGGAAACAGAGAGAGACACACACAGAGAGATTCATACAGACACACACACACACACACACACACACACACACACAGATTCTTCACTCTATGAGTTCTTTCACGCCACAGAACCCTGACAAATACATCTACTTAGTCTCCCTGACTGCAGAACCAAGAGCTAAAGAGATGCTGTTGCCCACTAGATAGCACTCAGCTATAGCAGCGTCCTGAAGGGACTCCTGCCAGCAGAGGTGTGGCAAGCATGGCTCTGGCAGGCTTTGCCCTTCTCCCCCATTCCCTCTGCCTTGTTAAAAAACCGTTAGATTACATTCCTAAAGCTAGCCACCAAGGCCTATTCCCTTATTTGGCCACTTCCTCCCCCTGGGGCTGACTACCAAGGTCCAGCTATTGAAGTATTGAAGTGCAGCAATCAGAAGCCCCCTTTGGCTCACCTAGTTAACGCACCCGATTAAAACTAAGCCCCTCATCCTAACACAGGGTTTCCCATTTTACTTTTAAAAGCTGCCATTTTCCTATGGGCCACGTGTGTCCCCTCTCTATCCAGAAGCAGTCCCTTTGTCCTCGGGGACAAATATCCCTGGCCTCTGCCTTGTTCTTTTCCCTTCTCCCTTGACCTCTGTTTCCTGTCTTCATCTCTTATTCCCTGCCCTCTGTCTCTGGGGCAAATAAATCTCCTTTGTGCTGAGAACTTGGCCTTGGGGGTCTGAGCCCAGATTTCTCCTTTCACCTCCAGAGCAGAGTAAAGGAGGCTCTCACATCTACTGACCCCCTGCTTCGTGCTAGGCACCGCTCTTTTTTGTGTGTGAGGGTTCAAGACAGGGTTTCTCTGTATAACAAAAGCCCTGGCTGTCCTGGACTCACTTTGTAGACCAGGCTGGCCTCAAACTCACAGAGATCCACCTGCCTCTGCCTCCCAAGTGCTGGGATTAAAGGCATACACCACCACGCCTGGCCCATCTGCAGCTCTCAACAGGACTTACAGACAGTGTTGGTCAGTGAGGAACAAGGCAATGGGTGGTTACACTCATTGAACACAACTAGGAAACAGCAGGTGCCCTCTTGGGCCTCTTAGATGCCTGTATTTCTACCCCTCCCCCGAACCACAAGGTCTCAAGAACAATCCCATAAGCCTCAGGATGGTGCTGCAGCACAGCATCGAGGGAAAAGAGGAGTGCCAGGAAGCTGGAGGACCCACTAAGGGAGAAAGAACAGCAGGAAGAGGGCCTAGGGCTTTCCAGCTTCAGGACTTGGATGTGTGGTGAGGAGGCCAAAGGTCAGCACAACCGGTTTCTGAGGCAAAGTGCACTGTTGAGGGCAGAAGTCATCCCAAGTGCACTGTGGAACAGAGGGCTGCTATAATAGGTACCCACACACTGCGTGTCTTAAAACAACAGACACTCTGTCAGAGTTCTGAAGAGCGGAGCTCTGCAAGGTGCCAGCAAGGCCTGCTGCCTCTGAGTCTCTAGGGAAGGCCCTCCCTGCTTCTCCCAGCTTCTAGTGGCTTCCTGCCTTCCTTAACATCCTTCGCTTTGTAGGCTACAGTCTCTTTCTCCATAGGTAAGCATCGGTAAGCATCCTACTTCCAAATAAGGTCAGACCAGAGTGCCCACTGGATTCTGGAGGACACTACTCTGCCTGCTACAGCAACCTCTCTCCTTTTGCAGCTGTGTGTGTGTGGGGGGGGCCCAAGTCCACTTGTTCTAAAGTCAGCAGGGATGCTGGGTGCCAGATGGAAGAAGGTCCCAATCTGCTGTCTTTCTGGAACTTTACTCTCAATTCCCAACATTCTCATGTTCCAGAATGCTTTTCTCTCCAAATACGTTGAACTACTAGTATTTTTTTTTTTTTTAATTACAATCATTTACACCTGGGCATATGCTGCAGGCGCTGCTTGGACTTGGTTGAGGAACACATGGTTAGAAAGGGACGTTCCCAGTGGGCATCCATACTTGTATAGATGAAAATCCTTTGTTTCAAAATAGACGTCTCATGAAACCAAACATGATATGTCTGCAGGCCAAAATCAGACTCAGGCAGTGAGTCCTGGGACACAGCTCAGCGTGTAGCCTAAGAGCTATGCTCCATTTTCGTTCTCGTTTGTCTCCTCCCATACCCTTTCTTTCCATTCTTCAATAATTGCTCCTTCACTGGTGTCACTGAGGCAAATACCTTTTAGAGGCCACGCCCTAGGCTCTGAGAGTACTGATTGAGTCCCCTCCTTGCAGAGCTCGCAGATGGACTTGAGGCTTGTGTTGTTCTGAGATCTACTTTCCAAACTCCCAAGTCACAGGGACCATTCACAATCTACTGTCAACAGATTCTGTTCCAGCTGGTCTAGGTGGGGGCCTCAGGATCAGTATTCCCAACAGGTTTCCTGGCTATGGATGTCAACGGAACTGACCCACTGAGCACACACAAAGGAAGGACCTACAGGGCAGCCTGGTCTATGAGTGCCTGGACGAAAGCTTCCTCAGTGGAAGACCCTGATCTTGGACTTGGATCCGCAAGGTAACCTGGGTCATTCATTCAACCCCTATCTTCTAATCCTCTGCCACCTTTTCCCTCAAGTTCTAAATTTATCTAGGGTTTTATATACATCTTCATTTTGCCCTGGCATGGACCACACCCCCTCTGTATACCGACCTCCAGATTTGGCACACGGTCACTGCAGAGGGGTTTGACCAAACTCCTTCCTATTCCAAAGTTGTGGAGTTCATCACGAGCCAGGGGTTCTGTTGGCCCCCTGCTAAGAGTGGTACCTAGGTGGGGGGAGGGGTCTCACCTGGACTGGAACCTGACTTTGTACTAGTTATGGAGTTTTGACATAGTGACTGCTCTGTGCCTCAGTTTCCACATCTACAGAGCACAAGTATGCTGTCATTCGCTGCAGTGTCAGGATATGTAGTCTGTGCATGCTTGCGAGGTGCTTGTGTGGCTGGCTGTGCAACTCACTGTGTGATGGTGAGAGCGGAGTAACTGCAGGCCATTATTTCAGACAAATGTCTCTTCTTTGGTCTGGGGAAATGCAAAACCTGCCCACTAGCTATTTTGTAAATTATAATTAATTATTGTCAACTGTAGTTTGCCTACTGTGATATTGAATATTCAAAATTATTCCTCTTCCCCAGCCATGCTCTCACCTGCACACCATCTCAGCACACGGTGGGAATTGGCTTCTACTCTTTCTATAGAGAAACCCTGTCACTTTAAGAACATCATATTGTTTGTGTCCTGCACAAATGTGACTTAGGAGACTCCTCTCTTTTGTTGTCCCAGGAACATGGGCAGGGACATCTGAAGGACTAGCAGGTGGCCTGTAAGTCTGTCAGTCAGCAAACACATACCCAGACCTGGGCTTGTGTCAGCTGTTTAGGATCTGTGAACAGCCACTGCTGTAGGTGGAGGAGCGACTCACGGTGTCTACAAAGTGCCAACTAAACTTTAATATTATACAGTATGCATATCTGGAGAGCCACGCTGTCCCAGGTAACAGCTTTGATGGGATGATAGAGGCAACCCCCTAACTATTTCTATTTTCATCATTATACAATGTATTTTTAATAGACACCTGGAAAGTGTCCCCTTCTGTGGTGCACTGTGTGGCCTTATGTTGCAACGTGTGATGGCAGATCCTGGTAACTGTAGATCCCTTCTTTGCGTTGAAGATATTCAAAACGTCTCCACTAGCAATTTTGTACCATTCAATTAATTGTTGTCAGTGATAGTTACCGTATAGTGCTATTGAATATAAGAAATTATTCCTCCTATCAACCTGCACCTGCTCTCTAAAGCCTTTCTCCATCCCCTCCTCAGTCTCTGCCAACTGGTATTTTAGTTCCTTTTCTTTGAGGTCCCCTTTTTGGCTTCCACAAACGAAGACACATTTATTTCACTTAACATGATGATCTCTAGTCCCACCTGTGCTGCCACGATGACAGGATTTCATCTTTCAAGGAAGGTGCTTTCTGATCGGCCTAGTCAAGGCAATGGCTGTTGAATCATTTGATAGAGACCATGACCACCATGTGCAAGGATGAAGATGAAGGCCATTTCCCATGGTACCCTCCCTCATAAAAGGAGGTTCTAGCTGAAGGTCTCTCCATGCACTGCAGTGAGATTTGGTGGCTCCTTGGGGAGCCATCTCTGCAACTCATGCTGAGCAATGCTTTCAGCAAGCAAACCAGAGAGCTGAAGTTACTGGTCTAAGTTTTCCCAACTGGTGACCAGTTAGTGACTGGAGAGCTATGACGTGAGTCAGGACTGTCTGATTCCGAAGCCCAGACCCCTCACCACGTTTTCCTTCTGTTTCCCTCCTTCTTATTCTGAGTGTCTTGCTGAACACTGCATCTCTACCAGGAGATGCTTTGAGCTCCTCCTCCTCATGCTCAAGCTGCCCAGTATGGCTACCAGCACCATAGTGTGGCTGGTCCAAGGAAGCAACCAACTATAATTTAAAGTAATTTGTTTACATTTACGTTCAAAAATCCTGACTTTTGATTCAGCTATTAAGAATATTTAAGTATGTGTAGAATAATTTGGGCATGTATGTACTTATTGAACCACAGACTTAGGAAATTCAATTCTTGAGCAAGAACTTCCAATGGAAATTAGTGTTGAGGGGGCTGGAGAGAGGGCTCAGAGATTAAGAGTACTGACTGCTCTTCCAGAGGTCCTGAGTTCAATTCTCAACAACCACATGGTGGTTCACAACCATTTATATTGTGATCTGATGCCCTCTTCTGTCCTGCAGGTGTACATGCAGGCAGAACACCGTATACATAATGACAAATAAATAAATCTTCAAAAAAATTATTTTTAAAAAAGAAAGCAAGTTAGTGCTGAAATCCATGATGAAGTGTTTAGCCCTAAATGGGACATCTATCTCCCTCCCTCCCATTCTCAGGAGGCAACATGGCAGAGGGGAAAGAAAGAATGTGAGACCCTGGGGATAGGAAGATGTGCAGCGATGTCTGTCTTCTGGATATGGCGTTGACTCACTAGTGAGCCCACTGCAGCTACACTTGGTCTCCTGCACAAGACTGGGCCTGACCACATTTCATCATCAGTGGGGTCTAGTCCCCAAGGGTCTTTGGGTAGGTAATGCTTGCTGAGAGAGCATTTTCTTCAGCGGTGTAGCGACTGATCGCCACCGCCACCCATGGTCATTCAATCAACCGGAGTTGAATGCAGTGAGTCTCACAGAGAAAAGCTGGGGGAGTAGGAGGGGGAGTTGCTGGGAAAAAGACGGGTACCAGGGGGAGAAGAGGGGGCTGCTGAGGTAGGGTAATGGGGAGCGAAAACAATTGAAATTCACTATACCAACGTAGAAAACTTGAGACGAACAAAAATACATAAAAAGGAAAGAAAAGCCAAAATTTGCATGTCCAAACTGAAAAGTACCTAAAGTGAAAAACACTCATTAAATTTAGAAAGAAAAGTAAAATATTTCAGTGGGGTCTAGACTTGAGATAGAGGACCTACTAGTGTGTGTGCTCCGGGCTCTGTGTTCAACCTCCAGTCCCTGGACCCCTCTCCCCAGTGTTAATGTTTCATTAACATTGGAGTGGTAATACCTGGGGTCCCGTGGGCTGAACAAAAACATATTATTAAACTCCTTTTAGCTGGTATCATTCAGTTTCCTCTTTTGTGGATGGTGGCTCCCAGCAAGCAAGTTAGTGACAACCACAACTTACTGATGAGTGTTGTTCACAGACTTGTTTCCCCAAAGGACACCCACCCTCAGGAGTTTCCTGCCAGAGGTCCTGTTTTTAGCTAAGAGACTTGAGCCTAACACAGTAGGAGACCAGACCAAGAGGCAGGGAAGTGCGAGCAACTCTAGAATTTGCAGACTCATCCACACTTGCTGGTGGGCGTTTTTAATTCCATTCTTAGAAACCACCCAGCTTCCAGTGGTCTGTAGGTAAATTCAGTGGGACTGCACAGGGTCGAGCTGAGATGCACACTGGCTGGTACCAGGTGCAGCGATAGGACCGTATCAGCCCCCCGCCCCCCATCCTCCCTGCTTGGCCTGCTGCAGTAATCAGGGCTGTTCTTGGCATGTCAGACACACAGTATCACTCTCCTTCTACAGAGTAATCCCTGGTGCTGGCTTCCTTTCAAGGCCAGGCCTAAGAGATAGCGGATTCCAGGCCTCCTGTCTATTCCAAACTGCTGGCTGGGTCAGGACAGGCAGCTGTGAACTTGAGGCCGGAGGGCAACTTTCAGTAGGATTCAACCTCCCCACAACAGGGCATCCACCTCCATGACCCCTGAGAATCCAGCCCTGCTGCCTGGTCCTTCCTTACAGCTAGCTCCCAATATCTGGTTGGTTCTGTGTGGTCCTATAGCATTCTCGTCAATTCCTCCTTTGTAGGTGTTAGCTGGAGTTAGCTTCTGGTACCTGTTCCTGGGATCTCTTATGAAGTATGCTGAGCAATGGACACTTGAGAGCCCAGCTAGTTACTTGGCCGAAAGCCTAGGGTTCTGGTCTACATCCATCAAAGCCCCTGCCTCCCTGTAGAAGCATCATGTGAGTTCGCAAGAGAGAGGTTGCTGTCTGTTTAATTCATGAACATCACATTGAGACTGGCCTGCCTGGTGCCTTAGCACTCTCAGCTCAGAATGCCAAAGGAGGTCTTTTACTCCTTGGCCTTTTTTTTTTTTTTTTTTTGGTGGATTTAGAGGGAGGCCTAAACTGCACTTAGGACAAGACACCCACAATGCTAAGAAGTCCTCATGGGTTCAAGTGTGCAGGACAGGGTTTACCAGGATACTGCTGGGGTAAGAAGAGTCTAGGAAGGAGATGCAAAGTCCTCACGTGCAGCACCTTTGTGGGGGACCTGACTTTTTCAGGCTTCAGAGAGCTGATCAGAGTCAGGGCTCTGGCCTAGAGCTAGGTCAAGGTGTAGTTCCGCTAGCCTCTAGCTCTGAGATTCTAGCAAATTCTGAGGCTTGCTGGAGTGGAGGTTCCTCACCTGATGAGTGGTTAGCACATGTTGGTCCTAAGGCTGGTGAGATCAGTATGGCAGTGCTTACCCTCCATAGAAAGAGTATACACAATATATATTTAGCCCTCTGGCACCCAATCTGAGTCTACAACCTCAGAAACCCAATAGCTATCAGTTATTAATGATGAAAAAGTCATGTTAATTCTGCTTCTGAGCCCCGCTCTCTCAGGCCAGTATCCAAGTGGGGTTCAGAGAAGGACTATGGTGTGTGGACCCAGGTGGTCATCTGGCATTGTCACCTGTAGTCACGGAGAGCTGTCACTCCCATTACCTGCTTGACTGCAGTGCATCTCTCTGAGTTGGGACCATGGTGTTTGTGCAGGTAGAGGTCAAAGAACGACTTTCAGAAGTTGTTTCTCCTCCCACCTTCATGCCCCTCCCACCCTCACCCAACCATGCAGAAATTCATCTTGGGTCAAACTCAAATCGCCAGGCTTGGTGTCAGGCGTTGTTACCCACTGAACCATTATCACACTCTTGTGTTGCTGCTTCTGCCCCAGAAACACTCCCTTACCCGACTCTTTCCTCTTTTCTTGGGTAACTTAACTTACAAGAAGCGGGGTTCTTGCCACTTCATCCTTGAATCCCTTATGGCACCAACATTTGGGTCTTATTTTTTTCAATGTCATTCAACCATCACTCTTTTTTTCTGTTCCTCTTAGCACTTCTTGTCCTGGGGGTCAGAGTCTGTCTTCCTGACTGTCTGCTTGACCCTGACAGCTATGTTGTAGTAAGACTGTGTCTCTGTGACTCTTAGATAAATAGCTCTGTAAGCAGCATTGGCTGGTCTACCAACTCTCATAAAATCAGACTTGTTACCGTGTTTTTTTTTTCCCCCAGCACCACTGAACTACATTTCACAGAATACCTTGTGATGATGTAAGGCCATGTGACTTCCTTCTGGCCAACCAGCTAGGAGAACTAATACAGCCACTTCTAGGATTGGACCAGTGCCCCTCCTAGAAGCTGTGCCTAGGTTGAAGACAGTATGGATGCTCAGACAAAACCATAAGGTGGGAAGATGCCTGGAAGCCAACTGAAGTGTTCACTGTTGACTTTAGATAAAAGATAAGCACATTCTGTTGTATCAAGATTCTAAGATTTGGAGGTGGCTACAGCAGTTAATCTACTTCTTTAATATAAATATATTATATTATATAACTTCTTTAAAGGCATGGTGGTGCACACTTTTAATCCCAGCATTTAGGAGGCAGGAGCAGGCAGATCTCTGAGTTTGAGGCCAGCCTGGTCTAGAGAGGGAGTTCCAGAACAGCAAGGGCTCCACAGAGAAACATCTCTCTCCCTCCACCCCTCCTGTCCATATGTATGTATGTATGTATACACACACAAATATCTGTGTATATATGTACATATATATGTATTTACATATATACACACATTTGTGTTTATATACACACAAAAAAAATCAGTAGCAGCTAATTAGCAGTTAACCTAATATAAAGAAGCTAGAACTCATGGAAAAGTAGGTATCAACTGGGCTAATTTTTCCTTGTAACTATCGCTGGCACCCTCATATCCTGAGAGTTCCAGCAGTGGCCCTCTCTCCTCTCTCCCTTCTCAGCTCTGGGGTCAATGATCCCATAGAGGCTTCACCTTCTGTACTGCTTGGAAAAAGGATGCTTTGGGCCAGGTGTGCAAAGGATACAAAACACAAAGTGCTGGCACCCACACTTTTCAGCTCTCCAGAACTTAGTAAGTAGTGACCTGAAGGTTCTGTTTACTGACTAGGTGGGCATAGAGCCATGCACCATAGCCAGGCAAGAGGAGCCTTGCTGACACTCACGTCTACAATGACTCTGTCCTCCTGTGCCTTGCTCAGTGGCTTGGACCTCTGGTTCTCGGGCTCTTTGTCATCAGAGGTGAAGCCCAGCTGAAAGGGCTGCTTGGAGTTTGTAGCATACAAGTGGCTTTAGCACTGGCAGGTTCCTCCACTAGATGGCACACACAGCACTGTTTTTCCTCATTTTAAATTTGTCTCACAATTGTCACTTTCTATAGCGTTGAAGGCTACAACAGGATCTGTGAACTAAACTTACGTAGACGATGTAATGTATAATCATCCTAAGAATGATCGCATTTCCAAGGGCTATCAAGTTTTTCTTCTTGGGGGACGGGGGTACCCAGTGCAGAATGAGGTCCCAGGTTTCTGCCTGGCCCTGTGCCTGCCAGAACACTGTCAATGTGTCTTTCCTTTCTGCTCCTGACCTGCCATTGATTCCAGGGGCCCTGGACCCAGGCTTCAATATTAGGTGTCTTTCTGTTCTTCTCATCTCTCTATGCCCAAGGCCTATATCACTCAGGCACCCTGAGAATGGTGGGGAAGGCCTGCCTCCTGTACAGACCACCTCTCTCCATGCCTTTCGTTCATCCTCTTCAGTGCTGGGAGAAACTAACATGGTACCTTATGGTGTACTCAACCGCCTCTTCTTTTATTCCTTCCTTTCTTCCTTGTCCATGCTGGCCTTAAAACAGTAATCCTCCTGCCTCAGTTTTGCTGTAGCAGAGATTACAGTGCTTATTGCCATTCTGGACCCCATCCTCATCCTCCTCCTCATCATGATCCTCATCATCATCCTCTTATCATTCTATCATCATCATCACCATCATCATCATCATCATCATCATCCTCATCCTCATCATCCTCTTATCATTCTATCATCATCATCATCATCATCATCACCATCATCATCATCATCATCATCATCACAGCTACAAGGTCCCCGTCTGGAGCCTCTGTTGTGAACTATACCCACATAAAGCCCAGCCCAGGACAGGCTGACCTAGGAGGTCAAGTTCCCCTTCTGCCAGCTGTTTGACCTCAGGGTGGTTCACATCTCAGGGCTGCTACACCTTCATGGGCTCTAAAGGGAGTGGGACATTTTTAGCTGTAGCCAAAACCTCCTGAGTCCCTTGGGACTAGGTTGGTAGGAAGTCCCAAGACTGCAGAGGCCTTGGAAAGAAAGGAGAAAGGTGAGCCACCCAAGCAGCGCCCTCCCCCAAACACTGGTGTTAAGTTCTCTCTACGAGGGGGTCTCTGTCCACCACTTCTGACTTTCCAGAGTGACCTCAGCACCTCCTTGTTTTCTACCTGGCCTCTCAGGTGGGACTGTGTGACAAAGAAGCAGAGCAAACACGGGCAGTGCTGAGAGCCACATGAGTCTGGTGTTGGCCAGGCAATAGTTTCTGTGCTGGGAAAAGGGGTCCTTGAGCTTTCCTTCCTAAGACTGGGGCCTCAAACCTCATGGTTGAAGCATAAAAAGATACAAGCATCTTGACAAGGCTCGGAGTCAAGCACTCTGCTCCAGGGCAGCCTGGGTGTGGTGGACCTAGGTTTGGGCCTGCTGTGGTTTCAGGGTCCCCACTAAATATCATGTTGAGATTTAACACACACTGTAAGGTATTAGAAGGTGGGCCCCAAAGAAACACTCAGGTGCAGCAGGCTCTGCCTTCTTGATAGACCGATCCACTCGTGGACTATCATGGTGGGTCTGTCATAAAAGCTAGTTTGTCCTGCATCCTATATGTACCACTTTGCCGGGTGATGCTTCGCACTACCTTGGAGTTCTGGAGATGGTTGTTGGAGGCACAAAGTCCTTGTGCCAAGGATCACTAGGGAAATCAGGAATGTTAAACACACAGGGGCCCCTCCTGAATGGAGGAGATGAAATACCTGTTTTCCCACCCAGAAGGCTAAGAGTGGATTTTGTTAACACTTGATGACCTTTTTTGCTATCTGTGGAGACATACCTCACCCAAATTCCCCAGCATGATTATCCAGGACTCCTAGGGGAGATGTCACATGTAATCGATGGCCTGCTGACCTCTATGAGACCTTGGTGAGAGATTACACCTAGATTCTAGGCCTTTTAGCTCTAGAACCCACCCTCATGGTCACATGTCCTTTGCAAAGGAGTTGCTATGTAGTCACACTCAAGCTTCATTGTGCATATGTAATTGGAATGATTGTGGCACGGAGACTTTTCCTCAAACTGTACTGTTTTTAAATATGCTGGCAATGAACCGCCTGGCATTGGACCCCCTAAAGTCTGATCTAGGTTGACAAGACCCTCACTAGGTGTACCCCTTTAGTGTCAATCTCCTAGTCCCTAGAACCGTGATCTGAACATACTTTTATTAGTTCAAATGCTTGTTGCATGTGAGTGTGCACGTGTGCCTGTGGACTCAGGCATGAACATGCCATGACATGCATACATGTGGAGGTCAGAGGAGGAACTCAGGTCATCAGGCCTGCACATGAGGGCCTCTATCCACCAACACATTTCGACAGCCCAATTTCATTGTTTATGACTCTCCCATCCTGTGGAATTTAAGTGTAGCTGTGGAATACAGACAAACGCGGGGCTCCAGCCCTACTACTAATAGGCTTTGTGCCAGGGCACAGGCCACTGTTCTCCCTAATCTCCAGGGTCTGTTTCTGGGGAACAGGTTTAAAACAGGTTTTGAGTATTGTGATAGACAGAACAATGGCTCTCAAAAATGTCCACATCCTTACCCCCAGAACCTTATGAATATCTTGCTTTCTGTGACAAAAGTCTCCTTCTTCTAGATAAAGAAATAAAGAGTGTATAAATAGCTCTCACCTAGGTCAGGAACACGGAGCTGGTGACCCCCCGGACTCACCCTTGGGGCATAGGTTCTGTGACAGAGCGCACTGAATTCCACCATGCACTCTGGGCTTGCCTGGCCAGCTGCTTCTTAGGCCTAGAGGCTGCACCCTGGCCTTTCCTTCCATGAGCCCTTAAGTCCTCACCGCCCCAGATAATAGGACCCACCTCTTTGCTATCCTTACTACAGAATTGTTATTCCTGTCTCACAGTCAACTAAGCCTTTGTTTTCTAATTGTTGCCCCAAGACCCACCTGTTCATACCTTCTAAGTGTTACTTTAAAACCAAGACTGAGACTTAAATCATGTGCCACCACACCCAGCTGAGAAGCATTTATTTGTACTTCCACTTTGCCTCCCAGAATCCCCAGGATAGTGTGGCCTACAGATTTCTGGCCTCAGCGTGGGCCCATCTTACCCTTTGGTAGACAGCAAGAGCCAGGTCATTTCCTCATGGTGTTTGGTGGGGAAGGAGGGTGTCTACCACACCTCTCTGTGAGTGTAAATTTACTGGTTCACAGACTGCCCCCACGGAATATCTTGAACACTCGATGCTTCCCCGAGGAAGTGCCTTGACCACGCCCCCTCCCCTTGCAATCATTATTCCCATCATACCGTTGGTCTCTTTCCTGAAGTCTCTGCACCTGTCCTTGGAGACCTCTGTCCATAGACATAAGACAGGCCAGAGATGCCAGGGTTAACCCCAAAGGGGTTATATCTCAAGGCCTTGCTGGTGGAAGTTGGTGGGAATGCCTCCAGCTACCCATGACCTGGGCAAGGCACCTTTGAGGCCCACTGCTCACCATCTCCGATGGCCCCAGTGAGACAGAGCTGTCATCACATCAGTCCATTTCACAAGCACATCCTACCTGTCCCTTTCCCTCATGCCCTTCCTCATGCTCTGAGGGACCACCTCTAGAATACACTGCCCAGATCCTGTTGCAGCCTCTAGTTCTGGCAGAGGTCAAAGGAAATAAAAACCCCAGCAGAACTGCTGTAACAGGGCTCATGTGACAAATACCTACTTAGCTCAGTAAGGACCACATTGAACAACCTGGAACTGTAAAAGCCCTTTCTGTAACTGCCACCCGGACAATGGGTCTGAGGGGGAATTGTTTCCCTCCGATTGTACTGTAATTCTGCTTTGGGATTCACAATAAGCCTTATGGCGGCCTTCTGAATCCGTTGACACTTGACCAATAACTTATTTCCATGTGTGTGTTTGCATCTTCCCCTAAGGCAGTGGGTCATCACCCCTTTGGTGTGTGTGTGTGTGTGGTCACATATCAGCTATTTACATTGCCATTCAGAACAGTAGCAAAATTACAGGTATGAAAGAACAATGAAATGATTTTATGGCTGGGGTTACCACAACGCGAGGAACTGCATCAAAGGGCTGCAGCATTTGGAAAGTTGAGAACCACTGCCCTAAGGCATCTTTGCTTGGGTTTATCACGAGTGTAAAAACTGACATTTTCTCTGATCTCAGAACTAATTATACAAATAACAGATTGGGTTTTCCAATTTCTTCTCCCAGTCTTTCTGGCTTTGGCCCACATCTCTGCCTTAGCTTGGGGACAGTGTCTGTCCTCCTGCAAGAAATAGGATTGTGAAGGCAGGAGCACAGTCATGGCCCCATGGGACCACCAGGACCCCGCTCAGCACACATCGGCACCCTGGGCCTACCTGGAGTGATCTCAAACAGGTGCTTCCCTGGGTCCTCAGGGTCTGGAAGAAGTTCAGTCACTTGTGTCCCTTGTAGAGAAACAAATCCCTGAAATGGAGACAAACACAAAAAGAAACATGAGAGGCCTGGGAAAGGGCTCCTTGGCGTGAAGGGTGGTGCTTGCACAGGGCCCAGCCCTTCTCCTGGCAAGGCAGGCTGGACACCAGAGGGATGGATGTGTGTCTTTTCTGCAGCCCAGGACCAGGCACAGAGGACACTCCCTCCCCATCTGCACACACATCTGGAGGGTGGGAGGGGTTCATCCAACAAAGGGTGAGTCCAAGGAACGAGCCAGGACTTCCCAGTGTAAGACAAGGCCAGGAGGGCAGAGATCTTGTTTTTTGCCATCCTGTCCCCCACTTCCCGATTCCAAAGACTTCCTGTAGTCTCCCGGGCCAGTAGGATCCCAGGGGTGGAGAATGAGAGAAAAGCTAATGCTTGAGAGCCTTGGGGGTAACATAGGGGACAGACAGCATTACAGCTCTGCATGGCCAGGCAGGATGAGGTTTCACTCACTTCTCAATTGGGTTTTATTTGTGTATTTAATTAATTATGAAGGGATTATTATTTGCAGTGCAAGGGATGGAACCCAGGGCCTTTCATAATCTAGGCAAGTGCTCTGTCACTGAGCTGCATCTTCAGCCTGCTGTTTTGCTTCCTTACCTATGGAACAGGAGTCACCACCATGCACAGAGTAACCAGCATAGGCAGTGCCATCTTTCTGTCTCAGGCAAGCACAGCTGTCACTTGGAATCCACAGTATATTGGCTCCAGGACCCCTTAGATGCTTTCTCTGAAGTTCAATCTATATGTCTGTATAATGGGACAATGGCCCTCACTTCTCGGGAGTTGGCAAGTCCTACTCAAAGAGGATAGGTGTTGCTTCTTTCACCCAGAGCCCTCTTTACCCTTAGGAGGACCCCCTTTCACGTCATGCATGCTTAGACTTCATGTGACTTGACTATACATACACACACACACACACACACACACACACACTTCTATCCTCTCCAAGGAAAAAACCATTTTTAACTCCATTCCTGCAGTCAGCTCTCTAGGTTCAAATCCCAGCTCAGCTTCAGATAAACTGTGTCAATTTTCTGTACCTCGGTTTCTTTATCTGTGCCTCTGTGCATCAGGGTTGTACTAGGTCCTTGTCAAGCTGTTCTGAGCAGAGATGAATTAGGCATTTGGGATATCCTGAGTGTAGGTCCTGGCACATAATGAGAACGTGTGTGTGTGTGTGTGTGTGTGTGTGTGTGTGTGTGTGTGTGTGTG